>CM030800.1:6162891-6762891 GCA_018127125.1 Rhododendron griersonianum | reverse complement strand
CTCAACTTCACTCTGTGGGGCCCTTATGAAGATGGTTTGTATCATAAACCTTAGCTGACTGTTTGCTTAGGAATTCAGATAAAAAATCAAATTATATAACGTGTTTTTGTGACAACCCACTGTTTACTAGCCGAATAACTTGTTGGAGCCTAACAGCATGTATCAAAGCTTAAGCCCAAGTTATTTGGTAGTAAGGGGTGAGGTCCATTATATTCCATTGAAACTTCTTCTAACCAACCAAGGGACTAACATTGGGGTATTGCAATCTCCCCCGCTTTAATGTGCAATGTCCTCATTGTGCCATGGCCTAACAACCTTCTCCCAGTGGCCATGGTGTAGCACTCAGGTCCTACCACGTAGCCCAGGGTTGTGCTCTTATACCATTTGTAATGACCCACTCTGTACTAGCCCAATAACATGTTGGCGCCTAACAACATGGCCCAAAATAGCCCAAGTTCTTTGGTAGTAAGGGGCGGTCCATTATATTCCTTTGAAGCTTCTTCTAACCCACAAGGGACAAACATTTAGGTATTGTCTCTTCTGCTGAGAGAAGGCTGTTATTTTCCGTGCTCTGATTTAAAATGTGTTAGCGAGTTCCCGCGTGTCTATGTTAGTGATGTTTGCCCTGGTGTGGTAGGTAAGAACAATTTACATACCAGCAATAGGGTATTTTATAAACGGGAGAACACTAGCTTATGCTCCTATTTGAACCGATCACTTCTTTGGTGGTATAAGTTTGGAGCTTGATCCCCATTGCAGTATAATATTTGTACGTATATTATGTTGGATGGGATGCTGTGGTAAGAAAGGACTTGAATTGATTGAATCTAAGTGAACATACAGCCCTATCCTTTAGAGAATCGTGAATTCATGTAGCTGCCCACATTTGAACCGTGGCATATTTTCATGCCGCTTCTTTCTTGATCTTCCGTGCTGAAAATAAATCTACCAAGGCATCAAATGTTTGGCTGCATAACAGTATCTTGCTGCAACAGTGATGGACATGCTAGGGATGATATTAACTGCATACAGACCTATGTTCGTGCCTTCTTTTAATTGTTTTGGGCTTATAATTGTTTATTTCTCTTCCAGTGATTCCCTTATCTTCAAAATCTGGTATTAGCAAGGGGGCACTAGCTGGCATTGTAGTAGGAGCAGTTGCAGGTGCAGTCACATTATCTGCAGTCGTGTCTCTTATTATATTGAGATTGCTTATGAGGAGACAACAAGCAGTGTCAAAAAGACGTCAATGTGAGTATCTTATAGCGTCCAGTAGCTGAAATGGAATCTTATTTATCATGCTTTTTCATTTTCTTAACCCAGCTTGGTAGCTGACCACTTTGAATCTGTTGGCAGCTGTGATTGTTTCTACATATTATTTCTACGACCTTTATATGTAATGGTTGGGTATGTTAAAGCATTTCTTACATGGTTTACAATGAGATGGCTGTTTTGGAATTTTTTTAAAAAAACCTGGAATGAATATATAAAGATCATCACAACATCTTTTTTGGATGAGAAAGCTGCCCTTTTACCAATGGCAGCTGTTTTGTATACTAAAATGTGATGTTGATGTTTGTTAGCCCCCCTGAATTAGCCAGGGCTGTTTTAACTTGGTTTCATATACCATGCCAGATTGCTGAAATGTTCGAGAAGAAAATATTTTACAAATGGGCAAACTGTGACACTGTAGTTTTGATTGCCTCTTTTTGGATCTCTTATATTGCATATTCAGCCGTTAAGTATTGGGGTTTCCAAATCATTATCTACCTCAGTCCTCCTTGACCAGTGGAAAGTGGACCATTTGGGGTTGTTTATTATTTGTCTCAGGATATATGCGTATCGTAGTCCCTCTAAAAAAATATAAGTATGGAGATGTAACTGGTATCTACAAGTACAGTATCATCAAATGAATTGTTATTTACCTTTTGTTACATTGGCCCCACCTTATGTTTTTTTGCAGTATCCAAGATCACTATCAAAATTGATGGTGTGAAAGACTATACTTATGGAGAATTGGCTCTGGCAACTAACAATTTTGATGCCTCTGCTCAAGTTGGACAAGGAGGTTATGGGAAGGTCTACAAAGGTACTCTTGCTGACGGCACTGTTGTGGCCATAAAACGTGCACAAGAAGGATCATTGCAAGGAGAAAAGGAGTTTCTAACTGAAATAGAACTATTGTCAAGGTTACATCACCGGAACTTGGTCTCTTTGCTTGGATATTGTGATGAAGAAAGTGAACAGGTATCTTTAATGTGAACTTCACTTGCACTTGGTCACGAGTTTATGTAAAAGCTCACTTAACTGGAATTTTAAAGCATTTTGGTGGAAGAAAAAAGGAATGTAGAAATCTACGTAATGGTAGGGAAAAATATAGGTTGAACTCAATTGAGGAATCGTATTTTTCGGTGCATTGTGTTTCCAAGCTAACAACAAAAGGTGTAATAGGTAACAAATAAGAAGATTACATAAGAAGTGAAAGAAGAATAAAGAAGAGCATATAGAGCCCTCTATAAGTTCTCTATTCTTAAGAACCAATAAGAAGAGAAGGAGAGTAAAAGAAAGAGCAGGACAAAGAAAGCAAAGTATTATCTGATTAGGAAGAAAACGATCCGGAGCCCTCAGGAGTTGGGGATAATTTAGAAATTGCCACTTCCATTGTTTTGTCCATTAGTTTTGAATTGAACTTTAGTGAGCAGTAACCTTTGTATTTCTTCGTAATGATTGGTCCCTCTTCCTCACCCGTTGAAATTAGTAGTGTTCTAGCATTGTTCTGCTTGTTCGTACTTTTACTTTAATTCTCTGATTGCTAAGTAAGCCTTTTTCTTGTGCAATGCTTGGTTACTACTCACACGAATACTCTTTTTGACCTGTAGATGTTGGTTTATGAATTCATGCCCAATGGCACCCTGAGAGACCACTTGTCTGGTATATTCTATATACTTATTCTGAATTTGCTCTATTTCTTTTCATAGCATTCCTCCACTCACTCTCTCCCTCCTTGTTAGTGAATGGCTGACCAATACTGAATAATCACGATTAATGGACTTGTTACATACTTGATGATTTAGTATGTGCTTTTATTTTTGCGACACCACAGGTAAGACTAAAGAGCCTCTGGGTTTGGCTATGAGAGTGAGAATTGCATTAGGTTCAGCCAAGGGAATCCTCTATCTGCATACGGAAGCTGATCCTCCAATATTCCATCGAGATATCAAGGCCAGCAACATATTGTTGGACTCTAGGTTAAATGCAAAAGTTGCTGATTTTGGACTCTCCCGACTTGCCCCAGTTCCGGATATTGAAGGAACTACGCCTGGTCATGTATCCACAGTCGTAAAGGGCACTCCGGTAAGGTCCAGTATTTTAGATGAATTTCCTCATATTTCTGTAGTCCCTACTCGTATGGTAAATTTTGAGCACAGTGTCGCCTTTAGGAGGGAAAAAAAAAAACCCATCTTATATTGGTGCATGACATGGTGAATGCTTTTTTCCAGTGGATGTGAAGTTTATATGAAACGTTTGATTGTTTTAACTTCTAATTCTGTTGAGATCAATCCTAGAGTTGAAGGAAATCCTTCTTCCCAATTATTGAGAATAAACTGCCATGTCGTTGAATCAATAAGATGGTTGATTTTGTTGAGATGGGAATCTTGATTCTCTGTAAGGCTGCGTAAATTCTTTTTTATTTGGTATACAATAATCTGGGGTGGACCTTAAAAGTGCATTTTTCTGTGCAGGGGTACCTTGATCCAGAGTACTTCCTTACTCATAAGTTGACAGACAAAAGTGATGTTTATAGCCTCGGTGTTGTATTTCTAGAGCTCTTGACCGGAATGCATCCAATCTCGCATGGCAAAAACATTGTTCGAGAGGTACTGCTTCACAATTGCTTTTACAAAGGTTTAGTGATTAAGTCTGAAAGCAGTGTAGTTGCCTCTTACACCTCACTGTGCAAATCACTCATCCTCTCCCAACTTTCTCCTGTAAAACTTCTAGATGAAACCTATTCACAAGTTTTCAATTTTAAGTACATAAAATGGTCACCGTTTTGTCTTTATTCCGACTGGATCAGGTAAACACGGCATATCGATCTGGAATGATCTTCTCAGTCGTTGACGACCGTATGGGAGCTTACCCCGCAGAATGCGTGGAGAGGTTTGTAAACTTGGGCCTCAAGTGTTGCCAAGAGGAGACTGAAGCCCGGCCTTCAATGGCGGAGGTGGTTCGCGAACTCGAAACCATATGGGGTATGATGCCAGAGTTCGACACCAAAACGACAGAATCCTTAAGCAGTGGCCCTGGCAAGGTTATGTCCCCTTCTTCATCTATCCCTTCTTCATCTATATCCTCTGAGATGAAGAATAAGCACACTCCTTACGTGTCGGGCGACATCTCCGGCAGTGACCTTGTCAGTGGAGTCGTTCCCACCATTACCCCCAGATGATGGATTCTTCTCCCTTATGGGGCCGGAGAGGGGGTTATATAAGTTATGTATATTCCACATTTTTTTGGGTTAGATATGTAAAATGTCTTAGGCTGATCCTTTCACATCTGCTGTTGTTGCTGTTATGCTGTAAAAGTTTTGCTTAGATTGTCAACTTTCACAGTTGTGCCAACAATCCAGATATTATATTCCAGATAATGATTACTAAAATGTTGTGCAATCGATCTCGCCGTCTTTTCCTCTGATTTAACGTAGTTTTGGGAGATTTCATATGAATTTATTCAGCGGATGAGGGGCACTGCTTGGGGTGTCTTCGAAATCTGAATTAACCAGCTCGGACATTTTAATTCCAAAATGGTTCATCTTTTTCGTTATTCAACTTGTGGTTATTAGATAATTTTGATGAACTTCTTTTCCTAGACCGAAAAGAAACAGTTGAGATGGCTACTGTAGAGGATATATACTCCATCTTGTTTTGGCCTTGAGCATTTCGTAACTATTTGCTGGGAAGAGATAACCATGAAAAGTAAAACAACCCATCCAATGCTCCATTCACGACCCAATTCCATCGTATGCAAACGAGCCGAGCCGAGGTTTGTCGAGCTTGAGCTCGGCTCGTATATTAAAGAAGTCAAAAATTTGAGCTCGATTTCGGCTTGAGCCTTAACAAGCTGAGCTTAGTCATTTACTAAATGAACCTCTTTAATCGAGTTGAGTCTCCTTTAACGAGCTGAGCTCGCGAACTGCTCGGTTCATTTGCAGCCCTTACAGATGCCAACAAATTGCCTTCTTACCATTTGCATTCAGAGAAACATCACGAGAAAATGTTTTAAAAAAAAAAAACATAGTTGCTTTTTTTTGTGTGCTAAACATAGTTGCTTTTAACTATTACAAAGTGTAGCAAATACAAGTATCTGAATTACGTTAAATGAGTATAACTTTATAAGCCCACAATCTCTTAGCCTAACTAAGAGCATCTCCAATCAAATATCCTATATTTCTCCATTTTAGAGAATCAAATTAATAATATTTCATCATAAGGTGAATATAGAGGATTTTACTAAGCCTCCTTTTCAATGGCCGTCACAAATATTTCTCTGGTAGATGCAGAGATCTCTCTCTTTTTGGGTGGTTTCTTTGTCCCACCGCACCGCTTTAAACCATTCTCCTAGCTAGTCACAACCCTATATATCTCTATATTCATATTCTATTTCAAATACATCGTCATTTTTCCTCCCATCATTATTCCCACCCACTCCAAATTTAATTCTTTTTGCATTTTATATTCAAAAAGTAGTTTGTTGCCAAAATTATCGTATAATTTTGAATAAGTATGAAAGGAAAATTAAATTATGTGGAGAAAAATTTGGAGTTATGGAGGGTGGGTACTTTTTACATGGAATTTAATTTTTCTTTCATATTGTTGGTACTGAATTGTTCATAAATAATCAATGTAAAACAACTCCACTTAGATTTGTGAGTACGTAGATAATATAACTCAACAAAACAAAATAAATTAAGCACAATTCATTTCCAATCATAATAAAAAAAAAATCATTTTATATAGAACTTTGTATACAATTTTTTTTAAAATATTTTTGTCACCGTTAAAGTAAAATCCCGGAGCCGCCACTGTGCATGGCGTCGTAGATTTCGTCAAACTTGTGTTGCCTTGGGGAAGAAGAAGCAAAAATGATTTTTAATAGGCCGGCCTGATCTGTTAGGTCCAAGAAGTATCCGGACTTGGGCTTGTGTCGGCCCATTCGGCCTTAAAATGACGCACGCTCACACGTATGTCTCCACACGAGTACACAAATTGAACACTCCCATGGGGAGGATTATAAATACAGAAACAAACACCGTCTCTCTCTATCTCTCTCTCATCATTTCCTAGGGTTTCAGGAGACTTGTCGCCATGGGGAGGAGTAAGTTTCTCTCACCTTACGCTCTATATTACGCGTATTTATGTACGAGCCCAGGTGCTTAGATCTGTGAAATGATGATGTTACATTTGGTTCGTGGATTCTGCTCGTCGTTCAAACCCTTTTGATTTTTCCTGTCTAAATTTTGTGGGTTTTGCGTTGAATTTTGTCTTCACTGATTGATGCTATGTTTTTGTTTTCTGAGGTTGTTTTTCGATTGAGACTTGGGTTGAATACATTAATCCAACCACTTCTCTGTTTGGTTTTGTTGAAAATGCCAATTTTATTTGTATCTTCTGCTTTATAGCTAGTGGTGGTCTAGGTTTTGTGATAGCGGAAACAGGAACCTGATTTGATTCATCCTGGTAGTCATATGTATTGAGCTGAGTGGATTGTGTATTTGGTTCCGCGGGCAAATGAGAGAACTACGAGGGTTCAATTACGTGTTAAGTTGTTGTCTTGGGGACCTGATTTGATGCTGCTGATTTATGACCTAATTGAAGGAATCAGGGTACTCAATACAGACTTTAATAAAAGGAATTATAAGCTAATTTAAACCATTTTGTAAACTTTTGCGTCTTTTCTGTTTGATTATGCTTTCTTTGTTGTGAATAAGCCTGCTTTCAATGAACTAAGACCCAGACAATTGGTGAAGGAATCTTGTTGGGAAGATACATTCGTAATTTGTTGGAAGCTGGGGATGTTTAGGAGATTGAAAAGTTGTTTGGCTTTTCCATATGTAATTCCTGTAATTCAAATCATTTCTGTTTTAGTTTTGTTTTAGCTGTATATGTAGGTTGGCATACTCTTTATCTTAAGTGTTTCATCTCCTTCCTGACTAAACATAGCATATTTAAACGTTCATGACCTTTCTTGACCATTGATTCCCTACTACCGTATCTTGTTGGCATTTCTGTTTGCTTCTCTTCCTCTTGTAATTGCTTTGGAGTAGAAATTGAAATGTAACATGCATGTTCGATTCTTAAATTTGTCAAGGCCTTTCAGTATCACTTGGTAATGTCGTATAATGACCTTCTCTGTGTATTGCCTTTTCACTATTGTAGGACCTGCAAGGTGTTATCGCCAGATCAAAAACAAGCCTTACCCTAAATCAAGGTACTGCCGTGGTGTGCCAGATTCAAAGATTAGGATCTATGATGTTGGAATGAAGAAGAAGGGAGTCGACGAGTTCCCCTTTTGCGTGCATTTGGTTAGTTGGGAGAAGGAAAATGTCTCCAGTGAGGCATTGGAAGCTGCACGTATTGCTTGCAACAAATACATGACTAAGTTTGCTGGAAAGGATGCGTTTCACTTGAGAGTTAGGGTGCATCCATTCCATGTCCTGCGTATTAATAAGATGCTTTCATGTGCTGGAGCTGATAGGCTCCAGACTGGTATGCGTGGAGCTTTTGGTAAGCCTCAAGGAACGTGTGCCCGCGTTGCCATTGGCCAGGTGCTTCTATCTGTTCGCTGCAAAGATACAAACAGTCAGCATGCTCAGGAAGCCTTGCGCCGTGCAAAGTTCAAGTTCCCTGGTCGTCAAAAGATCATTGTCAGCAGGAAATGGTATGCTGGAATTATTTTAGTAATATATTGATTCACGTATTTATTTAAGATGCCTGTAGTTGGAAAATCTTGCATTCCTGCAGCATAACCTGCACAGTGGACTCAAATTGATTTATCCTCCTCCTCCTCCTCCTCCTCTCTCTCGGGTTGTGTTTTTTAGTTTAGTTGGTCCCACCATTCTTTGTAAGGAAGTCACGTCGGGCTATAGAAGACTAATGAATGATCAGAAAGGGGAGGGAAAAATCCCACTCCTACAAAACAAGTTGCTGGACTTTCCAATAGTCCATTTGTTTTTCCTTCTATGCTATGAAGCCTATAATTGTTGGTGTCGTTTATTTCTTGAATCAATCATGTTCCTAGCTGGCATAGTTAAATTATCAGTTTTTACCTATTTAGCACATCCCTCATTGAAGTTCTTATTCATTCTTTTGCATATGTAACTGGTGTCAGTTCATATATTTCTTGATTACATATTTGATATTCTAGATACTGGAATAAATATTCGATGAAGTAGAACCAGCTATATCAAGATGACAGATTCATTCTCCGTGCTATCCATAGGATCAGTTGACAGGACACTCATATTCTGGAATTACAGAACGACTAGTCCGCTTTAAAACCACCATGAAAGAATGGGCTAGAAAACCAAGTTTTAAATGATTAAATTTGCATGGAAGCTATGACTTTTGAGTGGAATTCTGAGTTGTGCAATTTAACTGTGCGTCATTGCAGGGGATTTACCAAGTACAGCCGTTCTGATTATCTTAGGTGGAAAGCTGAAAACCGCATTCTATCAGATGGTGTCAATGCCAAGGTTAGTCTGATAATTTTCTTGGTCTAGAGCTATCTACTATTTCAGTAGTTGTCTTGTTTTGCCACACAAGTATCTCACAAACCTTTTGATTCTTGCAGCTTCTGGGGTGCCATGGACCCTTAGCGGCGCGTCAACCTGGAAGGGCGTTTATAGATGCTGTTGCCTCTTAGAGAATTTGTGGACTTCAAGGGCCCAGTCATCAGGCGATGTTACCCTATGGGTTATGACTTGTGTGACGTATATCTGGAATTAAGTTCTATGTTCGTTGTTTTCTTAATATTTGTAGTTTCAATGGAACTTTTGCTGGTTGTATGCCCCTATTAGTACTATGTATTCGTTTGAAACATACTTCGCTTAAAATTCAGAACATGCTTTATATTAATGTTATCCGGATTTTGCTTCATCTTTGGATAATATGTAGCTTGCCATTTCTCTCAATTGGTTTGTCATGTAATAATGCTCGAGTTTTGTGCATCTCTTCAACTTAATTTGGCATTTCTTGCCAGTAATATGTCATTGCCGATTCATTGGTGGTCTGGTCGTACGCAACTACTCTCTAGCTTTCAGCTATTCTTCCTTTTCACTTAAGTAATTCTAGGTCCTTATTAATCCTTCAGTTTTCATTACGGGGTTTTCAACAAGGGGCCGTGAGCTTGAAACAGAGAACCTCAATACTATGAGTTCATATCCTGGTTATGAGCTTGCAGGTTTAGCGTTCAAAATGCTAAATTCTACTCCAATATTCTGAACATATTCGATGTGATGCCTAGTGATGGGTAAGAATAGCAGTTGCTATTTCGCTATTTGCAAATAGCTATTTCCTCGTCGGCCATGTTTACAATATACTACCATCGAGACACCAATGCTTTTGCCGTCCCAATACGCACGACTGGCTGTGGTAAATTCTATTTAATGTTACTTTGGTAACCATGTTTTGGGTACCATAGCATTATAGGGGCTGTCCTCGTCCCAAACTCGATTCATTGCAATGCAGAATCGGGCCCATGTCAGCCAGGAAGTTGTCAGCAACATTTTTTTTTTTTTGGATTAAAGCTGGGGAGAACTATATCTTGGATTAGAGTTGGGGAGAACTATATCGGGAAAAGAGTAGGAAAAGATACTTTCAAACACTGTTTCGGGTGGCAGATCAAAAAAATAAAAACTGTTTCGGGTGCAAAATTTAAATGATAATTGAACTATTAACACCACGGGCGCGGGAGCGCAAAAGAACAGCAAACGAGGTACCATTGGAAAAGAGCGGTCTGGAAAGAAGAGAAAGGATAGGCTGGCATGCCTGGCCTTAAGGATGGAGGGAAAGCCAATCTCAGTTCCTGAAATTATCAATCTTCGTATCTATTAAGTATTAAAACTGAAAGAAGTGGGTTTCCTTCCTTTACCTTCATCATCAGCTAAATGGTAACGTCAACTGCAATTTCCCCATAGTTACGAAGGATGGCCGTTTTGGGCTTAGGCACATAAACCGTTATACTTTTCTGTACCTATGAACCGCATTCACGAATCATTCAATGAATCGAGGTAGTTTTCCATAACTAGGCATAACATCCATCCAGTGACTCGAATTAACCACAAACCATTCAAAAAGGGAAAGTAGCAGGAAAACATGAATTTGCAAAACATGAGTAGCTAGTGACTGGAAATAACTCAATAGAGTTGCAACAGTTACATGACAGGGTTCTTATTTAAGAGTTAATAGAAAAATGGTCTTCACTTGAAGCACTTGGCTCCACCATGGCGTCCCTTCAGTACCTGTGCTCCATCTTCTCCTTTTCCTGAAAATTCTGGACGTACCTAAATTATGAGATGTAAACACAAATCAGACATTTTCTGCAAAGCCACATCGCTGTTACTTGAGCAGACAACAGATGATGCATTTCTTTTGAGTAAGCAATAACAACTAAGAATACAAGTCGGATTAAGCAGACAACAGATGATGCATTTCTTTTGAGTAAGCAATAACCACCAAGAATACAAGTCGAAAATCTAGAAAAGGCAACGTCCCTCTTTCATCTTTCCTTCCCAAAGCAATAGTATTCCTCAGCTCATCACCACAACGATGGATGCTATCTACTGAATTGTTTTAACATATCAATTCAATTGGGATGCTAAAATTAAGGCCAAAAGAAATAAGGTAATTGGTCCTTTTCAATTAGTGGCGTGAATATAAATTGCAGCATGTCTTCCACCATGCCCTGGAATCACGTAATATTGTGATTCCTGTTGCCTAAAAGTGTGAAGTGTCTACACACTGTTACAAGTTTATGTTTCCAAGTGTGAGAAAGCAACACCATGCTCTTCACTTGTAAGCTTTCTTCAGCTAATCTAAGCAAATAAGTAACTTCTATTGTTACGGATAGGTTAAACTGGTCCAACAACTAACAGGTGGTATCCTTTCCAAATTCCCAACAGCATGGAAAATGCAAAAGACTCAGGCAATTTCCAGAGGCTCTTTGTTAAAAAGAATACATTCCAAGGGATATGTACACACAAACGGACAAGTACGGACTTGCTAACTCGTTATCCAAAAGTCCAACAAATGCAAGTCCCAAAAAGTTTGAACTAATACGTATACCTTTGGCTGCAAATGAGTTGGATTCAAGCAACCTAACACTTGTAGGGTGGCTCCAGACTGCACTCAAGTTGAGGATCTTGAGCTGCCTCAGATAAATTTTGAATAACACAAGCATAAATATTTAGTTTGGTGGTATGGACACTATTTCTTCCCTCTATATGCTATAAAATCATTGTTCACTGCATTTCTCACTCTCCTATCAGCAGCTCAGGAAGTCAGGGGCCGTAAAAAAAACAGCCTAGAGAACAGTTGATAGAGCTGGGGAAAATCAACTACGTCAGCAGTAGCTCGTAAGGGCGAAAAGCCACAATAATCACAAATGTTCCAAGAACAAAAGCTGATGCTCATGTAAAATTCAAGCTCCCCTTGAACTGCACACAAAATTCGGAACTTTTTTTTACCCATAAGCATCCAATCAAAACTCTAGGGCACTGTTTGGTTCCGTATAAGAAACAGAATTTATGCTGCAAAAGCAATCACCGTTCACCAGAGCCCTAATTTGTCTCCCCCGGATCCATCGTTCCTGGTGAACAATCATTCCACGGCCAAGGAGCGACCATTCCATCCCTTTCAAAATCATTTCACGGACTACCTTAGATCTGACAACTCAATTTTTGTCACTAACCAAAATCAAATCAAATCAAGTAAAAATTAGACAGGAAAACACAGTAAGAAAGTTCTAAACGATAGTATCAAATAGAGGCTAACGTTCCGATGGCGAGAAAAAAAAAAAAACCAAGCACTCATCATACACGCTCATAAGTACATGACAATTCAATATAAAACAGAAAACCCTAAGAGAGAGAGAGAGAGAGAGAGAGAGAGTACATATAGACGCCGACGAGGGGGGTGAGGAGGAGGGTGGCGGAGATCCAGTTCTCCGAGACTTTGTGGTGGATCTTACCAGGTATATCCTTCCACAGACCTGGCATCACCTTCTGCTGGAACGGCGATAGCGCGTACACCACCGCCTTCATCCTCACCGGAGTCTTCCCCATGAATACTACTCCTCTCTCTCTCTCTCTCTCTCTCTCTGAAGCACTTCAGCAGCGCCCGATCGCCTTCTTCTCTGGCTATTGGTTGGTCGATGGTCTTCGTCGTCGTCTCAGGGATTGGGGTTTCGAAGAAAATGGCAAAAGCGAATTGGGCTTTACTGAGATATCACCAATTTGGGCTTTTCGATTGATGGGCTCTCTTTATTTCTGGGCCTCCAAATCTGTGCATTCTTTATTTCTGGGCCTCCAGGCCCTGTTTTGTTTGGATTTTGATAGAGATTTTTTAGGGGAAAATGACGCCAATGATGTGTTTTAATAATTAATACCCGTCAAGGACATGCTGAGAGTATTTGTTAATACTGAAAATGTCCTTGGCGGGTATTAATTATCAAAACAAGTCCTGAGCAGTCATTCTCCAATTTTTTAGAGTAATGAGTGAAGAGAGATAAATAGAGAAAAATTATTAAAGACCGTATTCAGGGGTTTTGAGACTCCAAAACAAACATGGCAAACACCCGAGGCAGGGATTGGAGCACGTAGGGTTCGAGACGGAGATTGGCACTTACCCACCTCTTACCAGTTTCTCGATTTTTTTTAAAACCATCCTGTATACTTACCTTATCACAAAAAAAAAAAAAAAACCGAATCCCTAACCTCTTCGGCTGGGATCGGAGCAGGTAGGGCCAGATAAGACGAAATCGCGGGGTAAGACACTGAATTTCTTGTGAACACCAATTTATTAATTATTATTATACCATATACTGGTAAATGCTTGCACGAAAAAACCCTTTATTTATTTAATAGGATGATATCTCTCCTAGTTGAAAACAAATAATTGTTAACTATTAGTCCTGTATCTTATTCTTCCTTGGAATATCATCAAAGTTGAAAATGAACATTATTTTCTAGACCTGGAAATCAAATAAATCCGAAATCATGTCTACCCTTTCTCTCTCCGGATCTTCTGAATCTCTTTCTTCTAAATTTCAAATCTCTCTGTCTCTCTTAATCTTCTCTCTCCAAGAGTTGGTTAAATTTATAAATCTACAAACTTGCGTGTTGCTTTTCAAAGTTGAAAATGAACATTATTTTCTAGACCTGAAAATCAAATAAATCCGAAATCATGTCTACCCTTTCTCTCTCCGGATCTTCTGAATCTCTTTCTTCTAAATTTCAAATCTCTCTCTCTCTTAATCTTCTCACTCCAATATTCTATGCCCTAAAACACCCGAAAAGAAATACATTACTTGACATATATTTTTTATTTGGGTCACATTACATTACTTGACATGTAGCAAACCAAGGTTAAATAACAAAATTCATCACCCTATAATCGGTTACAACAAACCCAAAAAGAAAAAAACCAATCCCGTTTAAGAAAATGTAGCCCGAACCCTCAATCGCGGTGCCAGGTATCCCAATGTGAATAATTTCCAACGCCACCCCAATAGCAAAGGTTAATAAATAAATGCAATAATTGTTCTAAGTTAAAAACAGCATGGAATTACGGTCATGGACGCGGCAATAAATCTTCTTGTCCTTTCCACATTGTTATGTTGCCAAACAACGCTTCTGCATTAGAACTCCTGGCCATGTCTCGCAGCCCAGTACTCCTTTGAGACTTACTGAGAGGTATAATAGGGTGCCAATATGCAGCCACGGCCCCTCTCAGACCGACCATCAAGGCAGACAAATCTAAAAAGATCCCTACCAACCGGTTTTGGCGCGCTTCATCCCACTGGAATTGAAAGGAGAGAGACTACTTCCACTTGGTCGAGGGCTCTCTTCTCTAAAATTGGAATTTAGCATCGCGAGCTCTCTTAGCTGTTGCCTTTTATAGAAATCATGTGACTCGTCCTGCAGTTGAAGATAAAACTAAATGAGTACCAATCTAGTAGTGAAGAGACGCAGTGTATGCTCAGATGAAGTGGCCTAATTGCTCTTTGAAAAAAATTCAAAGAGAACAAGACAATCAGTTTAACAAAGTACAAATGAAAATACGTAAATACCACTGGTTTGAGCAGCTCTTCTATAATCTCTCTTGCCTGTCTTAATCGTGCATCAATAATACCGACGGGTAATTCTGCTTCAACTAAAATGTGTAGTGGATCATTCAGGTGCTCATAGCCAGGTCTTCCCCTTAAAGTCTCCTCCTTCAAAATGCAAAAACACACGAAATATCAGTTTTGTCTTTGCGGCTAGTGTCAAGTTAAACTTTCGAGGAGTACACTCAACACAAACTTGAATAAAGAGAGAAAACAATGACAAAAAAATTTCAACCTTTGACTAGACACCATTTTCAATATCTTACTTTTGATAGGGACTACTTCAAGACTCGAACATAAAAAGTTTGTGTAATCGTGAACTATAATTTGGAAGCACGTATAACCTTGTCAGGGTCTTTTATTGAACCTTTCCCTCTAATAAATACTCTGCAACCTGTCGAAGCTTCTACGCGCTTTAAGGAATTGCCCCGAGGACCTAGAAGCCGCCCAACAAAATTGAACTAATGTTCAAGAGAAACATTGTCAGACTAATCACATTATGATATAAGGATAATGCATAACAATCATACTTCATCAAAGCATAATATGAAGAGATTGATGGCGCATAGCTCACATTTGGATAGCTGTCTACTGGTATCTCCAAGCGCAATACCTTCTTCACGATATAGGTACTCGGGCTTCCTGGGGCCGCTTGCCAGTCCATTGTTCTCCCTTGTACACCAAATCTCTGTTGCATAATGATCCCGAAGATTCTTGTCAACGAAATACGAGGCAACTTCGGAAAGAGAGAATCGGAAAACAGGATTGTAACCGTATAGAACCACAGAGCATGACAGCCACAGATCTTTGTTCATTCTTGCTGCTTAATATTCGAGTGTTTGGCAATATAATATTAGTACGTTTAAAGGAATCAGGATGATTCAAGCACTGCTGCATATATCCAACTAAAGCACCCCTCGATAAAAACACAAGGGATTTCATCTGATTAACCTATCGGGGATAGGGAGGTCCCTCTAGCTAAAAACATCAATGGCTCCCAACGGCTGTATGAAACTCTGTCGGAATTATATTTCCCCCTCTATACCAGCTGTTGATAATAGCTAGTTATCTGTATCTTAACAAGCAGGAGCAGATGTTTATGAAATGCATTCTGGTCTATCGCTCGGACAAGCGAGGAAGAATGACTGATGACTACAAGTTGTCTTTAAGCTCTTGACAATGCAGTTAAATAAACAGCACGTTTTCTACTGCAGCCGCAACATAATTTTGTTGTATTGGAAGCTCTGCAAAACTTGTTCTTACTTCTCATGGCCTAAAACAGCCTAAAAAAGCCAAAAGATATATTATATACAGTATTATTTTTTGAGAAGCTCCGTTTCATTTTCCTGGCTTCGGCTATTGAACAATAAGCTTCTACTCATAAGTTAAACTGCAACAAGCACCCACTAAAACACCTTCACTGTATCACAGGATGGTGCTTCTGGGCAAAGCAAAGTGGCATCACTATTGATACCTACACGTTCACTGGTCCAACGAACCATATGACATGTGATCACGAATAGGGGGATTGGAAGTGGGTGAAATTCCTATACACGGACAACTGAGATGTCCACATTGCTGGTTCATATGGAAATTTACCATACCATACCTAAACAACATGTGAGTTGAAGCAATTACGCAATAAAAGCTAATCAAATTCAGCGACCCAAACTATGGATCAGATGACAAATTTAGTTCCATTGGTTTCCATCTGTCAAAAGTATTTCCTTCATACATCACACGAATTCCAATGGATAATGACTCCTTATTTCATATGTAGATTACAAACAAGTACTAGTTTGAAAGGCTCGTTGGATTTCTTGGAGCAACCCCACAGGTTGCAGATCGAGGAGTCAACTTTCCCATATGAGCATTTGGTACATGCATCAGTCTGGTGAGTGGAGGAGGGGCTAGGCTTCCAAGACAAACCATCCATAAGGCCTGGATCAGGTTTATATTTGTACTTTTGACTAATTGGTTTAGCTAAGCAATTTTGCTGTTTCCCAGGAGCATAGGTACATTGTGTTTTTCCTTCCATTTTTTAAACGGATTCTGTCAATTTCTGTGTCATTGCACAGTCTTACAAGGATAGGGACGCTGTCTTTAGTTCATTCAATCTCAAAATCTGCACTGACAACCCCACTATTGTGGTTGGCGGCAAGCTTCATGAGCATGCCTTTTATCAACCCCAGGAATAGGAGTCATATTAGAAACAAACTCTTAGAAAGTTGTGGTGCTATCTGACACTCAACACTGTATCCACAATAAGCTGCCATATATTTTGACTACAGTTGAAAGAAAATGCATATCAAGTCCACTGAGGCCCCTGATTTACGGGCTTGTCCAGTAAACGAAAATCAAGTCATAATTTTCGCCCGAGTGGCTCCCTACTGGTTAGCAAGTGTTCTTTTTTTTTTTTGATCGGCGGTTAGCAAGTGTTCTTGAATTGCAAAATCATGGGGATATAGTGCACACCTAGGATTGACTGGTTTAAACTTATCACGTACGATATTTTAATAAAGTCATGACAGACACAAATTAACAGGTCCTATTACCAATTGTGATTCGTGATAGCTTGGATATGCAAGTAGTATGCAACAATCAACTATTTCGCATGATATTATCAATGGAGGGGTCAGCAGTACTCACAAGATTTTGTTACACAAAGTAAGGAGGAGGAGGAAACAAGGGCAATAAAACTGACAGTGGAAGTCCCCTACATGGCGAGTAGATTGTTGGATTGTCTAGGACAATTACTGGAGAGAATCCGAACCCTTAGGGAAACAAGGGAGGACAATGCAAGTACTTACCTCGTGTGGATGGCCACTCCAGCCACCTAGACCAGCTGGTCCATGATTTGGCATCATGTCTGAAGAAGACATTGGGCTGGGGCTTCCACGCTGAAGTCTATCGTAGTCACTAAATCCGTGGTTGGATAACATGCCAGAAACCCTTAATATCTCTGCCAATATGAAAAACCAATAAGATATTTTGAAGGAAATACGAAATAATAACTACTGAATTGGATGAAGATAAAACTTGTCATCTAGGGAAAAAAAATGAATGAAGATAAAACAACATGGATTCTTGAGTTTTTCCAATCGTCTCCAGACAATTAGGACAGAGGAACTAAAGAAGATATATTCTTAGAATGGAGAAACCAAATATTCTACGATGAAACGATAAATGAAAACTCAGATCAAGATTCAAAGAACCGAGTCACTAACTAAAACTTAACTGTTGGAGGAGGGATGGCGAACGCACTTGATTTCAGATACAACTATGAGGAGATTGAGATTGGTTCCAGCATAAAGTGAACATGAGAAAATACAAACCATAATGATACCCCGTTCGAGTTTGCTATAAAATTTGCAAGCCATTACATAAATAACCTTCAACAATCTCTAACAAAGTTCAAATTCTAAACCCCCAAGATATATAGTCATGAATTTAGTTTTATCTACATTCCTCCATAAGTAGATTTGAAAAGGGAGAATATAAGAAAACCAATTGCAGCCAAGTAAGTTAGTGGTATGCATAACTCTTTCGTAATGATGTACCCCTCTCTCTCTCTCTCTCTCTCTCTCTCACACACACACACACACAAACTTACGCATAACATCAGGTTCGAGATAATAGTAGAAGAGAATCTAATAACCGAAACACACACCATGTCTATACTATAAACAACTTGTAACTATAAGGGGAAGATAATACTAGTAGATCATACCCATAAGTCAAAAAAAAAAACACAAGATAACCCAACTAGAAGTCTAGAACACGAGAAATCTTAGATCGAAAACTAAAGGCAGTCACCAAACCTTGATTCAACAGTCGGCTGCATATGGGAACCACTTGCAAAAAAGGTTCAAGCTTCTGCCGCTCAGCTAACAGCTCTCCCAAGTACTGACTGCAAGAAACCAAGAACACCCACAAACCAATAAAACCCCAAAAGACCGATAACGCTACCAAAGGAATTGATTTCCCATGGGGAAAGAGAGAATTTTACCTGTCTACATCTGGGTTGTTCCTTATTTGTGGAGAAGCAACTCTAGCAGGTGAGTAATTCAGATTCTGCGTGTATAAACTGGACATGGCTCGTATTCCAGAAGGGTATGAATCGATTCCTGATCAAATTCGAGAGGAAGTAAGAATCAAGAAGGAAAAGTTCAACGACACAAAACAGGGTCCACGAGCAGAAAGAACTTGAATCTGTCCAGCAAACACCGAAAATGAAGAAACTAGTACTAGTAATAATAATAAATGCCCCCCCTAGAACAAAAATAAATAATAAAATGTACTCCAATGGAGTAGTAAAAAACTGATGAGTGGTATATGTATTTTGGACATATATATGCACAGCTGTGTGTGAATGCGAATATTATATTAGTGATTTTATAGTTCACCCCTTTTGCAATTCTTGGCTTTTTTTGATGCAGTGGAAAGGCCTTCTTACAGATGAGAGAGAGAGAGAGAGAGAGAGAGAGAGAGAAAAGTGCATTTAAGGCAAAAGAGAGACTTTACTGTAAGATTTTTTAGATTGACATCTGTGATCTGACAAAGAATGGCCTACAAAATGATTGGCCACGCGCTATACTGGAGCGTGAGATGGGCAACCGTGGGCCTTTTCCAGGTTTGGTTTGAGTTTGGAGATAAGTGTAGTTGAATTTATTTTTTATGTAATTTTAACTCCATATGCGAATATTCAAGCACAACATCATTTTTATTTATCATTGAGATTTGCATTCATTATTAAACAGTGACATCACTACACACTGAATTCATCCTCTACATAGGTAATTAAGTACTTAGAAATTTTACTAATAATTGTTTATGTAGGTGGAAAACACCTCCAAAAGTGACATTGTACTACTTTTCTAATGAATTTGTACTAAATTGACATTTTTTTTTTTCTGTCGCTTGTAGTTTATCTAATCTCGTTCAAAAGTAAAAAAATAAGAAACAGAATCATTAGAAAACAGCGACATGAAGTTTGCGTGTAGGCAAGAACCCCCATTCTCCACCTGTTACGGGAGTGGAGCCCAAGATTATTTTCTATTGGAGATCAAGTCGGGAATCAAGAAATGGTTACATATTTAGAGACGGGACATGAGGAGTGAAATCCGCAATCCATCCAAAACTTCCCTCATTATTATCCTAATACGGAGCACGGTAAATAACTAGGAATTGTCTGTGCTTCAAACACAGGACACAAATGTAGTAGCGAATTTACAACCACCTAAAATTAACTTCTATAGGCTACTAAATAATAATCATCAATTTCTCATGGTAAAATTTCAACGATAAATATAATGACTTCCTTAATAGCAAGTAGATAAAATAAAAAGGATAAGTCTGAAATTCCATTTGTATTTACCAGTTTCAAAAGAGAGTTCAAATCTGCTTGATTTTTTCAAGAGGAAAAAAAAGAAAGAGAAAGCTTTATATGAGTCATACACGATTCTCTAATTTCTTGCAGTTTTCTCGTTCTGTTTCTAATCAAACACGCAAAACGTTAATATTTTTTTTTTCTTTCCACTGTATAACATACATGTTATTGTATTTTCTCACTAATCAAACGGATCCTAAATGTGAGATTATATAGAATCTAAACATCGAGCTGTTCAAATTACAGTAATACAGTACTCCACTAGCCATGAATTGGAGTACAAGTTTGACGCTCGGTGGGAGGGCGTGAGAAAGGCAGACGAGATTTTTGTTTGAATATTCGCGTCCGTAGGGATAAAGGTGTGGGCTACGTAGTCGAATCCAGGATCTAGGAAAAGAGGAAAAAAAAAAACTAGTACTAGAGGGAAAAAATTACAGTACCGGGTGGGTATTAAAAGTGGTGTCCGCTCAGCGTATCCGAGCAGTTCATTGTGTTTTTTGACGGCTCAGATCTAGAGAGAGAAAAATGAGAGAGAAAGTATTGGGATGAGATGAGAGAAAAGATTTTAGGGCAAAGTACGGATTACCTCCCTGAGGTTTGGACGTTTGGCAGATAACCTCCTTGACGTTAACTAATGACCACATAACCCCCTATGATTTTAGAGTAAACTGCAACCGTTAGGTTTTCCATCCAAATTAATGGAAGGTGTAACACACACCCCTATTGTGAAAGTGAGAATGGGAAAAATAAATAAATAAAGTAACAAAAAAATATCAGTAAATTTTTTTTCTAAGCAATTCCAATATTTTTTCGGTGTGATTTTTAATTTTTTTCCCATTCTCACTCTCACAATAGGGGTGTGTGTTACACCTTCCGTTAGTTTGGATGGAAAACCTAACGGTTGCAGTTTACTCCAAAACCATGAGGGGGTTATGTGGTCATTAGTTAACGTCAGGGAAGTTATCTGCCAAACGTCCAAACCTCAGGGAGGTAATCCGTACTTTGCCCAAGATTTTAATTCGTCCAAAAATGTATTAAATGACCTGAATTTATGAAGCGAGTACCACGTGTGATATACTCACCCAGCCCACCCTGCACCAAAAGTGTATTAGTGTAGTAGTGTTCGGTCTTGTGTCATCTTCGTCCACGTTGAATATGTCCACTTTCTATCATATTTTTTTTTATTATTCTTGTTGCTTTCTATTCTGAATTTCCATGTATAATTTGGATTCTGAACCAATAGTGCACAGATGAGTATGTGGAATCTATTTGAGAATTCAACACAAATATATTGAGCCGTCATTGATTTTAAAATAATTTTGTCAAAAAAAATCGGCTCAATCGAATACATATAAGTAGTTGTACCCATCTTTAATTTTTCCATTCAGATAAGAAATATTCTGAATTTTGAACAAAAATTTAGACAATTCCAGAATTCAACACAAATATATCGAGTCGTACGTTAATTTTACAATATTTTTCTTAATTTGTCTAAAAAAATCAGCTCAATCGAATATATATATAAATACTTGACCCATCTAATTTTTTTTTTCTCTCTCTCTCCTCCAACTTCAAGCCTATATTCGCTAACTCATGAGCACACCCATTAGCTTCCCTCCATCCAAAAATTAGACAATTTTCCATTCATATAAGAATTTAGGATTCTGAATTTTGGATGAATTTCGAACAAAAATTTAGACAATTAGATCAAGCTCTTTTAGTTTTTCTCGATTCTATTTTTCACAGAGGCACTCAAAACTTTATTTTATATTTAATGAATGACCCGATCATTTATGTGAAATCCATAATGGGGCTCACATACATTTGTGCACTACCTATAAGTAACATATAGATACATGAATACATAAACAGTTACACACATTTTCACTAGTAATTATTCAGTGGTCTTATGGCACCGCCAGTGCCCAACAACCTCCTCCATCGTACATTTCTATGGAGCCGAGTCGCGATGCCCTAAGACAACCAAATAATTTTTCCATTTTCGCGTGCATGTTGAAATGGGTCCCACGCACACTCACATGTTTGGAGGAACACACAATATGTGTGGATGCATTCAACATGCGAGCGTATGTGTGCAAGCATTGTGTATTTGTGTGATGCTAGCAAAATTATTTCTTTTCCAATGAATTGACTATGGTTTAGACATACAATGAATCTTGTTTCCGGTAGTAAAAAATTTGTCGATTTTTATTTGTGGTTGAGAAGTTGTTAGGTGTTTCGGTAGTGAATAAGTTATTGAGAAATGTCAGGTTGTTTCCGATAGTGAATAAGTTGTTGATGGGTTTGTGAGTATAGTTACTGTAGCAAAAAAAGAAGAAGTTTTTATTGACAACTTTTTTGTTAGTGAAAACGAGATGGTAAAATACTGAAACTTTTTTGTTAGTGGAAATGAGATAGTAAAATAAGTTAAGTTTTTAGTATTTTTTTTTTAGTGAAAACGGGGTGCGTGTGATACTGGAATATGATTTATTTCACCTTGATAGTCAATTCTATTCGTCTCCATCTTTCTTTGATAGGTGCTTTATACCCGGAAGACATTAAAATAACACCAATAGACCAAATTTCAAACAAAGACTGATGAATCTCATTTTCATTTATTTTTCTTTTTAACTCGTGAATATTCATAGGTTTTAGGAAGGAGAAACCTCACCAGATTGGACCACTTTGCATTTGAAAAAATCACTTGATCCGGCAAATCTTATTTCCATACATAATCCTCTTTTGTTGGCGATGTTTATTTTATATCACCCCGATCTATTTTCAGACATAGGCTTATAATTGTATGTAGTGATTTCAATATTTTGGGATCGAGAAACCTCTCAAACAACGTCACTTCGGATCATCTATCCTTATAGAATAACTTCAAAATAAAAACTCATAAGAGAATACTAATTTTGGAATCTATGACTAAATTCAATATTGCAGTCATTGAATACTTCAATTATCCATCGCGTAAAAGGTTTGCAATGGTTTTCCTACCAAAAAAAGAAAAGAAAAAGGGAGACACCTTCTTTGTAATTAATGAAGTTTGTCCATTACGGGCTCGCCCGATTTCTTATCTAAACCTTCCATCTTGTAGGATTTGTCCAGTAGAAGGTCCACGCAAGAATTCAAAACGACCGGATACCCATAACTACTATTTGATCAAAATTCTTCTATTCAACGAAAATTGAGAAGACTTCAGAAAAGCTAGCTTGAATTAATAGTAAAGGAAGAGGGAGCTGAGGATGTGGGTCACAGTCAAGAATTTGCCACGAACTTTTTCTCTGTATATTGGAAAGGAGACAACAAGCCTTACAGGTGAATACAATGCATTGAACTTAGCCAAAAAAAGAAAATGAAAGAAAAGAATACAATGCATTTTTTTTTTTTTTGCCAATAGTTACCGGGGTGTTAGTATGTTAGTCCACAAGGGGTTCAGAGGCTGTACATAATCCTGAAAACCAAACCGTCCATCGCGGGGCTCGAACCATGTCTCCAGTGAGGGAGGCGTACCAACCGAGCTAAGAGCTAGCTAATTGGTCAATGCTTTGAAAGAGTGATTATTGGCTTAAACCCCCCACAATTTGGGGGGAACGTATTATTGTGTTGTTGAATTTTTTATAAGTTGCATGTTCCTTACATCTGGCTATTGGGTGGGAACTTTTGAGTACAGGGCTAATGCATCACTGGCTGCAACTAAAGCTGATTCCACCAATCAACAAGACTTCACAATCAAGATTCACACTTGTTGTGTGCAACAAAAAACTACTCCATTATTGTTGTTAAAAATATTGGCCCCAAATGGACAATTAATTGCGTATTAAATTATGGAGTAACATTATTGCTGTAAACCCTATAACTTATTATTGTGCTAGAAATAAAGTTCTTTTTCCGGTATATTGAACATGCAGATGCGCTCCTCCAAATATCCGCTAGAGAGTATCGCCTTCGGTTCCACGTAACTATCTGCACGGAACCATACCGAACCTATGTCGGGGCTCTCACCACGTGCTTTAGGTACAACAAAATATGTTTAGCCCTATGAAGCGGTGGAGACTTAAATTGAATAATTGACTGGGAAAATCTTAGCACTAACCAATTGAGCCGACCCTCGGCTCAATGAATTAATGTCAAGTAATATCTTATCCCTATTTTATTAAACTGGGCTAGAGTACAAATTTACAAAATATGGAGAGGACTGATGAGTAAACTAGCATACAAAGAGGATTATAAAAATAAATCTATTTATTTGAAATAATGTTGATCCGGAAAAAAGAGCGAAAAACAAAACTAATATCCATTCTCGGCAATGGACGGCTCAGATTTCACCTTGACTCGGATAGGATACCTATGCTGTCCCTTAGCAGCATCGTCCCAGTTCATTTGAAACGTGGAGTATTTCCTAATTGGTACCAACGAGAAGCATCTCAACAACCTGCAAACCCTAGTTTCAATGCCAGCCTATTATTTTTGTCACAAGAATCTATCAACTTGTTTTCTTCTGGCCTCAACAGCCCACCTAACTGTCACCCTCTCCTCTCAAAATTCTCTCTCCACAAATCCACGATTTCCTTGTTTAGAAACCTAACCAACCTTGGCATCATGGCCTTCGACAACGATAATAGAAGCAGATCTAGTGACGATCTTGCGGTGGTAGCAAATACCCATCTCCACAAGCGGAGTGATGAGTCCGACATCGGAGTTGAGCGACTTTTCTTGTATTTTGTTTTTTTGTTTTTTTGCTTTTTATATATTGTTGTTGTGTGTTGTTCTTGTTTTATATATGGGATGATATGCTGTCGAGTTGGCAGCCTTTGAGGGTAGAAACGTCAGCACAGACTTGGCACATTAAATTTTAATTTTACCGAAGTATATTCCGACTTGAAAACTAATGAATAGTTTTTTCGACATTAGGAAATTAAATTCGCTCTGGAATTAATGTCTAGATAAGAGAGGTATGTATATATAAGTTTAAGAAAAAGGTAAATCGCCACTAAGGGGAAGAAACAAAATTCATTTTTCCGTTCTCTATAAATTATATTTCCCCTTCTCGGAAATTTATCGAGAAATCCATGATCTGACACAGTCGTGCACTATGAATACGAAGATGCGCTACTCCACAATCCATGTAACCATCAGGAAATATTATCCTCAACACCACATAATCATCATCTAGACCTCTACGGGGGATCCCGCCACGTACACTTATGTCGGAACCAGAGCCAGAGGTAATGCATGTACTACCGAGTGCGACGAGCACCAAATGCTCTGTTTATCCCCACTAAATGGCTATGAAAACTTGAACCCGAGCGAAAAACTTCAAATACTTACCTATGACTTTAGTAGTAAGAAGATGCAGCATAGGATTCCTGTGGGGGTTCTGATTGGAAAAGTATTATGGCATTGGCAAAGCACGTTGCGCCGGGGACAACAATGTGTGGCTCCCAACAAGCCATTAATAAAAACCCCACAATTTATTTTTTTTAAATCATGCACATCTCGTGGAACCGTCCAGCTCTACAAAACTACTCTACAATGCAATGCAATAAACGCTGGTAGTACTATTAAAAATTGTACTTGTCTATGCTCTCTTGGGTAAAAATCGATGCTAGTATATATTCGACTATCCCCACTGGAAAACTGTTTAGAGAACAGCACGCGTCTCTTGTTTTTATAGCTGATGAGATTCCAGTTTGGCATCGGCTTCAAAAGCCAGAGCATTCGTGTCGTGTTGTCACGGGTCTGTGCTAGATTGTATTGGCCCCGCATACTTTTTTCCTTCATAAGTTCTAAAAGATACAATCAGGAATCGAAATCTATTGCCCATTTACTTTGTTTTGCTTTTAATCGTTTCGTTTCCATTGAATTATCCGCGATTTATCGTCCCGTATGATCTTCCTTACGACTAAATAATGTCGAAAGGGAAAGAACACCTACATGCATCAAATATTGTTTCATCTCATGAATGCAATAAGAGGCAATGGCAACAAACATCCTCAACTGGCACCAGGTCTTAGGTTGTTCGGCTATAAAAGCCTTTGGCTTTCCCGCCAAAATTGAGTCTCACAAAAGTGGCTTATTGGCTTTCCCGCCAAAAAGTCAAAATTGGATTTTGATCAAAATTTTTTACTTTTTAGATTCCTCTCGTCATGAGGATGCAATAATCCCCCAAAAAAATGATAATAAGCCAAGTGGTACGAAAAAAATTTGAATAAGGACAAAAAATAAGCCACAAATAAGCCAAGTGGCTTATTTGTCCGAACAACTAAATGTTACAGTGCAGGGACCAACTTTACATGGCTTCATATCCTGAGAGTTCCTAATTTTGGCAACAGTAAAATGTTTTCCAATGGTAAAAGGCCTGCACAAAAAGTTTCCAGATACCACTATCTAAAGTTACATTATTCCTTAACATCTACATGGCAGTGGAACAGCTCAAAGCTATACAATCGAACGCATCTAGTAGCAATTCTTTTTATACTGGCCTAGCAAAGAGAAATCACGACAACAAATAACATACCATCAAAGAAACCAAACTGATTTTGCAAACATAACAACATACAAACCTCTGTTTGGAAGAGAGACATGCAACATCCATGGAGGATCTGAGCGTCATTCCACATCTTCCGTGCTTGAATTGTGGATAAAGGAGCACAACGGAGAAACACTTGGGAAATCAGCATAGGGGGAGGAGAAACATCATGGGTCTTTTTGTGCATGGGGAACCAAAGGAGTCGGAGAGGACAGGGCTGAAGTTTGCATACTGGTGCTTACTGGAGGTGTTACCTTGATGGGATAAACTTGAGTAACCTCTTCAGTGGCCTCATTCAAATATACATGCAACATCTTGCATGGTTAGCTGGTGGTATTCAACAATCTCCCTTTGGAAGCACCGAAGCGGATCTCCTGTGCAAAGACTGAGTTTTCCTGTGCCAATTGAGCTTTCTCTGCCAGAAGTGTCGTTGAAGCAATACCTGATATATGCAAATACAAGAATCAGAATAATAGTCGGAAAAATTTATTGGCTTCTTGTCTAAAATAAGGAAGACAAAAGAGAAAACATTAAAATAATATTCCAAAAAATGAATTAACGGGAAACGATTTCAACCCTCCCCTCGTATACTTCGACTCTTTTTTGGTTTTTATTACAGGAAATTATAAACCTGTCCTTCTTTTATTGTAATTCATTTTTTCACAAATGAAAGGACAATGGGATACTTCCACGTCAGAAAAGAAAAAAGTGCCAATGTACCCAAAAAGGAGTGCTAAATTCATTTCTCTATGAAGGCTTGGCATTTAGAACTCAACAAGAGAGTACTGAAGGGTGTGGGTTGAAGGAGATTGGCGAGATTCTTCCTAAGGCAAGTTTTTTTGAGATTGAGTTTGAATATTGAATTTTATTGCTATTCAGAGTCCAAGTGTTGCATAGAACTTACCCCAAAAAAAAAAAAAAATTGTTCCATTGAAAATGGATTCTAACCTAATGCCGGAAGTTCAAACGAGTTATTTGTCATATGCCTTGTCATGCTGAATGGTACGACAAAGGAATCATGAAGGCTGAAGCCAACCTGAGGTAATTTGGACAAGGCTTTGTTGAGTGGGATGGAGATCTCTGCTGTGTTGCCATTGTCATTCATTTGGAAATAGGGACACGACTCTCACCTGAACCCTTGTGCTGTGTTAGATATTTTCCGTCTCATTTTTTCAGGTGTTTCAAATTGTTGGGCTGCATCATCAACTTCAATAGTGGATCAAGCCCCCCAAATCCATGTCTTGGTTGCTAAAATTTGTTTGCATATATTCAAGGTTGGCAGAAACCTACAATCACATACATCATGCCATCATGGTGATCGATCAGTAGAGAAAACATACTGTCAGTTCCGCAAGAAATTCTGCTCTCAAAGAGTAAAAGAGAAATTAATGATTACAGAAATGTCATGCAAGGATGAATCATAAACTGTTATTGCTTACTCGGAAAGGCTGGGCACTAGCACAAGATGAGAATAAAATAGACCATGCTAGGAAAATCCTGTGTCAGCATGAGATTGTAAACCACCAAACGGTATGAAACTAAACCAACAGATTGTTGCAATCAAACTTCTACGGGTTAAATTGTGGTGATACAGCAACTTAGGCACATGGGAATATCTCCTAGTAAGTCATAACTCATAAGTACTATAAGATGGATGCCACTTTGCCCTGAGTCCAAAATGGGAATTTGGGATCATAATTTTGATCTTTACCACTACTGCCATACCAACTCCACACTAACAGCATGTTGCAACCAGCACTTCATTATAGGTACAATGCTACTGAATACTGTATGTCCTTTCTTCAGTAACCATTAAAATGCGATGCCAAAACAAGTACCTGTACTGACACGAAATTATTTGAAGGTTTCCAAGCTTTTCTTACTTCCATACAGGTCAAGTTACCACGATCAGGCTTTGGCTTCCCTGGTGAAAAACTCTTGGTGGAATTGCAGTCATCCCTTCCAAGTTCAGCAAATGGTCTCCTTGCATTTGCACCTATTTTCCTTCCTAAAAGAGTTAAACCAGAGATTATACCCCAAAAAGGTAAAACCACGTGAGGAATCAATCGGAAGTTGGAACCTGCTTTGGAGCTTGGTTCGGGTATGAGATCCGGATCCTGAAAAAGGTTCCTTGGGCCAGTCACAACCAGATTAGTGGATTTGTGCCTTTTCGCTAATCCTCCACAAACTTCAAGCCTGCCGTTGGTTATTGGGGCTCCTCCAAACGAGATATATGGGCTACAATACACAGAATTGTGGGGCTAAGGTCATTTGCACCTATGATAGAAGGACACGAGTCCAACACACGAGAATCATATTTAATTAGGCATGATGACACTAACCTAGGTGAACTGACAGATAAAACAAGAACCTAAATAATGTCTTTTTACGGCTACATCTCCGCCTCTCGAAGTTTTCTTCTTTGTTTTAAGCAAAAACTAACAACAATAACAAGAAGGAGGAAAAGAAAATAGAAAAGAGCTAACTTTACAAATGCTTATGCCTAGACCAAAACACCATCCAAAAGTTTCTGAAGTCACCCTTTGCCTCCTTTGCAAATGCCTCAAACAAACACCCTATCAAAACAAGCCCCAACAGCCCTCAAATCCGCCCCAAAACAGCCCCAACATCAGCTCGCGACTTAGCCACCGAGTAGTACCCAAACCATCCCAAAAACAGACCCCCATATCCCTAGATCAGTCCCTAAACAGCCGCTAAAACAGCACCCAAACCCTCCCGTAAAAATAGCCCTCACACCTAAATAAACATTTTCTATAATGTTAGTACAGAAAATTGTCTCTCCAGCTAAATCCATGAAAAGCTTCACTTGTCCTAAACCTAAATGATCTTTTAGTAGAATCGATCACCACATTTATAACATGGGCGAAAACTAGACTGTGCTAAGAAAATACAATCCCGCATTACTTGGGGGTGAGATGGGTGATTGCTTATTATAATGTAGAGACCTTTCTACCTAATAGGTTAAAAGTTTCTACAACTATCATGTGGAGTTATATAAGATGGAGTCAATGGACCGCGGCCAAATACATTTTATTTCAAGTTAAAGGAACACTCTCATTCTACAATTCAAGTTCATTTACCGAGTACAAAGATGCCTTTTGCAAATCCAAATCATTCTTCAAAAAAAAAATCCCAATTCTCAGAAGGAAGAACTTGTTTGCTTCACTTTCGGAGTTTGAAAAAAATGCTCAGTTAAATTATTCTACCATAAAAAACGAAGTGAAGAGACACAAGGAGATGATCAAAAGAGTGAAGCATAAACGAACATACAAACGTAGGAGAGGATCCGGAGTAATCAAGAACAAGATTGGTAGCCCCTTCCCCTCTATAAATCCAATCGTCCGCGTCTTTTCGCTCTAATACCACCTCCATCCATCCACTGCAAAGATTCAGAATCAATACACTACAAACACATCTAAATGGATTATACTCCTAGCCGTATACACACACACATACCCAGTTCTTGTTTGATTGTATTGTAATTAGAAAAGCTGTGATTCTTCACTAATTAACTACAAAGAACCAGAAGAAACAAGTTTTCAATTACTGCAAGAGATTTCAGCAATTACTCCTTAAACAAGAAGATGAAGAAAACAAAACAACCAGTTATGGGTCCTTGGCTTTTAGATTTCTAAGAATTTACCATTTGAAAAGTGCAACAAAAGCGAATAGCAAAAGCACATCCAGGAATTGTGATCCATCAAAGCGAACCCTAGATATGCCTGTTTTATGAGAGAAGCAAGAACGTGTGTGTGTGAGAGAGAGAGAGTCGAACCTTGCGCTGCTGAGACGTAAGAAAAAGCAGAGATAGAGGAAGAGATTGGCGCAAAATTTTGTGAAAAACGGTTGTATTTCTCAACACCAGAGAATAGGCGTGGTTAGCGAACACGCGTTTTGTTCTTACTTACAAGTTAAAAGCGTGATTAGTGTATGGTCTGTTATCCAAATCATGGCCGCAGTATTCTGCACCTGGCCGCAATATTTTGCTCAAAGGCGTGATTGGCGTACACGCTGGTCTGTTCGTGGCCGCATTTTGGGCTTTCAGTGAAGGGTGGGTTATGAAGCGGGCCTCTTGGGCTTGGCCTGCCTCTATTTTAAGTCAAAACCCATTGAAATAGATCAAGAATAACTAATCTTCCACTCGGCTCAAAATATTTTTCTGGCTCTCTCTCTTTGGGTATTTATACTTTTACGAGATTAATCCCTAAACACGCCAATTTGTGGTTTTTTGTTTTGTATTTATAAAAAAAAATCGTGCTTGTTAATTTTGCGTCAAAGTTGTTAGTCGATTATTGATTCGACTGAACGCGAGGAATAGGAGAAGTAAAAAATTATGACTGTAACCCAAATTTTTTTGGGAAAATGCCAAGAAAACACCAAAAAGTTAAGTTTTGGTCATATTTTTTTACTTTTCCAACTCCTTCCGTCGAAGCGAACCAACAATTCACAAAAGTTTGATGTAAAACTAACAAATTGAATGCAGAAAACATTTGAATAAAGAAAAAAAATTGAAGCCTAAATGCTTTTTGATTAAAAAAAAAGAAAAAAGAGAGAAAAACTCAAACCCAAACCGCGGGGAACCAATCGGGGGCCATGTAGTGAGTAATCGGAGCCGTCCATCTCAGCCTAAATACTTTTGAACGGCTAGAAAGGAACCCTTGCCCTAAGGAAACAGAAGCTCAACCGGGAAGAAAGAGGAAATTATTTATCCGAAGACGAAGGTGGGCCGTAAAAATAATTTAGCCGTGAATGAAGATGAAGCTCAGAACCCTTCCAACTGGATCTCTATCAAACCGCATTTTTTTCCTCATAGCTAGGTTGGCCCTGAATCCAAAACTGCTACTATTATCACTAGATTTGCTCTTGTGTTATCAAATCATGGAATACCAGTCGTATCACTCATATCTTACTGGGGAAGGATTTGATCAATCATGTCATCCAGTACTTTTTTGTGCTTTCGCTTATTACTCAATGACAAATTTTTGGGTGCCGAGCGGATTCAACGTGGCGGTTCTCGTCGGCAATCCCAGTCGTCCAGATTTATTCTCGATCCCTCTCTCTCCCCTCACCTGATCACTCTCTTTCTAAAATCCGAACCGTGCAAAACCCGTTTGGACGGCTGAGATCGCCGACAAGTTACCACGTGTGTGGTGCCCTCCAGGCACCAAAAACCTCTCATATACTAATTGACATGGAATTGACATCCCATCATCCATGTACTATTTCTTAATAGTATATCTAGGTGTACTGATATGTCCTTTCAGGATATTTTCCGTCTAAATTAAGATAATATCAATGGTCTTTATCTATGAGAGATGACAGTTCCCCCAGGTTAAACAAACACCATGCCTTTAGATCGAGGGAGGATTTGATTTGAGCAAGTCGCTCGGTCCCTTGTTCCTCTTGCTTCACTTTCATGTTGGTTATAGCATTAGCTAGCACATTAGTTAGTTTTGTTTTGTGATATAGACCGAGGCTAATGATTCTTATTTTTTTTTTAATTTTAATTAATAACTTATAATATGTTTGGAGTAGCTTACACGCGTGCAGCTTAATATTAATTACTAGGGCGCCGCAAAGTAGGGAATTGAAAAATCGTGTACCCTAGCCTACGGGTTCACAAATTCTTTTTGAGTATAACCCACATCACTTTGATGGCTATTTTGTCTTGTAAAGATTGATGTTAGAAGTAGTTTTAGGTTGTGTTTGCCTTGTATGATTCAAAAATTATGATTGCCTGCCCCATTTTCGAAATCTGAAAAATAGGGTAGGCAGCACCTTGAGTTATTCAAAAAAAGAAGAAATGAATGAAAATAACATCAAAGAAATCGGTGATCATGTTGTTTCTATATAGCCAGCTCATTCAAGCATGCATTCAATTTAATCATGCAAAAACATTGCTTACATTATTCAAATTTGTAGGTTAAACTAAAAGAAGCAAAATGAATGGATGTGACATATTGATGAGAGATTTTGTAATTTATTTATCTTTTTTTTTCCCCACTTTTTGAACTTTTTGGAAGGATTTTGGAGACTAATGTTGTGTTCTCTTCACTTCTCAAAAAGAATTTTTCAAAAAATTTCCCCTAAATTCCTCATAGATTCCCCCTACTTCTAACATTTCTCTCTCTATCTCTCTCCACTTATTACCGCTACCATTTTTCAAAAAAAAATTCAAAACACAATGCAAACAGAGCATAAATATCTAAAAAGAACAACGCGTTCTTACAAGATTCTTCCAAAAGAACACAAAGTAAGAGAAATAGGGCATAATAAATTACAAAATCTCCACCCTCAATATGTCACAATTCATTTAATAAGGTGAATAGTGATTTTGTTTGAAATAATCATTAATTCTATCATTTAATAATGATGAACCAAACTTGAAAATAAGTACAGGTACACTACATTTTTTGTGGGGCTCACCTTGGGTCCCACAAAAATACAAAAAATGTCCATAAATTTTAAAATAATATATTATGGGGCCCTGTAAAAAATCAGGTCCAACAAATATCGGTAAGTATTATTTCTGGATTCGTAGGGGCGAAATTATGCAGTTGAGCAGTTTCGCCTCTATGAATTAAGAAATAATACTTACCGATATCCGTTGGAGTTGATTTTTTCTACATGGCCCCATAAAATATTATTCTAAAATTTATGGATATTTTTCTGTATTTTTTTGGAATTCGGGGTGAGCCCCACAAAAAATGTAATGAATGATGTAGTGAATGAATGATAATGTATGTAGCAGAAATAAGTATGCTATTAAAATGACTATTCCATTCCAAATTCGATTTCATCGAACCAAATATATCCTTAGTGCGAATCCTCGGAAGGAATCTGAAATGAGGCAGGCCACAGTAACCGGAGGCCGAATCTTTTTCGTACAGACAAAATAAAAAAGTTTGGGGACAAAGGCAACCCCACCGGGGATGTGTATCCACTTTTTAAGAAATGGTAACATGTTAAGGTATAAAAAATGAGAAAATCTTATGGAAAATGATTTTGTCACTCTATTTTTTGTTAATGTCACTCTCCTACAAGTATATTTTTGCACTAAAAATACACTTGCAGGGGAGTGGCGTTAACAAAAAAGAGAGTGACGAAATCAGTAGCCAATCTTGCTTACGGAGGTTGTTTACAGCACTCAATCGTGACCGTCCAAAACACTGAAAGAGTTAAACCCCGAAAAGTTTAATTTCATTAAAACCCGAACGATCTAAAACACTTTTGGACGACTGTGATTGATTGGTGCGACAAACATGCCATTTACAGCACTTCTGTAAATAAGTTTATCTCAGAAAAAAGAGATTTGATTCGATTCTCATTTTGAGCACTGTACATGTTGGTGTCACCCAGACATCGACCACATGATATGCTTCCAATTTCACATACTCCACTATTTTTTTGCTGTTTTCAAAGACAACAACAACAGCTAGCTAGCTGTATTATGATGAGAGAAGCTAGCATCCAAATCAAATTATGGAACCACCCACATGCTCGTAAGTTGTCAGACCTGAGGCGGCGCTTCCGACGACACAGACGGTAAAATGGTGACCGGAGTTTATTATTTTATCAATCTTTTCTTTCGAGTTAATTATTAGTATTTCTGCCCTCTACGGGAGCAGAGATTTTTCTTCCCCTTTGTGAAACTTTCTCACGTCTTTGTGGGTGAGTAGTTGATGATTTCAGATCTGTAGTACTTCTTGCTATGGTTTGGGTTGGGTTTCCCTTGAAGATTCTCTACTACAAAGTCTTAAATTTGTCTAACCCTATGCCCAATCTCGTTGTTGGTCCGTTTTTGCAGTATGTCGTTGAGTCTGCAAGTTCATGGGCTCGTATCTAGATTTTGGTAGTTTAAGTTCATTCTTGTGTCTTGTGATGGGCTCAATGTAATGCCTTCGGGATTTGAAATGAAATTACCTCTTGTTTAAAAAAAAATAAAAAATCTTATGACATGCTTCATTATCCTTCCTAGCTAACTGAGACAACAAGACTGAGGGAGCCAGAAGCTAGAATATTGAGGGGTTCAAGTTTCTTAATAGAACTTGTTATTATGAGTATGTAATTAGTAACCCTTTTTTATTTTTTTTTATAACCAGATATCCGGACTAGCTTGCGTGCACCTCAACTAATTCTGGAATCTTGAAATTAACTACCGGACAAATCTTCAGCGGTTATAGTTAACCTTACCACAAGATTTTATATTTTATTTGCGGTTTGATATTGTCTCCAAAGTTGAGCCTAAGACATCATAGACAATAATTAAAGCATCAAAATTTAGTAACCTTGGTCAAATTGAAAATAATGTTGTCTTTCGATCTATTTTGATTTTCAAAGGTCAAATTCAAATTGCAATTGTGGGGGTTCTATCAAAACAAACAAATAAAAATTTCAATTTTCGGCCCCCAAAAAAACATTTCTTTCCCTAATTCCCTCCAAATATATGCCGTTTTTTCATTACTGTATAGGATGATGTGAGTGGTCATTTTTCCTCCGGAAATTTCAGTTAAGATGAAAATTCCAAAACAACGTTTAACATTCCAATGTCCGGTAAAAGGTACGCCTGCTCGTGATTTTTTTGATAACTCAGGTGTCCGACACGACTTGCATGCACCTCGAGTAATCTTGGAGGACCAATGTCGCCGCTCACTTGCGGGGAATCCTAATTAAAGTCAAAGCAAAACTCTATATAAGATATAAACTGACCCGATAGGAGTTTACGGCCTTTGAGATGTTTCGAATATGAGACTTTAGGATGGAGCAAACTCCTAAATCTAAGGTCTTGACCAGATCAACTGCTTGTTGTTGGCTGCCTCTTGATTTACCTTCCCCCCGTTGCTTTTATTTTTCCGTTGATGATAGTTAGACCCATACGTTTGGACTAAATTATTTTTTGGTAAAGACGATCGGGAGGTCCTGGGTTCGACTCCTGCTGGAGCAACACCCTTGGGGTCCCAAGCTATGGATAGCTTCTGGACTCCGTGTTACCTCTAACACCCCCCACTAACCCCCGCTGATGTATGACGATTTAAAAAAAAAAAAAAAAAAAAACGTTATTTACTTTTTTTTTCTTCAAATTTTTATCATATTTTTTATATCATATCGTTCGGCTCAACAAGGAGAATCCGGAAATAAATAGACCATATATAATTGAAAAAGTCTAAATAGAAGTACCAAAAAAAAAGAGTCTAAATAAAACGATGCTGAAGACACAAAAATGCTATTTGTTTTCGTCTTTAATGAACTTTTTTCAATTTTGGTCTATGTCCTTTTGCTAATTCGATTCCTTTCGTCGTGACAACCGATTAATCCAAAAAAAAAAAAAAGAAGACTCAAATCTAGTAAAAATTAAGCGAAAACAATATCAAAAAGACTCGATCTAAAAGACGAAAATACTTGAGTCAAAAGGGGCCTAAATTCAGAAAAGAAAAATAAGAGGGGTATCAATAAGCTCAGAACAAGACCAAAATATTTGACCATCAGGGTTGTAGCCCAGTTGGCACAGGTGATGGGGCTTAAGTGCCTCTCCCTCCACGTGCACTCGGGTTCGAGCCCCTCCAGTTGCAAAAAGATATATATGAGCTGGAGGGACGCGTGGCCCCTATGGTCACGCCCAAAGGGGGTTGCTACGCCGGTCGCCCCCTCCTCTACCCTTTTTCCAGTTCAAAAAAAAAAAAGACCAAAATATTTGTAGAAGTAATTTTGAACACACTTTCACATACTTTCATACCTACAATTTTCATACAATTCTGTATATATAAAAGTTGTTTTTACAGTAACATTTTTCCTTGGGTAAATAACGAAAGGGTGTTTAAGTAATTTGGATGATGTTCCGTCACCGCCGTCAGTTTGTGGCGCACAGGTGCTCCTAAACCCTATTCTCTTGGAGTAGCAGTTGTCCTTACAAATTTACAAATACTGTAGAAATCAAGGAAGAGACGAGAGATGAAGAGTTATACAATTTGAACACTTTTACAGCCACAAAGAGAGAGAGAGAGAGAGAGAGAGAACGCAGCAGCGGTCAAAGAAAACCCCACCACATGTTTTCTCTGTCTATTAGTGCTGTAGGAATTCAAAAAGGTACACTCTTCCTAGTTCCTATTCCTTTTCCTATATCTACCACAGGAGAAATTTTTGATCTGAGAGAGAGCACACAGAGAGAGAGAGAGAGGTTTTTTTTTGATCTGAGAGAGAGCAGTTTATATTCATAAATTTGTAATATAAATACACAACATTCCTAGTTTCCTTTGCATAACATCTCTCATCTCTCTCTCTCTCTCTCTCTCTCTCAAGTATTTTTTTTCTCTTTTTCCGGCTGTTTGCTAGATTTGTAGAGATATGGGTATCTGCGTATCGCTTTCCTTTTTATGCCTGACTCTCATGAAGACAGCGACCCATCCTCTTCCTCCCTCTCTCTCTCATGGAGACAGCGACCCATCCTCCGTCTGTTCACTTCCCACTCCTCCATGATTTCTGCTACCCCCTCTCTCTCTCTCTCTCCTCTCTCTCTCTCTTGCTTTTCTTTTTTGCTTTTCTTATCTCTGATCACTTTTCTTTTCGGTTCCTTATATTCCGAGCGTTAATTGAAATCCTATTTCCCCCCTACTTTTGTTCCTTTATTTTTTTTTGGAGTAATAATTCCACATAGTACTGCCGGTGATTCCCTTGTGATCAAATATGGTTCTTGAAGATGTGCAGAAGCGTCAATGGAACTATTGGGTTTCCATTAATAGAATCATCATACTCGCTAGTAAGCTCTTAATCTTAGTATTATTCAACTGACTCACATATATTTATTGTATATATATCTTACTACCCATTTACGTAAATATTTTTTCTATTGGATATATATGTATATAAAATGGATGGTCATTTCTTTTCTTGCATAATTTTTTCTGCTTAATATTTTAGTCTTAATTTCGTAGTCTGTCTTGGTAGCTCCACTTCTTAGGGCTAGGGTTAGGGTTAGGGTTAGACTTCGTTCTTGTTCATTTTGGGTCTCAAAATCCCTGAGTACAGTCTCCAATTTTTTTTCTCTATCTATATATCTCTCTCCACTCATTACTTTCAAAACCTAAAACAAATTCCAAAGGTATTTTTGGAGTACTCAAGGAAACAACTCGATCTCTTTGTGATTTGCCAATGTTAGGATTATTCTTCATAGTTAAGGAGAATAGACCTTTAGGTACGTACTCTGTCAAAAGATTTTTTTGGTTTATTTCGGCCAAAAAAAAGGTTTTTATGGTTTTGTTTTTACAATTGGTACAAATCAAATTAGTTCATTTGAACTTTTTTTCTTTTAACCTGAAATCTTACAGAAATCCCAAACCATGCTTAGGTCCTGTTTGTTATCACAAATAAGGTAGATTTTACCATTATATAGATTTATTGAACCATTTTTCTTAAAATAAAATAAGTTAACATGTTTGACATAGCTTTTTATATGCTTGAATAGAAGTTCAGATTGTTTGGGTAAATAAGTCGTACAATAACTTATTATCGAATGAATGTCTTAATTGTCGTTGTATTGAGCCAATTTTCAAGCTGTTAATTTAGAAGCATGAAAACTAATTTTAAGCTACTGCCCAATCTATACAATACGAATTACCATCAATTGTAGTACAAGATGTATCTTTGTATTTCACTATTAATTGTTGTTTATCCTCTTGATTGGGTCTGATTACACTGTTCAGGAAATCATGTTACACCTGAGCTTTATCTCTTCCATTTTTGAACTAACTTCCAATTTCCATGTTTAGTTGGAGTTGATTTTTTTTTTTTTTTTTTGTGATACTTCGGAATATTATAAAGCTAGTCGAACAGAGAGTTATGCAACAGAAGTGCAAACATAGGTAGATAATACAGACCCAAAACTAAGCAAAACAACTCCCTAGTCAAGAATCTGTCTTTCGTTAAGGTGATCCCTAATCCAGAATTCCCTAAGAGAAAGTGGTAAGATTATTCCCTATGTTAAGGCAATCCCTAATCTGTAAGCTTATTCCTGTTTTTTTTTTTTTTCCTTATGAATTGCAGTTGCACAAAGCTGAGTTTTGAGTTTGTTACACTTGTACTATATTTTAGATATAGTCTAATCGTATAAGTGAGCTTCCTTCAGCCCACTTACGGGTAGGTGAAGGATTTGAAATTTGCTGCCGACTCATTCTTTCAAATGCAGTAGAATGGAGAAGCTTGTGGATTACTGCAAATGCGTGAATGATGCGGGAGACGAATTTCATCCTTTCTTCTCCATGCTTGGACTGAAGGGAGCTCCCTTTTATTGTTTCCTCTAGCCGATTAATAATTGTATTCCTAAATTTTTCAGTACTTAATACATTTGAAGTTAGTGGGTTTTATGATCTTAATAGTTGCATGCTCGCTGGATTTTTTCTTCTTTGGAATAATTGGTCATTATAAATCTGATTTAGCCCTAAGAGCTCTTTAGCTTATTTGTTGTTTTCGTATCACACATCTAGGGGGGACTCATACACTTAATTTTGGGACCTACCCACATGAATTTATAGTTGTGGAGGGAGTTTTTTATTTTGCTAAGTAAATAAAAAATCATTAATCTTTGAAAAAAAATTAAAAGGACAAGGGCACACCGGCAAAAAAATTAATGCCTCTCAAGACCTAGGAGCGCTAGGAAGGCAAGAAGTCACCACAAAGCATGAACCCCCAAGAGAGAACATAAAAACACTAAAGACCGAAAACCTCCTGACAAAGAACCCACCAAAACGCCCCTTCAAACTTTTACACCCACCACAACCACCAAAGAGCTAGCTAGAACAAGAATTACCTAAAAGTGTATCCAGTGTCTAATGTTTTCAACACTTGAACTGAGTTAATACTGTTTCCTAGTGCGAAAATGATAGTGTTAACATAATATTAGGAAATATTATGTTACCATAGTTGCTTGATTCGATTATTATGTTTCGTATTTTGCCTAGGCTATTATTCGTATTTCCTAATTAGTCTAAGTTTCCTTGTTATGTGTGGTTTCCTTATTTATTTAGGGTCTTTGGTTGTCAATCTTTGTAGCCTATATAAGACCATAACAATATTCAATAATATAAGCAAGAAAGCTAGGTTCTTGGCAATTCTCTTTCTTATCAGATAGGATCCACGAAAAAATTTCCAGGAAAATGTCCAGAAAAGAGAAAAGAATAGTTTAGATTCAGAACCTGATCAACCATCCAGTAAATTTGAACCATTCCTTTCTCTTTTCTGGACATATATATTTCCTGAAAACTTTTCATGTAAGCGTACTAGACCTGATCAGGTCTACCAACAAAGATGTTTCATAATATATTCCCTCCTCCGTATATCCCTACATTACCAGTCCTATTATTCAAATAATTCTTTCACCAGCTTTGGATTGACTTTTTTCTTGGTCTAAAACTTTGATGCTTAGGCCAACATTAACCCTCTTTTCCCCTTTTTAACTGGCATTCACTGCATGTAATGTAAGGATTTGATGACCTAGGGTTTTGGATTATGTTTTTGTTAGTCTATTTGGGTTCAATGTGGTGTTTGAATTGATCATGTTTTCGACCACCAACTAGTTCTCAGATTTGGTCTGGGAAAAGTTGGACTGTGGCACTTGATGTTTACATTGCATCCGAAAGCAAAGGTTCAAAATGGAAAAAAACACACTGCCTTTTCTTGTCGTCCCCACCCCTCTTCCTTTTTACTTTTTCTTTTTGGGTAAATTTCAGTGACACCTCTAAGGTTTGCCTTAACGACAAATATCCTCTCACGTATGAGAACTATGGTTTCATTGGATCAAAAGCTCTATTTGGGTATATCTTCTCCAGTGCTACACTCGTTGTTTTTTTACCCCAATCTAGTGTTTTTAGGCTTTTCCTCCAAAATTTGAGTAAAAATGGCACATTTGTTAATATTAAGAAGTGATAGAGGTTTGAGAAGAAAGGATATGGATTTGAGTATCTCAAAATTCGAGTAACAGAAAGGGTAATACTCAAAATGGATAGGGAAATGGGTATGACATAGCAAATAGATTTTTAGTATTTTTACTTAAAATTTGGGTTTGGGGAGAAAAAATGGTAAGGATTGGAGACTCTTATTATTTGACCAAACACGTGATATTTAAAAATTAGTTAAAAGTGTCTTATATTGACAAATTCACCATTTTAAAACACGTGCTTTTTCGTAAAAAGTCAGTTGGCATTTTTTTTGTCTTTTTTCACCGTTGTTTGTTAGGATGACGACAATTTTTCCTGGAATATTGATCCATCTCATCAAGAGAAATCGAAACTCAAATTACTTGAAATTAAAAGCCACAATAAGCCGAAAAATCTTGGTTTTTTTTTTCTTACAATTACCTTACAAGTAAACACGAGTATTTAGTTCAATTCAAAACTTAAGGGGTAAATTTGGAAGTTTTTAATGTTTTGATGGCTATTTTTAAAAATAAACTTAAGGGGCAAATTTGGAAGTTTTTAATATTTTGATGGCTATTTTTAAAAATGAAGCGAATATTTTAGAACGGTTTAAAATGATAATTTGAGCAAACAAAATGGGAGATGAGTGGTATTTTGTTTTGAGAACCTACAGGGTTTGGCTAAGCAAGCATAAGAAAGTAAATACTATGTATGTGTTTGTATTTTATGAGGTTGCATGTTCGAATTCCACGAAGGCCAAACATTCTAAACCTTTGGGCCATTGAACTTTGAAGGGTTTGCTTGCTCGTTAACTTCGGGTCCGAAATTAGTCGAGGTGGGAGCAAGCTGGCCTGAACATTTGATTATTTAAAAAAAAAAAAAAAACTCTAACTTCAGAAATTTCCGGTTCATGTCTGATGGACCAATAAAGCAATCTACGCACGCGTTGGAACTTGAACCTAGTTTTCGTGTCGGCCCTCTGTTTATGTAGGAGACTAGGAGTAGTATTTATTACTATTATTGATGTGATTTTTCCACACTTCCCTTTGAAATTGTGTTTCCTTTATTAATGTGAAGTACTTTCCTAAAGTATATTTTTTTTTGTAACACTTTCATCAATTCTCTATATTGGTATGATGCAGAGAAAAAATAGAAATGGTAAAAAAGGGGTGTGAAAATAGAATCATGGTATCGTATTTAATTACCAACCTCGTTTTTGTATACTATTTAATTGTACGGTCTTCATTCGTAAAGCAACGGCTAGGTAATTTTCACTTCTTTTTTTGTGATAAAATTATACTTTACAATAAACAACTTTAGGAATCGAAGCTAAATATTTTAATGCGTTTGCCAGTAAAGTAGTCGTCTGGAATCTGTACTGTACAGAAAATTTGAGTTCATTGTGTAGATCAAGATGCAAGTACACCACTTTGGTTTTTATTAGTGTATAATTTTCCTCTAGAGATGAGCATGCGTTTTGTTTAATCATTCGGCTCTCGTGCAAGTATCTCTTGGATTCTATAACAAATACTACTCCTACTATTAATTTTTTCTTTGTTTTGATGGAGTTTTTAGAAAATTGATTTTCGCGCTCCACTTTTGTAAGCAGGCGCTCTACTTTGTACATAAAATTAGTGTAAAAAAATAAAGCGCCAAAATCAGTATCCAATCGAGTTTGTAGGGTGCTGATTTTGGCACTCCTCATTTTGTTAATGACACTCCCTTTGAGGAGTGCAAGGGGAGTGTCATTAACAAAATGGAGAGTGCCAAAATCAATCCCTATATGGAATTGATTCTGACACTCCCAAGAGAAGTGTTATTAACAAAATGGGGAGTGCCAAAATCATACCCCTTTGTATTATGCAAAAAATCTCAAAGTTGGTCCTGTCATGAAAGTAGTAGTAGATACCTTATTTTAACAGGCTTCTTCTTGTACTTTCTTGCGACTATTTATGCTATTCTATATGAGTATTCGAATTACTGTACTATTTATGCTATTCTAAATTTTATTTAAAGGGTGATCGAAACGTGTTGAAAACCCTAACAATTTTGAAATCAATGCAAGGTCGGAGTACATTGCATATCAAATTAGTAAACAGTACGCATCATGAATTTCCAATGCTTTCGTTTTGTTATTTTTTTCGATAATCATTGGTCAATTTATGCGCACATCGACTGATTAGGCCATTTTGCTTTTGTTTTTTTGTTGTTGATTGTGTTGAACTACCTACATTGTCATATGGAAGTTCAGCATCTCTCCAATAGGAAGTCAAGACTGGGCATCCAGTTTGGTTTATGGGTCCATCTCATAAGGTTCACATTTGACGGATTTGTGTTTCGGAAAGTATATACGCACACACCTTTAAAATACAACTCAAAATACACCTGTGTCCGGAGCCGTTCAATACACATGGATCTACATGCATCAAACTGTTCCGGACATAATCGTGTCCGGAATTTTGTTTCTCGTGTCCGGAATTTTGTTTTAAAGTTATATGTGCAGCTAGTATTGCTCTTCGTGTTTTATGTTGAGTTCATGATCACCATATCGTGCACTATAAAACAACTAGTGCTTGCCCGTGCCTACGGCACTACGCACTCCGGTTGGAATTGTCCGTGCCTATTGCACTTGCTAGCTAATGACTCGAACATTAGTGTGTATTATGTGATCCTATTCTTAGTGGCACGAAAAAGAATTACCCGTGCTTATGGCACTCCTCCAACTATAAATTTAAGCTAGCTACAAAGAACTATTAATTTGCTTATGGAATTCCAGTAAATACCAAGTAAAAAATTTTCTAATACAGTTTAACAATTTTACCCGCTTTGAACCTCACTGCCTACCTTATGAAGGAGAGTGTGTCTACACGTGTGTTGAAGGTATATAAATAATAAAGTTTAAAAAAAGGTCATAAAGGGACAACAATTCAGGATGATCATGACACAAGAACACAATAAGCTGAATATATGGGATCGAATATCAAAAAAAGTTTTGGCCAGTGGAACACAATAATAATTATTTCTTGGTTGGCCAGTGGGAAAAAAATTCCTCGCCTCATGGGATTGTATACTGCAACTCTGCAAGTAATGAATGAGACTTGCCCCGATCAACCAACCAACTCCCTCCTTGCAATTACGAACCAACCAAACGAAACCAAATACAGTTTAAAAAAAAAAACGAAACCAAATCAATAAAACCCTAAAATACAGTAAAAAAAAAAAAAAACCCAAATCAACCACAAAACCGAGAGATCAATGAATTAAGTTATCGAGATGAAGAACCAGAGTGAATCGTAGTTGCTGTAGAACGCCGCGAACAGGGGTGTCAATTTGCCGTTTGGAGCAGAAAAAAAATTTGCCGCTTTTTTTTTTTTTGATCCGGAAATCTGTAGCTTGATATGGCTTCATTAATGCGATGTCAGCTTATTATGGAAAGTTGTAATTGGTATCTGGACCGTTGGATTTGTTTGTATGAGTAGATAAAACTTGTGTGAGGGAGAAATCTGAGCCATTGAAAATGAATATTCTTTAAGAATATTCCTAAACACCCTTCTGTTTTATTATATAGATTATAAGTATATAACACTTTCATTACTTTCTCCAAAAAAAGAAATAGATGCCATTTTTCTAAAATCCTCACTACCCTTTTTGTTGTTGTCGACAAAATTGTAAGTATATTTGATTATCGGTCATTTTTTTTCCATAAATATTCTACATAGATAGGCTAAAAACGAACAAGAAGATCTAGAACCATGAACGCATTTACGCAAACAAACAGTCACAACACATGTGGGCTCCGCACATTCTACACACCCTAGTGTGTACGTGGGGCACTTAAATTTTGTGAGTGTTTGCGTGATGTGTTTGTGGTTCTAAACTTTTTGGGAAACAAATGGTGCGAATTACTCAAATGGGCCATGCTACGAGTCATTCAGCGGCCCAAACTAGCTTTTATGTAACGCGGTGGAGAGAAGCAGTGCTAAGGATTTCTTAGCAACCGGAGTCCGGACAACCTTACTCTAAATTTGTTGTTAAAGTTTTTTTTTTTTTTTGAAAAGTCAATCAATTCATTTCACGATACCCTGAGGTAAAAGCCCAAAGGCTACAACGATTTCATCAAAAAATACAGGAATGAACCAAAACTACTAAAACCTAGACACGAAGAACATCCACTAGGAGTCTCCTGAGCACATCCTGCCGAAGGCAGACCATACATAAATGCTGGGCAATGAACCCGTCTCCGATTTTAGAAATAGAGCTCAAAAGGACACCCAGCTCAAACTATAGCCGTAAGCACGGATGAAATCAACATCAAACCAGAACAAAACAAACTAAACAGACTGAAAACTTATTCGCCCACCTACCACGCCCACCGGATCTGGAAAATCAGACCGGTACAGTCACCGGACCGGGGAGACCGGCCGGGAGAAACCAAGCCAAAGACAGTCGGTACAGGAACCTCCGGCCAAGGAGCTATCGCCAGCGAAACGCCACCCCGTAAGCTGGAAACTTATTGCCGGAGGGAGCCGAGCCACCCTACTTCATCTCTCCGTCAGAGCTATCCCAAAAATACCAAACCAGAGGGAGGCGGAGAGGAGATGGTGAGGGAAGGCGGTGGCGGCGGCGGAGAGATGGCGGAGAGGAGCTGGCGGTGGAGGAGGAGGAGATGGTGGAGGCGAGAAGAAAGCAGATCTGGTTAGGGGAGGGATTCGACGGGCGGCGAGGTGAGGAGGGGTGGCCGGCAAAGGAGGCGGGGAGGAGGTGGGGCAAGGGGCGGCAGCCCCACCCCCCTAGGAAAATCCCTAACTGGTGAAGTAGAGAGAGAAAGGAGAGAGCTCCTAGAGAGAGGTTGTTAAAGTTTGTTTGTTTGTTTGTTAATGCTAATGGTAAAGAAACTCGGTACTAATTTACAGCCGCCTCCTCTTAGGGTTTTGAGAGCTCTAAGGCGATTTTGAGAAGTTACAGCCGCCTTTCTTATAGTTTTTTTTCTTTTTGTTTTCTCTTCCCTCAGATCTGATCCTCTCTGTTCGGCGGGCTCCGTCGTCACTGGAGTCGTTTGTCCGCATGAAATCCGTCGCCGGAGCCCTTGTGGCGTTGCGATCCGTTCGGCAGTTTTTGGGCTGCTGGATTTAGAGCAAGATCTGGGGGAGTTTTGTCTCTCCTTGTGAGAGTAATAAAGTTCGCCTTTGGGCGATTTGTTTACTGTTCAGGCTCGAGAAGATTAATATGCATCTATTGGTGGTTTGCTAGAAATTCATTAGTGTGCTCATTTCTGGTCGAAGTTCATCTGATCGTCTGGGTTCTTGTTGTCTTTTTTTTCTTGGCTAGGAATGTATCTCTTTTTGAGACTGCTATAGGACATATGAATTTTCCGCTGAGCAAAAGGTGTGTGTCAGACCATGCCTGGGCTGGGGATGAAAGACATCAATCGCCTCGTTCTTTCTCGTTTTGTATCAGTTAGATGATTAGTTTGGCTTTGTCCAAGTTATCTGTAATGAATTTCGTTGTGTAAGTGCCGTTGGACTTTATCATTGCAGAACCTCTCACTTTTGTAAAAAAAAAAAAAGTTTGTTTTAATTCCTTTTTTCTAATTTCAAAAAATAAAGATTGTTCTAAAACCTAGATAATACAGTGTAATTAAATAGTATGAGAAATTCTTCTGTAATCATGGGCAAACTATATTTGATTTTCGCAGGCAGAAAAATGTTTGTACTTTACCGCTGTATATGTATGGTACAGATCACAATGTTTTGGGCAAGGGCGGAGCTATATATGTTGGGGCCCGGGGGGTTTCGGTTCTGGCTCCTCGAGCGTCCAACTTTTAAAATTTTTATTTTGTATATACCTGATTTTAAATATTATTGATAATTAATCGTGTATAGGTACTTATAATCTTAATAATTTTGGTTCGATTTGATACAAAATCGGTTATTTTACATTCTCAATTTTTTTCATAAATAAAAAAATAAGCACGTGATAGTATATGTAGCCTAAAGAATCATTTCAATGTATAAATTGGTAAGCAAAAACCTTATGATATAGTAAGTATATGCCTACAAAGCCGGCCCCCCGGGGTTAAAATCCTGGCTCCGCCACTGATTTCGGGTCAAAATTTTCAAGTATTTTTTGCACTTTTTTTGTGTGGTTGTTTATCCTTCATTTTCACTAGATTCGGTTCAAATTTTTATACATCACATCGCTAGGAATCAGAAAAATATAAATATATAGCCCAAAGTTGAAAAAAAGTTACAGCAGTATATTTTTAAAAAGTTCATACATGACTATGCTAAAGACACTTAAAAGACTGGATTTCCGAAAAAAGACAAGGGCAAAGTACGGATTACCTCCCTGAGTTTTGCCCGTTTGGCAGATAACCTCCCTGGGTTTCATCAATGACCACATCGCCTCCCTGTGGTTTTGGAGTAAAGTGCAGCTCCTAACTCCGTTAATGGCAAGAGTAAAAAGACCACGCTACCCTTTTACCATTACTCCCAAAAATCCCAAAACACTGTTTAAAAAAAAACACAAAAATTGTTGTCCGGGGCGGTCAACCGCCCGGTTGGCCGGCATGAAGTTTCTCGGCACAAATTGAAAACCAGATTGGCATGACCCCTGTCTCTCTCTCTCTCTCTCTCTCCAGAAGAAATCGAAACATACACCTGTGTTTTCATCAAAATCGATTTAACCCAAAACAAATCAAAACCCAACAAATCGTCGTCGTCATCGAAATTGATTCTTCAAAAATAAAACCCAGAAGGAATTACCATCCTCAACGCCGTCACCATCGTCGACTTCTTTGCTCGTATGTACACAACACCACAGAGAGACATAGAGAGAGAGAGAGCGAGCGAGCTTGAAGAGTGAGAAAGAGAATACTATTGTGCCATGTTCGGTTATGGGGAGGTGGGAGCCGAGACAGTTGGGTGAGGGTTTTGGGTGCTGCCTCGTCGGAAGACTCGCCTTCTTCTTCTTAATTCGGCATTACTGGCGGCGGTGGCCTGTCGTCGTCGTCGTTGGTTTTTGTGAAATTGTAGAGAATTTGAAACGGAGAATGGGATAGGGATCCGATGATCGACGGAATGGAGAATCTGAAATTGTAGAGACCCGGCTCCAATCCGTACATGTTCATCTCTGCTTATCTGGAAATCTTCTATCTCTTCTTGTCGTTCCAAGCCCTAATTTCAATTCAGAGGTGAAATCAAAATCAACTTAATGTCTGGGTTCTTTTTTGTTCAAATTAACGACGACAATTTTGATATTTCCTTGAGTTTTTTATTTTCTGAGACTACATGGAAGAAAGAAAGGGGTTGTTGGGTGGCGGTGGTCATCGTAGTGGGTGGACGGCAGTCTCGTGGAATAAAGAAAGGGGTTGGGTGGTGGTGGCGGTGGTGGGTGTGGCTTTTACAGTAGAGGAGAAGGAAGAAGATGAGGAGAAGGATATTATAGTCATTTTATAGTTAATTTTGATTTTCCTTATTTTTTTCCCTTCCCACTAACAAGAAAAAAGGCGCGTGTACCCTACTTTCCGTTAATATAGACAGAAAATCCAACGGTAGCATTTGCCCAAAAGACAGTAGAGAACAGGGCCAAAAATGTAACACACACAAGAGAACAGGGCGAAAATACTCCTCTATATTTATGGGGTAATTGTTTTTCACAGGCAAGAAAACTATACTCCTTTCTTCTTTTGTCCTACATTCCTTTTTCTGTTTCTTGTTTCTTTTACAGTTTTTTTACGACCTCCGATTACGGGTTTGCAGCCGAAGATCCAAATCAGGGTGATGACTGGTAGCACCTCTCAAAAACTGCTGTTGAAAGTTCCAGAATTCAGCATTAATACTGTTTTGTTGGTTGTCTTTCATGAGCTCTCTCTCATTGAAGTACCTTGGATCAGACGTCACTCCTTGGTGTGGCAACCCGGGCTTCGTTTCTTGCAATCGAATTCCATTCCGGCCCACTGGATTCACGTGGTTGGGCGCCTGCGGTTGCACGTACTGGGGTACTACTAGTTGTGGGCCTTCCACCGCATAAGCATCCTGGCCTAGTGGACTGAGCTGCGTGAATATACCCTGGCCCAAGAGATTCAGCAGACTTGGCTGCGGCTGTGTATAACCACACTGGCTCAAGAGTTCTTGCTGCAGAACTGCATCTTGGCCTAGAGGGTTCGCCCCACTGGGCCGCACTTGGGCGTACGGTGCTGCTGATGCAACCTGCGATCCCCTTCGGTGCCGTGGAAGCCCATCAGGGCCCAACGGACTCTCTCTACTGGACTTTGCTTGCCAGTACTGATCCACCGGGAGCTGCGGTTCTTGGTGCATGAATCCCTTGTTGCTCAACAGATTTGCATGAATATCGACGATCGCCTGTGGACCCCACGGGGTAGGCAGGCTCCACTCCACAGGTTGGCTCACAGGACTCGAACTAGCTCCACAATTGAGGTCCAGCGGAGCATTGGATTCCCGTCCTGGCCCATGCATCAAGGCCATATGCTGACTCGACGCGGATGGCCTTATGACTGTGGAAGGATATACTGATGATTTCGGGCGCTTTTGACTGCTGCTAGAAAGGAATTCAAACAACGCCGGTTGTGGTATAGGGGCAGAATGTGATGGCCGCTGGTGATCATTTGGGAGATAAGAAGAACACAATTGACTCTGAATGTTTTGACTGCAGTTACCACTACCTCCCCATACAGCTCCTTGACCAAGATCCATGTACTTGTGGCTATCTAAGCCATCATTTACACTGCAAGGGAGAGTTTCTCCGCAGATAGGACCACCGTAGGAATCCATGCCATCACCAATGAGAACACCCTTCCCTGCATTGGGAATATCCGGTCTATCAATTTCGACCTCCATCCTTCCTCTGGAAATTCTACTGTTGATACCTGTGTTGTCGCTGCTGATAATGTTTTTTCCTTTTGATATGGTGTCGTGGCTGCCCTGTGGGTTTTTCAGAGCAGTAGTTACAGTGTTTGTGACACCATTTATACAAGTAGGTCGTTGTTGGGGAGCTGTCGATGAAATCAGAGGAATTGGTGTTTGAGTCAAGCATCTCAACTTCTGGCGTGCCACCATTTGAGCGATTGGTCCTAATTCTTCAACGAACCGCAGCAGACTCTCTTTGTACCCGATACCCCCATTTCCCTACAGTGTTCAGAAATTGCTATTAGCATAGACAAGGCAATCCCTTACTTGAGGAAAAAGTAATTCAAAAAAATAGAAAGAGATCCAAGTATCCAACATTGAGATAGCGGAATCATGTTTACAACTGCAGCACAGAATTTTGTGAAATATTTTCCTGGCTCTAAGGGAATAACATCGATTCATTACTTTTCAACCTCAAAAAACAGTACTTTCAGATGGTTAGACCATTCCAAAGGACATGCTCTAACTAGGGGTAAAGAAATAATAAGGTCTTATCCACGTAAAAGGGAATAACACAAGCAACGGACCACTTGTTTAGAAAATTTGATACCACAACTTATTTGATGAATTTGAAACAAATGATTATAGGTTTTTGACAAAACTATCAAGCTCTTTTTGATAGAAAATTCAAAATAGAGCAGAGAACCAAAGACAGGCAAGTGCAGAAAACAGATGATTGCAATCAATTTCAACTAAACATCTGAACCTTAAGGAGGAAACGGCTCCCAGAAGTAGTGTTTTATGATGCAAGGCTGTGCAGATGTATATGGGACTTACTGGCACAAGTTGTTTCGAGGAGCCATAAACCGTTGAAACTATGGACTCCTCCTCACTGACTGTGGAATACTGAGGTGCATACGTTTGACGCCTTTCAGTTTTGTTGTAATTCACATTTCTACCATCTCGACACCCTGTTTAGAGAAGTTAAGCAAGAAAAATGAAGTCAGCAGAACATTCAGAATGTGGAAAATATGTTCCTTTGCTGCAATCGGAATGTCTTATTCTGTTCCAGCAAAGATAAAACACCAGATATGGAAACTAGCATACAAATATGCATGTGTATCGATTGATGTTATATCAAGGTTTTGCTTTGTGTATGTGTGTGGCTGTGCGCCTGTCTGTTGAGTCTAATTTTGGTAACAGTTTCACTTTCACTGCAATTGAAGAAAATGTATAATGGGAGTAGGCATGGAACACTAGGGTGTTTTCACATCGGGCATGAAGCCACAAAGAACTAAAACGTACCCCTGAGATGGGCGCTTTTTTGGCCAAGTGGTAGGAGAATATTTACACAATTACATGTGCTATGAGAAGTTTACATCAAACCGGCTATCAGTTGACATATCAGGAATCCCGAAAATTCAAACCCACACAAAATTACAACCAGCCCATCAAAAGATCCCTAACAGGAAGATACAACCAACTAAAGGACGAGCCTCACAACATGGAAGAAATAATCAAGGCTGGCCAACAAGATTACCATGATGGCATTGCCATAGCCTATTTGAATGGTGCGTTCACACCAATCGCCTGTCACGACATTTTAAAAAAAAATAAAATTTAAGGTGCTGAGAATCTTGGTCTAATTAATCATAGTTATAGAAATCTCAATAGTCACTATAGTAGGGTGGAAGGAGTAGGATTTTTATCAACAAGATGCAAGTTTCACCAGAAATGAGGTTAGGCTGCATGTTTCCTGGGGTTGCCCATGCTAGGAAACAAGGATTGACGATAACATTAAGTTCTTCCTTGGCGGGTAATAGTCAATTAGATTCATACCTGAAAGAATATCAAAATCATGCGGATCTGCTAGGTTATTAACTCTAAGCTTTGCGCCAAGGTTAACGCTCGAACTTCCGTATTCACCACGGGGTTTCCTCCCATACCGTCTTCTTGTCATGGAGAACTCCAGCTCTATTTTCTGTGGTTCAGTTTTTAGGGTATGAAAGACCCTCTTTGCAAGCTCATGTATAGCACGCGCCTGGAAATCACAAGAACCACAAAAAAATTTAGCATGCACATAATTGATTTGTTTTACCCATTCACGTAAAGAATAGATACGCTTACCTGTCTGAAGTAGATCGTAGAGGACGAATTGAAAAGCATTGCATTGTTGGTTATCAGAAACACATCATTCTGTACAATGATTCAAACACTAATGAATTACTCATGCCCTCTCAATATATCTGTATGCGAAGAAAAGGAGAGTCACTGTTTATAAAGGAGCAAACCTCGAATTGTTCCAAAGTGGTGTAGATTTGCTCTTGAAGTTTCGCTCTCATTGTGCCAAAGTCCATTGGTTCTTCAATGATATTATAATAGCCCTCCACCTTGCAAACCAAGAGACGCATCAACATTGCGGACCGGGGAAAAAAAAAATGGAATTGTGAAAGTAAAACTAAGATAACCACTTCCAACCTCATTTTGGTCAACTGGCTGAGCAAATATTTCATGGGTATCTCTCCTATATAGAAAAATAAACAAGATGAGAAGACCAAATCTCTGCCAAAAAAAAAAAATCTGCCTGTTTGGACATTGTTCTTTCTGTTAATCCCAGGAATCAACTCTCTTAATGTATAGACCAAATGCAGTGACATACAGAGCAGAAACAACTCACCTTTGCAGTATATCAAGGATAAACTCAAGTATGCGTTTTTCAGGCATCCGCTGTTTAGATGGCAGAACTGCACCGATAAAAATAGATGTACAATGACTGTGTTGACACTACCACGCACGATGGCTGAAAGTTTTTGACAGAATATTATGTCAAGCATCTTTTGATTAAGATAACACTCACCATTATTTACCGGAGGAACTTCAAGTTTTTCCTGTTCTCCATTCTGCATGTTATAAAGGATGAGACCAACTTGCCGATCAAAAAAAAAAAGAAGAAGGATGAGACCAACAAACAAATATGCATCGCGGAAATAACTGTGCATAGATAAATCCTCATATGCTTCTACATTAAGAGATCAACCAAACTAGGCAAAGCCTGGTTTATTTAAGTAATACGGACCATTCGTTTTTAGCCTATATATGCAGAATATTTTATGACCCCCGGCCTCCACCTCCACCTCTCTTGTGGTTTACAAACCCCCGCCTCATGGACCGCATCCACCTTCCTCTGGCCGAGGCGGCTCCGGCCCAGCCTCTTGCGGCGAGTGGACGGATCCCGTAGTTTGGATCGGCGGCTCGTCCGTCAAACTGTACGACGCATGGTGCCAGGACACGAACAGAAGGAAATATGCGGAGTTTGTTGGTAAGTGTTCGTCTGAACTGGAACGGTTCAACAAAGCGATGGAAGATTACGCGGCCAAATCGAAGTTATTTCAGGAGACGATCCTCAAGGAGATGAGGAGGACTCAAAGGACTACCCCCACCTCCCTCCAGTTTATGGGGGAGGCTGGTTGCCGCCCTATGGTGGAAGCCCGCCAACGCCAGCGTCTCTCTCCCTACCTCTGGCGTCGGCGGGCTCGGGAGGCTTGCGTGAGTACGTATGCATGCACATCAAATATTACCGTCAAAAACAAGTGCAGCCGTGCAGGTGCTTGCGTGAGTAGCGATGGAAGATTACGCGGCCAAATCGAAGTGTTCGTCTTTCTCTCTTTCATCTCAGTGGAAGCAAGGTACAAACCTTGATATACAACCCTTGAAATTGGATAGACAAACACAAATTTCTTGGAAAAATCCCGAGGCAGATCACCAGAATGCACTTGTTCGCGCGTGTGATAGCGAGGTTGATATAAGATTTAGTCATTGACTCATTGCAACCCACATCAACAGCACATTCAATCCCTCAAACAACAAGTAGTTTTCATTTCTTATCCCACCAGCGCTCTTCCATTTCACTAGAGTTTCTCACCCCATTTTGACTCATATCAGAATCAAAGAAATTCAAGAAATGCATGAACAATCAAATGCATAAATAAACCAAACCCCAGTACAAGACAAGACATAAACAACTACTAATCGAAATGAGCACCCCTAAAGTACTACAGATGCTGATTGTGTGTCGGTACATAAAACGTGTATGTTTATCCTCTTTACGGAGGATCCAGTAAAGAAAATTTACGGCGCTAAATTGCATGCGTCCAAAAGTGTTTTTGACGATCCGGATTGAAAATCAACTGTGACCGGGTAACAATTATTTTTGACTAGTCAAAATTGAAAACACATCTCAGTTATTGATTACGCGAATGGACGGGTGAGATTGCGCGGCGTGAATAAGTTTCTCTCATATATTCTTTGCGTAAATTTCTACTATCACACAGAAAAAGAAAAAAGAAAAAAAAGCACCTGGTGGGTTGTGGGGCCAACAGAAGTAACCGCCACTTCATCGAGTCTCTTCTTCTTCCGCCCCCTTCTGGGCTCGGGTATAGATTGTGGTCGGCCACTGGCAGCCTCCTCCATTCCCTCCGCCGCTGCCGCCAGCGGCGGTGATAGGGCGGCATTGTGCTGATCACGACTGATTTCTTGGTTTCGCTCTTCCTCTGTACTGAGAAGACTGCTGTTGTTGTTGTTGTTGCTGCTCTTCTTCGAAGCCTCAAGTGCCTTAATACGGGCACTCTTCCTCTTTTGTCCTCTTCTGCCTTTTCGCTTCACCATTTTACCCCCCCACCCTGTTTCTCTCTCTGTATATATACAAATATACAGATATTCACTATATTGTTTACCAAGATTCCCACAAACCCACATTCAAGAATGTGCATATACAGATATTCAGAAAATGAAAATCAACGCTAATTAACTGTAACAGTGCTTCTTTACAAATCTGTGTAAGGAAGGGAGTTTTTGACTTGGGCTTGGGTTTTTTTTGAGTGTCATTCGGGCAAAATATAAGATTTAGGTGTACTGGAACCCCAAACCCAGTTGGCAAATCCATTGAAAAGCGCAGTGTAGAGAGATAATCAACAATGTTGGTTGAAGATTATTGGGGTTTCAAGAACTAACGGCTACACCTTAAAGACTTGTTCATACTGGAAATTTCCATTTTTCCCGTTTGTGTTTTTAATCTTTGGCTCCTCAGACAAACGAGAACAGAGCAACAGTAATAAAAGACCCATATGATACCATATCCACTCTTTTTCTTGATTTATTTTCTTATTTTTACAGTGAGAGAGTGGGCCCGTAGGTCACATCCATAAGCATAAAAGGGTTTGGGCCTACAGGCTGGTCTTACCAGGTTTGGGCCTGTCCCTCTGTTCTACTACTGGAGTGGTGAGCTGCACATTAATAAATGGGGAAAATGACGGCCAAGAACGTGTTTTGATAATTAATACCCGTCAAAGACATTTTCAGCATTAACAAAATGTTTTTAACATGTTCTTGGCAGATATTAATTATTAAAACACGTCATGGGCCGTCATTTTCCCTAATAAAAGCATCAACTATGTGTTCTTCTTTTTTTGACAAGGCATCTACCACGTGTTTGAGTGTTCATTATTTGTGTAGTGCCCCTGTTCGATTTGGATTATGAGGGAGGTTTTTAAGAATAATAAGTGAAGACAATAAAGAGAAAATTTATTACGGACCGTACGTAGGTGTTTTGAGAACCCCAGACAAACAAGCCCTAATGATAGAACTTTATTATGTCCTTTTCAATCACTAATAAGGAGTCACAATTTATGTAACATGAACAAGATCACAAATGCACTCACCAGATTAGCATAATCTGTAGGGAACGACTTATTATACAATGATCGTATTAATATTAGCTTTTCTGCGATTGAATACCAACCCTGACATCAAGATTAGTGTGTTAATAACAGTTAAGTGTAATTTCACCAACATTTTAATGCAACGCCACACAAAAAGTCTGGTCAACATGAATTTTGTTTTTCATCATTGCAATTTTGGCAGGTGTGGTCGCATACGTTACATTGAGAGATCCATCCTTTACTAAAAGGAAAATGATTTAGAGGTAGATTTTAGGAGTAACAAGTGAAAACTGAAAAATGAAACTTATTAAAAACTATGCTGAGGGAGGGAAGTGGATTGTGGGAATCCGATGTCGCCAACCAAACAACCCCTACAAGTCTCGCGCTTTTTCTCTCCCCTTGCTCAAATTTGACATTTTTTTTTTGGTAAGGTTGATGCTTTGTTTGGATTGCTTTTTGAAAAAAAAAAAATTTATCAACTCAAAAAACACTCATTACTCCTACTTCTAATCATTATTCACCCCTATCTCCAATCATTATTCTCATTTCTCTCTTTACTCATAATCCTACAATATTTCTTAAAAACTCATCCAAACACAGCATGAATATGTAGCCATCTAGCAGGTAAAGTCATGCCTTCTCTTTATTGAGCAATTATTTTAGTGCTTTAAATAATGCATTAACACTCTTCATCACCACATATTTGTGCGAATCTCATGCGTTTTCTAATGGGCGCCGCTCACGGGAGGCAATTGTGACCAAACCCACTACCGATAAGAACACCAACCCATTTCAAAGCTGAGTGAAGATGAGTCATAATAATATTCATTCTTATCTATTTGAAACAAGTAGTTAATTTACTAGTATTTATTTTCTATCCGGTGTTAGAAGGAATTATGTAATCATAATCCTAAGGCATTAATCCATCAATTGAGGTTTAAATATTTATATTCAAAGAAAGTTAAACTTACAATCTTACCCCAGCTAATCACAGTAACACAATCGTTAGGTCAAGTGTCCTAAATGAACGAGTCTTTAATACGGTGAGAGGCCTTATAAATATCAGTGTGAACTTCACGGTGAGAGGCCTTATGCTTTGGTAATCATCAGTTTTCTGACGACATCGCAGATCCCTGGAAACAGATTAATAAGAGGGATATGGTGGTCCTCACTTTCGATTTTTCAAAAAAAACAAAACCAATTATCGAACTTCTTCTTCTTTTTCTTCTCTCTCTCTCTCTCTCTCTCTCTCTCTCTCTATTTTCTTTTATTAGGGGTTGCCGCCAGCCAGCTTGCACGCTCCTCAGATTAATCCCTACGGCTCATGCCACACCCTTTTCGCACACTTACGTTTGGGGGTGAGGTGGTCCCAAAAATTGCTGGAAAGGGGGATCCTAAGTCCCAGGCCAAGACCACCATGTCAACTCCATTGGGGTTGAACTTCTTCTTTTGTTTGGGAGATTAAAAAAAAAAATGAAATTCCTTTCTGTCAAAACAACTATTATAAACCAAACGGAAAAATATTGCCTAGAAAATGAAAGAGCTGCAAATTAAATTTTCATGGGCTCATGCAGTTGCAGTCATAGAAAATCACATGGGGTCGACTCTCATTCGCATGCTATTAATTAATTCGTGAACCAATCTAAACAGGGTTTCGCCCCAATTTTAATCATGACTCCATTGATACACGATATGACTAGTCCCTGAATTATTGGTTTATTTGACTGAATTCCGAGTTATGAAAAAAAAGAAGAAGTTGCACAATCAAAGAGCAATTGGAAGTAATGAGTAAGAATGTAGTTGAGCTCAAGAAACAAAAGAAAGAATAAGAACTCAGAAGATAAAAATCACAACCACAATGTATATATGTATGTTAAGGCAAAGGAATTTACCTTTTTATTTCATTTTCTTTCCTCGACCAAACAGATTTGCTCACAGCCTCCAATTTGTTTTTCTTTTCTTTTCTTTTCCTTTCTCAGAACTCTATAATTCCTTCTCTTGTGGGCTAAATTGGGGTGATTTTTATATCCGATATAAAACGAGGCATTTGGGCACTCTCACTGCCAGTGTTAGGGCTACTATTACGTGGAACAATAAATTTAACACCTGTGAACTTTTATTGAATATTTTGATAAAGTGAGTGGGGATTTTTTTGATTTTTTTTTTTTGGGTAACAGAGGAAACAGCCAAGCCACCAGATGGACCCGACTGCGCAACCCAAACCTCTGGAGGAGCTAGATGGCGACACCAGTCACGGCCCCCCACTTATTTCAGAGTACTCACCCAGTGAAAAATCGAACTTCAAATCTTGAGGAATACTCCCAAAACCCGGACATTTGCTCGAACCACCAAAAGTGGAAATAACGCTTAAATTTGTTTCGATACCTCATAATTATGCTACATTTGGCACTTTGCTGGCGCAAATAATGACGTCATGAAAGAATATGACAAAATAATAGGTAAGACCTAATTAATTAAGCACAACAACATCATCTCATGCATTAATTAAAAGAGGAGGTTATATGACAAAAAAATGATGGGGATAAGCTTGAAATTAAATTTTACTTCAACAAAATGCGTTGAAATGAAGACGTCCAGACAAAAGCCAGTTCTACTCTACCTAATTTTAAATGATTCATGGGAAAGAGAACAAGAGTTGGGTCAAAAAGCATTGTCCCGTTCAAGCGAGAAATTTTTGGATGTAAATAGGGTATTGTACATATGGTACCCGACAGTGCATCCGAGTCGTTCAAAACACTTTTGGATGGCTGAATAGGAAGGAGGATGCTCGGATATCGTTCGTCCGAAACACATTTGAACGGCTCGGATGGGCGTTGGGTACTGCCACGTAGTACCCAATTTGCACCAAAAAACTTCTCTAATTGAAGGTATTTATATGGGTTCACACTTCACCCTCATATATATGGGTTAATTTCTTGTGAATTCTCTAGTTTCGTAGAAGGTCCGTCTTTGATCGGACTGTGGAGGAAACTAGTTGAGATGTCCGTAAATTACCCAGACATCCCTAACCGTTGAATCAAAAATAAAATAAAAATTCATATTCGAAGGGGTGGTATTAGCTAGTCCCCTTCCTCGGATTATCTCCCTCCATATTCAACGGTTAAAAGTAATCCCCAACATCTTTATCCTGCTCTAACCAAACACGGTACAACTAATCTTACATATTTGGTATTCGTCCAAATCAAACGTGGACAAACTTTTCCCATCTATCCTCATTTTTAATCTCGTATTTTTCAATCATTCCTAAAAATTCGACAATTAAACGTGCCCTTAATTTTGTTTCCTCGAAAATATTGTCTCACTCAATGATGCGTGTGTTATTCAAACAAACCCAGCCCATGATACGGGAAGGCTTAGACCAAGTTTTGGTGGGCCTTGTTTTGTATTTCTTGCGAAAATAACAGCCAATGACGTATTTTGTTTTAATAATTAATACCCGCCAAGAATATGCTGAGAACATTTGTTAATGCTGAAAATATTATTGACGGGTATTAATTATCAAAACACGTCCTGGGCCGTCATTTTCCCCAACAACTACCTCTCCTAACCGAAGCAGTGACAGAGCCACTCAAGGTCCACTGGGGCACGGGCCCCCACTAGAAATTATTTTTTTGTTTTTGTTTTGGGATTGGTACGTAGTTTTAGTTTTTCTAGAATCAAACAATTATCGCCTTTTGTTTTCTGTTTAACCAAAAAAAAATATTTCTTTTTAAATTGTTGAGCCAAATAGCTTGCATAATTACGCACATATCGAGGATATCTTGGTTAATAACTTTAATAGGAAGAACATTATCTACTATATTTAGAATCCATACTAGCTTGCACTTTAATAGTCAAAGCCATTTTTTAGCGTTTTAATCTTTCCTCTAAAAATATACTCCTATCTAAATTAGACATTCACAAGTGTTTAATCAAACTATCTTATACTTTGGTTGTAAGATCATGTTATTCGATCAAATACTTATCAAAATGAGAATGGACTAGCTAGAATTGTTGCAAAAACAAGCTCCACAAAATAAATACTTCTGATCATTGGAAAAAAAATATGGCGTGAGCTTTACGAAAAGTGAGTATAATTTTCACCTAGTATGGATAGTAAGTAATATTCACCCATTAATTAGACGGGTGAACAAAATAGTACTCATAAACTTGGAAACTCTCCTTCGTTTCTCATGATGTAAGAACTAACACGCAAGCCACTATCGCATCACCAATAACCATCAAGTCGTGGGTTGGTGAGATGTTGGCTGCCATCTGAATTTTTTTTCTGTATAGTGCTCCCAGTGATACATATTCCTGGTTGCGCCACCGAACCAAAGAACGAGTCATCCCATTCTCGCTCCAACACACAAAATAAAACTCACATTGATCAAACCACACTTCACCTTAAGCTTCCATGGAAATATTCCAATCGAAAAATTAAAAGAAAAAATTGGAAAGAAACCCTCAAAACATCAAAAACAATTTTAATCCGTGAAATTGAGCAAATCGTGTGGCATTTGTTGCTGTCACTTGGGATGGTTGACCAACGACACTTCAATTCAAAGTAGCCCATGCAAAGTCTACGGTTGACACTTAACGGTATCATTTTATAAATCAGGTGCAACAATAGTCAAAATCAGCTTTTCTGTTCACACTAATGATTAACTTAGGGAAATGATATTAACACTCCAAAAATTGATGGAGGCACTCCAAAAAAACAAAGGAAATTAGCTTTGGAATTACACTCTAATTTTAGAGTGCCTGCATCAAATTTTGGAATGCCAATATCATTTTCCTTAACTTATACACCACAATTTTTTGGTTTTGTCCTTATTCAAACTTTTTTTTACGTTTGTTAATTTTACGCCACACTTTTATGTGATATGGGTGAGTAAGGATGAGAGGAACCGAAAAAGTAAAAAATTATGACTTTTACACAAGTATTTTGGGAAATATCCAAAAAAATGTCCAAAAACTGACTTTTCGAGCTTTTATTTGGATATTTCTCAAAATACTTGTGTTAAAGTCAAATTTTTTTACTTTTCCGGTTTCTCTCCTCCTTACTCACCCATGTCACATAAGAGTAAAAGTTTGCCATAAAACTAACAAATGCAAAAAAAAATAAAAAATTGAATAAAAACAAAACCAAAAAATTATTCTGCATAAGTTAATCACTAGCATAAACAAAATATAAAAAAGGTAAACAAAATACCGTATAATTATCGGGGTCCATTTAAAAACTAAACAAAATACTGTATAAACTAACCTCATAATTAAAGACCGAATCAGGCTCCATTTATTGCTAATAAAGTTGATATATACGCAAAGGTTTCCGATCAATTGTCAATTTTTAATTTGTATTAAGGATTTAAACATATTAGAATCTTGAAAAACGAAAAGTCATTTTATCGTGCCAAATAAATTTGCAGTACCCTGCACAGATGATGAACTAGACCGCCTTTCTAGATCGGATCATCAACTGTGGAGAAATCTCAGCACATTCGAATATGACTAACCAAAATGCACTTTGATTGCACAAGCACTCAAGAAAATGCCGTCATCAAAATAGGGTAATTGATGGCTGACCAATCCATTTCAGAAAGTCAAGGGGCAAAAAAATCCTGAAAAAAACCTGTGGTTGACTAAACATCATCCTCATTTTTCTTTAGTTTATATATAGTTCTAGGTCAGAGTTGCCAGTTTTGAAATTTGTGTTGTAATTTCGTAAGACTAGCGAATATCCGTGCCTAAAGGCACGTCTAAACGAAATACAGTCCCAACATAAATAAATTGTATGCTCTACCCATCTGATATAACCTATACTCACTCTCTGCCTCAATTTAGAAAAGCTCATGCCAAGGTAGAGAGAAGAAATAAATAATAATAATAATTTACAGGTTAATTATCAACTTAAAATGAAAAAACCCAAAAGATGATAAATTGGAAAGGAAAGTGAATATATTACCATAACAGCAGGTCAAAGTATAACTTAAGGAAACATTCTCTTAATCGGACGGCTACAATTTTAGCTTGAAGGTGATCAACGGCTGTAAAGGTACTCATATTTGTATGTGTGAACAAAAACCGCTATGTTTTATAATATAGATTATCCAAGATATATTGAAGGGAAAATAAGAACAAGTTAAATTTTAATTTGAATGCATATGCACCACTTTTTAATTGTGTTTTGATCTTTTCATGTGTTCTAGAGGAGCAGTCTTGCCCCTCCCACGAACCTGGGATTTTTTAACCAATGTTATAAAAACAAGTTCTAGCTAGGAGCAGCCTTCTCGATCATGATTCATTCCCTTGGTTCTCGCTCCGGGCTCTTGGCTTCCGGTTTCTCTTGAATTTTTCAAACTCATCAAGTAGGTCTACCATACGTCCGTAACCATCTCCGCCGTTAAAACCGATCTTGAATTAATTTTTCAAACTCAAGTAGGTCCCACCCAAACCACACTTTCATAGCAACTCCGTTCATGGAAATATGCACTGTTGAGAGCGATTTTTAGAATTTTCCCAACACCGAGAGTCCGCACAGCAGCTACGAAAAGACTTTGACAATCGTACCATTGTAGGACGAATGGGAGTACCATTGTAGTACTAATATATCAAAACATAATTTAAGCAATTTGCGGGTGTTCTTGGAATATAGCCAAGATAACTTGAAATTCTCCAATACGCAAAGGTCCCGTAGAAATTAGTCGATGTGTGCACATAAGTGATGCAAGGAAGCGTATGATTAACATGACGTCTATAATTGCAACAAGAATTCACGACAAGTTTAGACTAGAAATACTTTCTCTATTTTGGATTTAGAGAATTTACGAGAGAAAAAGACGTTCTGTTTTAGATTGGACCGGAGAGACGCGCAAATTGGCTCCTGCATCCCTCGCTGCTAAATAGGAAAACAAAACAAAACAAAAAAACCCTTCCTTCGTCAACAAATTAAGCACAATTAAAGGCACGATGGTTCCCTTTTTATCTGTGATCTACTTTACTTTGTTTCTTTTGTTGCAGCCCTAACCTCACCTTTAGTCGTGAGTAAAAAGAAGACGGAAATTCCTTGGGCAGTTATGCTCGGTTGTTACCTTCAGGATCCCGAAATTAGTCGAGGTGTGCGCAAGCTGGCCCGGACATCTGGTTATCAAAAAAAAAAAAAACGGAAATTAATTAGTATCATACCGCTAGAGAAGAACAGAATAAAAATCCCCTCGCGCGTGTTTCCAACCAATAAATCTCTTCACAGTCGCAGCAATTCCTCGCAGTTTAGTGTCCATAACGTATAACGTAAGGGTTATAACCATCCACGGTGATAACGGTGGCACTGTAAAACTGGCGGCAAGGGTTTGGGTGTCAACATAGTTGGGATGCTCTCTCCTTGATTGTGATGTCGTCCTCACGTGTTTCTCTTTAATTTTTGTAATTCTTTTCAAAGATTAATGAAATTCTTTTTCGCCTTTAAAAAAAAAACTGGCGGCAACGGTCCCGCCTCTCGGCTAGGAGATAGTGGAAGTACTTAATTAGACCCTCTGTTTGGTGGGTCGATATCCCGGCTAGGTTCTGCATGTGTCAACTGCATCCCTGTTGCAAACACATTGCGCGGTTGCACTGCGTACACTGATCCGAACCGTTCATTTCGTAATTCTTGCTAAGAACATGCATGTGTTAGAAATCAGCTTAATCGCTAGCTCCTCCGTAAATACATGAACAATTCGTATAAAATAGACAGTTTACGTACTTTTAAACTTGGCCTTTATAATTTATATAATTTGTTTACGTATTTACCAATGACCTATTGAGTCAAATTTTTTTACAAATATATTATCAGCAAGAAGTACGGATGAACAGTGCGGATCGTGTTAAAATTTAAATCTGGAGTTTGGTGGATAAGGGGTCTGAATTAGGTGAGCTGATCTTAACGGGAAGGGGTTTTGTGTATTTGTTTGGGTTAGGCTACAGTAGCCATCGATCTTTACATTCTTACTTTAGAAAAAATAGAAAAGTCAGAGACTCAGAGTCCGTTGCAGCCTCTTTCTAATGTCGTCTTCCTGATCAAAGGAAGACGACAAAAGAAAGTTCAAATACGCATGTTGGTTATTAGAAGACAGAAGAAGGTTCAAACACGCACGACGGAAGGAGGCTCAAATTTTGTGATGCGACATAAGTAGCATTTGCCAGGATATTCCTATTATTGATTTTTAAGTCGTTTACTTTGAAAGTCTTGACGTGTTTATATATCACGCGTATAAATTTTAAACGATGAATTTGTCAAAAGAGAAATAATTGATCAAATTCATTTTTTTAAACAAAGAAATATATATGATTCGATGAAACCTTTTGGGGATATAGAAGTGGTTTATACACACCGATGTAAAATTTTCACTGACACTGAGAAATATGGTTCTATGTTTATGTCATTGAGTGGTTAATATTTATTTTGGGAGATTTGATATCCCACCACCGAGCGGCTTAACATTTTCACTGAGAGGCGGCATAACATTTTCACTGAGAGGAAAAAAAAATACGAAGAGTGCTATCCTGTTGAAATAGACGACGAGCTTACCTCTCAACAAGGCACATCCCCCGATTAGGCACACCAATGCGTCATCGAGGAAGATTTCCGAAAGAACGGTGTCATAGCCCATGAAGATCCATACTTTTGGTCTCTTCTTTAGAGGCTTTTAAGTTTTAACCAGGTCAAACGGTCAACACTTGATAATAAACTTCTATAATTGGAAAGGATATATTTTAATTGTGAGAAAAGGAAACTCAGAAATGGCCTAATTTGGATAGTATTTCTGATTGCTTTCGCCTGTTTAAAACTGAAATAATTGCGAAAGAAAAACTTGACCAACACAACGGTTGTGCGTGTCGCAACTCTTTACACAACCAAACTCTGACCGTCCATTATTGTAATTAATGGTCAAGATTCATTTCATTTATGACCGGTCATAAATCGTTAATAAATTATTTTTAATCTGGACCGCCCAAACACATCTAGACGGTCAGAATTAATTGCACAACCGTTTTGTCGGTTATGCATGTAGCATTATTGCAAAATGATTAGACAATTTCCTTCCTTTACAACTAGTGCTATGGTTGGATCTTGAGGTGAAGGAAAAGGATAACCAAAAAAAATACTGAATAATAGTATTTGTTTGGGATAACTGGCTTTTTTTCCCCCTTTCCTTTATGCTTTGGTTTGTTTCTAATTCATATGTCAAACTTTAACTCAGAAAGCCCAAAAGATGTGAGCATTGGTCCTTGACCAGTTTCCAATCAACCCTAGGAATTCTAGACCAATCCGTGAACGGTGAGCCATGAACGGTTCAAAAGATCAAGAAACTTAGACGCGACCCTTTTTACATCAGTAAGGTGACTTGAACATTTTAAAAATGAGAAATATAATACGCTCATAACAATCATATTTTCTTGCTAGTACATTTTCATATTTACCATTGGAAGTAGAATGCGAAATAACCATAGGATATTAGGAATACCATGCATATCTAGCTGGTTCAAACCATTCTTCATGTGACAGATCGATGATCATGAGGAATAGTGGAAAACGCTATCTTTTCTTCTACTTATTATTATAAGGAAAAAAAAATTATGAACTTGAATAGCAATTCTAACAAGTTAATAGGGAGAATCGAAAAGGCACGCCAAAGTTCTAACGGAGTTGGCAATGAGTAGAGATGTCTCTCATTATTAAGTGATTATTCATTTCACTCTCAAGCAATGAATGAGACTATATTGAAATGGAGGAGGGGGGAGAAGTTTTAATTTAAAGAAATATGTTGAAATGGAGGAGGCCAATTTAGCGGAAAGAATCGGTGCTCTTGACAATTTGGAAGAAGACACCGGTTTGGAGGATGATGAGGACTTCGAGGATGGTGCCTTTCTCTCTCTCTCTCTCTCTGGAATTTTAATTCCATAGATTGGCGGTTTTGAGTTGTTGGTTCTATATCCTTCGGTTTGTTATTCGGACCTTAATCCGAGCAACGGACAATCTAGATTTTTATGTGCTCGGATTAGATTCAGGCCGTCTGTGTCGAGATGAGCTGGCCGCTCGGTACCGCTGCCCAGCATGGGGTGCTTCAATTCGCAACATCTCCCATTCCGGGTGGTTGAACCTAGCTAGGGAAGAGTGGGTACTGGGTAATGCAATATATCCACATTTTTTTGGTCAGATAATCGGGTGCCAAAGTCAATTTACGCACACTTCAAGGTAGTGATTGTGATACCGACACCTATCTCGTTTAGATGCCACACTGTGAAGGGGGATTATAATATTCACCCTTCTAATTCGTGGGCCCGGTTGTATGGCGTGCTTTGGGAAGTCAATAACAGGGGGGATTTGATAATACTCTCCTCCATAACCCCCCTAATACCCCCCTTAGGGGGACTTACATATGGCTAGGGTTTGAGCCAGTATTGTGGAATTCCCCCGGATAATACCCCTTCTCTCTTCCATTTCAACAACAAAACAACCTCATCCCCGCATTTTATCCCTCATCCAAACCAAGTAATATTATTTAATCTCCTGTCACATCAATATGGGTCCACCCTTCTTACATAATACCCCCTACTTTCCAATCCCGGCCCTCCTTCTTACATAATACCTTCAAATCTAATCCCGCATCCAATCGAGCCCATAGTCCTAGCAAGAATGAAATTACCAACACTGGTATTCAACTCCCAAATTTTAAAGCCCTAGATTACCTGGGCCCCAACTTTTTGCTATCAAATGAATTCAGATTTCCAAACGCAAATACTATATTCCTAGCAAAAATCGCAAAAAAAATTTCATTAATTGTATTAAACTCCCAAATTTTAGTGTTTTGCATGCAATTTTTTTGTATACATTTGATTTTATCATCCGTCCTGACCTAGAATCCTACAGCCGCTCCGATTTATATGACATACTTTATATTTTTATTAGGGTCAAAGAAAGTGGAAGAATGAGGAAGATTTCTCCTGTATAATAATAAGAAAGTGGAAGATTTTGACTATATAAAAAAATGAGAAAGTGGAAGACTTTTGAGAAAGGTGCAATGAACATTATCGGAAGACCCCTTCCTAGGTTGAGATATACCGGAAATGTTTTACTTTTAGGATATTAATGCCCACGACCAGGGACGGAATCTGAATTTTATAAACAGGAGACTGAACTATGAAGGGTAAGCATAAATGCTGTGACTTTGTAAACAAGTAAGTAGGTTGTTGATCTTCTAGTTTCAATCAACCATTGACAAAACTCGGAAATAGTTCTGAATTGTTTGAATTCCAGATGCCGAATGATATTATGCTCAAAATGATTAAGCTTCATTCTTGAAAATGTTGTTTGAACTTCTCACTTCCTAAAAAATACTTCCCGGTTGGTCGTGTGAACTTGAAGTATTTATTTTTTTTAAAATACCTACACGGGGGCCTTGGCCTCCCTTATCCCACCAATAGTTTCGTCTCTGACCACGAGGGTCGTAAAAAGTTTCTCTTTAGTTGAGTTCTTGTAAACTTAATTTTTTTCTTCGTTCTATGTGTTTTGTTCGTATTTTTTATTTTTTTTGTTAAATTTGCATTATATATATTTGTTGGATTAATCATCCGTCTCAACGAGAGGAGTCTGAAAAGTAAAAAAATTTAATAAAAAGCAAAAAAAAAATTCATTAAAGAAGAAAAAAAATCAAGCATATGTCTTTTTTGGTTTAAAAATGTCGTCTTATATAAACTTTTTCTAATATCAGTTCATATTTTTATATTTTTTCGATTCGTCTCGATGAGACAAACGATTAACCCAAAAATTACGACGAATAGCTAAAAAAACGTACGAAAAATAAAAAAATACCCAAATAAATTTACAAGAATGTAGCCTTAGTAAGATATAAACTTGTTCTTTGAGAGGTTACCTGTCAATTCTTATCCTCATAGGGATACGTATTAAATTTTGGAAGCATTAGATTGGTCAATCTTTTTTTTGGGTAAATAGAATTGGTCAATCTTGATTAACTTTTGAATATTATTTGTCTTTGGATAAAGGATATTTAGGTAATTATCTATGCTTTAGTACCTATAAATAGCCACTTTCCCACATTACGTATTGCAAAAGAGCACGCACTTGAGTTAGTACTAGCTATCTTCAACTTGAAAGTAGTTGTACGTACTTTTAAGCTCAACAAGAGAAGGAAAAAAAACAACGAGAGAGAAAGAGGAGAGAGAGAGAGAGATGGAAATCCAAACTCTGATGACGATATTGGCGACGATTGCGTTGGCGGGGGGAGTGGGAGTGGCGGTGCGTTTGTACAACGCGCTGGTAAAGAAGCCGGAGAGGGTTCGAGCGGTGCTAAGGAAGCAAGGGATAAGCGGGCCGCCGCCAAGTTTTGTTCTAGGGAACATTTTAGAGATTAAGAAGGCAATGTCAAGTCCCCCCAAAGCTACTACCAGTACTGATGATCATCAGAATAAAACCACCACAGATAATGATCAGCCGGCGGCCCAGATCTCCCACATCTATGACGCCAATATCTTGCCCTTCTTTGTGAGCTGGAGGCAGAAATATGGTACTCCCTTAATTTGTTACCATTTAGTTTACCAACACTCTCTCATTCCATGTCTTATCTATTGATTAACTTCGTCACTCCCACACACCCAGAGGTTGTCCCAATGGTTCGGCCGGATGCTCAGGCTTGGAGATTTGGGTTGCGCAATCGGATCCATGTACATAGTGGCTTGGCTATAGGGCTGTTCTTCCGTTACCAAAAAAAAACGTCACTCCGTTGTTAAACCTTCACCTTTCCTGAGTTGCTTCTCCGAGCATTTGCTAGCTACCAATATTGAAGTACTTGTTAGTAATTAATTTGGTTTTGGTTGGTGCAGGTAAATTGTTCACATTCTCGCTCGGTACAAAACAGATAATACACGTAAACAGGACGGACATAGTGAAGGAGATAACGAGAATCACATCGTTAAACCTGGGAAGGCCTTCCTATCACCGGAAGGAGTTGGGTCCTCTGTTTGGCGAAGGTATCTTGACCTCCAATGGCCCTACCTGGCAATACCAGAAGAAAATCCTCGCTCCAGAGCTACACATGGACAAAGTCAAGGTACGATCGAGTATGTATATATATATATATATGTATACGATAATAATCTATGTAGCTAGCTAGTAGTGACTTTTTTCTAGGAGTACGCGTGTTTTCTTAACGTGCCCGGGTGACCGCGTTACGTGCATCTCAATTGAACTTGGGTCCAATCCCATCGCTAATTTGCGAAAAGCCTGATTAAAGTCAGAACAAAACTCAGTATGTCCCAGAGAAACTGATCATAGCACCAGAGAAGTTTCAAATTTGAGAATTTGGGAAACGGAAAACACCTAAATCTCGGACTATGACCAACTGGGCCAACCCAAGGGTTTTCTACTTTTATTTCAACTTTCAAATTTTTTTTTTGTTTGTTTTGGTTTCTAGCCGTCTTTTTAAGCCTCTGGTCAAAATATGTGTAGTGGAGTATCAAATTTTACTATATATGGACAAAGTCAAGGTATTGATTGTGATACCAAATTTTATTTTACTATATATGGACAAAGTCAAGTTTAAACCCTCCTAAAATGCATAGGAGCATAGAGAGAAACTTATAATTCACAGGTGAACAAGTTGTTTATAGGAGCAACCAATCGCGACTGTCCAAAAGTGTTCTGGACATACGGCCGGTACTTTAATGAACTCTTCTCCGGAAAAGTTTCGTTTACATCCGGACCATCCAAAACACTTTTGAACGGTCGCGATTGACTCTACAAACAACTATTCACGGCTCCGTCGTTAAAAAGATTTTCTCATGAGCATATAGTACCTATACCACTTGGCTTGGCTACCACTCCGCTTGTATTTTTTTTTACTACTAGTATTAAATTTTTGTTTTAGAAAAATTCGAACTAACTTGTTTAAAAACAAAAAAATAATAATAAATTACTGTAGGGAATGACAAGCCTAGTTTGGGATTCGGCAACTGGGCTGCTGGACTTGTGGAAGACTAAAGTTGAGGCTGCGGGTGGAATTGCAGACTTACACATTGATCAGGATTTGCTGGATTTCTCAGGAGACGTTATATCAAAAGCTTGTTTTGGGAGCAAATACTCCAAGGGAAAAGACATCTTTTGCAAGCTCAATAATCTCAAGGATGCCATGGCCAAGAAAATTTTCTCCATCGGTGTTCCTGGTTTAAGGTAATGATCTAGCAAGCTCCCAATATAACATGCATTTGGTTAATCTCAGGTTCGACGGAGGGGCAATTTTTCTAGCCACCTCATCTTACGAGTAAGTGTGTGGGAGGGGCTAACTCTAGGAATTAGTTCGAGGTGGGCGCAAGCTAGCCTGAGACACCCTGTATTATCCCAAAAAAAAAAAAAAAAACATTGGTTCGGATATAGTTAAAGAATTTTTCACTTGTGCGGCTGGAATCGATTGATTTGATTTGTAAACCATATGGCTCGTTTCTTTGACGACATTAACTGTAAAAACGTATAGCGTTATTTATTTTTTTTAATCCAGGCCAACAAAACTTTTAGCCAGATATCGGGTAAATGGTCGCCGATATATATGGTCCGGTTTGATGTTCATATTCGGTCAAACAAATGAGCTCGTGTGATTATTTTATTTGACTATTTTCGACAATCACTGTCCTTAAGTCAGTTCACGACAAAAAAAAAAAAAAATTAGAAAATTGTTTGTTATCAATTAGAGATATCAACTAGTGATTCCAGGATTCCAGCAAGTCAATTTACATGGGGCCCACTCCCTACGAAGATGAATGCAATGTTTGAGAAATATCTTCATCAAATTTACGTACAGTACTCTTGCCAATCATTATCTGACCACTCCTCTCTCGTATATGTGTGAGCTCGACATCACAATTAAACATGAGGAGCCGACACACATGTGAGAGACTGAGAGAGGAGTAGTCGGTAAAAGTGTACGTAGCATTGTTGGTAGAATTACGAGAGATTAAAACAAATTAATTATGTTTTTTTCAGCAATCTTCCAACAAAGAACAACAGGGAAATATGGGGGCTGGTAAAAGAGATCCACACATTGATAGTAAAAGTGGCGAAGGAGAGGAAGGAATCCGATCAAGGCCACAAGGACCTGCTGCAGACCGTTCTTGAAGGGGCCGAAAACGCGGAAATGAGCCGAGATGCGAAGGAGCAGTTCATCGTTGACAACTGCAAGAACATCTACCTGGCCGCCCAGGAGACGGTGGCGATCACCGCCGCGTGGTGCCTCGTGCTCTTGGCTTCCAACCCTGAATGGCAAGCTCGGGTGCGCGCCGAGGTCGTCGAAACCTGGGGAGGACAGATTCCGGATTCTGAGATGCTTCGGAAAGTGAAGCTGGTATGTGTGTTTTGGTTTATCTAAAGCTATGAAATTTCTTCATGGTTGGATTAATTTCTTGTTTTTTTAAGATTTTTTTTGAAAGAATTATGACTTTTACCTAAATATTTTAATTTATTGGATAGTGGTTATTTTCCAAAATATTTAGGTAAAAGTAAAAAAAAAATTTACTTTTTTGATTCCTCTCGATGAAAAGAATCAATAATCCATAAAAATTTGGCACATAATTAACGAACGCAAATTTTTTTTAAATAAGGACAAAACCCCCTAAAAGTGCTAAAAGTGAAGCAGAACGGGGCCTCAGTTTAAAGAAGTTGACACATGAGAATTCTAAAGGAAAAATGTTTTTCATTTCATCTGATCAAATTGCAATTTTTTCAGATGACCATGGTGATACAAGAAACCTTGCGTCTCTACCCGCCGGGCGCGGCGTTGTCAAGGGAAGCCCTAAAGGACGTGAACATAGGAGGCATCATCGACGTGCCCGAAGGAGTGAACGTCTGGACCATGGTGACGAAACTGCACACCGACCCGGAGACCTGGGGACCCGACTCCCACGACTTCAACCCGGAGAGGTTCTCCAACGGGATCTCGGCCGCGTGCAAGGTGCCCCAGTCGTACCTGCCGTTCGGGTTCGGGCCGCGGGTTTGCCTGGGACAAAACCTGGCCATGCTCGAGCTCAAGGTGATCGTGGGCCTCATTGTCTCCAACTTCTCTCTCAGCCTTTCGCCTAAATACGTCCACTCCCCAGTTATGAAGTTTGTTATAGAGCCTAAACATGGAATCAACCTCTTGGTAAAGAAGCTCTAATTAAGCTATGAGGTTTTATTATTCATGTTTTCTTGCTAGTCTTGGTTTATTTATTATGCGAGTTTTCTAGTTGGTTTAGGTTTCTCAGTCGCAAAAGTCTTGTAACCCATATAAAGGCATGATAGGGTCATGTTTTAGATATATACAATCAATGATACATCAATGAAAGTAGGCTTCTCGTCAGTTCACTTTTTTTAACATGTTCAAAAGAGAGGAGGAGGGGTCGTTGTCTCAAGAGGTGTGATATCAGACTTGGTCTCGCTGTATTATTATTTGTAACTTATTTTTCTTTTATACTCTCCGTAACAGAATCTATAACATAGTTATGTCTGTGAGAGTATAATTTTGTTCGCCCTCGGCGAGGGTGTTGTAGGGCCCTCGGTTATCGGTTCGGTAACCGGGCTGCGAATACTGAACCAGCGGCTAGGGTACGGGCCGAGGTCCTCTAATTAACTCTCTTCGGGATGGACCTCGGTCGTTGCCCCGGTTTCGGTTATTATCCACTTCGGAGCCTCGGTTCATTGCATGCTCCCATGCTTCAGAAGCTTCCAAGTAGTAACGGTTTCTGCGAGTGGGACCTATGGGAATCATGCTCCCCATGCAGCTGGCATGATTATAGAGATCTGTCCCATGTGCTCCGTAACCACCTCGCCCCCCTTCGTCATATGTGACATCACCCGAGACGGTTACCCGAGCGTACTCACCACGCGCTAACGTGAAGACCAAGCAAACCTAGGTCTATAAATACAAAGCGATACACACCTGAGAAAGGTACGCAATACTATCCTAACCCTAGACCTAAACACCTTCCCTGAGATCTAACTTGATCGTCGGAGGGTCACTGGGCAGCCAAAGCCCTAGTGACTTGTTGCAGGTCAGGCGACAGACGAGCGGAGCAGCGGAGGAAGGAACCTAACCAGATACCACAGTCAAGGTCCCGATTATTCGAACCCCTACAATTGGCGACTCTGCTGGGGACCTAGCTGTTCTTCATTCAATCACTTTCTTCCTCGCCAGGGTTCCGTTCAAAGCTCTTTCGACCCAACCATGGTGGAAATCGATGATACACATCGCCCTGAGACCTCCTTCGTTCCCGGAGACCTCGGGGACCCGGCGTCCGGCGGGACAGGCGCTCCTGGAAAGGCCCACATGTCCGTCGGACTCACGGCAGGGGCTCCGACCGAGCTCCAGTCCTACATCCGCCATCTGGAGCGGAAGCTCGACGACCTCACGACGGTGGTGGAGCGCGACAGGAGCGTCCGAGACGAATTGGCGGAGATCAAACACCTCCTCCAAATGTCCCCGTCTCACTCCTCCGGAGGCCGTGGCGGAAGACGAAGCCACCACAGCCCTCCCCGCAGCCGTGACGGAGGACAAATGGTCGAACACCGATCCCGTCCTTCGGTCAAGGACCGCCTCGAACCACCAGGAATCAAGGACCGCCTCGAACTCCCAGGCGAGGGTCGCAACGAAAGGGACGTTGAACGAAGGGAACGCTCCCGCTCCCCCAATCCAAAGGGTACCCGAGGGAAGCGATCCGCCTTCGAAAGGCTTGGTGACGGAAGTGTCTCCGCCTCCTCCACCCACCCAATTATATCGAAGGAGCGCCGCCGGGAGACCACCCCAAGTTTTGCCAATGAAAACAACGCCCTCTTGGAGTTCCAAACAAAAGGGTATCGTGAGCGACACAAAGACCCCCGTTCAAAGAGTCCACTCGTCCACCACCCCAAAGATGGTTACAAAAGGCTTGGCGGCGGAAGCCAAAACACTGAGCGCCTCGAGCCCTACGCTCGAGATAGCTACAAAAAGCATCGGTACGAGAAATCTCCCCAACGGTCAGGGAACTCCCAACCGAAGAGAAAGGAGTACGAGAGATCTCCTCAACGGTCAAGGAACTCCCAACCGAAGCGGAGAGAGTACGAAAGACAGGACCGACCTCCGTCGAAGAAGCACACCGCGACCGGGGGTCCAGACGGTCTCGACCGTTCGATCCGACCCCACCGGGACGCCCGCCTCGAGAGACTCTCAACCTCTCCTTTCGTTAGGGAGATCGACTCGGTCACCCCCCCGAAGGGCTTCACCCAACCCAAATTTGCAAAGTACGACGGCAAGACCGAGGCATATACTCATCTGGTCCAGTACAAAATGGTCATGTCTCTCTTCCTTCGGAACGAGCCTTCGGACGACGCCTTCCTCTGTAAGGTCTTCCCCGCCAGCCTCGGCAACCTGGGCCTAACATGGTTCAACCAACTTCCTGCCAGATCGATCTCTTCCTTCGACTCTCTGTGTGACGCTTTCATGGCTCGGTTTGTCACGAGCAACAAGCACGAAAAAGAGATCGACTCTCTTCTCGCCCTACGCAAGAGAGCCGACGAAACGCTCCGCCAATATGCCGGCCGCTATTGGGAGCTGTTCAATGAGATCGAGGGATGCGACGGTGTCATCTCCGCCCGAGGTTTCAAGCTCGGTCTCACCGCCCAGGACGAGCAAGTTTACGATGATCTCGCTCGGCACAAGCCTAACTCCATGAAGGACCTCATGACGAGAATCGAAGGATGGTGCCAGCTCATCGAGACCAAAGCGGAGAGGGGCATGGGGAAATCAACGAGCTCCAAGGCACCGTTTACTCCGGTGTCCGCTCCGACTCCCGCCCCGGCTTCAACACCAAAGAAACAAGTCAACAACATCAAACAGTCCCCGAGGAAGCCACCGAAGCAGGGAGACTTCAGTGCCGAGAAAACCGTCTTCACCATGCCTATCTACAGGATTATCGACCAAGTGAAGGACCAACCCTTTTTCTCCTTCCCCAACCAAAAGCTCGGTACCGAGAACGGGAAAATCAAAAACCCGATAGTCCGATGTAGCTACCACAACGAGCAAGGACATTTTACAACCGCTTGCAGGCCCTTCAAGGCCTACCTGGAGCAGCTAGTCCTCGGTGGCCATCTCAACAACTTCATCGATCATGAGAAAACGAGAGCACGGGCGCAGAATGCCGAAGCCAGAACCGAAGAGGAGATCCAGACGATTAACGTTATCCACGGCCCTCTCAATCCCGAAGCCGCCCGTATAATCCGCGCCGAGTTGAACGACGCTTCCTCTTCTAAGCAGGTTATGCTCATCGGTCCCGAGCCTAAGCGTCCTCGGACCGACGACGGATCAAAATGGACGATCACGTTCACCGAGAAGGACCTTGCACGCGTCCAACTGCCGCACAACGACGCCCTCGTGGTCACAATGCGCATAGGCACCTTCAATGTCCGACGTATCCTCGTGGATCAAGGGAGCTCGGCCGAGGTTATGTACTACTCCTTGTTTAAAGATCTAAAGCTCTCAGACGCCGATCTCCGCCCCTCCGAGGTCCCCCTTATAGGTTTCAACGGAGCTCCGGTCTGGCCCGTCGGTCTGATCACCCTACCCGTCCGCTCCGGCTCGGTCGTCCTCGATATGGAGTTCGTCGTAGTCGATGTCCCAAGCCCCTATAACGCCATCGTCGGTCGCACCTGGCTCCATAGGTTAAAGGCTGTTGCCTCTACCTATCACCAGGTGGTCCGGTTCATCGGTGACAACGGACGACAGGAAGATCTGTACGGGGACCAAACCGCCGCCAAGCGCTGTTACGTCAACGCGGTCCGGAGCAGCAAACAGACTTCCAGGGTAAACTTCATCGAGGTACCAGAGGCTCCGGTCCTCGAAGACGTCGGGAGACCCGCCGACGAGAAGGCAGTTGAAGATCTTGTCACCGTCCCTCTTACCGAGGATGGTTCCCGTTTCTTCCTTGTCGGTTCCTCACTCTCGGAAACCGAGCGGAACGACATGGTGAACTTCCTCAAGAGCAACATTGAGGTCTTTGCGTGGACACCCTACGAAATGCCCGGGGTCGATCCAAAATTCATCTGCCACGAGCTCAATATCGACCGAACGAAGCGTCCGGTCATCCAGAAAGCTCGGCGATCCTCCCCGGTCCATTCCGACGCCGTTATAGACGAGGTCAACCGACTCCTAAACGCGGGAGCCATACGAGAAGTGCAATACCCCAGATGGTTGGCCAACACCGTGGTGGTCAAGAAGAAAAACGGGAAATGGCGAGTCTGTGTTGATTATTCAAATCTCAACGACGCCTGCCCGAAGGATTTCTTCCCCCTTCCTCGGATAGATCAGCTCGTCGATGCCACGGCTGGACACGCCCGACTAAGCTTCATGGATGCCTACCGGGGCTACCATCAGATTGCCATGAGCGACGGCGACGTTGAGAACACGGCCTTCATTACTCCCCACGGCATCTTCGGTTACCTTGTCATGCCCTTCGGCCTTAAAAACGCTGGAGCAACCTTCCAAAGGATGATAACCAAGATGTTCGAGCGCCTGCTGGGAGATACTATGATGGCCTACATCGACGACATGGTGGTTAAAAGCATGATGGCCGGAGACCACCTCACCCACCTCGCCGAAGCGTTTGAAATTCTGAAGACGCACAAGCTTTGCCTTAACGCCGAGAAGTGCGCCTTCGGTGTAAGCTCGGGCAAGTTCCTCGGGCATCTTGTCTCCCGCCGAGGTATTGAGGCCGACCCTGCACAACTCTCAGCAATCGAAAAGCTCTCGGCCCCCCACAACAAGAGAGACGTGCAGCGTCTAGCCGGCATGGCCGCCGCCCTCAACAGGTTTATTAGCCGATCTTCCGACAAATGCAAACCATTCTTTGCCCTCCTGAAGGGGAGCCGACGCAGCTTCAGTTGGACCGACGAGTGCGACCGGGCTCTACAGCAATTGAAGGAGTACCTCTCCAATTCCCCTCTCCTCGTCACTCCTCGGGACCAGGAAGACCTATTCATTTATCTCGCCGTCTCGGCGCACGCCATAAGCTCGGTCCTCGTCCGGCAGGAGGAGCGCGACCATCAGCCGATCTATTATTCTAGCAAGACGATGACGCCTGCCGAGACACGCTATCTTCCCTTGGAAAAGCTTGTTCTTGCCCTTGTCTCCGCGTCTCGGAAGCTCGCACCGTACTTCCAATCCCACCGCATTATCGTATTGACCGAGTATCCTCTAAAGTCTCTCCTCCGAAAAGCCGACCTCTCGAACCGACTCTCCCAATGGGCCGTCGAACTTGCCAATTACGAGATTCACTTTCAACCAAGAACGGCGATTAAAGCCCAGGCACTCGCCGACTTTATCGCCGAGCTCACCCCGTCCGACATCCTCGCTTCAAACCCACCCCCCCGCCCCGAAGCCGCCCTTCAGGCAAATCCCAGCACCGCCTGGAAGCTCTTCCATGGCGACGTATGGAAAATGTATGTTGACGGCGCCTCAAACAGCCGAGGCGCCGGGGCTGGGATCGTCCTCCTCTCTCCCTCCGGCGTATTACATGAAAGCTCCATCTCTATCAACTTTCCGGCCTCCAACAACGAGGTTGAGTATGAAGCGCTCATCTCAGGACTCAAGACTGCCGAAGCCCTTGGAATTGAAGAGCTTGTTCTCTACAGTGATTCACAGTTGGTTGTCAACCAACTCTCCGAGGAGTATGAAGCTCGGGATGACCGGATGCGTACTTATCTGAGCTCTGCTGTTCGGCTCCTCAAAAACTTCCGAGCTATCCGCGTCGAACACATCCCGAGGGACCAGAACGCTCACGCCGACGCCCTCGCCGGACTCGCTACGGCCTGTGCCGCGTCAGGACAACGCTCCATCTCCTTTAGCTCCATCGACAAGCCGAGCTTCGAGCTTGAAGTACTCAGTCACGAGATATTAAACGTGGAGCTTGGTCCGAGCTGGATGGATGAGATCATCGGTTACCTACGCGACGACACACTACCAACCGACAAGAAGGACGCCCACCGACTCCGCAACAAAGCCGCCCTCTTCTGGCTTAATCCAAATGGAAAGCTCTACCGACGGTCGTTCACCGGCCCCTATTTATTGGTTGCACACCCCCACCAGGTCCCCGGGATCATCGAGGAACTACACGCCGGCGACAGCGGTTGCCACTCCGGTGGACGCTCCATTGCTCACCGGGCACTTACTCAGGGATACTGGTGGCCAACAATGAAGAAGGACTCTGAAGAATTTGTGAAGCGTTGCAAGAAGTGCCAAATGTTCGCTCCCATCATACATCAACCAGCTCGGGATCTCAGCCCTCTCACCAGCCCATGGCCATTCTCCCAGTGGGGCATGGACATCGTCGGCAAGCTTCCCGTCGCCCCTGGAGGATTCAAGTTCCTCTTAACCGCCACCGACTATTTCTCCAAGTGGGTCGAGGCCGAACCATTGGTCACGGTTGAAGAGTCGGACATCATGCGCTTCGTGTGGCGAAACATAATTTCTCGCTTCGGCGTACCCTTCGCCATCTTAACCGACAACGGAAGCCAGTTCACCGGTCAAAAGTACCAAGCACTCCTGGATGAATTTGGCATCAAATGGGACACTTCCACTCCGTACTACCCCCAGGGCAACGGGCAAGCCGAAGCCGCAAACAAAGCAATCTCGTCAGGACTAAAGCGCCGACTCGAATCACGCCGGGGCAAATGGGCCGAAGAGCTCCCTCGGGTACTCTGGGGCTACCGTACTACGCCTCGGCGATCTACCGGCCGAACACCCTTCTCCCTGGCATTTGGAATGGAAGCTGTGATCCCCCTCCAGGTTGGGCTCCCGACAATCCGAACCGAAGATTTCGACGAGAAAGTTAATGATGAGAACATCGCTGCGGACCTCGATCTGGCCGAGGAAGAGCGGGAGAATGCACGGATCAAACTAGCGTCTTATCAGCAAGAGGTGGCCAAGGGCTACAACCGAAGCGTCCGTCTTCGGTCATTCAAGCCGGACGACCTTGTCTGGAAAAAGGTGGTGGATAAGTCCAAAAAGAGGAAGTTGATGCCCAACTGGGAGGGCCCTTTCCGAGTCCTAAAACATCTCGGCTCGGGAAACTACAAGCTCGAGAAGCTCGACGGTTCCCCAATCGCCAAGACCTGGAACGCCAACAACCTGAAGAAATTCTATGGATAGCCAGGCTCCGGCCTCTTCGGATTTATTTACCCAAACAATTTTCGTTTCTTGTCAACATGTAAGAACCAAACTACTCTTGTAATGGCCTGATTCCACGACAGTTTTTTAATGAGAATCTCTTGTTTATCACTAGTCTAAATCTTGTCACTTACTCTTCACACTCGGTTCGCCGTCGCGTGAACCGTTTTATCCTGACTTCAGGGACTGTCCTCCGCGGGATATTCCTCGGACAGATCCCTCACCAAGTCACCACGGCCTCTTCGGTCGTTTCGGACTTCCGGACGTCGGCGATAAGGACACTCGGTACTAATCCCGAGCCCCTTACGCCGACCCCCCCCCAATAAGACGCACTATTTAGATTCGCTACGTTCCGAAGTTATGGCCGACGACCATTCCCACTTCAGGACCTTAGCCCTAATCTAAATAGCAACGCCCCAGTGAGTTGCTTCGGTTTACTCCCTTTAGCTCGGCGTCAGTTAAAACAAAGCAGGGGCATGCAAAATTCAAAAAATTGCTAACTACTTTGCTTCGTTTTAGCTTACTCAATCCTATGTTCTGCCTTGGATTTGAAATAAATTTTTTGGGCACCTTCTCGGTTAATGCTTCGGCTAAAATCTGTTAATACTCCACAGTATTTCAACAGAAGCAGGGGCATGAGGCTCCCTTCGGTTGCAAGCATAAAAACCATTCGAGCATCTCAAAAATAAACAAGACATTGAAACGGATGAAACCATTCATTCAAAAGCAGCAAAGAGGATTGCAAGTTTAAATTCCAAACAAGACTTCGGTTATCAGTTCGGTACCTACTTAGCAAAAATCATTTACAAACCCTGGAACGGTTAAATCCAAATGTTCGGAACCGTCCAGCCAAATGTGAAACAAAAGAAAGTCAAAATCCTAAGCATTGGGGGGCAGAGGGGTCTGGGTACCCTCCCCGGTTGAAGCAACGGCAGCAGGAGTGGCCTGGGTACCCTCCTCGGGTGAAGCAACGACAACAGGTGCAGTCTGGGTTCCCTCCCCGGTTGAAGCAACGACGGCAGGAGCAGTCTGAATACCTGCCTCGGGGTTTTGCAGCTGCTCACCCTCCTCCTCTTCTTCCTCGGGCATCACAGCCTCCTCGGGCGGCACCTCGGGAAGCACCCGGAGTACAGAGTCGGCTGGGAGATCGAGCTTACCCAAAAGAGTTTCGTGACCGAACCGAAGCCCGTCCACGAAGCGGTCCCTGTAAAGCTCGGCCTCAATCTCCCGAACCTGCCTCTGGTATTCTACCCCGGCTGCAGCCCAACCCTCGTCGTAGCCCCTGTTCTTAGCAGCTCCTACCTCGGTAGCCCGGGTAACCCTCAAGGTGTTGGCATTTTCCAATTCCTTCTCAGCTCGGGCTTCGGCTGCCAACCTCTCCCTGTCGCACCTTTGGAAATCCGAAAGGTACAGATCGCAGGACTCCCGAGCCACCTTCAGATCATCCTCTTTCTGCTCAAGGGCCTTCTTCAGCTCGTCAATCTCTCGCTCCTGGCCTTTGCATCGGTCATTTATGACCAAGGCTCGAGCACCAGCCTGCGAGCAGAAAAACCGAAGAGGCATCACAGATATGGACTTAGCTGAGCAATAAAAATCTAAGATAACAAACTTACAGTGAAGAGGGCCTGTGCTATCTCCGCGGTAATGTCCTCGGTCAGCCCTTGGACAGCCCTGGCGTCCCTGGGAAGAATACAGCCTCGGAGCATCCCGTACGCTGTGCCGAGGTTTGTCACGCTGTCCGCATGATGGATCTGGCGCCCAGAGAAGTGACAGAATTCCGGGGCCCAGGGAACCTCTGTTGCGGGGACCCAGGTCCCCCCCTCAATCCTCTCTGCAGATCCTCGGTCTTGCTCTTCCACCCCTTCCTCCCCCTCGGTAATCCGAGAAGTTACCTTCTCCTTGCCTCGGCCGCTGCCTTCTCCCTCGTGCCGAGTCCTCTTCGCCGGGGGCTCCCGCGGAGAAACGGGGGTCACAACCGAGGTCCCAGCACCAGGGGTACTGGTGGCTGAGCCTCGGCCTCGGCCTCTTCCTGTCCGGCGTCTGAGGTTTAGCACCTCCCGAGCTCCCTGTTCCGACATCTCGCCGCTCAGTCCGGTCCTCTCAGGCGTCTCCCGGTCGATAGCCTCTCTTACGGTACCTAGAGGCTCGGAGCTGCTGCCCTCGGTCCCAGAAGTGCTTCCTCGGCCTCCTCTCCCCGCTCCTCCGCCTCCTCTTCGTCCTCCTCCTCCCCCACGGCCTGCCCTCGACACCCCTTGCTTCCTCGGTTTCTTCTTTAAGTAGCTGGTGTACGAGGGGACGTAACCGAGGAGCTGAGGGGCGTAGCGGTTGGTGATCGGGATTGCGTAGGCGGCGTTTATCCGAGAACGGACGGCTCTCTCCCGAAGCTCCTGAACTGTACCTTCGGCTGCAAAAGGTCGCCAAAACATGGAAGAAATCAGTACAAGTTTACAAAAAAAGCGTTTATTGAAATAAGCTCACTACCGAAGGGCAAGTTACCGACCAGGAACTCCAATCTCGAATGGGACCGTAGTGACTATGTCCATGGTCTCCCCGGGCCCGAACATGAAGTTCCCGGTGACCGAGACATAAATACTCGCCCACTCCTCGGAGTCCGGTAGATGATCGATCAAGAACGTGTCATTCCCCGATCTGCAGGAGAGGTAGTGTCGGTTGTGGCCTCGGTTAACCCCTAGAAGGTAGACACCGAAGAGCTCCTCAATACCGAACACCAGGTTAAACTGCCTCCTCAGCTCGATGATGCTGGTAATAATTCGGTAAGAATTCACCGTGAGCTGGGAGGAAGTAAGGTTGAGGGTCCGGAGCACCCGACGCACGAACTGGTGGAGGGGAAACCTGATGCCCCCCTCGCATATGGCCATCAGGGGAAAGATCAACTCCCCTGACCGATGCTGAAGTTTCTTTGGGTCGTTTTCTTCTAGCAACCGAACCTCAACGTCAGGAGGGATGCTATAGAGCCTCTTAAACTCAGCGTAAGCTGCGGGGTCCCCGTTGAAATACTTGTTCTTAAACGAACAGGGCCTCATAGGTCTTCGGCGTCCCTGAATTTCCTCGGGCGAATTTCCGAACGGCCCTGGCCCGTGGTCCGACGTGCTTGGGGCCTCCTCCTCCATCTCCCAGGGGTCAAGAGAAGTAATCTCACGCGGTGCACGGTTTGCGTTGGCCGGCTCAATCTGGTCGATTGGGATTCGGTAAAACCTCTCCCTCCAAAGCTCTTGAAAGATAGCTTCTACCAGGGGATCGTCAGAACTACCGGAGCTGTCCGAGGAGAGCTCAATGACCATTCGCCCCTGCCTAGAAAACAAAGAGAAGTGTGCAAAACCCGTTAGCTATATGCCTGTGGGAGAGCAAGAGGTCCTAGTGCTCGGGACGAGATGGTCATCACTCTTCGGACTCTTTGGGTCTCGGTTTTCTAGAGTCTCTTCCCTCCTCGGAAAGGGTCCTCGGTGGACTACAGCTTTATCCACGAGTCTAGAGGTTGAAGATAGACCTCGGGAAGGATATAGGCCTCGGGAAGAATATAGGCCTCGGGAAGAACAAGAGCAGCGGCGGCGGGCGTTAACGCCGCCGCACACCAGACGGTCGCGGGTGGCGTCCCATCCCAATGCACTCAGAAAACATTGAAAAAACACGAAGAAAAGTACTAAAAGTTGAAGATTGATTGACAAGGATCAACATACCCAAGTCTGGTGTGAAGATCCGCTGCCAAAATGCTCCAAATCGCGATCCAAAGCTTGTAAAACGCGGCGGCGGCGGTTCGACGGCGTCAGAAGGTCTCAGTGACTTTCTCTCTCCTAAAACTCTGAATTTATAGTGGAGCGTACGAGGAGTCGCGCGGGAAACGAAGCGTCGTCAACTGAACCGTTGGATCTCCGACACGTGTCTTCATCAAACGGTCAGCAGTCAGGGTTCTGAACCGAAGTCAGGTGCGCCGCGTACCGAGCCATTCGCACTTCGACACGTGCCCTGAGAGGACATTTCGTACCAATCAACTGACATTTCACGTGCCGAGGCGACGCATGACGTCACTCATTTCGGCGATGATTGACGCGTGGCTCGAAGGGCAGAAGTAGGCGGTTCGGCTCTCCCAAAGGTCGCTCGGTTCAAAGCATTTCATCGGTTAAAAGCCCGGTTTCGCTAGTCCATCCGAGGAGTCAACTCCTCGAAGACCAGAATGGCATTCCGGAAGTTGAGGGGCTATTGTAGGGCCCTCGGTTATCGGTTCGGTAACCGGGCTGCGAATACTGAACCAGCGGCTAGGGTACGGGCCGAGGTCCTCTAATTAACTCTCTTCGGGATGGACCTCGGTCGTTGCCCCGGTTTCGGTTATTATCCACTTCGGAGCCTCGGTTCATTGCATGCTCCCATGCTTCAGAAGCTTCCAAGTAGTAACGGTTTCTGCGAGTGGGACCTATGGGAATCATGCTCCCCATGCAGCTGGCATGATTATAGAGATCTGTCCCATGTGCTCCGTAACCACCTCGCCCCCCTTCGTCATATGTGACATCACCCGAGGCGGTTACCCGAGCGTACTCACCACGCGCTAACGTGAAGACCAAGCAAACCTAGGTCTATAAATACAAAGCGATACACACCTGAGAAAGGTACGCAATACTATCCTAACCCTAGACCTAAACACCTTCCCTGAGATCTAACTTGATCGTCGGAGGGTCACTGGGCAGCCAAAGCCCTAGTGACTTGTTGCAGGTCAGGCGACAGACGAGCGGAGCAGCGGAGGAAGGAACCTAACCAGATACCACAGTCAAGGTCCCGATTATTCGAACCCCTACAGGTGTGCCTATTAATTACGTGTCTCGCTTCAATGATCATAGCCGTTCATTTTGTCGACATTCATTTGTTTGGGAGATTTCGTTAAGTGCTTCATATAGAAGTTTAAATTTTATTTTTTCAAATTCTCAACTAAAAAAATTAAACTGCTAGACAAGGGCTTATTGATACCAGATTGAACTCAAATTCTTGTTGGTCTCCTAACAAATGAATTTGGCACAAATGAATTTGGCACAAATGAATTTGGCACAAATGAATTTGGCCAGGATAAACGATTTTGATTATCAAAATGAGCATACCTAGCTACGAAAGGGTACTGATTCAACTGAACAAAATATATTACTCTCCGTCAAGTTGGTCTTCTGATTATGTATAATTTCCATAAATGATACGCATAAAAGTTCAGTTGCTGAATTAGACGACATTGAACGAAGACTCCGGTTTTAGCAAAAAAAAGTCACTTTTTGGCCTAAAAAGTGGTTATTTCTCAAAATACTTTAATAAAAGTAAAAAAAAAAATTACTTTTCCGATTTCTCTTGTCGAGACGAATCAATAACTCACAAAAATTTGGCTTAAAACTAACAAATTTGAAAAAAATTTCAAATAAGGACAAAACTCCTAGATTTAAGTTAAGTTCATAAGAACGCAACCTTACACATAGACGACAATGATGTGTTTCAGGAAATATAATACCTCTGCTATTGCTTTTGCCATGCAATTGCTGCAGATTGATCTGTGAGTATTGTCTTTGGATGGATGCTTCCCGGACATTGCACTAAAAAAAGGTCTCAAAAAGCCACTTACTATAAATGATTTTGCAGTTTCATCATAATTAAAGTAGTGCTAGCTCCACCAAAAATTACAGTAGTCTGCTTATGATGATTAACCCCCACGAATGGAGCAAATGGACGACCATACTCATTGGCTCATTATGTTGTGTCAAAGCATATGATATGATCTCCAAAATGTCCGTAGTCAGCTATTGATCTTGAATTCGGTTTTCCTACTGGGGTTGGAGGAAAACCAGACTCAAATTCTTGTTGGTCTCCTAACAAATGAATTTGGCCAGGATAAACGTTTTTTATTATCAAAATGAGCATACCTACGAAAAGGTACTGATTCAACCGAACAAAATATATTGCTCTCTGTCAAGTTGGTCTTCTAATTATGTATAATTTCCATAAATGATACACATAAAAGTTTAGTTGCTGAATTAGACGACATTGAACGACTACGAACCGTCTCCTCCTACGTTATATTGATCAAGATGTATCTGAATCCTAACCAAGGCTGTATATATACCACTACTTTTTGTTCCATGTACAGAAAAGTGTGCTCTCTAGATCCCTGCTAGTTTTTTTTTTTTTTTTTGAATGGTAAATTTTTTTTTATTAATCTTTGAAGTTGTTACAAAGACTATAAGTTCCCGCTAATTAGCTTCTCGATTCATTTGATTGCCTAATAGACTCGACTCGATCAGGGAATAGTAATTTATATCGCATATGAGCAAACTTTCAATCTTTCACTATGATATTACTCAACAACTATTCTTGTACGAGGATTACATTATATGTGGGGTGATGATCTTCATCCTTAATTGGCGATACTTACTAGTTTCAGCCTCAATGTTTTCCCAGTTACTCCTATCTCGTAAAATTTAAACCGTTTATTTTAGCCAAAAAGCAACATATAACATAATAATATTGTTGACAAACACTTTCGAGTCAATCAAAAGCTAGACCAACCGTTCAATCTCTAGGGATCAAGGATTTTTTAAACCAGGTATGAGAAGTCAAGCTTGTCAAGTTGATATTCTCATTTGCCTCTTCAGTGGAGGCGTGAGTTCGAGCCCCACGGGGGGAGCGACTGATGTCCAGGACTATGGATAGCCTCTGAACCCTTTGTGAATACTAACTACTAACTCCCTTTGATCCCGCTGATGTATAAAAATGACCATAAAAAAAAAAAACCAGGTACCAAAGTGGAGTCAAGAGGCCAAGACTTTTTTGCTAAGTACTTTTTCTTTTAAGATTTTGTTTTTATTAAAAAAAATTTCTGCGTTTGTTAGTTTTGCGCCAAATTTTTATGGATTATTGATTCGTCTCGACGAGATGAATTCGAAAAGTAAATTTTTCTTACTTTTACCCCAATATTTTGCGAAATAACCACTTTCTAGCAAAAAAAAGTCAAAAAAGATGATTTTTTTTTTCCTTAAAAGTGGTTATTTTTCAAAATATATAGGTAAAAGTTATCATTTTTTACTTTTTCAATTCGTCTTGACGAGATGAAATGAAAAAACAAAAAAAAAAAGAGGCACAAAACTAACAAACGCGAAAAAAATTTGAATAAAGACAAAATCAAAAATATTCCTAAAACTCAAAAAAAAAAAAAATCCTAGTGGAACGGGATCTATAATACTAGCTCCTACAAAATGGTAGCAGGTGGGACCAAATTGACTATAGAATGCGTTGTTGATTGATGCTTGGCGATGAACGGTTGTGATGTATTTTTAAACTTTAACCGTTAATAAATAATTTTTTACTGGTAAAAGATCATTTTTAATTTGAACTGTTGATTGATGAGATCGACAGCTGTGCGCCGCACTGTAATCCCTGTAGGGCACTTCGCCCTACAAGATCCGTAGGTCCGGTTAACGTTGTCACACCATGATTAATTGGGTGGTGTGGTGTGGTACCCTTGTAGAATGCGACTAGAATGGTCACATGGTTATGGGTGGGGTGTGTGTGTGGTAATTGGGTGGTTTGGTGTGGTCCCTTGTAGAATGCGACTAGAATGGTCACATGGTCCCTTATGAGCCCCACATTTTATGTGAGATTGGGTGTTTTTTGATCACATAATCCTTCAAAATGTCATGCGCTCGAGCTCGAGCTCTCAATATTCGCTCTCGCGAATTTAAGCACTATGAGGTGAAACTTACTCGCGCGCAAGCGGATTATGTGACTTGGTTCTAGAGCAAGATATTCAAGAATGTCAACTGTTTCTGGCGGGCGTTACGTTACGACAATATGCATTGCGCTCGAGCTCTCAATATTCGCTCTCGCGAATTTAAGCACTATGAGGTGAAACTTACTCGCGCGCAAGCGGATTATGTGGCTTGGTTCTAGAGCAAGATATTCAAGAATGTCAACTGTTTCTGGCGGGCGTTACGTTACGACAATAGACAGTTTTGCCCACATCAACAGAGGTGGCGATCGTATGGAACATTTTTCCACGTTATTGGATGGTGTTCCTGAAGCCACGTTCTGAATTAACCATGCATGAGTTCTTGCTTTGATTCAAAAATGTCGTCGATATATAGAGTGTATAGCTAGCTTATGACTCACCTACGTACGTAACTCTCATTGTACAATTTGCAATTAGAGGTGGTGCATGTCAACTTGCTGAAAATGTTGAAAATTAGGCAAAAAGAGTTTATTTTTTTTAAACGCTTGATGTGACAAAAAAAACTCTTTCTCTCTCTAAAATCTCTCTGCCTTCTCTCTACCCTATCCAGGCGCCTCTCCTAGGGTTTTCTTGGGGGGGGGGGGCGCCACCCTCACCGGCGCCGTGCCTCCTCCTCCCTTCTTCTGATTCCCTCTCCTCCTCTCCCTCCCTGAACTCTTTCTTTTCGCTTTCTCCTCCTCATCCACCTTTCGATTTCTGATCTTGGCTTTTTTCTTTTATTCACAAAATGATGGGCATCTGTAACGAGTTGGCGTGAGGTGGCGGAGCTGGTGGTTTTGGCCGGGGTTATGGTTCTCGACATCCGCTTTCCTTCTGATCATTTGTGGGTACCGATTTGGCGGCTACTCGGCGGTCGTTTCGAGGGGTTTCGATTGGCGGCGAGGGCGGCATTGGTAAGGATCTCTAGTTTCTTCAGATCTCTCTCTTTCTCTCTCTCTTTTTTCGACCCCCTAGTTGCTGGTTCGTATGCATCGATTACTGGTTTCCCTTGTCTCCCCCGTTTCTCGTTCATCAAGCTATCTGTCTTGCTTTCCCCTTCGGTTTTCTGCTGGGTTCTCCGAGGTGTGCCTAATGGCTTGGGTGGGCTTGTGGCGGTGGTGATGGATGGCGTGGTCGTCCGCCATATCACTGCTGGGTGATTTGGTTTTTGCTTAACGGCTGTGATGCTTCTGCGGCAGTATTTGTGGGTGTCGGATCTGTCTATTTTCATGGGGTTTACCGGTGGTGGTGTGGCGGAGCATGGTGGCAGGGATCTGTTGGCTGGTGGTTGATGTCTGAAGCCGTGGGCGGCGGTGTATGGATGTGCTCAGATTAGTGAGTTAGGTTTAGGGTTTTCTTTGGTTTGGGCTTAATTGTTTTGATCTGGGCTTTTGGCCCTTTTGAGGTTTTGTGCTTGTATTTGTTTTATCTGGGCTTCTAGGCCCTCAGGTGTTCTGGGCTTTGTCCCTTTGAGGTTGGGCTTTGTCCCATTTGGCTTTTTGTTGGATTCCCCTCCCCTTTCCTCTTAATAAAATGTTACTTTTGCCTATCAAAAAAAAAGAGTTGATTTTTGTATACAAAAGTTATCGACAGACCGACTAACATTGCAAGAAAATGATCGCGGATAAGGTGATAGCTAGTGACATTTCTAGAATTACGAATCACAATATATATCTCGTGTTTCGGTTTGAAACGCAAGAACCACCAGAACCCCATCAATTCCTGTATGTTAATTTGTATCTTAATTTCCATGGTCGTCTAATTAATCTTGTTGTTAGAAAAGATTTGTCTCAATGAAGTAAAAGTTTCCGGCTTTTCCGCAGAGAGAGGATCATTTTTTTTTTCTCCTCGGCTATAGATGATCAATATTAGAGTCCAGAATTAATTTTAAACTAGCTATTTAACATGATGTTTAAGATAATGCTGTTGTTTTTAAATAAAAAAAACCTGGTCGATAGAGTCTTGGATTCAAAGAGAGGAATTTATACATGAAAAGGGTTTTGACGTACGCCAAATACACTGCACACAAAGAGGGGTTTCCTTTATTCCACGACCAGTACTCTCCGGGATCATAAGAGAAACTAAGTACTAGTTGAAATGTCATTTCCTTTCCCGACCGGGTTAGCTATGGCTTAAGTCTGAACATATATACTAGTTTGGATAGGGTAATCGGGAGATCGCTATGCTGATTTGATCGAGTCCACGCTTTTTGACAGCAAAAATGATTGAAATGTCGCCTTTTTAATATAATTCGTGAAATAGAATAGGGTCCAATTTTGGTGAAAGTATATGGTCAACCTTTTAGCACTCGAAGGCCAAAGCCCCACCAATCATCTAAGCTACATATGATTTGAACATTTGAATCTTTTTCGATGCAGACATTTCGGAATTCCACCTAATTACTTGTAATTGTCGAGTTTGGCCTCTCCTAATAGCTCCAAGGGACTGAAAAATAAGTTATTAACTCTGTTTTTTTATCGACAAAGGTCAGTATTGTTAAAATAGTCATGTTGTCACCTTGGAAGAAGAGATAAACTCCTAACTCCATAGTACTCGTGGCACCTAATTAAGTTAGTATTAACTATTCATGATTCACTAAATATATCATTTTCAAACCCATAATTTTCCATAAAAGTTATTAACAAATTATTAGGGGGGGTTTTCTCTGTCTGTTTTTATTTTTAATTTTCCATTTCCCTCCCTTCCACTTTTCGCTCTCCGTCACGACCTAACCGAAATGTGTCGCAAATTTCCGAGCCGTGTTTATTGGAAAAATCATATGCATCCAAAAGCTGATTGAACAAGAAATCAATGCTGAAAGATCAATTCCCACAATTTTGGACCTACAAGCAAAACAAGCCAGAAAATTATGAAGGTCTTTATCTTCATCACTACAAGAACAACCAAGCGCGCGCCTCCAGAAAAGTCGAGGAGAAGAATATTTGTGTTTTCCTGAGAATTTTAAACCGTGCATGGAGGGCCTAACTCATAGTCTCTGTATTGGACTGGTTTGAATCCAACTGTTCTAATTAAACCGCCTGTTCTCGGTTACTACCATTGCGTTATTGTTGTATTCTCTCCTTTCTCTGTCACCTACAATGACAGTACTGATGGATAGTAGTACAAAGGAAAACAGCTTCCCTTCTTCTCCCCTTTTTTCACATTATTCAAATCAAATTTCTTAAGCTCTTCCATGTTGTTGAACATTCAAAATGCAATCAGAAACAAATTGATAGTAACCACTTGGTTATGGCTATACGGTCTTGCTATTGTCAACCCACTGGACTGATGATAAGTATACTAAAAGACAAAAAAAAAAAACATATATTTCACACACTTATTATTGTCAGCTCATTTGGCTGATTTTAGAATTTCTCAAATATAAGGTTGCAACTTGCAACATTGACCCTGATTTGAGGAATAAAGAGAGTGCCATAATCTGGCAAGAGAATTAAAATTGCAGCTAACTGGAATATCCAATCTTTTTTTTTTTTTGGTCATACGTTATACTTCAGCGGGAGTTGGCGGGATGTTAGTAGGTTAACCAACGAAGGGTTAAGAGGCTATCCATAGCCCTAAACCCCAAACTTGCTCCCCGTGAGACTCGAACTCACCACTAGAGAGAGAAATGAGACAACCAACTTGACAAGCTTGGTTTCTCATCCAATCTTAATTGAAAAGGAGGAAATATTTCTGAAACCCATCTGGAAAAAAATGGTCACCCATAAGAGATTCCAAAGGAGCAAAGAATTTCAACAATCTTGAGTTTGCTTAAAATTCCACTACATCAGAAACATGCACGATAAGCGAATAAAAAGAATGACCAAGTTTTTTTAGCAAACAAGCTCAATAAAAGCCATGGGTGCATTGTCCCCTCGCCTCGGTAGGGTTCTGATAATTCTCGTATAGCCTCCATTCCTGTCCCCAAACCTTTCATCGACCTCGGCGAACAATGCATGGACAGTTTGCTTGTCATAAATGAAGCTAAGAGCTTGTCGCCTCTTGTGGAGCGATCTGTCCTTGGCTAACGTGATCATCTTGTCCACCCACTTCCTCATACCTCGAGCCCTAGCCCTAGTGGTACAGATCCGACCATGAGTCAGTAGCTGGGTGGTGAGGCCACGCAACAGTGCTCGTCGCTGGTCTGGTGGCCTATTTAGTTTGGGAACTTTCCTCCCGTGCCTCATGGCATAGATTTGCAACAATCGGCCCCCATTGCCAATCTTTTTGGCAGGTTTGAAGCTGGTGAATTCTGCAAATATAATACAATAAGGAGATCGAAAAACCATTTAGAATGCAGAGTGAAGGGTAGCAAAAACAGGGGGTAAATTTAAGCAGTCACTCTACTCTAGGTCTAGTTGGAACCGGGGGAGTGTGCTGCGCAGCGTGCTATGCGGTCGTTGGTGCCGCCTTGCCGGCATCGGTCCGACGATCGGAGACGTCCACTGCGTAGAGCTCGTCGAGTCATGCAAGTTATGTGACAGATCTCAAATTATCCAGAAGACACTCTTTTGTTTTTTAAGTAACTCAAGTCCTTCCTGAAAACTAATTGTTAAAGGTGATGATATGCCCATAAAAGTCTATTGGGCCTTAGCGAGAGGCGCAAAGCAAGGCTAGGGAGCAAGGCTAGGGCTTCATTGAAGCCCGATGCATGTTGTCAACAAAGAATAGCAAATACTTCATAGACAAATGAATTAAAGATCATATATAAGGAAATTGAAACCAACAGTTCATAAACACAAATCCAAAGTATTATAAGAAGCGTCTACTATTCTACACTCTACAGTCAAATTCCATGATGTAAAGATCAAAAAAGGTATCAATAATTGATTGTAGACAAAAACAGAAAACTCAGATGAGCTATTAACAATAAAAGTACCAATAATAACCTAGAGCATGAAATTAACCCTAGTATGGGGTTTTCTCTCTATTACGTTACCTCTATATCGATCAACCAATAATAACCTAGAGCATTCGTAGGAAACGAGAAAAAGGGTTCAGCAAGCTCGGAAAAGGAATGCAAAAGAAGAGCGGAGGAAGAGCATATAAATAGAGTTACCGAAGCAGGAAAAAAGAACCAAAAACAACAGAAGGTTAAGTAGTTGTTGCTGCACCTCAGGGCTACGTTTGCACTTTCGACAGCTATGTTGCAACTCATTTCAAAGTTAAAGTTAGTACACCATAAACTCCCCAAATATTGCAGTGTAAAATAACAATGTAAGTTGCATGTGTTCCACACTCTGCTATTCTTTAATCCGTTTTTATCTATATTCCTTGAAGCAATCCTTGTACCCACTGTCAACAGCCGAAAGCCATCCCAAGTTCGTCATTATGATCGTGATACAACAAGATGTTTACTTCTTCTTTTTCCCCAATGACAAGGAAACCCTCCAAAAATGGGCTTACTTAGAACATCAACCCGCAAGGCAAACCCAAGACACAATGTAATGGTTAAAACAATTCAAGTCCGCGAAATGCAATCTAACACAATATGAACCTGCACTCAACGCCTCAAAAAACCTAGCCCAATTACATCCAGCTTCTCAAATCCATGAGGTCAGGGCCCAGAGTTCCACTTAACCAAGGACAAAAATTCCCAGTTCCATGTTTTGCAAGGAGTCCAACAACAACTACTTAACAATAAAACAGTGAGCAAAAAAGAGTGAAAATGTAATTCGTATAACATCCATTGCTAACACATAAACCCAAATGTATCACCAGGACAGGCATAAGTAGCACAATTGCTAAATTCAAGTTGTAAAATTGTACACAATCACAATGACTTAACAATGTTCAGCAGCAAAATAGAAAAGGCACATACAACCCCAATTGCAATTACCTCGAATGAACGCGAAGGTGCATTTTATGCATGTCAAACTCAAAACAATTAAGAAACCTAATGTACGCATTATACCCACTGATTGATCAGCTATTAACAGCCAAAAGCTAAGCACAAAAGGGTGAAAATGGAATTAAATCAGAACATCCATTGCTAATAGTCTAATACTAATGCTGAAAGAGAAACCCAAATGTACCACCGGGAAAGGCATAAGTAGCACGATGGATAAAATCAATTTCGAAAAATAAATACTACAATCAATTACCAATATTCAGCACAAAGTAAAAGAGGCGCATGGATGGCTACAAAAGTTACGCAATGAACCTCAAACGAACGGGAATGTGCACTGTACGTATGTGAATCAAGCCCAATTCAGAAACCTAAACAACGCATACACAAGTACACAGCGGCGTAGAACAAATACTCCGTATGAAAGTGGGATAAGATGAATGTTACCTACGGATGTAAGAGAGAGAAGCGGGTTTAGAGGAGCGAGACCGAGGAAAGAGGGAATCGGGTTGGGTTCAGGAAGGGAGATCCTGAGGCGGCGCGAAGGAAGATGACGCGGCGGTTGTACGGTGTATGAAGACGAAGAAGGAAGGGATGATCTGAGAGAAGACATGCTCCATGTAGTAGTGCTGGACCAAGTGCTCGGGAAGGCGGCCATTTTTGGCGATTGAAAGCTTCTGCTTCTCTCTCTCTCTCTCTCTCTCTCTCTGGTTTCAACTTGGTGTTGCGTTGCTGAGACTCGACGGGAATGGATATGGTTCCTGGATAATTATAAATTGGCCCCCATATTTTAGTTTAGTTCTAATATTTTCCCTCAACAATCTTTATTTTCTTTCCGTCACCGTTTACCCCGTAATTTTGTCATTTTGAAGTCCTGAACCCGATAGAGCCAGCCGGGTTAACCTCTTTGTTTTTTTGTTTTTTTTCCAAAAGTCTACACTCACCGCTCAACTTTTACTGCTCTCCCCACCGCTCTCAATTTCACTGTTCAAAAGTGTTTCCGACGGTTCGGATTTTAAAAAAAAAATCAGGGAAGTGTTTAACCGGACCATGAATTGCCAATACAGATGGTGAAATGTTGAGCGGTGAAAAAGAGCGGTAGGTGTAGCACCACTGTTTTTTTTTTTTTTTAATTACGGCTCCGGTTGTTTGGACGTAAAATGTCACGCCCTCGATTTTCAACATAAATAACAATACCATTTTAATTACAAATCCTCACCATAGTACATACGATACCCCAAATTACAATACAGTTTCCGAATGTCACAAATCTATCAAACTAATACAGTAATCCAAAATAGAGAAAATAGTACAATACAGCTTGATTTACGAAGGAAGACAAGTACTTCAAAAAAATAACTTTATCCTGTGATGTCTGCATGCACTTTACACCCTTCAAGACTATGTCCCTGTAGAGTACCTGAAAATGATAGGTTGAGCTAAACTAGCCCAGTAGAGAAATCTATACTCAAGCTATATGAAAATGCGATGAAGTATGCACAAAGAGTGAAAGAATTCGAAGAGCGAACATAAGAAACATGAGTTTATCACAACAGAAGGCAGACTACAACCTAAGGGTTCCAAACACCTTATAAGTATTCCTAACAATTCACCTGTCATGTAGAAGTATTTAATAAACTCACATCAATGAAAACTCATGTAGAAGCATTAATAAACTCACATCAACGAAAACGTACTCACAATAGGTTCGCAACCATTTCGATACTCCTCATAATCTCAACACTCTGCATTTCCACCCCTTGCGTTGCAGTCTGCATTACCACCACTTGCGTTGCAGTCAACATCACTCATTATCTGGGTCATAGCATTACCACCCCTTGCGTTGCATCCACTTCCTCAATTTAATTCTCAATTACAGCCACTCGAATCCCAACAATCACACAACCCATTCAGCAAATACTTCTCATAATCTCATGACACAATAAAGCACGTCAATCAGACCAACTTATAGGTTTTACACACATCGACAATCACATTTCAATGTATTCCAAACAATCAATTATAACAGAACATCGACTGATAAAAGAGTACACGCCTTTTTCTCTTAGTATATCACAATATTGAACCAATCTCATAGCGACTCTACAACATACTATCCGCTAATATTAATACTTAGACCTCATCGAACGAGCGCTAAAAGAGTTTAAAGGAATCTGAATGATCAACGAATCATTGGAACTCGAGTAATCAAGCTTAGGGATGGTTTAACGATGATTAAAAGGGGTTAGAAGTAATCGGGAGTCAAAATAGACAAATGAGGACTAACGGACCAAAACTATCCTAGAGAGCAGTCAGTGTTCGACAATCTATTAAAAATTCCATACTCAATGTTTTTTAATGATTCCAACGCCAAAGGATCACCAATTTACCAATCTTTAAAACCCATAAGGACCCATAACCAATAGCGTCGTTTAACCATAACAAACGATGCAAAAACACAGCTCTGTTCGCTGCCCGGATTTCCAGATTACAGCTCAATCTTCTATAAATCACTATAAATCGAGTTCTTAATACTTTTAAACGATTCTAGTCCCAACAGTTGCGCGATTGAACGAAGCTTAAAAGTTACGAAGGAACTCTTGTCAAATCTGCACTCCAAGGGTGGTTAAACAGACATTTACTGAAGCAATATGAATCTATCACGCAGCAGGACAGATTGACACAGCTCCACTCAAACGATCATAACTTTCTGTGTACTAAGAGTTTTAAAATGATTCCGGTGGCAAATGAAAGCTGACTTCAAGACCTTCGATTCGATATAAAATTTGCATGAAACGAATATCGGACAAGGAAGTTATGGCTGTTTGAATTCGGGCGCAAGCCCAGAAAACGAGACAGATTCGAGACCTGACTTCTAAAATCCACCATTTATTCAATTCTCAACGGTTTCGGGTGATTCCAGCGGCATTAGAACGGGTTCTAAGTCTACTCTATTTCATATGAAGGAACCAAAATTTATTTCTGAGTTTAAGATGACGAAAATGCCCCATAAACAGGAACCTGTTCTGCAGAAATTCGGGAATGATAGAAATAATCTCAAACGACGAAACCAGGCACGATCTAGGTACATAAACATCGTATAAACGCATAACAAGAGTAAGAAATCCCTACCTCATGGGTTTTGAGCAAAACCCGACCGTTTGACCAAGTCAACCAAGTTCCCACGTGGCCCGATCGCAATTTTTCTTGGATATTCGGAAAGCCCGTGCTCCGTATAGCAACTTTAATTCTCGGGCCTTGTCCGGAATCACACCCTAGGTAGATGAAATCGCAGAGAGAAGAGAGGAGAGAGTTTTCGGATGGAGAGGAGAGAGAGAGATGCCGAGAGTGAGAAAGAGAGAATGAGATATTTCTTCTCCTGGAGAAATAATAGAGGTGGGGGAGTAATCCCCTACTTCTCACACCACACACTCACACGTGCACCACTTGCTCAATTACCCTTATATCCTTCCACGAATACGCTGCACCAAATATCCGTACCGTCTATCTTGACGGGCCCTACGTTTACAATAAAATAAATAAAAAAATACGGCCTCAAAATTACGGGTCTCTACATAAAATATTCTTGGCAAAAATATTTTACATATTTTCCAGTGTTTGGTTGTTGAAATTGTCGAAAAATAATTTTTTGGGGAAAATCTTTTACCCTTCAGGCGGTAAAATGATTTACCGGAGAAAACTCGGTAAATTATTTTACAATGGGTGTCCAGGCATTGGTTCTCCCATTTAGGGGTGATACCGGTCCGGTTTCGACTGTTTTTTCGGTCGAAACCGGTTTGAAGATTTTTGAAACCGGAACCGGTTGAGATAAAACCGGTCCGGTTTCGACCGGTTCAACCGGTTCCGGTCCGGTTTATCCGGTTTTCATTAATGGGCCACATTTTGGACCCAACACATCAAAAAATTCACAATTCAACCCACAAAATATCAAACAAAAATCCATAATTCAAACCATTTTTTTGGGCCCGACAAAAAAGGATCAATTTTAAGCCCAATACATCAAAAAAAAACCATAAAAACATAATTAAGCCCATTACACAATTTATAGGCTTTTAAATTACAAACCAAGGGCCAAGCCCAACAAGAAAAATAAAATGAATGTTCAAACACTTTCAGTCTTTCACGGTGAAAAAAAAAACAGCAAGTTGCGGCAAAAAAAAAATGCATCCACCATTCCACTAGTAGCAACATCCACCAGTAGCTCTGTAGCAACATCCAACGGCATCCAGCAGCAACACAACACCACAGCAGCAGCAGCAACATAAAAACAGGCGATGCAGAAACACAATGCTTTTATATTTCAGCAGCACTAACATGAACAAGGAGCTAGGACACATTAATGCCAAAAAGTCAAAAACGAAGCCACCAAGTAAACTCTCCAATTACCAAGAATCACAGGAAGTCAGGAACAAAGTATTCTAATGACTGAGATTGTTGCCCCTATATTGTAAATGTAATCAATCCTTTCACAGGTATTGTAGATTTTGATACTATAACAATCATGAAAGATTGAAAGGCATGCCTCAGTTTCAACACAAAAATTAAATACTCTAACAAAGTATTCCAAACCACCGCTGCTTTTTCGTACTTTCCATCCGCTGCTGAATTTTCATATATGCAGCAATGAAAACAGACTTTTGAAGCAAATTCTTCTCCATACTGAAGTTGGGGGAGAAGAGTTTGGGGAAGAGAAGAAATGGATCATAGGTAAGGCAGTAACAAATTTTGAACATACTCATCCTCTCATGCATATTCACGATTCAAACACAGCCCGGAGTACTTTGATTCTATTGATATTTACATTCACATGCCTTCCAACAGAAAGATGGTTGGCTAAGAACTAATTTTCTGACATTCACATGCCTTCCAACACAAACTTCAGACTGATTAGCCCTACGTTTCGGACTATGTTTTGGACTACGTTTCGGACTCTGTTCATCCACTGTGATGGGTTCATTATCAATATTACTAAATCCAATACCAGTAACACCAGAATCATCCATCTACAAAAAAAAAAAAAAAACAGCAAAAACAAATAAACAACAACAGATCAAAAGCCACCCCTCACAGCAAAAACAACAACAGATCTATTCATACGAGATCAGACAGCCGATGAAACCGTAGGAAAAAGAGAGAGCAAAGTAGCAAACAAACACACAGAGAGAGAGAGAGAGAGAGAGAGAGACCTGTGTGTGAGAGTGAGTGGACGCACTGGACGGAGTGGGAGACAGCCGGCCGGATCGCCTCACGGATCGCCGGTCGTTCCTCGTCGTTGACAGGAGATGAGAGACAGCCGGCCGAGGAACTCGTCGTTGATAGGAGAGAGAGAGAGAGAGGGGCTGGGAGTAGTGAGAATCTGAGATCGTGGCCTCGTGGTCGTGGGAGATCGAGTGAGATCGTGGAGACTGGGAGTCTGGAGTGTGCGGCAGCAGTAGAATGAAAATTAGGATTTTAGGGCAAAAATTGGTAAAGGGGTATATATATATTATATTATATTTTTTTATTTTATATATATATATATATATATAACCGGTCCGGTTTCGACCGGTTTTTATAAGACGTAAACCGGAAACCGAACCGGAAAACCGGTTTGTAAAAATTTTAAAACCGGAACCGGATCGAAATTATTCGACCGGTTTAAAAAATTCGGTCCGGTCCGGTTTTTCCGGTTTCGGTCGATTTTCCGGTTTCGACTAACACCCCTACTCCCATTCCAATGATTCCACGACCCCAAGTACTTCTCACTCCTTCATTCCACGTGATTACTCTCTCTCTCTCTCTCTCTCTCTCTCTCTCTCTCTCTCCATAAGGAGAAGTTTTTCAGTGCCGAGCGGGTATTGCCGACGTGGCACCCGCTCGGCGCACCTCAGCCGTCCGATTCACTTTTGGACGGCTCGGATTAAAACCCTCTCTCTCCTCTCACCCCAACACTTTCTCTCTCCTTTTGTCTCTCTCAAAATCTGAGCCGTCCAAATACGAAATGGACGGCTCGGATGCACGAGCGGGCACCACGTGGTACCCGCTAGGCACTGAAAAATTTTCCCTCCATAAGGCTTCCTATAAACATCAAGTACTCACTTTGAAGGAAAACAAATTGTTTTGAAATATATTTTTCATATGTCAACCAAACACCGAAAAATAAAATTTTAAATATTATTTTTTGAAAAAACATTTTACATGGAAAACATTTTACATTGTAAAATATTTTACATCGAAACAAACGGAACCTACATGCCAGCCGGGACAACCTCGAAAAATATCAATTGATGATTGCACAATTTATGAATTTAATAGTACTTGACAGTTGACAATGTTTAGAAATTGTCCCTTATAATTTGCATAAAATTCTAATTTCGTCCCTCTTAGTACTATATGTTGGTCTCTACCTAGTTGTTAATGACGGTCCTATGATTTATGAATGTCTTATTATCTTCATCACTGTTTGCCTTCTCTCATGTGTTGTGGGTTGTTCTGCTAATTATTTTCCTGATTCTATCCGTTCTTTGTGGCTGTTTGTGCATCACAGTCCAAGAAAATTCTCAATGCTCAGTTTGACAAGCTTCCACTTCATGGGCTTGGGAAAGAGGTATCGGCAAATTGGTGGAAAGCACTAGGTTACCAATTAATTTCACATGGTATGTATGGGGGGATCAATAGTGGAGACTTTTTCTGTAAGCAATGCAATTGCAGGGCTGACCAGGTTTCTAAGTTTTCCATTCACACTTTCTATTTGACTGCTTCTCAGCAGAATCTGCAATGTGTACGTGCAGGTTATTTGACCGATACAATTAGAGACACGTTTAAGATTGTAAGGTAATTTTTTCCCCAATATTACTGTATGGGCAATAAACTCACAGAATTTTTGAGCATCAGCATTGTTAGTAATTTATTTTAATCAACGGGTATCTGTAATCTTAACGTGGGGAGATTAATAAGTATTTAATATCATGGAGCTCGTAATATAATTGAGATAAGGACGGGAGTGCAATTATAATTCTGTAGTGGGGTGAATTATAATTAGTGAAGGGAGCGACTATTCGCAACCATGTTTTTTCTCCCTTAGCCCCTTACTCCATACAGTCCTTTTAAAACAGAAAATTTTCTCCAGGGAGCCCAATAAATGTCCCTAATCTTCCAATTATACCCCTTCTCTAAAAAATTACACTTTAAACCCACTCACCCTTCAAAACCTTAAACTCCCCACCCCCTGGTCCCCCCACCCCATTTACGTCGGCAGACCACTCCCACGCCATTTCCGCCTCCCACCTCCTCCACCTCCATAGCCACCACCGCAGCACTGCCACTCCTACCGCCGCACCACCGCCTCTCTTCAAGGTGTCGTTCTCTCTCTCACTCTGTTCGTCAGTCTCTTTCCTGGCAACGCCAAACAAAGTCTCTTTCTTTCTCTCTCTCTGAAATTCGTCTCCTCCTTTCCCCTTTCCTCCCACTCTCCTCCTTCTCCTCTGTTTGTGTGTGGGTGTGTGTCGTGACACAGGAAAACGAGGATGCATGTAAGCACCACCGGTCTCCACCATTTGCGAGCGAGAGAAGTTTCGAGAAATCAAGCTCAATTTCAGAGAACCGACGAGTAGCAACAGCACACGACAGACACGGCAACCTGGTTGCTTCTCTCTCTCTCTCTCTCTCTCTCTCTTGTTATACATATATGGGAAAATCTATAACTCCCAATTTCTGAAAACCTAGATTTTTTTTTAGAAAAGAAACCAGATTCAAAAACCCTCAATTGTTTCCAGAAATTAAGCCCAAAGTGTAAACCCTAGTTCTCTTATCCAGCCCTAAATAAACTTCTGGTTCGTATAAATCTGTATATACAGCTTGGATTTCATTATGTGCTTATGAGTAATTTATGATTTCACAGAGAAGAATTGATACCTTGGCCCATTGAGAGTGTTTTGTTCTAGTTCCTTTCAATAGAATGTCAAACAACATATATTGGGTTCCTCTTGATCAAGTTTTTTGTCACTTTAATCTGTATAGGCAACTGGATGGCTTCATATTTTGCCGTTTGGGATTTGCGTTATCTGAAAAGTGTTGATACTATATGAGTAAGGTCTGCCTCATTTTTATCTCTTTAATGGGTTTTAAAATTTAGAACTCATTTTGTTAGCTATATGAGCAATGGGTGTTTATTATTGGGCAATGGGTGTTTATTATTGGGTGTTTAGTACTAGTTCCTGTTTATGCTTTGAAAGGTAAATTGCATTCCAGTGGGTGCAACTTAACTCTGGACTTAGAGAAAACCGTGGTAGAAAATGATAAGAAGAATGCTTGGGGCCAACTCCATTCTTGTGACATAGCTGTTTAACTAAACATCTTCTTTGGAAATCACTTGTGCCACTCCTGAGGGGTATACGACTGTTGAAAAATTGAAACGAAAACTTTCTTTCTGTTGTGTACATGTCAAGTTATGTGATGATAGATAAGCTCATTACTCTTATGCTTTTGTTGTGTACGTATGGCTGCTCACTACAACAAATATATCTTTTCCCTAGGTATTAAGTTTTTTTTTTACAAAGTGCTCAATACTTAAAAATCTCTTGGTAGGTTCCATATTGCTTTTCAACTGAATGTGTAAAGGAGTAAATAAGGGTATTGTTTTACTGGGGGTTGAGTTTAAGATGAGGCAGCAAAGTTAGATCCTGGGCATCTATACTCCCCATGCTTTCTCCCTTTCTTAACATATCTTGTATAACAGTATTGCTACTTTCAAATGTGATTATGAATTGTTCTGCAGACTGAGCTTTGATCAAATACTATTTTCGTGCTATTGTTTGGAGAACAGAACACCAGTTGACCAACTGGCAAGAGTGAATCCCATCTACTTGAGCGGCAATGAGAAGTTGGCTTTCTGGATCAATTTATACAATGCACTAATAATGCATGTGTGTATCTCAACCTTCTTCTTTTCAATTATTTTACTTTTTGGTGAAATTAATTTTCCCATCGTGTAGCTTGGACCAACTCAGAGTATTCTACCTGTCTAAGGTAGTCATATTGTCACTCCACATTGGACTTGCTAGTTTTTAAAATTCTATGCACTCAAATTGCACAATGCATGAACACAAACTGTGGTGGCATTAGTGTGTTTTTTTTTCTATCGGAATACTGAAAATTAAGTATTGACAGTATTGTATCTATCAGTTACTGTAAGTATTCCAGTCTTCATGAACAAACTTCCTTTAAATTTGTCTTAAGTTGGTTGTGTGAAGTGCAAGAAGTTTAATCAAATGTCTTGCTTATTAATCCTATTCCTTCCTATACCCCTAACCCTGTTAATGGAAAATATGAATTAATCTTTAAGCCCTTGAGAGATATAAATGCTCTTTTTCTTTTTCTTTTTTTGCTAAGTCGATACTAATGCTCTTGACATACACTATATCTTAACTCTCTGTTACTAATGCCAAAACCCCAAATGGGTAGTAGGTTTAATTAGGAAGTTTGTTACTTACCCTCTATTTAAATCTAAGTAGGCACATCTAACCATTTAAAGAAAGTTTAGTCATTGTGACAAGATTTTATTTTTACTTTTTTTTTGAGACCCGGTTATTGTGAGTTCTTCAGTTTATCATAGCCAGCATTTAAGATATGATTTGCTCAGATTCTTGACTTCAATTAGAGGGAAGAAATTGCATAGTCCAACTAACTACACTTTCAAGAGTGGACCTTTTTGTTTTGTGTTAAGGGGTTAATCCAATTTTTTAGGATTCACATTAGAATGCACCAGTTCAAATATAGGTAGAAAAACTCTGAAATTAATCTATATTTTGTAATCTTTTCTTGTGTTTGCATTTTCCTTCTCTTGCAATGGACTGGAGCTGTTGAAGTTAGAATGGACCGCTACTTAGAATGGACCTTACATGGACCTTTTGAAGTTGGACTAGACTGGACTCTTTTCTTGTGTTTGGTTTTCTTGAAAGAACAGATCGAAGATAGGTTGTTGACATGGGAGATAATCCATCAGCTTTCCCATTTGTGTAGTTTCATAAATCGTAACTTATAAGAACATCTCTTGTTTAGCCATTTGTTATCAGTACATAGGAAAAAAATTAGAACTTTTGTCGATTTCTTTATGTTATCGTAACTTGTTTAGCCATCTTGTTTAGCCATTTGTCGATTTCTCTCTTGTTTAGCCATTTGTTATTGTAACTTTTGTCCATTTGGTTTGGTTCTATGCCTTTTGTGGGTTGGTTTGGTTCTCTAAATTCATAATCCGTAGATGTTGGTTTGGTTCTTGGTTTACTATAAAACTGAACCAATCCGAACCATGCTTACCCCTAAATTTGAGTGTGTTTTGTCTCTTGGTTTTTAGAATGCAGTGTTTTGGAAGATATCGATGTAGCCTCCCAATTACCATCTCTCTCTTTTTGATCCGTCACAATTACCATCTCAACCATGTGAATCATCTGCTAATTCTTCTCAAATACCTTACCTTGTAGTGTTTGGCAGATATCGATGGTGGAAGCTGTGGCTTTTCTTGATGCTTTGCGCTGGGCTCATGGGAAAAGATTCAGCAAATTGGAAGTGCTAACGGACTGTGTAGTGCTAGTTCAGGCTTTGCGGAGTATGGAGCATGCTGATGTTTTTGTTAAACCTGTAATTAGGGATATTCTAGATTTGGTGCAGGAATTTGATTATGTGGCAATCACTAACGTTCCTAGGAATGTGGTAAGAATTGCCCATAATCTTGCTAAGTCTGTAATGCATTAGTAGTTCTTATATATATAATCATGTTTCTGTTTCCTCGAAAAAAAATCTACAGAGCTGATTCTAGTTTTTTGGGTTTGCAAAATTTGTTTCGTATTTCCGTTTGTTGTTATAAGGTGATGAAACTTGCTTCTTTTATGTTGGGCATGGTTTTGGCAAAAAAATACGCCATTAGAAAGTTTCAAAGTGCAGATTCAGAGTGCTAAAAACCTATTTCCATTTCCCCTGTTTTCCAGATTACGCCTTCTCTCCTCCCCTATTTTCCAGATTTTCCCTTGTCGGCTACACAACTAATTTTCCAGATTAATTAGTGAACTGACCGGTCCTAGCGTAAACACCCATCGGTGCATTGTAAACATGGACAGTGTTACCCAGCTAAGGCCTCTTGTTTGGCCTTCCCAAGAACACTCAATATAGTTGCCAGATTAATTAGTAACGTTCAAGAAATACAAAACAAACCAGATTCTACTCCATTGTTTTCCAAATTCAAGATTGTACCTTCTTTACAAAATTTCCACTAACTTTCAACAATACAAAAAAAAAATCAGAGTACAAGCACAATACATCAATCCATGTGGAAGGCACAAATCCATGTGGAAGCACCAATACATCCTACATCTTGTCCGCATATCAGACCCCGCTGCCATGCGCACTCACATTCTCTGTCGTAAACTCCTGTGCTATGGTCACTGGACCTATGTGGCTGCCGTGCGTTGAAGCATCACCCTGAAGAAAGTAACAAAAATTCAAAAGTCCATAAAACAAGTTTTCGGCCTCTCTGGATCTGTTTCGGTAAGTGAATGTCAAAAATACATATAATTCGGTATATAACTGTTGAACATAAGTATCACTTTCGGTAACAACATGTCGAACATATGTACAAAATTTGATAACCAACTGCCGAACCATGTATAAGAAAATCATACATAACATTTCGGTAAATAGCTGTTGAAACAATAATTATATTTCGGTAACTACACGTCGAAAATATGTTCAAACTTCGGTAAACAACTGCCGAACCACTATATACAAAATTCATATATACATTTCGGTAAATAGCTGTTGAAATAATAATTATATTTCGGTAACTACACGTCGAAAATATGTTCAAACTTCGGTAAACAATTGTCGAACTATCTATATAGGGGAATCATACATACATTTCGGTAAATAGCTGTTGAAAACAAGATTATATTTCGGTAACTACACGTCGAAAATATGTTCAAACTTCGGTAAACAACTGCCGAAACCACTACAAAATTCATATACATACATTTCGGTAAATATCTGTTGCAAACAAGATTATATTTCGGTAACTACACGTCGAAAATATGTTCATACTTCGGTAAACAACTACCGAAACCACTATATACAAAATTCATATATATATATATACATTTCGGTAAATAGCTGTTAAAAAAAATATTATATTTCGGTAACTACACGTCGAAAATATGTTCAGACTTCGGTAAAAAACTGCTGAACCATTATTTTCGGTAAATAGCTGTTAAAACAATACTTATATTTCGGTAACTACACGTCGAAAATATATTCATACTTCAGTAAACAACTGTCGGACTATATATATAGGGAAAATCATACATACATTTCGGTAAATATCTGTTGCAAACAAGATTATATTTCGGTAATTGAATGCTGAAAATGTATCTAAATTTCGGTAACTAACTGTCGAGTATGGTAATATTTTACAGTGGTTAGCTACCGAAATTACCTACTTTATTCTGTTCATTCTCTTCGAACCAGAAACATCGACAAAACCCTCGAAAAACTGGGTTTACAAAACCCACACACCACAACAACAAAAAAGAGGCATTGTAGATGGAAAAACTTACCTCCTCACGCGGCTTCCAACATACAATGTCCATCACAGTATCTTTCTTCTCCTCTGCCATCGTATGGTTGCCAATAGAATTTGATTCAATTTCAAAATCTAAACCTATAAGTGGGTCAAAAAATGGATCAATGGAAGGACTTGAACCTTTCATTGATACATTATTTGGTTCTTGTTCCTCCTCCATTGAAAAATTTGAGAGAGAGGAGAAAAGAAAATAATGAAGAGAGAGGAGAAGAGAAGAAGATGAACAGGACACAGCCGAAGAACACCTGTGTGTTTTTTTCTTTAAAAACGTGATGGATGATTTTGAGGGGGAAGGGGAAAACGTGAATGATGATTTTGAGGGGAAGGGGGAAGTGGATAATTTAGGGGTTTTGGTCATTAGGGCATATAGGTCATTTCATGTTTAATTATAAGGGTAAGTAGGTCATTTTGTATTAGGGGGTCATGTTGTAATTAGTTAGCAATTTTTAAAGGGCCGAGGGAGAAAAAACGAGGCTGCGAATAGTCGCTCCCTTAGTGAAATAAGAAATAGAATCCTGGTGGGATTAGGCTTTCTTATTTACACTAGGAGCCCAAACTTATTACTCCTTAGGTCCCTATCGTAGCCCTATATATACACGTTTTGCTCTCTAGGTCAGATTGACGTTTTTTACACGTTTCTATTATTCACAAAATAGAGGCAGATACCACGAAAGAGTCCACACTCAATTCGTGTTCTGGACGTGCAGGGAATACGATAGAAGATCGTAAGGTGCAGTCGAGCAGTATACGTGGCTTATAGCAAGACGTGCTATAACAAGTTCAACCAGCGTTCGTGTCACCGGGAGTTGTGGTAAAACCCTAATTCCGCCTTGTAGGGTTTTTGCAATTTTTGTTGTCTAATCTGTACGCGTCATTACTGGGTTCTGGGAATCGTTTCCCAACAGTGGTATCAAAGCAGGCTGTAATCACGCGTATAGATTAAACAGGCCATGTTGTTCGTAGGTTATAGATGGTAGAACGTAGAACTGTGCTAACCCTTGTTTTGCAGCATTCTTACCCAGCTATTATGGTCACATGTTTTTTTTGTTGATTTTGTGTGATTGGATCCCACATAATTTTTGTGTGGTTATTGTTATTTATTGGGTACCACGATTATTTTTCGTGGTTGTAATAATTAACGTAGCATGTATTATTTATTGGGTGCCATGATTATTTTTCGTGATTGTAATAATTAACGTAGCATGTGAACTCCAATGGAGGCATAAGATCAATGTATGTATGTTTCTTCGATTGTAATAGCATTCGATGGTTATTCGGAGATCGAAGAAGGGAGATACAGAAGATACAAGTTGTTTGGCTCGTAACAGTTTTTTTCCAGATTCGTAGGGTCTGATTGCAGGGCTATTTCGACCCAGTAAACGTTGGAATTAGAAAATCTGTTCTTCACGGAAGTTGTAGATAATTGAATTTCGAATCCAACCCAATTTGAATCACTTCAATAGGTGGTCGGATGAGGAAGATATGGCCAAAATACTGAAGGCTGTGCAGTTTACGCGGGAATATATCAAATCCGAATTTCTTGCCTAAGCACGGTTGGATTTTGGTTTCCTTGATTGATTCAAAGTGTCTAAGTCTTCCACACAAGTATGGCTGAAGGATTTCAAGGTTAGAAGGATTGCTTAAGGATTTCAAGTTTGGAAGGACTCCTTATTGTTTAAGGATTTCAAGTTTGGAAGGATTCCTTATTGCTCAAGAATTGCATCTTTGACCATAATAGCTGGATTATTTATCTTGTGTTTCCTTATTATTTGTGTTTCCATATTGTTTGCATATGTGATAGTTTACCATATTGGGACAACATGGTAATATTTGGCCTTTGACCTAGATCACGGTTTTTTGCAAACTCAAAAATTTGATAACCCTCACAAATTTTTTAAATAACTAAGTGGGAGAGGGAATTTATTTTGAATAAATCATATGGTCTCCATTGCTAGTTCGTAGGTGATATAATTAATTTTGTGTGTTGGTTTCAGAACCTTCCTCCCTATCGGACAAAATTAATTGTGGCATCATCGGTACAAACTTCCTAAAGGGATAGCTCTAAGATAATTGTTGTGTGGGTCACTTCTCCATCTGAGGTGGTTTATAACGGAACAATAGGTCTAAAAGCTAGGTAATGGTATACACTTAGCTGTAAATAATAATATCCTCACCATCTGAGTCACTATTATTATTTATAGGACCGAAGCTATATTGGCTATTTAATTTTGCTTGGCACGGTATAGTGTCTAGATAGTAAAATTAAAAGGTTGTGCCTATCTACACGAATGATGAAGAGTAGACGACCTTCCCATCGAGGCATGCTCTTCACGGTGTGTAGGGTTGCCAATGTTTTTCTTTTAACACGTGGTTGAGGGAACCAATATTAAAATGAAATTCAAGTTTTTATTGCCCTTCATAATTGTTGTTATGTGATTCTCAGATTCAAAAATGGGTTTTTTCAATCCACTTGCAATTATTCTCAAAGCTAATAAACTTACTAGATCGAATTATATTGACTAGAAAAGGAATTTGGATATTGTGTTAACTGCTGAGGGACACAAATTTGTGTTGTTTGAGGTATGCCCTCCTAGACCTGATGAGAATGCCACATAACAGGAAGCAAAACTTTATAAAAATTGGTGAGTATCACCCATGTTGAAGGGACCCCGATTAAGGATCATGTTTTGAAGATGATAGCTCATCTTAATAAACTAGAGATCCTTGGAGCTGAAATTGATGGGGAAACTCAGATCGATTTCGTTCTTAACTCGCTGCAGTCTGAGAGTTTTAAGTAATTTCACCTGAATTATTATATGAACAAAATGTATTTATCTTTGGCGAAACTTCTTAAGGAACTCCAAGCAGCTGATGGTCTTTTGGTTGTGAAGAAACCACCTTCAATGTTAGTGGCAGAGAAGGCTTCTACTTCTAAGCTGAAAGGCAAGAAGAAGCAGAACAACTCTCAGAAAAAGGTTATGGAGACAGTTCATGTGCCTCAAGGTGGAGTGAAAAAAGCCCGCGGGCAAGTGTTTTTCACTACAAGCAGGAAGAACACTGGAAGTAGGAATGTCCATTCTATCTCAATAAAGTGAACAATTAGGATAAATCTTTTTCACTAGTTGTTGAATCACGTTTAGTAGTGTTATCTACCAGTACCTGGTGTGTAGATACGGGAGCCACTAATCATGTTTGCATTTTGTTGCACGGGTTCCAGGAAACCAGAAGACTCAATGATGGGGAGATTTATCTACATGTGGAAAATGCTACGAGAGTGGCAGCAGTTACAGTAGTAATAGGGGTTTAATTTTGAGAGATTGCCTTTATGTTCCCTCTATTAGAATAAACTTGGTTTCAGTTTCTAAGTTGATCAAGGATGGATATTTAGTGGATAGTCTCTACATTATTAATCCTATATTTCCTACAGTGCAACTGCATGAATTGAATAACACTAATAATTTGCCATGTAAGAGAAAGTAGCCTTCTAAATTGAACTAAACGTATCTTTGGCACTTACGCCTTGGTCATATTAATCTGAATAGGATTTCTAAACTGGTCAGGGATGGACCTTTAGGTTCATTGGAAGTTGAGGAACTTCCAGACTGTGAATCCTATTTAGAAGGTAAAATGACCTAGAAGCCTTTTTCTGCAAAAGGATATAGAGCCAAAGAGCCGTTGGAATTGGTTTCATTCTGATTTGTGTGGGCCTATGAATGTCCAAGCTAGAGGTGGTTTTGAGTACTTTGTCACTTTTATTGACGATTACTCAAGGTATGGATACATTTATTTGATGCGCCGTAAGTCCAAATGCTTTGAGAAATTCAGGGAGTATAGGGCGGAAACGGAAAAGCGTATGGGTAAATGTCTCATGACACTGCGATCTGATCGTGGTGGAGAATACCTCTTGGGAGAGTTTAGGGACTACTTGTCAGCTGAAGGGATTACATCCCAGTTGTCAGCTCCAGGTATGCCGCAACAAAATGGTATAGCAGAGAGAAAGAATAGGACTCTTATGGATATGGTAAGATCAATGATGAGTTATTCGGATTTACCAATTTCGTTTTAGGGACATGCACTAGAAACAACAGCGTATATTCTTAACTTGGTACCATCTAAGTTAGTACCATCTACACCCACAGAACTATGGACTGGGCGCAAACCTAGTCTGCAGCATGTTCAAGTTTGGGGTAGTCCAGCACATGTGCTGAATGGGAACGCAGATAAATTGGAATCGAGGACAGAAGTTCGCTTGTTTGTGGGGTACCCTAGAGGAACGAAAGGTGGACTGTTTTATAGTCCTTGTAGAGACCCGAATATTTCTAATTTTTGAAAATACTTATTTAATGCCTAATTGAGAAATTTTGGATAAATCGGTGAATAATTGACTTGAGGACCAATGTGATAGAATTGAAGTTTGAAGGGAGGATGTGTGATTTTATAATTTGTGAGTATAAATAGGGGTGGGTGAGGAGTAGGAGATAATTTCATCACCCTTTCCTCTCTCCTCTCCACCGGCTCTCCACTCTCTCCACCGACATCTCTCTCTCTCTCCTCCTCTCACACTCAAAACTCCACCTCACACCCCGAAATCTTCGAGAAACAACTACATTCAAGCCTTGCAATCGCGTTCCTAAGCTCGGAAATCTTTGGGTTGAGTTCGAATCGAAGTTTCAAAGCTCGAAAGTCTAGGGCTCGTCCTATAACGCGAGAATATCGGCCATTGTTTCGAGGTAGGAACTTCTTGACCTCCTTTATATGTTAGCTTGTTGTTTTGGTGTGAAGTCGGGCTGTTAGTTGTTGAGTTTTGGTTGTTGATCAATTTCTGAAAATCTGCTGAAATCGCTACCCGAAGCCCCGTGGTATCGATACGGATTTTCGGCGTATCGATACAGTAAGCTTATCTTTTGGACAGCCTCTTCCGTATCGATACGGATTTTTTCCGTATCGATACGGGAAGCTTAACTCCAGATTTTGCTCCTGTCGATCTTTTGTTGATTATTTTGACTCCCGACCACTTCTAAACCCCTTGAAACACCTCCTAATTGATCTCAAGCTCGATCATTTGGCTTCTTTGGACTTTTCGATGCTTCCCTTGTCCGTTGGCTTTCCGTTGGCACATTTGAACATGGAATCTCATGGTTAAACGTTGTTAAAGTGCCTAGTGGTTGTTAATTGGATTATGTGACCGTTTGTGATGCTTTTGTGATAGTGTTGGCATATCATATGACATTACGCTTAAGCATGTGATCTACGGAAATCATAGCTTGCATGTTAGTTGAGAATTGAGTTGTTGAGGTCGAATGGTGATTTAGGGAGTCCCGTACGCAAGGGGTGGTAATACGGTGACACACAAGGGTTTCGTACGCGAGGGGTGGTAATACGGTAACCCTGGATTTGTGGGGATCACTGTGACGCAAGGGATGGTAACACGGTAATCCACGTGGTGTTGTATGGTAATGCAAGGGGTGGAAGTACCAATAGAGGAAGTTAGTGATGTTGAGTCGAATTGGGGATTATTGAGTAATTGAGTCGTATGACACTCGTACTTAGTTGGGATTGGGGATCCATTTACAAGTTGATTGATCATTCAGTGTTGTGTATTGTTTCCTCATCTTTCTTTCTAATATCCTAATCAACATGTTTGCATATAATATTGGTTAAGATTTTCCTACTGGGCTTCGTAGCTCAACAAAATCTTTCTTTTCAGGTTTGAACGCCGGTTAGTAACACCATGTGTTGCATGCTTGGATTGTGGACAGATTTTGGGAAGCTTATCTCGCTTAGTAACTTCTTCATCTTGTATTAGTCTAGCTTTTGGTCAAGATGGCTTTGTAACTAATTAGTTACGGATTATCTTTCGACTAAGTTTGTAACTGTATTTAAGCAAATTTGGGCTGTGATGCCAAAGAATACTTTCTTTTGAATTGGGGTCTTGTCTGTAATTAAACAGGTGGGACATTATTTTGGAAAACGATGGCAAGCGAAGCTCTTTTATTTAAAACGTATTATTTATTTTACATTAAAAATCCAGGTCGTGACAGTCCTACGGATAAGAAGGTCATTCTTAGAAAAGGACTATGTGATAGACCACAAGCCCAAAAGTAAAATTGTTCTAGAGGAATTGAGAGGAGAGATACCGACACAAACTTCTTTACCACTAATAGTGCAAGAGGAAACACCACAAAAGACATCTGTAGATGCAGCTATTGACACACCAGTACCTCGTCATAGTGGAAGGGTTATTGTTCCACCCAGTCGGTATACGTTGTTGGGAGAGTATTTTGAAATGATCCCTGATAATCAACATGCTGAACCCTGTAACTACAATGAGGCACTTCAAGATAAAGATGTGAAACTTTGGCAAAAGGCTATGAAATCAAAGATGGAGTCTATGTACTCTAATCAGGTCCGCGTTCCTTAATGAAAATCTGGATGAGTGCATCTATATGATGCAACCGGGTAGATTCATAGCAAAAGGTCAAGAGCACATGTTGTGCAAGCTTAAGAAGTCTATTTATGGGCTTAAGCAGACATCTAGATTGTGAAACATCCGTTTTGATCAAGCAATCAAGTCTTTTGATTTTGATCAATGTCCGAATGATTCATGTGTGTATAAGAAGCGCAACGGAAAAGTGGTGGTGTTTTTAGTACTATATGTCGATGATATTCTGCTCATCAGAAATGATGTGGGAGTATTGTCTTCAGTGAAAGTGTGGTTATCCGACCAATTCGAAATGGACTTGGGAGAAGCCAGTCACATCTTTGGGATTAAGCTTATGCGAGATCGCAAGAACAAGATGTTGGGCTTATCACAAGTTACTTATATCGATGAGATTCTTGCCTGTTTTAGCATACAGGATTCCAAGAAAGGGTTCCTCCCTTTTAGACATGGAATCAACCTATCCAAGGATCAGTGTCCTAAAACACCTGAGGAGATGGAGAAAATGAAGGCAGTTCCTTATGTCTCGGCAGTAGGAAGCCTTATGTATGCTATGTTGTGTACTAGATCTGATATTTGCTTTGCCGTTGGCATGATTAGCAGATTTCAGTCTAATTCAGGATAAGAACATTGGACTGCAGTGAAACATATACTCAAGTATCTGAAAAGAATTAGAGATCATATGTTCCAGTCAGATAGTCTGGTACCTTATGGGTACACAGACTCAGACTTTATGTCAAATAAGAATTCCAGAAAGTCTACCTCCGGATATGTGTTTACCTTAGGAGGTGGAGCCATAAGTTGGAGGAGTATCAAGTAATCGTGGATTGATTGATTCCACCATGGAGGCCGGGTATGTGGTAGCTTCTTAAGCAACCAAAGAGGCCGTTTTGGCTTAGAGACTTCTTGATGGATCTAGAAGTGATTCCTTTAGTGCAATTAGCTATTACATCTATTGTGACAATAGTGGTGGAATTGCTAACTCTAAGGAGCCATTGACTCATAAGAAGGAAAACACATCGAGCGTAAGTATCACCTGATTCGAGAGATCATTCAGAAAGGTGATGTAGTTGTGGCCAAGATCGCATCGGTAAACAACCTAGCAGATTCTTTTACGTACAGCTTACAGGCTAAGACTTTTGATAGTCACGTAGTAGAGAGAATGCGAGTAAGATGCGTGGCAGCATGACTTTGAGTCTTAGTGGGAGTTTGTTAGGAGGTTATGTAAAAGTTATGTTTTTATATGATGGATTAATATTGTTATGTATTAATCAGTTTTATCCCTTTTTTGATGAGAATCTTTTATGGGTAATATTTGCATAATATTATTGTATGTTGTGCATGTGCCTTTTATTTTACAAAGTAGATGATCCGGTGTGTAGAGTTCGGCTTACACACAGAAGATCGGATCATCGGTTTTTGTAAAATATAAGATATGGTTCACAGTCTTAGATGGAACTGGACACACCATCAATAGGACTGTAGTACAATGTTTAGTAGATCTGTCTTGACTACAGGGAACGGTCTAGTTCTAACTCATTGTGCTAGTACACTTTGTGTGTATTGAACGGGACCGCATTGAGGTAATTGTCTTTGTACTAACTTTATAAGACAATTGGAATCTCATGGTTATTATGAATGCTTATGCTCTTAATCCAAAGATAATTATTAGATGTATATATTTAATGTTGTTGATTTTGATTCATTAAAGGGTGAGATCTTTATACGGTCAATAGTCTCAGTGAGTTGGGTCGCAACATTAAGTATATGACAACTATTAATTATTAATGGAATCCACGTCCCGATAGGGATTGATGATACCCCTTGAGTAAGCTTATAAGTTTCGATTATGTCAAACCCTGCAGGTGGATATTTGTATCCGACATATTGAATAAGTTAAGCGGATAGTCTTAAGTTAAGATGTTGATTAAGTGAGAGATTGTTAGTAATTTATTTTAATCAACGGGTATCTGTAATCTTAACGTGGGGAGATTAATAAGTATTTAATATCATGGAGCTCGTAATATAATTGAGATAAGGACGGGAGTGCAATTATAATTCTGTAGTGGGGTGAATTATAATTAGTGAAATAAGAAATAGAATCCTGATGGGATTAGGTTTTCTTATTTACACTAGGAGCCCAAACTTATTACTCCTTAGGTCCCTATCGTAGCCCTATATATACACGTTTTGCTCTCTAGGTCAGATTGACGTTTTTACACGTTTCTATTATTCACAAAATAGAGGCAGATCTAGAGAGAGCAAACAGACCACGAAAGAGTCCACACTCAGTTCGTGTTCTGGACGTGCAGGGAATACGATAGAAGATCGTAAGGTGCAGTCGAGCAGTATACATGGCTTATAGCAAGACGTGCTATAACAAGTTCAACCAGCGTTCGTGTCACCGGGAGTTGTGGTAAAACCCTAATTCCGCCTTGTAGGGTTTTTGCAATTTTTGTTGTCTAATCTGTACGCGTCATTACTGGGTTCTGGGAATCGTTTCCCAACAAGCATGTCGTCTGGTATCAGTTAAATAGTTAGTGATTCTTAAGCTTTGCAGCTATAACAAGGCATCTTTCTGATCGAACACGCAGTGAGAGTGCTAAAATGAACGTATTTTCTGTTTTAAGTGTCGGTCCTGAAGGATTGCAGTTTCTGAGCTCTTCCAAACTTGATGATCAACCTATGTTGGTTCTGCCAGGGACTAGTGAAATGTCTGGCGATGAGGAACATAGAGAGTTCGTTGTTAAACTGGATTTAGAACTACGATCAAGGAGTGAGTGATTTAGTCCACTATATAACCTTTAAAAGATCAATGAGTCCTTATTGCCTATTGTTTTCTGGACTAGGAAAGCTTAAATGAACAATAATGTTTGCAATATGCAGGTTTCACTTTCTGATATTTTGGAGCACTTCTATGTATGGATCTACAGAAGAGTCTGTGCTTGAACTGCTGAGCTGCCTTGAAAGTGTGCTTATGATATTTAAGAAGAATAACCTGAATGTACTTATGTAACATATCTATGCTTGGTTTGTCGAGAATTGGACCTTCGTGTTGTTTGAAAAGGAGAAAGTTTCGGTAGCTAGTACAACCCGTTTTAAAGTCTTATGGATGTACATGACTCTTCTAATGGAAATCGTTACTTGTCATTTGCTGTAATCCCTAGCAAAAGTGTTACCTTATTTGAGACAGTCATGACTTTTCCAAGTACATGTTTGACCTATCTGAGAAGGAAGCAGAGGAACTCAGACACATACAAAAGAATGATGTTATTGACTGGCACAATACTTATTTGAGACAGTCATCAGACTCATCACCCAAGTGTCAGAGGCTTGCAGTTCGTGTATGGGGTTGCAATGCTGATTGGAAAGAAGCCAACATGCAAGCAACATATGTGCAGGTTATTGAAGATCTCACAGCCTTCAAGATGTCATCTACGTTCTGTCCAAGCATTTGCTGAAGATTGCTCACCAGTGTAGAAGATACGATAAATTAGTATCTGCCATAGTGGTCCTTCGTTCTGGTCGAAAGAACCAAGTATACATCTATTTTTTGTTATTGATGTATCATTGACAAAGATTATCATAGAAAATGGCCATTTTTTCCCTTGAGGTGCACTTGCTAATTTTGGCAGTGGTGTTATGTAACTTGGACATATAGAGAGAGACTCTTGGCAGAATGCTCTCTGGAAAAAATCAAGGTTCATTTTTATTCGGATTCAGAAACTAGTAGAGACGAATCAATCAGTGGCAATCACATCAATATTTGAGTGCTAATAGTTGCTGGTTCTACCTCATCTTGTTTGAGATATTTTCTATTCTTTGGCAATGCTATACTTGTTACTGTGATGATTGCTTGGTTACTGCCTTTTCGTTCTTGTGTTTTTTTATCATCATCTAGCCTTCTAGCCATGCATTCCAATTTTGTATTCATGTGTACTCCTTTTTTTTATAGGCAAAAATTTATTAAAAACGGGGAGAGGGAAAAGGAAAATCTAACAAAAAGTTGGACAGTACACCACATGGACCGAAGCTCAGCTCTTAAGGTCTAAATCGGGAGCCTAAAAATACAGCAATCAAGCACACCCGATACCCAGATAAACAATAAAGCCCAAAAAGAACAAATGAGCCCCAAAAGACCCGCCCGGCAGACCCAAATCCACAAAATCCAAACCCGCATCCAAACTGCCACCGCACAAAACACTGTAAGCATCACCGCCCATACCAGCACCACCACCCAACCGCCTGACCGTTAAGCAGATCCGATCACTCCCAGAAGTAGATGACCGGTGACAAGAAGGAGACCAACAAACCCACCAAGGTAATTGTCACGCCCCGCCCCGCAAACGGCACCCAAAGTGGGCCCGAGTCGGCGCGGCCACGTGGCATTCCACACAGAAGACCAAATCACACCTCACAACCTGTCAGAAATAAACACCCAGCGGAAGACTTATCACCTTAACATAAAAAATGAGTCAACGTGTTGACCAACCAACCATGACCTCGCACAACTACGCAACAACATCTGTAATTCAGTACTTTAAAAATTCTATACTTCAACACATCCACCAACAACTTATTAACAACTTGAATAAATCAACCTCTTCATCAACCACCTACAACAAGCTCGACCGTCCACAATGTCTAAGACTAACTTCAAATAGAACACCAGCGATCGACCAAACTTATTTACAACCTATACAATTTAAAAGCTTTAACTATCCTTAGCTACAACTCCTTACAATTAAGTTCTGCACCAGCTAAGGCACTCCACAACAACGTAACCAAAATCCCACTTGACGCTAGCAAAACACCTCAACACGACGACCGGTAGTGGACCCACTCTAAGCAACCTGCTACCTGGCAGACCAAAAAGGAAAGCCAGAGTGTGTGAGATATAGAAATGCTCAATATAATACCACAATACCCGAAGGAATATCAACAAGAACACATCACTAGCGTAACTGAAATACTTGAATGTATACAACAGTTATAACCAACCAGTCCATATGCACAACAACATGAATATAATCTCATCACATCACATCACATGCAGTGACACGTCTGCCACTTCGCATGTACCCAAGACGAGGTGTCCCACATACCATGCTCCCATCCACCGACAATTAGCCGGCATGGCATACGACATGGTATGCCTCACACGCTAACCTTCGGCGGTTCAAACAACACCCATCAGCATGTATATTCATCTAACACACATATAATAACCAAACCTCGTGTCCCACACACCACGCTCCCAACCATCATCCATTGAACGATGTGGCTTACGACATGGTATGCCTCACACGCACACATTCACAATATATCAAAGATAAATCACAATAGCATGATATACAACTCACCACTACAGCAATATCTCATTAAAGATAATCATATCGAAAGCTAATCACGACTAGCAAGATATAAATCCACCACCACAACAATATTATATGGAGAAGAACCATATCAAACACACTCACCTTTGCATTGACCGAGATATGCCAAACTTACGGTTTCGGCACCTCCTATCTGACTAGCTCATTACCTAGTCACAGGCTAACTCCTATTAGCATACAAATCCCTTTGAATGTTTAAGTAAATATATGATACACCCTATAATATATTTACTATGCTAACAAGTGACAAAAAGGTTAACAAGGCCACCAACACCTCCTAAACCATTTAACAATCATTTGATACCAAATTATAAAACTAATAAGGTATTAGACGATACCCAACGAATACAAATATGTTCATCTTAAGGCTTAGAAGTGCCCCCAATCAAACGTAAGAGTATAAATATGACATAACTCTTAAAATCGGTTTGAAAACCATGACCATCCTGTCGTATTCTGACCATAACCTCTTATTGGTTTAGAACTAGGTCATGAGAACACCACCACTAGAAAGTACACTTTCAGAACATCAATCTCGATATAAAATTTGACCTAAACGGAGTCTGAATGACCAAGATACGCTCAAACGAAGTTACACAACTAAAACAGAACTCACAGTTACAGCAGAACAGTCTGCGATCGAAAGCCCATTAAAAATCACCTACTCAATAATTTTCAATAATTCCAACACCAAAACTTTACCAACTGATCCATGTTTAAGACTCATGAGAGCCCATGCCCACCAGCATGCTTAAACTTGAGGAATTTCATGAAGAACACAAGCCAAAAACTGTCCAGAATCCTAGAACTTCCCAAAACTTGAACTTTAATTTCAAAACTGCTATAATCTAGATAGAACCACGGCACAACCCATACATATTCAGAAAGATATATAAGTCTAGTTTTAGAATCAAGAAACGGTGCGCAAAATAGATACCCGAGCAAGAAGTTATGCCCGTTTTTCCAACACGTGTCTGTGCTGTCTGCACAGACGCGAATCTGACACCAGTTCAGTCCACGAATTTTGTAGGCCAACACGCTTCGAGTTATTTTCTGAAAATTTAACACGATGCAATAGACTCATAGATGAACATTCAGGATTTATTTCAAGATTTTAGAAGGTTTCTAGGTACCTTAAATAAATTCGTGAATAACAGGACAGATTCAACTTGTTCCAAAATCACAGTTAGCACAACCATATGAAATACGAATTTTCTTGAGATAAACCCAACTCCAACTTCTAAACCTCTCTCTCAAGAACCCAATTCAGAGCATGCAAGATACAAAATATGAGACCTAGCATGGAAAACATGAATTTCAACACTTTAAGAGATAAAAATTACCTAATTAAGCTTCAATTCAAAGCTAGCAAATCTTCTCTAGGTTTTCCCCTTCCTCTTCTTCTTCCTCTCCTCACGCCTCTCTCTCTCTCTCAAGCGGTGTATAAACGAAGGAAAGGAGAAGAGAACACGTACTGTAGTTTAATAACCTCTAAGGAAAATTATTGTGTGCAAACAAGTCCTAATGTTAACTTATGTTCCAATCATAAATCACCCACAAGACCCTCGCATATTCCATTGTTTACAGTTTTTAACCCCCAAAACATATAGTTCAATTATAAGTAATTGAAATACCGAAATATCCGGGGCGGGTATTACAGTAATGCAAACAGCTTGGGACAACAACAGAGTATAGACCAAGAGAGGGCAGTGGGAGAGCAATAACTACCGCCTAACATAGCCTCTCCACGAACCCCCAGTATCACGATCGAGAACAAAGGTTGGAAACATCACCGCCAAGTCAATCCCTCGTCCGGGCTGCACCTCTGAAACGATCGCCGGCCGAAAATAGCACACAAAGACGACCAGAAACTGCAGACCATTGGGGTCGCATACCCTTCACGACCGTGTGGTTTTTTAGGGTTCTTCCCTGGTTTGGGTTCAGCCTGTTGGGTCTAAATCAGTTCCTCCGTGTGTTCTAGAGAAGAGAGTCTTGGGTGGTCAGACCGGTGTATCCAAACCCCTGTTATCTCTTTTCTGAGTTAATGAAATTTATTTTTGCTATAAAAAAAAAAAGGGAAATAGTTTCCTTTCTTCACCCCTTATTCCACATTATTTGAATCAGAATTCATAAGTTCTTTCATGTTGTTTAACACTCAAATATTAAATCGCGAACAAAAAACAAAAGATTCCCTCCAATAGGATATTGTTTGTTAATCCACTTGGTACTGTGCAAGGTTGCCTAATGCCACTAGTGGATACTAATTTCGATTGGAAGATGATCGGGCCGGTTCTGTAGACACTTAAATAAACACCCAAACAAACACCTCATCTCAGCCCTCCATTTCAAGGGCTGAGATTAAATCCACTCCACCCCTAAAAACACCCAAACAAACACCCCTTCACTTCACGTTCTTTTCTCCAGCTCCCTCCAGTCCGACACCCACCCCTCCAGCTCCCTCCAGTACGACACCCACCCCTCCACTCCAACACCCACCATTCCACCTCCCTCCAATCCAACACCCACCCCTCCACCTCCCTCCACTCCGACCGATGAGCCCCGACCGCCGACGACCCACCACCTCTCTCACGCTCTCTCTCTCTCCCACGTCTGAGAGACCCACCCCCCGCTGCCCGACCTCTCCATCTCCCTCCACTCCGACCGACGAGCCCAGCCGCCAACGACTCTCCACCGCGCACCGCCGCCGACTCTCTCCCTCTTTCCGTGGCGTACTACTCGAATCAAACGGTTTTATTCTTCAATTCATTTACTTCACATTCATGATCGGTTTCCTCTCATGGGTTCAATTCAGTTTTGTTTTATTTCCCAAGTTTTTTCTTGTTGGACCCATCTTTAATCAAGGATTCAAGGGGCATTTCATACATTACACGGTTTGCAAGCAAATAATGCATTATCTGTGCTCTGTTTTTTGTGGTGTACTCTGTTTTTGTGTGTGCGCAGATAATGCATATATAATGGGTGTATATTGGACATTAAGCTGAAGTTCTGCCTGAAAATAAAGAGAATAAAAATCCGAGTATTACAAAAAAATTAAACTGATTTTGACAAGTGGATATATAACAGGAATCATCACTGAGCTTCGATAGATTAGGATTTTGTGGTCTACGGAAGCATTCAAGGACTGAAATAACTTTTCACATTCGTCACTATTTGCAGAGGCATGAAACTGCTTTTGTGGGGACAACAAGAGAATTTGTCAAAGCCCGCTCAAATGGGAGCAATTTAACAGTAATTTACACCACCTTCAAATAAAAAAGTCAAGCAAGCCAAACTGACAGCTTACTCTTTGTAATGTTCCTCGAAGTGAAGCCAGCTCCAATTCATCAAGTGGCAAATGGCGCACCTAAATACACATGGTTGAACAATGAAAATATCAGATAATTCAAGACCCCAAAATGCTTGCAAGGAGATACTCAAAAAAATAGAAACAAAGACTGTTAATTATTCAATCAGGGGATGATATGGTAAGAACCTCCAAGTTAGCTGAATGAAGTGGTCGGTAGCAAATATTAGCCCTTAGGTGCCCCTTTTGAAGAGCAAAAGGCAACACTTTCCCAATTAAGTTTTCTCCAACACTAGGCTGCAATGGTCCTATAACCTCCACAGCAAGACTTTCATCACCTCTCACAATTCAATGAAGACAAAAAAACAAGAAAAGTACTTATTGGGGAAAAGTATAGTACTGACCAACGGAGACACCAATATCGGTATCAGCAACCTGGTTCTTGCGCAGCTTCCGCTCCAAGTGAGCAGTAATCCATATCGTCCCAAGCGTGCCCTTTTTCGCGAGTATAAACTGCGAGTAGAACATCTTCCTTCTAAAAATCCGTCTCTCACCTCATACGAGCCTCCAAACTCTAGAACCGTTCCCAAATCGCCACCAAAAACCCTAACTCGAACGGAAGCGTGAAATTCAGACTCGGAAGAAGTCGAATTTGATCTGCGGGGAGAGAATTTGGGGAGTCGAGCGAAACATGGTGGGAATTCGAAGGTCGAGGTTACGCAGCAAAGAAGAAGGACCTGAGCTCGTGGTGTTTTTCGGGGTGAGCTGATAATCCAGGTTCTATTTTATCCCAGACTTGACGGTCGGAGCTCGTCGATCGGAGTGGGTGTCGGAGTGGAGGGAGGTGGAGGGGTGGGTGTCGGACTGGAGGGAGCAGAACATGAAGTGAAGAACGGGAGAAGGGGCAGACGTGATTTGTATTTTTAGGGATGGAGTGGGATTTAATCTCAGCCCTTGAAATGGAGGGCTGAGATGGGGTGTTTGTTTGGGTGTTTATTTGAGTGTCTACGGAACCGGCCCGATGATCTATATATATATATATATTTAGACCAAAAAAGACACTCTTTATAAGGTTGCAACTCGCAACATCGAAATCCAGCTGAAAAATATACTAATATGGTCTAGCTATCACCCATGAAAGATTCCAATGGGGAAGAGATTTTCAACAATCTTCAGCTTGCTTCAAAATTCCACGACAACATAAAAATGCAAAATACGCGAATACAGAGAACGAGCAAATTTTTTTTTTTGTAGCTACACAAGTTCAATAGAAGCCATGGGTGCCCCTCGCCTAGGTGGGGTTTTGATAATTGTGGTATATCCTCCATTCCTGTCCCCACCTTTCTTCGGAATAGGCGAACAATGCATGGACAATTTGCTTGTCATAAATGAAGCCAAGAGCTTGTTGCCTCTTGTGGAGCGATCCGTCCTTGGCTAACGCAATCATTTTGTCCACCCATGGCTAACGCAATCATCTTGTCCACCCACTTCCTCATAGCCCGTGCCCTAGTGGTACAGATCCGGCCATGAATCAGTAGCTGGGTGGTAAGGGCTCCACGCAGAAGTGCTCGTCGCTGATCTAGGGGCCTATTTTAGTTTTGGGACTTTCCTGGCCATGCCTCACGGCATAGATTTGCAACAATCGGCTCCCATTGTCAATCTCTTTGGCGTTTTTTTTTTTTTGGCCATTCATTAATCCTAATCTACTCTATCCTATGGGACTTGGGGAGGGAATGAGTGTTTACAGGAATCGAACCCTGCCCATGTGCATGAGAGTATAAGGGCTCCACTTGCGTTTTGGCGGGTTTTGAAGCTGGTGAATTCTGCAAATAGAATTCAATAAGGAGATTGAAAAACCATTTAGAATGCAGATTGAAGGGTAGCAAAAACAGCGGGTAAATTTAAGCAGTCACTCTAGGTCTAGTTGCCCAGTAATACTCGTTAAAGCATAAAAGTTTATTGGGCCTTAGGCGAGATGCGCAAAGTGAGCCTTTCGCCGTGGTCCAATAGGCGCAAAGTGAGGCTCGGGCTTCAATGCATGTTGTCAACAAAAAATAGCAAATACATCATAGACAAATGAATTAAAGATCAAATATGAAGGAAACTGAAATCAACAATTCATAAACACAAATGCAAAGTATTATAAGAAGCGTCCACTATTCGACACTCTACAATAAAATTCCACAACGTAAAGATCAAATTTAAGGTATCAATCATCGATTGTAGACGAAAACAGAAAACACATATAAGTGATTAACAATAAAAGTAACAATAATAACCTAGAGCATATGCAAGGAAATGAGAAAAAAGGGTTCAACAAGCTGGAGAAGGACCTTGGCGGATATTAATTATCAAAACACGTCCTGAGCCGTCATTTTCCCAATGAATAGCACGTTCGTGAAAAAAGGTTTGGATCATACAAATAAAATGGATTTCAGATCATGTCAGTATAAGCTAGTAGCATTGGAGCTATGAGGTAGCTTAAAACATCATTCCAAAATGTTCAGTTGTTTGGAGTATTCAATAGTGCACCACTTTTTAGTACTAAACGGTTTAGGAATAATTTTTTAAAAATTAAGGCTCTGTTTGTTTCGATATAAAATGTTTTACAATGTGGAGTAAAATATTTTCCATGTAAAATGTTTTTTTAGAAAATAAACTTCAAACTTTTATTTTCCGGTATTTGGTTGGCACTTGAAAATATTTTCAGAAATCAACAAAATAGTGTAGAGAGAGAGAGTGGGGGCTTAAACGGTGGAGAGATATGAGAATATTGGAATTGAATGTGGGTTAGGACTAATGATCAAGGAAACTGAATAGTGAGAATTGTAATAGAAGGCAGCGGGTTCATTTCGGAAAATAACTTACGGAAGATTTAAGGGTAAGTCATTTTCATCCAATTGATGGAAAATGTTTTACATGTAAAATGTTTTCCTAATTTTTTACACAACCAAACACCGGGAAATAGGTAAAATATTTTACCGGAAAACATTTTACGCCCAAACAAACGGAGCCTAAATGGGTAAAAAGAAAATGAGGAAATTATAGAAAATAGATAAAGCTACTGAAAAAGAAACATGATAGGAAGACATTATCAAGGCGTTGCTTTTTGAATTTCTTAATATATAACAACATCAAAATTCTAAACTTTCTCAACATTATTATTCACTAAGGCTCCGTTTAGTTTTCAGGAATGTTGTACCGGAAAGTTATTCTCAGGAAAAGTTAAGTAAAGGAAAAAGAAATCTATTTTCTTGTGAGTGTTCATTTGACAATTTTTTTTGGCAAGAAAACTAAAGTTTAGTGGTTCATTTGCCGGGAAAAGACACTTATGAGAAACTTCTTTATTTTTATTCCCACGGCTAATTTTAAATAAAAGTAGCTTTGAGAGCTAAATAATAGGCTATCATATTTCAAAAATTAACACATACAGAAAATGTATTTTATCTATTGCAAAGCCTTAACATGAAATGAAAAAATCGACTTGCAATTCTCTATTCAATTTGCTATATTCTGAATGGTCATGCAAATTTCCCATTTAAATTGACATTCTCTGATAATCAACCATACAAATAAAGTTTAAAAAATAAGTAGATGATAACTAAATAAATAAATATTAAACAACCGTGCTTGATTAGTTGCCGATGCAAAAACTCACCGAAAATTAATTAGTACAAAACAAAATTGAAGACTAATGACAAGATAAATAAATACTTCCAAAAAAAATAAACTACCAATATTTTTCCACAACAATTATCTCAGAAAGCACCATAGTAGTCGAAATTGTTGTTGCTCACGTAAATCCCAAAGTGTATTTCTAAGAACCTAATTTGTATTTTTTTGGTATTGACGTCATTCACTTTTTTTTTACCCGCCAATTATTTTGGCCCCACAAAGGATAAAACTTTTCCCGTAACGCAAAATCCTATGCTTTTGGCCGGATCACTTTTGCAAGAAAGTAAATCTTGCAGGAAAACTTAAAAACATGTTTCCCACTACTTTCCTGCCAACTGAACACTACAAAAGTTATGGGAAAATTAATTTTCCCATACTTTCCCGTACTTTCCTGACAACTGAACGGAGCCTAAAAGCAAAAGGTAAAGTTAAGAAATAATTCCTGACAATTGATTTTTACACTCTCTTTTTTTATATCTATATTTTTTTTTTGCCTTTTAGCAAAAAATATAGATACACTTTCAACACTAAAATTCAGAAAAAAGAGTGTGATTATAAAAAAATGAGTGTAGAAATCAATTCGCCAATTCCTAGAGCTTTCATAAAATCTCCAATTTCGTCAGTTCGAATCACACCGTCGGCGAGATGAACGAAATTGAGACTATATATCAATTACAGGGTTTACATTGATACAATCATAATTACAGGGACGAAATTGAGATTTTATTGATCATCGGCCCCATTGGAGAAGCGCGGGAAACCAAGCTATACTTATCTTCCTGTCTCGATCATCGTCCCCATTTTTCGCCCTTGATAGTTTATTCCTCTTCCCCGCCGACGCCTCCAGCCCTCGGCGTTTTCTCTCGACGGCGAAGCGAACAAAATGGAGTTCGCTCTAAAGGTTTCTCTTCTTTTCCTTTTTTCTCAAGAGATTAGATTGCCTCTCACAGTTATAGTAGCCTTATTAGACTCATAGATATACGCGATTGCTTGTTCTGTTGTTAGTGATCCAAGCGAGGACTCTTGATCTACTCATTCGAATTCACGTTTTGAAACCCAAGTTGTCTTGAATAGAAGTTCAAGTTTAGAACCCTAAGGGGTTGGCCAAGTGGTCACCACTTGGCAGATTTAGGTGTTTGCTCCATCCTAAGGTTGCATGTTCGATTCTCCTTACCAACAACTCTTGGGGCAACTCACCCCCATGCGTATGTGTGTGTGAAATGTCTGTGAGAGGGCTGTAGGGATTAGTACGAGGTGCGCGCAAGCTAGCCCGGGACACCCTGCATTACCAAAAAAAAAGAAGAAGTTGAAGTTTAGGATCCCTAGGCTAGAAGAATCAGTGGTTAAAGATTGAGTATACGCGCATATTTTCATGTTTTGTTGAGCATTGTGTTATTTCTTCTGATTGCCGTTGCAGAAACTTTTTAGTAGTACTATTAAAGACTGATTTTTTTTTTCAATATATGTTGCAGGAATATTTTGGATACTCGACCTTCCGCCCGTACCAGAAAGAGATCATTGAGACAATTCTGGAGGGAAAGGATAGCTTGGTTGTCATGGACCGGAAGCGGGAAGTCATTGTGGTAAGATCAGCCTTCTTTCCATAACTTCCTTTTTTGGGGGTAATTGATTAGTTTGATTTAGTTTCTGCCTTCTTTTCTGCTTAATTTTAATTCTAAAGGTTTGAAAACTAGTTTGCGAACGACCCTTGTCTTGAATAATGTAATAAAGCTATCAGGTTCCGCCACTGATTGTGAAGAAAACAGCTGTAGTCATAAGCCCTCTTTTATCTTTGATGCAAGATCAGGTTTGTCAGCTATAACCATTACCCCACTCTTCCTCGTGAATACAATGGGTTTATTAAACTGTTTGTAATGGTATAGGTTATGGCTTTAAGACAGCGAGGCATTAAGGCCGAACATCTCTCCAGTGCTCAAACTGACTCTAGCGTGCAACGCAGTGCTGAGAGTGGTCAATTTGATATTCTGTACATGACTCCAGTAAAGGCGTGTTCAATTTCTAACAGGTGAGTATGACTTTCGTATGTTTTTTTCTAAGAGAAAGGGTCAGATTATTTTGTGTGTTCACTGTTGTTGCTTATTTTGTACAATGCCACAAGGGAGTTGCTTCTCTTGTTTTGTATGAACTGGTGATTTAAGTTTGGCATGATATATACTTTTTTTCACATGGCTATAAGATGCATTGGAACACTGTATTTTGGCCTCAGATCTCATTTAGGGCATTAGGCACATCAAGTTGGTTGGATGAGGTAGGGAGGGCATTATCTCTTTTAACAATTTTTTATCGAAAATTTGATAAGATGCATGCTTAGGAATTCCGAATGCCTGCATAAATCTACTGAATCTAACTCCTCGGTTACACCCATTCACGTGTCAGTTTGTGTGCACAAACACATGGCTTGTAAAGTTTCTTTGTTGTGTTTTCTATGCCAGAGTTCATTTAACCTCTGTTTAAATGTTCGTAATTGAATTTTTCCTGATGTTTGGTTTCTTTCATGGCAGTTTTTGGTCAAATTTGCTAGACAGGGGAATTTGTCTATTGGCTGTTGATGAAGCGCATTGCATTTCAGAGTGCGGCCATGATTTCAGGTTAGGTGCTAAACAGATCTTGTAGTTACTCATATGAAGTTTGTGTGCTTTTGACATATATCACTTCCTTGACAAGTTTTACTGTGGTGACAATAAAAAATCGGTGGGATGGTTACACAAGGCATTGATAGGATTAGATGTTGTTAGAAATACTAGTATATTAGTATACTAGTATTATGTGTTTAGTCCCACATTGCTTGATTACATTATGTAACGAACTATCTCTTTATATAAATAAATGATTATGTGTGAGGGTTAATTCAACACCCTACACACCTTTCTCTGTCCAAACAACATGGTATCAGAGCGGGTTCGTAATCCCAATCGTAAATCAGCCTTGAAACCCTAAACCCATTACAGCCAGCAGCCACCCTGGCCCACCCACCACCGTCGGCAACCACCCACCCACCTTCGGCCATCCTCACTCACCACCTTCAGACTTTGACAGACGAAACCCTGGCCCCAACCCTCGAAACCCTAGCCCCCAACCCTCGAAACCCTAGCCCCCAACCTCGCCACCATCTCTCCCACAGCCGACGACCCTCGCCGCCCGTCGCCCAGCCTCCGGCGACCCTCACCGCCTGTCGCCCAGCCTCCGGCGACCTCGCCGCTCGTCACCCAGCCCCAGCCGGCCCTCCTCCATCACCCCCGACGCCTCTAACCCAGTGAACCCTTACTGCCCAGCCTACCCAGACAACACCCAGCATCCGGCGACCCTCGCCGCCTATCGCCAGACGACCTCTCTGGTACTCTCCTGCTGCTGTTTCTGTGATTTGTTGTTGCTTTGGTGGTCTGATTTGCCCTTGTTCAGCTAATACGTGGTCTGATTTCTACTCCATGCTGCTGTAAGTTGGATATTTCAGTTGCGATTTCATGATTCGGCTCTTATACTCATGATTTGGGGTTCTGTTGCTGCTGTTACTGTTCGGAATCCTACTGCTGTTTATTTCAGCTTCTGTTTGACCTCATGTGCCGGTGTTCTTGTCTTTTTACTGCTCTTGTCCGCTAGTAATTGTGACATGTTGATGTCCGTGGCTGCCTCTGTGTTATTGGCTTAATTTCTTGTTGTTTGCTCTGTTTTTTGGGTTACTTGGTCTATTTGCCATGGGCTCCGGCACCGAATCTGGTGTTAGTTCTCTATCTACAGGTAGTACTGTGACTTCCGCTGTTAGTCGCTCTTCTCGATCTCGTGAGAGGTTATCTATTACCTCCACCTTGTTGAATGGTCGAAATTATGCTGTTTGGGCTAAGGCTGTTGAAGTTTATTATTTGGGGGAGTCAGAATATCATTTCCTTACTGATGATCCTCCCGCGGCAACTGCCGCATCATATGGTGCTTGGGTCCCTGCGGATGCTAAGATTCGGGTTGAGTTATGGAATAGTATGGAGGACACTATTAAGAATACTCTGGTTTTCTTACCTACAGCAAAGAAGGTGTGGATGAAGGTTAAGGAGATGTTTTCTGGGGCTGATAATCTCCGTCGCACATATGATCTTCATCAACAATTCTTTTCTCTTGAACTTGGCAGCTCATCCTTAGAGGAGTATTATGCCAAGTTTTGCGGTGTTTGTGAGGAGCTCAACACTTGTGAGCCCATTTTTTCAGATATTCAGGTTATGGAGCGCCAACGTGAGCGTTTGCAGGTGGCTCGATTTCTGTTTGGGTACCTTCTCCGGCATATGATTCTATCCGGTCTAATCTTCTGGGTGATAAAGACTTACCTTCCCTCAGTGCGGTGTTCAATCGCGTTCGCCAGGCATCTGTTTCTGACACCAGTATTGATTTGACACCGACTGCCCGTTCGGCTTTAGTTACCACGATCTCTCGTGGTGGTGCTTCTTCTCGTGGCATTGACCGTGGTGGTCGTGAGTCAGGGGGAGGCAGTCGGGGTACTTTTGGCCGTGGATTTAGTCGTGATTTTAGTAGCGGTGGTCGGGTGTCGCCTGTTGGGGGCCGTGATTCTGTTGGGGGCCGTGATTCTGGTGGCAGTCGTGGTCGTGGCCGTGGGCCTCGTTACTGCACTTATTGCAATGGTACTAATCATACTGTTGAGTACTGTTGGATCCTTCATGGCAACCCATCTGCTCATCAAGCTACAGTTTCTGAGGATGATGGGTCCATGCTATCTAGTTCTGTGACCAGCTCAGCCCCGCGTGTTGTTACTATTCCAGAGGATGAGTACCATCGCCTGATTTCCCAGCCGACTTCTCACGTGCCTTCCTCCTCCACTGCTACGTTCGCTCAGAAAGGCTCCACTTTTGCTGGTTTGGCCTCTAATAACCCGTGGGTTATTGATTCTGGTGCTACCGATCATATGATAGGTCACTCCATCCACCTCTCTGACTCTCGGCCTCTTGCGAAACCTTCTCGTGTCGCCTTAGCCGATGGTTCCTCTTTTGATATTGCTGGTTTGGGTTATGTTATTTTACATTCTTCCCTTAAATTAGACTCTGTTTTACATGTTCCTCGTTTTCCCCATAGTCTTATGTCTGTTAGTAAACTTACCCAGTCTTTAAATTGTTCGGTCACATTCTTTCCTGGTTATTGTGTTTTTTAGGATCTCCAGACGGGGAAGAAGATTGGTGGCGGTGTAGAGCGTGGTGGTCTGTACTACTTTGATACTGGCGAGCTTCCTACTTCTGTTGCCCTTCAGACTTCCATATCTCCGTGTGAGCATCACTGCCGTCTTGGTCACCCATCTCTTCAGACTCTTAAACAGTTAGTTCCGTTTTGTCGTAGTCTTCAGTCTTTGCCATGTGAGGCCTGTGAGTTCAGTAAATATCGTCGTGTTTCTTTTCCACCTAGAGTAGAGAGTCGGGTGTCTCGCCTTTTTCATTTAGTTCACTCAGATATTTGGGGTCCTGTGCGTGTTGCTTCTCGTGGTGGTTTTCAGTATTTTGTTATTTTTGTGGATGACTATTCTAGGCTCACTTATGTTTATCTCATGAAAAACCGGTCGGACTTGTACTCCATTTTTAAATCTTTTTATATGGAAATAAAAACTCAGTTTGATGTTTCTCTTCGTATTTTCCGTTCTGATAATGCGGGTGAATATTTCTATAGTGTTTTGTCTGCCTTTTTTAATGAGCATGGTATTATTCATCAATCTTCGTGTTCTCGCACTCCCCAACAGAATGGGGTTGCCGAACGCAAGATCCGTCATTTAACTGAGGTTGCCCGCGCCCTTTTAATCCAGATGACAGTTCCCAAATCCTATTGGGGCAACGCCGTTCTTACTGCCGGATATCTCGTGAATCGTATGCCCTCTCGCGTTCTGGGGGGCCAGATTCCCTATAGTATTTTGTACCCTGGTTGTTCTTTATATTCCTTACCACTTAAAATTTTTGGGTGCACGTGTTATGTTCATGCCCTAGATCCTGGCCGTGATAAACTTGATCCACGCTCTATCAAGTGTGTATTCCTGGGATACTCTCGGACTCAAAAAGGTTATAAGTGTTATTCTCCCACTATGCGTCGCGAGTTTGTCTGTGCTGATGTTACGTTTCATGAGTCGTTATCCTATTTTCCGCCTTCATCTCGTGGGGATCAATCTGAGTATATGCGTATTTTAGTTCCTTCCGGACAACCTCAGCAGCAGCAACCCCTTATGCAACAGGTATATGTTCGCCGTGCCAAAACTGCACCACCACCACCTCCGCCTGCCACTGAGCCAACTCCTCCGTTGCGAGATCCGAGTCCACCCCCTTTGGCTCCTACTGCTCCACCTTCTCCTCCATTGCTCTTCGTAAAGGTATTCGCTCTTGTACTATCTCTCATCCTATTGCTAAATTTGTCTCTTATGATCATCTGTCCCCCACCCTACGTGCTTTTACTGCCTCTGTTTCCTCTGTATTTGTTCCTAAAACTGTTCAGGAGGCCTTATATTTCTGAGTGGCGGACAGCTATGGATGAGGAGATTTCTGCGCTCCATGATAATGGGACTTGGGAGTTGGTTCCTCTACCCTTTGGAAAGACAACTGTGGGGTGCCGCTGGGTATTCACTGTGAAATATCATCCTGATGGGTCTGTTGAGCGATACAAAGCTCGCCTTGTTGCTAAGGGCTACACCCAGACGTATGGTGTTGACTACGCTGAGACCTTATCCCCAGTTGCGAAACTTGGTTCTGTTCGTCTTCTTATTTCTCTCGCAGCCAACCTTGGCTGGCCTTTATTCCAATTGGATGTCAAGAATGCTTTCTTACATGGCGACCTTCTTGAAGAGGTTTATATGGAGCAACCACTTGGGTTTGTTGCTCAGGGGGAGCGTTCTCAGGTATGTCGCATTCGTAAAGCTCTTTATGGGCTTAAACAATCTCCCAGGGCCTGGTTTGGCAAGTTCAGTGATGCGGTTTTGAAATTTGGTATGAGTCGATGTCAGTCTGATCATTCTGTTTTCTCTCTCACATCTACTCGAGGCAAAGTGTTATTAATTGTGTATGTTGATGATATTATTATTACGGGTGACGACCAGAAAGGTATTGATGCGTTGAAGGCCTTTCTACAGAGTCAATTTCATACTAAAGACTTGGGTAGATTGCGATACTTTTTAGGTATCGAGGTGGCACGATCTAAAGATGGTATTAGTTTATCGCAGAGAAAATATGTGCTGGATATCTTAGATGAGACTGGTTTGTTAGGGGCGAAACCTGTCGATACCCCTATGGATCCCAATGTCAAGCTATGTGTTGATCATGGGGAGGCACTGTCTAGTCCTGATCAATATCGCCGTTTGGTTGGTAAACTGAATTATCTCACTATTACACGTCCTGATATTTCATTTGCAGTGAGTATTGTGAGTCAGTTTATGTCTGCTCCTCGTTTGCCACATTGGGAGGCCGTTCTCAGAATTGTCAAGTATCTCAAGTCTCATCCTGGACGTGGTCTATTTTATAGAACTAATGGTCATTTGCGTATTGAGGCCTTCACTGATTCTGATTGGGCAGGAGGCCCATCTGACAGGAGGTCAACCACTGGATATTGTGTTTTTCTTGGTGGCAATCTTGTTAATTTGAAGAGTAAGAAACAGACTGTGGTTGCACGGTCTAGTGCAGAGGCCAAATATAGAGCCATGGCTCACACCACATGTGAGATTGTGTGGGTGCGATCTTTTCTTGAGGAGATAGGATTCAGTGTGCGATTGCCTATGAATTTGTATTGTGATAACCAAGCAGCAATTCACATTGCATCTAACCCCGTATTTCATGAGCGGACTAAGCATATCGAAGTTGATTGTCATCTGGTGCGAGAGAAGTTAACTGATGGTGTTATAGCAACTCCCTTCGTGTCTACAAATGCTCAATTGGCTGACATATTCACCAAGTCATTATTTAAGCCCCGGTTGGAGATGTTATGTGACAAGCTGGGTTTGTGTGATATCTATTTCCCAGCTTGAGGGGGAGTGTTAGAAATACTAGTATATTAGTATACTAGTATTATGTGTTTAGTCCCACATTGCTTGATTACATTATGTAACGAACTATCTCTTTATATAAATAAATGATTATGTGTGAGGGTTAATTCAACACCCTACACACCTTTCTCTGTCCAAACAACAGATGTTAGCCCTAGTATTTTGTGGCTATAAGGCTGCTCTTGACACGAATAACCTTGCATTGCATTGATTTATTTGGTGCAGGGACTGATGCTTCATTCTAGCACCTTCCCCTTACCTACCAATGAAGACACCCTATTTAGTACTCGTCTTTATTTTGTACTTTCTGGAGTTTGGTTTCTTCTGGTTGTTAGTGTTCCTCGGCCATTGGCATCTTTACAGTTTCCTTAAGAAAATAGTATCCTGAATTCGTCAGTCCTTTCCAAATGATTGTTATACTTTTATGCCATTCAGTCCAGTTCATGTTTTCCACTCTTACGCTTGTAAAAAAGACTAGCCAAGAGAAGGAGAGGGCATGCACACTTGGTTTGGAAAATCACTAGCTTTTGTAGTAGAACAGGTGTTATCTCTTCATTTCACCAATGTTTCTCCTTTTCAATCATCTTGCAACCTCACAGTGTAGAGTGCTTAACTCCAATTTGTTAGTTGTGGACCTCCGAGTCAAACTGAGGTTGGATTATTCTACACTGAGGTGATGGTTAACAACCTACAGTTGAGTAAATCCCCAGTTGAGCTTGAGTATCTGGGTGCATCTTCAGTTTTGCTTTCAATCATCATTTGTCCTTTTCTTCCATGAGTATATTGTCCCAACCCCAGAAATATGTTTTGTGATTGGGACAAAGGAAAATATTACTACAAAGGCAAACTAGAAATGAGGACACATATCTTGGTAGTAATAAGCTCGTATAAATCATTCACTCTTTCTTGCATTTTTCTTGTATAATGCATTTGTTATTTGGATCCATTTATCTCCTATGCCTTTTCATCACGAGGACTTCTGTTTTCACAGAGTGGAATACAAACAGCTATGCAAGTTACGCAGTACTCTTCCAAATGTTCCATTTGTTGGATTAACAGCAACTGCGACTGAAAAGTATTCATTTCTACTTATGTGCTAGGGTGCAAGTTGATACCAATTTTTGGTACTGTCGTGGGTTATTCTATGGTGGTCATTCATTTTACTTAATATATGAATGCTATACTGTTCTCAGTGAAAACATCTTCAAACTCTAGGAGTGTGTTTGTAAAATTGTAAATAGACTACAAGGATGATTTCTTATGAAAGCACTAGATATTTTGGAAGTTAGTTTTGCCACTTCACATCTGACAGCCCTACTACATATTGGTACTTCTTCGATACTTTAGGATACATATCTAATACTTCCTAGAAACACCCCCATTTATAATTCAATTTTGTCCAGTCATTTCAAAGAAGTATCAGACACTTCTTGAGTACTACAAGATGTGGCAAAGGGTTTGCTCTTGATTGTTTCTCGGGTACTGCAGGCCCTCCAGATACCTACAGGCTACTGTCATATGATAAAGATGAATAGTGTATCCTAGGTTAATTTCTTCAATCTTAGTGTATCCTAGGTTAATTTCTTCAAACTTGATGGCGCTTTTATTCTGCCATATTACTGGTACATGATATGACAATGTCCTAAAGTTACTTATTTTGGACAAAACTAGATCCCCATCCACGAATATGAATTCATTTCTGCCTTTACTTCATATGGATGAGTATAAACATATTTGAAGAGAGGGAGGGAAGGAGCCTGTGTGTGTGGCCTGCAGGTGCAGGTGCATGAATTCATGAGCAATATACATCAATGTTCCAACAAGTTATTAGGTTTTTGCGTGTCTGTCTCTCACATATTTTGCACAAGTTTGCTCGTACTTGGTGTGCTTGAGGCTTTGATGCAGATCTATTTGTCTTTCCCTCTCACTATTCCAGGGTTAGGAAGCATATTATGAATTCCCTTAAGATGAGAGATCCTTGTGTTACTATTGGCTCCTTTGATCGCAAGAATCTTTTCTATGGAGTCAAATCTTTCAGTCGTGGTGCTTTATTTGTGGATGAGCTCGTTGGAGAAGTCTCTAAATGTGTGGCAACTGCTGGATCCACTATTATATACTGTACAACGGTACAACCATCAAAGATGTTCAACAGGTCATTCTCCCAATGTCTTTATCTTTAGTTTTTATTATGTTTTCCCACAATCATTTTTTGCCAGCACACAATTCAAATAATTCTATTTGGGTGCATGGTATCCCTTTTTGGGAAGGAAAGAAGGGACTGTCTTTTTTATATGGTAGCAGAAAACAGAAACGTGCAAAGATATGGTTTTACATCAATTGAGTATTGTTCGTAATGCATTCCCATGTGCTTTAGTACTGTCTGTGTATACTCCAAATGAGCACAAATACATGTGCACATTCTAGAAGATCCCTGCAGAGAATATTTCATTTCCTTTGCGTTCAAGGTTAGAGTATTATATTGACTGTACTTTGTCAAATGATTTTCTTCAATGCAAATGCAAAGGGAAAGTTGCCTTGTACTTTGTCTGCTGGTTAACTGGAAAGTCAAAGGCCTCGGGCCAAAAAAGTTTTTTCCAGTGATGATGGCTTGAGCAATGACTAAATTTATGTCAAAATAGACATGAAGGAAAACCCCCTAAGAATACAATTTGGAAAAGTTATGTTTGATGGCTTTGAGTGGATTGTCGGAAGTGGAAAAAGCGGTTGGTAATAGCCACGAAGATAGAGCATATGCATTGATCAAAACAACAAAGGCATTGGTTCTTCCATGCATACGGAAATTACATATTGTGCAGTCTATCGACAGCTGCTACAGTAGTATAAGCGCTGAAAAGTTTGTTGTTGTAGGCCGATAGTTTTAGGATAGCAAAAAGGGCTATTTACGGATGCTGCATGGTACAGCTGCTAGGAAGTCATTGATGGTTATACACATATGGAGCAAAAGTACTGATGAGGCAAATGATGTGTCCAAAAGTCGCTGCGCGGAAGTTTGGTTGGTTTTAGTTGGGCCTGGGCTTCTTTCCTGAATTTTCTTTTGTTGGTTGGTCAGATGCTGATGCTTCGTGGAGCTTCTCATTCTTATTTGGTGCGGGAGGAGGCATAGCAAGGGATTGGTGGGAGCTGTTTATTGCCTGCGGTGTTGGTTCGTTGGTCATGGAATGCACGTCGAATTTACACTGGGCAATTCCATTGTTACTGTACATGTAAGCCTTGAGGGTGATGCTGCATCTCTTGGGCTCACCAAGTTTGTCGAGGAATTCTGGTGAAAGTGGTTGCTGCATTACGTAATCAAGAAGTTAGTTTTTTTTTCTTCTACTTTTCTGTTTTTTGTTTTTTTGGGCAATGGAGTACTGTAAAGATTGCTTTTTTGTTAATGGGAATGCTGCACTTACGTCAGGAGTGTCTATTGCTATGTTGGATCCGGTAATGCCGTAGATTTGTTCAGCAATCTCAGGAAAGACTGTAGCATCGATTGTTGCTGTTGGATCAGTGATGTTAACGGTGAATTTTACCCTGAGAGTTTGCAATACAGTAGTTAGTGATAATAGTTGTTTTTTGCACAGGAAAAGAAAATGGTGTGTGGTGTTTTTTTACCTTGCTAGTGCAGGAACGCGGAGTGCACAGTAATTGCACCAAAGCTCTGAATTTTCATATGCATTTGATGCTCTGTTGCAGATTGAGCAAGATAAGTAGTGGAACCGTTGATTGAAATTGGTGACTCTTGCTATCCCTTTTATATTTATGAGCTGTACCTATAATGGGATTGCAGTGTAGTCAGGAATGTGTAAATTAATGGTAGAATTTGGCTTTACGTTTGGATGCATAAAAGAAACGGTCTTGTTTGTGTGGTTTGAATACCTTGTCTACTGTTGAGGGAAGGTTAATAATGTTGATGGAATCTGATGATGGAGCTGCAGCTGATTTGGCGAGCAGAGCATACATTGCTACCAGTCGTGGTAACTGCTTAAGTTTGTCAGCATTGAGAACACACCTGCACATGTTTTGTTAGCACGGAAATACCATTTGCAGGAACAAAAAGAAATGCCTAAGTGAATGAAATTGTTACCATGATTGTAGTTCCAGGGCCTCTGGTATCTGTGAGTTAAAGGTAAATCCTGATGTGACTTTGGTGGCAAGGGTCTTACCTAAAAACATAGAGGAATTGAGGTGAATGCATATTTGAGTTGAGGATGATGCTGTATGGAGAAATTAATGATTACTGTAGTATGATGATGTCTTGAGCCTGTGTCCAATCACAACCGGGAAAGTTGGACGAAAACGTGCCATTGCTGGTGCTTCGTAATCACAGAATTGATCCCCCCATAGAGATATGATTGTTGGTTGAAGGCTGGTCATTGATGAATTGCACAATTGGTCAGTTTCATCAAACAAAGGGCAGTTGTTATTTAGCTTGTTTTGTGGTTTTTTTACCTCTGGTCCACGACAAGAACATCCATAACACATGAGTGATTAGCTGGCCTGCACGGGCCAACTTCAAGAATGGTGAACAGGATGTCTGCAAGATGGAAGAGGGATTTGTTAGTTTTGATTCTTGGTGTGAAAGTGGAACAATAAAATGGTATTGAAAGTAACCTAAGCTGGGATCTGGAACTTTGATTTGGCCGAGGTCAGCAAGAGGAGTAAAGTTGAATTTAATTGATCTTTGTGTCAGGCCACCAATTTTTTTGCCCTCAACTGGCGAATGTGCACTGATAATGAGCTGGCACCTTTGTTCGAGGAAGCGATACTGTTTAGGTGTTGTGATGACAGCAGCATTGCTTATGGAGTATGGATGGTAGAGCTGAAGTGTGTTCTCTAGGATTTTGATGTTGTTGCCAAAAATTGCTGCCTGAATTTTTGTGCCCTGTTGTGTGACCAGTCATTTTAGTGACTGAATTTGTTATTATTCTTGTGGATATGAAAACCATTGTGTAGATCTGATCAGTGATTTTGCTACCTCTATGTCCTGGAGCACCAATCGTTGGTATTGTGACGAACTCTTGCTTGATGTCTTTGGCATGCTCTTTTCAACAACGATTGCATGGATTGTGTAGTTCTTTGAGTCAAGATTGATGTCTTTGAGCGGCAAAATGTTTGGAGCCATTGGTACCTGAGGAAAAGCAACTGTTAGCATGAGTGATGATCGTAGTTATTGCGTAGTAGTATATGGATGATTATTGTGCACTGTGATTTTAAAACAGATGGCAAGAGGATATTGTTGAATGCAGAGCAAGAGATATACCTGTCGGCCCTTGACCTTATTTATTTTTATATATATGAACACATGCATATATGGATACACAGTGATAGAGTTTAGGTTTAATATCATGAACAGATAGCTTCCTGTAGAAGCTCTTTGTAGACAACATTTTTTGTACAATAGTATGCTGATGGATCATTTTCTGAATGTTTGAGGTGCACTTTAATTTTTTCTGCTGTTGTTGCACGTGATAATGCTACATAAGGCTGGCCGTGGGAGAAAACTGGCTCTGGCAAGTAAACACCAATTGTATCAAGGGTTTGTCCTTGGGCCTTGTTTATTGTCATAGCAAAACATGGCCTTATGTGAAATTGGTGACGTGTGAATTCAACTGGATACTGCTGAGGATCACTTGGTTGCAGTGGAATTCTGGGGATGAAAACTGTGGTGCCTTTTCTTTCGCCGCTGGTTATTTGAGCAATAACTGTGTGTTTACTGAATTCTTTGCATAGGAGTCTTGTTCCATTGCATAATCCTTTTGATGCATTAATATTTCGGAGCAGCAGAAGCGGAATATTTTTCTTCAAAATTAACCGGTGTGCTGGCATTCCTGGTGGAGCCAAGGAGTTGAGGAAGTCAATGTATAATCCTTGCTGTGCTAGATCAGTTGTTTCATCAACACTTAGGTATGTGTGTTCCTCTCCAGGAAATTTGGAAGTGATTGCCTCATTAATTTCGTCAACTGCCAGATTTTTTGGTGTGAGGATTGCTGAATTTGTTAAGGATGATAGATTAAGGTGATCTGTGGATATGGTTGGGAACACAAATTGAACGAGTAGGTCTAGAGCAGACGCCATCTTTGTTGGCTGCAGAGCCAAGAAGGTTGGTAATTTAATATTGCCAGCGTCATTTTCTGGCTCCAAACCATTTCCAATGCGCAGAATATAATCACTGAATGTTGGATCAGTTCTAGCACGCATATTTTCTGTCAACTTGAGTTTCGTGAGCGATTTCCAAATGTAAGACCTTACCAAACTTGCATTGACGCAATCTTCTCTTGTTCCTTTTGGGATGACAGGCAAGACTTGCCTAAAGTCACCACCCAAAACAACTACTTTTCCTCCAAAAAGAATATTTGTTCCTGTGATATCTTGAAGAAGAGCATCTAGTGCTTCAATTGATTGTTTTTTTGCCATGGAGGCTTCATCCCAAACAATGAGGACTGTTTCTCTGAGGAGAGCTGCCAAGCCAGATTGTTTACCGACACGGCATGAGAGTGTACCATCTGGATTTATTGGAATTTTGAATCGCGAATGGGCGGTTCGTCCATTGGGTAAGATTGATGCGGCCACTCCAGAAGTGGCAGTTGCCAAAGCTATTTGTCCCTGTGAGCGAATTGTTGCAAGTATGGCTCGGTAGAGGAATGTTTTTCCTGTTCCATCCGGGCCGTCTATGAAAAAACAGTGCGGCTTCTTATTGAAAACAACATCAAGAACTTGGTTATAAGCCATGGTTTGTTCTGTGTTTAACAGGGATGGGCTTTGCAGATCTGCTTCGGATATATGAAGATCTGTTTCATCTTGGATTTCTTTGCAGATTGGAGCATGGTTCGTCGCTGAAGTAAGGAGGTGAGAGAGCTGGAAGTCCTGTAAAGTCTTGCCCATGGATTGCAACTTGGAGTTTAGTGCTGTGAGCAATTGCTGGTGTGCAGCCTCTTTGGTCAGTTTTTGGATTGAAATGTAGTCTTCGACCATATGTTCTTCAAATTGAATAGTTCAGCTGGATCTGTTGGGGCACAGTATACAAGAATGGTGGCGAATAACTGCCTCAGCGATATTGGCATTCGATACGCACATGCTTCCTCCATGCATTTTTCGTTGCTGTCATTAGCCTCTAGCAATCCGTAAGCCATTGCCGCGTCTCTAAATGATGGATACGTTACTCCTTGGAGAGTTCTGATATCAACATATGAAGTTGGCCCCGGAACATGCGTTAGCAACAGTCTGAGGTAATACCTTTCACCTTCCTTTGGATTTGCAGTGATGATACGACCAATCACTTCTTTTTGTTTGCGCTCATGCCATGATCTTGATTGATTATCCCATACATATTCTTTAGGGAAATTAACATAGAGTAGCTTTTGCTGCTTTGCTTTCTCATGATTAGCATTCATCCAAAAGAACTGTGTAAGCATTGTTCTAGATATGAAACCATTATCTGCTATGCTTTGCAAATTTGAATAGTCTCTAAAGTTGATTGTTTGCTGACCTTCTAAATGCAGATGAAGGCTAATAACAGCAGGTCGCATTTCGTAAAGAGCAAAACGATAGATTCTCCACATTGCTTCTGGCGGGGATATCCATCTTGCATCTTGGAATTGTCGTATTTCATCAATTTCTTCACTTTGCTCTGAAGTAACCAATCGGTAAATGATCCTATCATGCCCTTTGTAGATGTACTTGTACAGATATTTGACGGCCTTTATGGTAGAGCAGACCTCAACATTAATATGGCAGTCAAACATGGCCAACAAATATGGATTATATGGAACGATCCATCTGTTGTCCAGCATGTGCCCACGTACCTTGACTTGTTGGCCATCTGGTCGTCTTCTATATATTGGATATCCATCTGGGCAGATAGTAGTTTCTGTACAACAGTTCTTGGGATAGTGGTTTTTGCACTTTTCATTTTGCATACATACATTCTGTGGATTTAGCTCTCCACATGGTCCATGTAGCATGTGCTTAACAACCATTGCATATAAATGCGGGTGTTTATTTTTGTCTGGTATCTCTGAGCAGATGAAAGCATCAAATTTTTCAACAGTGCTGAATTTATAGCCCCTTTGCAGTATAAGCAACATGTGAACATGCGGCTGCCCTCGCTTTTGAAATTATACAGCAAATGTATAGGCAGCCACTGGCCCAAAAAGCTCGTCCTTTACAACTATTTTCCGTAAGTATTCAAATTTACTTCTGAAAATTCTTGAAATGAGGTCTGGTCTGTTTTGGACCTCTTCATGGGGCTTTAGCTCTGCCTTGATCTCCGGCCAATTTGGATTGCACGTCATTGTCAAGAACAAATCAGGCTTGCCGTACCTTCCGACAAGTGCCATTGCATCTAAGTGTCTTTTGCGCATATCTCTTGGGCTACCAACGAAAGTAGCTGGCAGAACAATTCTTGCGCCGATCTTGGATGCATCAGATTCACCATGGTTGACGCTGTCAACTATTCCTTGATACAGGTCTGCTCTGATTTCTTTTTGTCTGTGCTTGAAATAATCTAATCTTGATGTTTCGATCTTAACATACATATCAGCAGCATATTGCTGCAAAAGTCGTGCGGATTCCAGGAGTATTGTGTTTGTATCTCTTCTGATCTGAAATCGGTATGCGTAGAACTCTCGGGCAGAGACCATATGTTCCTTGTCAGCATTTGTTTTCCTGACTGAACACAAAAAGGGTTGTTAATTTGTGCACACACAAATCAGAAAAGTATATCATTGGTGAAATATCTGAGTGCAGAAATGAGAATAATGGTATTTACCCACTGCTTCATTGGCGAGCAATTGTTCTGCTGTTGTTGAATGGCGAGGGGAGATTTTCCTTTGTCCGGGAGACAGCTGCAACGCATCCAAAGGTTTTGTTTTTTTTATGCCTTGATGCCATCCAGGTTCGCCAAGGGGGAAAAGCAATGGATATTGGAGGGGATCATAACAACCATAGTAGTGACTAATTCGTTGGCTATGGCCATCATGTTTGTGGACAACTATGTCTCGCTCGTTTAATTCTGCTGCTTCTTCATCCTCAATCCACATAACAGCAACTTGCGATACGGATGGTGGCTGAGCAGTTTGATGATTTATTTGAGGATTTGGTTTGAGTCTGATCTCATATTCTTCAATGTTTGGTATTTCACGTAAGCTGCGGAAGAACTGAGAGTATGGGTTCATGTTGAGCACATGAATTAATTCTGATATGATATCTTCGCTTAACTTGTTCTTGTCAGCTTTTCTGTTCTCAACCTCTTTCTCTGTGTCATAAAAATACAGCTGTAGATACGCTGGCATCTGACCAGATGGATAGAGGCTATCAATGAAATGATAGATTTGACCTTGTGCGCGAAAAGTATAAATTCCATTAGTTCGCTTTGTATAGACTGGATCAAGGTGCACCCCCATTGAGGTAAATGCGAAGATATCATTATAAGGCTTGATATATTGAAGAAAGTGCATAGAGTCTGGCCCAAAGCCTGAGTATAGCGTCTGCAACTGTGGAGGGATCTGTGTTGGATAAAGGGAAGTGTTGCCACCTGAGCAGCAGAACTTTGGTGTTTCATATGGAAATTTCTTCGCGCCACAATGATGACAGTCTGTCACTGATGGGAGTGAAAATGGTTCATTTGGTATTGGACGTGGTTGGACGGTGGGTATTGGCATTAGAGTACCAACTGCGACACCTGTATTTGGAAGTTTGAATCAGAAACAGGATGCTGCAAAGAATTCTGGGTTACATAGTTGAGGCCTGAATAAATACCTATGGAGATGTCGAACATCATGCCTGTATGAAACTGTGTATAGTTTTAAATGGGATAGTTCTCATACATGGTGTATCTTGGGCTGAAGTCAACGGTAATGACGAAGAGCCTAAGAACAAGACAACGATGTTTAGTATTGGCTTATATAGCTTGCTGAATATGCAGGGCAAATGTAGCTTGTTTTTTTAGGAAAACTGTATCCAAATATACATGACAGAAGGAACTAAAGCATACCTTTGTTTTCTGTAACCAAATTGGCATAATCAGATGAGATACACTGGTCATCGTTGATGTGTTCTGACAAACCATCGAACAAGAAGCTGGACTCGATATTTTCTTCCATACTGATTTGATCTTCTATCCCAACCGGAAAGAGATTACTCGGCCAGCTTTTTTTTTTCTGGTACAACACCCTTTTCCATGCATTTATTTGATCTTTTTCTTTTTGTGATCGCTGAGAATAGGGTTTTCTCTTACGCTTGTTTCGGAACATTTTTGGGCTTGCTATAAATAGATTTGAAGTCTGTTCAGGTCATATTTGTTCAGCGTGGTATAGTATGTTTGTTGGATTGTGTTCTAGCAGACGTTATATGCCATATGCACAGCACGATGAGCGCATTACAGCTAATAGTAAATGCCGAAGAAGAAGGAAAACAGTAAATGTGTGGCTATGATGTAAAATCCAAAAGATGATAAGCAAACAGGACCAAGCAGTGGGTTGGTTATGACGCGAGAGCCGAAAACAAAGTCACTAAACAGTAAGTTCCGAAAACAAAGTCACTAAACAGTAAGTTTGGTGTTGAACAAACATATATAATAAGAAGTTAGGGAAGAATACATATACCAGTGTTGGTTTCCTTTGACGACAATGCTGGAAGAGGTTGAAGTTGCTGCACCCAAGCTTGATGAAGAACTCTACGAAACCTGGGAGTTGTAGCCTCTAATGTGCAGGGGATTCTGGAAGGAACTCCGGATCCGGGAGGAGTTTTTCAGTGCCCAGCGGGTATTGCCTACGTGGTACCCGCTCGGCGCATCCGAGCCGTCCGATACACTTTTGGACGGCTCGGATTATAACCCTCTCTCTTCTCACCCCAACACTTTCTCTCTCCAAATCTGAGCTGTTCAAACACGTAATGAAGGGCTCGGATGCGCGAGCGGGCACCACGCGGTACTCGCTCGGCACTGAAATTTTTTCCAAAACGAGGCAGAGGACAATGTGGAATGGATGTGGAGGCTCACTGCTACCGAGGTATGTACAGTGTACCATGACAGCAACGGAAAGCATATTTTATTTTGTTATTTTTTTGGGTGTCTTTATTTAATGCTTTGTTTGTCTTGATGAAAGACGAACATCTTTAGAGGTTGTCGTATTGAAGTGTCTACACATGAGCATACAGAAATATGCGAGGGCATTTTGGAGATATGTACGGGACACGTCATGTGGTGTGTTCTGGATATGATTAGAGAGACACACGAGACATACTCCGTGGTGCAGCCGATAATTTATTGTAGAAAATTATGGATGTTTATTATGCTTTGATTTCAATTGGATATTTGGACGGTACTGAACTTATGAATCATGGATGTCTCGTTTTGTTTTAATGTCATTAGAACTATGGATATTTTGTTTTGTCTATATTTCGTTATTTAAAGCCCGGGAAAATATATTTTTATATATAAATAAATATACACATACTGTGTCTTCTGTCGTGTTCGTGGCTTATTTTTTAGAATTCCTGTGTCTCTGAATTGATGTTGGTGTCTCTGTTTACGTTGGTGTTCATGTGCACAGATAGTAAATTTCTGCTGTACATATAGTCCATTCGAATTTTTATTTTTTTTTGGTCAAGTAACGTGAAAAGCATGTGGATTTTTTTCTCTGCACTTTATATTTTTCGCAATGAGTATTGTTTATTTTTGTGGCAATATTTGATTGCAGGAGTTTGGCGCAATTAGGTAATTTGGTTTATTACGTCTTTTTTATTTAAAAATTGCAAATTGTGGATTAGTATTTTGTTGGAGTGGCAAATTGAACCCAGACCCATTACGAAACCAAATCCATCTATTAAAAAATAGACCCAACCTAACCCAACCCATTTATTAGTTAGATTAAAATGGGTCCCAACCCATCTAACTCATTTATTATTGGATCTTAATTGGGTTTCAATTGGGTCAACTTAAATGCCCAATGGGTCATGAACATTACCCAACAAAAAATAGAACTATCACATAAATGAAAAAAACAAAAGTAAACATGTTACGTGAAACGAACCTTTTTCTTGGTCAAATCGGGAACTGGAGACTCGGTTTGAACGGTTTCATGTTACGAATTCCAGTTACAGTACAAGCCGAGTTTTGTAGTGAACTCGTACATTAAACGAACCAAAAATTTGAACTCAAACTTCGTTTGTTTGTAAACGAGCCGAGTCCGGTTCGAGCCGAGGATTTAGAGTGTTGAGCTCGACTCATTTACTGTACGAGCCTGAAACTAAACGATAACAGTAATTTTAGTATACAGGTCGACTAAAATTGATGAGTGCATTTTCGTTATCTCTCATCCCTATCCTTATCTCTCGCTTTCCTCTCGCATCGCAAATCCTCTCTCACTAGAACCCTTCTCTCAATCACCTGTCGCTGGGAAGAGTCGGTGGGGGGAGGATGAGATGCATCTGCCAGATTTAAATGACCAGATGAAGGATGAACTTCAGTAATCGTGGGAAATAAGTTGAATTAATTAAAGTTTGTCGATTGGATTTCTCCATTCGGTTCAGTAATTTGAGTATACATGGGTAATTTGAGTATTTAATACGTACAATATATGCCGTTTGTCCTTATTCAATTTTTTTTGTATTTGTTAATTTTTCGTCAATTTTTGAGAGATTATTGCATCGTTATGACGAGAAGAATCTAAAAAGTAAAAAATTCTGATCGGCTTATTTTTGTCTTTATTCAAAAAAATTAGGTTTCGATCGTAATTTTTTACTTTTTAGATTCCTCTTATCATGACGATACAATAATCCCAAAAGAATTGACGAAAAACTAATAAATACGAAAAAATTTGAATAAAGACCAAAAAAAAAAAAATTCACTTGGCTTATTTAGCCGAACAGGGCCTTAGTATATAGGGGTATTGTGGTAATTTTAGTATGCAAGGGTAATTTGGTCATTTAAATGTACAAGGGTGATATAATAATTTCAGTGTATATGGGTATTTTAGTTTTTTTTAATTTTAATTGGGTTAATGGGCGGGTTGGATTTGATTTTAAATAAATGGATTAGGTTGGGTATGGGTAATTGGACTCCTAACTAATTGGGTCTAAATGGGTCAATGACCTATTAAAGACCCAACCCACTTATAACTTACCCAATTTGGCTCAAACTCGCCCATTTGACACCCCTAGTCTTTCTTTAAAGTCTTCGGTACGGAGTTCTTTTGGGTTTTTTCCGACGGTGATCGGGCTAGCTCACGCATATCTCGACACCTGGACTAACTCCTCTTTGGTCCGGTCAAAAGACAGGTCATTCGCATCGAGGCTTGAGGATTCACGAGAAATTGCTTTTTACATAGTGACTCCAAGAATCGAATTTTAATTAATTGTGTGGGAACAAATTCACCAACAAACCAGACTAACCCCAATTTTCATTTTTTATTAAATTTTATGTACTTGCTCCGATTTTAATTGCGCTCCAGTGGACAATCTTCAAATTAGTACCGGACCGGATGCCGATTTATGATAACTTTGAGGGTCTAAAGTCCAATGAATGAATGAGGGGGAAAAAAGAGAGCTTGCTTTACTTCAAAAATTCCTCTATATTTTGCCACATCTTACGATTCTTGGAGGGTTTTTCCCCCTCTATATAATACTGTACACACATGAGGTCACCGAAAAAAAAAAAAGGGAAGCTCTCTCTACATGGAATTTTCTCTATCTTTCATTTTTTTTATTCATTATTTTTCACTTTTAACAAAATGTAAAATATATACTCGTACTTTATTTATTTGAAAAAGAAACTAAGTTCGATCAGTAACATAATAAACTAAAGTTACAGTATACTTTATTTTGAATTACACCGATCTTTCTTTCTATTTTTTTTGTTGGTTTGAAAATTTTAACTTTTTGCAAGAAAAGAGAGAATATAAGAAACATACATGTCGACTCATTGATGCACAGGGCTTTTTGTTGCTGCAGAGTCATCTTTGAATTCTCGGGTTCAAATGCTTCAAGTTTCTCAGCTAATTCTGGAAAAAATTGGCATTGACTTTTGAAGTGTATTTCGTCTTTTACTTTCAAAGGTAATCCTGGTTTCCTCTTTACTTGAGGGAGTCAGGGAGAGAGGAAGAGATAAATATCCAATACAATGTACCTGTGCAAGCACAATCTTTTCACTGGAAGTTTCACAAAATTCATAACATGACCTATGGCTTCATCTGCGCACACAACACCACCACCAAAACGCATCAGGAGCACCATGGAGCCTTCTGAGCGTGGAGCCTTCCGAGCTACAGATAAAAAAGCCAAGTGATCTTGTACTCCAGATGTCATTTGTCTAGACAAAAAGTTATGAACTAAAGAGATGACGGCTCAAGCAACATTACCGAAGACTTGCCTCTTTAAACTTTAAAACCATGATTCATAATTGATCCGTGCATAGTAAGATGAACGGATTTCTGTTGCGAAGCATGTGAAAACAGGAAACACGAAAGAGAAAAAGGTCGGAATCTAGTTTACGTAATCAAAATTCGCCATGCAAATGCAGCAAATCTCACACAGACGTTAACCTTTGTTCTCATCTGCTTCTCAATCAGATTCTCTGCCTCCCTTTTTAAGTTTTCCACACATATGCAAAGTTTCAAGGTCAAATCCCATCGCGAAACATATTTCCCTGGATTCTTTTTTCTTTGGATTTTCTGGTGTCAGGTCTAACGGAGACAAAATTCAACTGAAAATACATTTGTGCGGTCAATGAAATATGACCTGATTTGAAGGAAGATTTGCGATCTGTGTTTTCCTCCTTGTTCAAGAAAATGTGCTAGAATCAGCAACCTACCTATACTTGCTTATAACATATCTCAACAACCAAACCAGCACTAACGAAAACTGAAATGATTCAGCAAGTAACATAATCCAGAAATTACCTCTTTGGCTGCAAATGCTAAACTGAAATGATTCAGCAAGTAGCATATTATCCTGCAACTCGTAAGTAATTCTTTGCGGCCAATAGTAATTCTTCACGTCAGATTCTTTTTCTTTCTAACTACTCCGATAGGTAATAGAACAAAATTGTTGTTCAATACAACTTGAGCTATTGGTTTAGATGATTTGGAGTTTCATAATCTGTTTGGGATCGAAGATTGTAGGTTTTTTGTTAAAGCCTTTTGAGTTGACAGAGTTTCAAACTCTACTTCTTACTTGGTCATAAGTAATCTTAAAACTATTTTGCTTTTCTATTTTTCTAGGTCAGTTAAGGAAACAAGTGTAATAGGGGTGTCACTTTTGAGTGAGTGGATGTTCAAAAAATTGAATTCGAGTTGGAATCCCGTATGATTATACATTCTTAATATCTCTGATGCTATCCCTAAATGCAACTAACAGAATTAAACAGATTTGGTAACATTTGTTGTATTAGACTATTTTATGAATTTGGTTAGATGAACCATGTTTGAAACTTATTCTTAAATTTTTTTTTTCTAATTCATGATTATTTGTAATACTCCTCTCGCATGAGGTGGGACCATATGCATATCCGGGACTCACCTCATACGAGATGGCGTTAAAAAGAACCATTGTATCCACACAAAAAACCTTCGAAAAAGTGGAGTTTGATACTTCATTTAGATTATATTTAGAAAGCATTGCACATTGCGCTGTACCTTTAGGCATGAGAAATTACTAGTATATTTCATCGAATGTAGCTTCAAGCTTTTTTTATCAGCAACGTAGCTTCAAACTTTTAAGATATAAAATACAAATCTACGAAAAATGATTACAATTTCACTATTGTATTTGCAATTCAAAATTTCTTTCTCTTAGAACCGTGGATTCATGACTTGAACTTATTCCTTAAATACTAAATAGCAAACCTAAGGTGGCCTAATATAAACAGCTTTAAAATCATTTATAGAGCCAAGAATCATGCCTACTCTAGCAGTATTCATACACTTTATACAGAAAACTATTTCCTGAAAATTAAGTCATGTATGTGGCTATTGGCAACACTTGAGCAATAGTTCCTCCATTCCTCACTGAAAAAAATGAACTGGATCCAACTAACCAGTTCGTCTTCTGCTTTCTCATTATCATCAAATGGATCCCAATCGAGAAACTAGGATTATGAGTAATTCTGCAAGGATGAACGAGGAAGAATGGAGGCAGTGAGCACTTCGTTTAGCTTCACCAGAAATGGTGGCATCTGCTTCATTATCTCTGGCATGTCACTGAAGCTGTAATATTTTGTATTACTCAAATTAGCATTAAACAGAACCTAACCTTTGTTACGTGAATGATCATGCACACATCTAGGGTACTGGGAAAGTCGCTTACAACAAACCTGAAATCTAAGAAATAGTTTACCCTTGGGCTTACACACAAATAGGGAAAGAAGAAAAGATAAGATATGACAACCGGATATAAGAAGACGAGTTTGTTTACTTGAACAAAAGAAAATTTGAAAGTTGATAGTGATACGGAGATACTTATGTGAAGTACATTGTCTTTATAGTTTAAAGACTGGATGTTCATTTACGCATAAAAAAGCTTTAAGATGAGCAAGACCGTACCAGTAATTGAAGAAATCCAGAACCCTTTGGAAGAAGGCTTAACAAACATATGACATTCTTCGTTCATCTAAGATGATCTTTTTGCTTGTCGTCATAATCAAAATGCCCATTTCGGTGCAATGCACATAACTTCTTTTCTCTGATCTCAACATCATGCCTTGAACATTTAAATAACTCCATCGCTATAGAAGAAATATGACTGCACCTATCCAAGTAAGTTGGGGCACGGAAGCCCTTTGAAACCAACACCACTAACACTTGTACAACAAGATATTCTCACCGCCCGAAGTTAACAACAATTTTGCGAAAGAGCTCTTATTCCACTGTCAAAAATAAGCGAAGACAATAGGTTCACATCTTTCAAAGCATAGCATGACTTAGCCAAGAGTTGTAACCCCACGTCAGTAACATTGAACCGGTAGAGGCTGATTAGTGTCGACGAAAGACAATTGGAAGCAACCAAAGAAAGTCCACTATCAATGATGCCGAAACAACCATATAGGAGAAGAGTGTGCAACTTTGAGCCGTAATGTTGCAGTTGGGTAAGCCGGAATCGTGTAGTTTCGTGCACTCAAATAGGGACAGGGATTGTAGATGGCGGAAACGATTGAGCAACCTATAAAGGTGGAAGGCGGTAATTGTGGTGCTAGTATGGGAGAATGAGGAAATGCTTAAAATGACGAATGAGCTACAATTTCTAAATTAATAGGATATCAATGTGGGAAGTGGGAACACATTCTTATGCCTCAGTTTACGCATAATTCATCCAAAGATCCAACAAAGAACAACCTGGAAAATCGAATAACAGACTCTTAGTCTTAATTGGTTTGATAATCGTCTTAATATTAATACGACTGTATGCATCTTTCCATATATCGGAGAGGACACTAATGAATGAGATCAATTCAAACACCAGGTGACTTATCCAACTAGCATTGTCAGTTTTAATCGAGTTGATCACGAACAAATGTCAAGTAGCTTGAATTGCTTAAATATCTCAAATTGAACGAGCAGACTACTAAGTCATTAAAGCTTAGTTTGAAGTCTAACGAGCTTCAAAATGGTCCAGGCTTAGTTTTTTTAAGTAACAAAAAATATTGAAAGAACTTTTACCGACAAACACAAACTAGAACTCAAGTAGTTTAGTTCGTTTAGCAGCTATATATCAATTTTATTTTACAAAATTATATATCTAATTTTATTCTAGTATTAACTTAATTTTCAATCCTTTATTTTTTGTTGTCTATAGAATATTATGGAGGCTTGTAGAAAATAGTATTTTTAACGAGAATTCTAGAAGGAGTACGAGAGTCGTTTGATGAAGAAGGCTTGTAGAAAATAGTATTTTTAATGAGAATTCTAGAAGGAGTACGAGAGTCGTTTGATGAAGATTATCCTAGCCGTCTATTAAGAAGGAGTTCTATCCACAAGGACCACAACCATCCTGAAAGTTTGCATAGACGTGTGTTTCCATGCCTCCAGTTGTAGACACCCCAATTTGGCCTAACGATTATTTCAAGTCCCACCTTGGGACAATCCCGATGATGAAATGGATACAGTGATTGCTGATTGCTTCTCGAGAACCTAGGACTTTCGGTAAGAACTTTGAGCCAGTTAGAGGACCCCATCCAGAGCCATATAGCCTTTGACAGAAAATACAGAAGCCTAGGAGAATCCATCTGTCGGCCGTAACATCGATCTCACGGCCTTAACATCATTTCCTCACCCGAGCAACCTGTTGCTAGAAAAATCTCCCTGAGAGATCAATCCCTCGGCCGTAAGATCGATTCCTCGGCCGCCAGATCCATTCCTCGGCCGCCAGATCTATTCCTCGGTCGCCAGATCGTCGAATCCATTCCTCAGCCGTAAGATCGATTCCTCGGCCGCCAGATCGATTCCTCGGCCGCCAGATCGATTCCTCGGCCGCCAGATCGTCTTTTTCCAGAATTCTGGAATGTTCTGTCAGTCGTTTGATCGACGCACCAAAACCCTAGCAGCCTTTTTCCGATGCGTTCGGGCTACGAAATAGATCGCGACTAGAGATCTTTGAACCCTAGAATTCCTTTTTGATTCTCGCCATTTGATTGGCCGGAGTGAGTCATCAATTGCCTATATAAAGAGGCCTTAGGGTTCCGAAATTAACATTCAATTCCTCCATCTCATACCTCCAAGCTCTGCAGAAATCATCTCACATACTCCCTCTATAGAAGCCCTAACCTTCCGAAGGCAGCCGCATCCCAAACGATCAAACCCCGAAGTACAAACCCTAACCCTAGGGTTTTCGAGAAGTAAATCAGTCAATCACATCCAATCCGAAGCAATCAAGCAACTGAGGGATTAAGGTGGTGAGGCCCAACGGCCTCTGGTTTGTTTTATTTATCGCTCCTATACTTAATCATAGCTTTCTGATTATCTGTTAATCGTATAGTCTGGTGTGAGGAAGAACACCGACCGGGGCTTCGATCCCTCGGCCGGTACATCAAACCAGGAGGATTCGTCGGCCGTGACATCTATTCACCGACCGCGGGATCTGTAGACACCTCCCTGGGACAGCTTGTTTTGTTTTGCTTTCTGACGCATGCTTTACTTATCGCACTGGCTCACTTTACTTACTGTTTAAAGGATTAATTAAACAGACTATGTGTTAGAATTAAATAAAGCATCTATATGTCTTATGTTGAATAACTATGGGCCAGTCGCATGACTGGGCAAAGAGGGGTGCCTAACACCTTCCCCTTATTGTACTTTTGGCTCCCGTATCCAGAATCTCTATCTATTTTCCCAGTTTTAATAAACTGGGTGGCGACTCTGTTTTGATGATAACCGCTATCATGTGGCGATGTTCCTAGCCATGGGAATGTCCATGATTTTGGTTTACGAAGCAAGCAATCAATCGAGCAAACAAACGTGATCAATCTGTATGGCGATGCCCCGTTTGGGAGGTGTCTACAGTTTTTGGCGACTCTGCTGGGGATATGAGAGCCATAACCAGAAAGTTCAACATAAGACTAATACATGCCTTGTTTAATTCATCTATCATATGCATCGAGCGGGCAACCCGTTGAGTTCACCTGATATCCCGGCATGACACGGGCTATGTTGGGGGTTCCAGCAAACTCCACAGTCACTCGTACCTAGTGGTATATCAAAAAGGGAATCACCCAATCACCGCCTATGATGGGCTGGTGAGAGGATTGGTGCCCTTTGACAACGGAGCACCCTGAGACTACCAAAACCTTGCATGTTTTAGAAAGCCATAGAACTTATCAAACTAAGACAGGAACCTACAGGCTAGGAACCTACTTGCATTTTTACTTCCAAGTTCTTCCTCACACCTTGTATATGTTGTTGTAACATCTCTTTCTGTGCAGAAGGGTTAGGGCTTGAACTAAAAGCCCTAACCCTAAGTCTTTATAGCCAAGCACTAATGGCGTTGCCTGCAAGGTATATTTTTGGTAAAAAGCATCATTGCTTACTTAACACTCTCGCTTTACTTAAAGCACCGCGAAGCATGGATTTCTAGAACAAAATCAAACACTGGTTGCCCCGCCGGCAACTGAAATAGAGGTTGCTCTAGCAATCTTTGCCTTGCCTGGCTAAAGGAAAGAGGGAGTGTAAAGTAGTAAAGCATGTTATGTATGCAAAGTTAAGGATATTATGGATAGAACTTGCAATACTTATTTCTCCATGGATGATTCAACATGACAAGTTTAGGACTTTGGTTCCAATTTCCAAATCGGCCTAGCAACCCATCTTTCAAAATTCAAAATTATGAGCATGCTTACCTCAACGAGCTGGTAAAATTTAGGAGGTTGTCAATGTGCTAGCAAATTATCAAGTGGATTTCGATTACCTCAATCACGTTTTGAGAAAGGATCTTCCCTAACCAAGAATTAAAAGAACTTTCAAAACTTTTTGCAATGCCTAGTCTAATGACAAGTTTTTCTGAAACATTCAAAATAGCCGCTAGCACAGCGATGGACTCCGAGTCTACTTTCTGTTGTAGCCATATGCTCAACCTTTTTCGGTTTGTCTCATAATGTGGATTGGCTTGGAAGTAGGATCTTAAGTTGCAGCAACGAGTCTTAAGAATCATCCATATCAAAAATGGCTGGCTATCTATAGTATCCGATAAACTCATGCATGCAAACGAATTGCAACATATGACTCATCTATAATCTATGTAAGTAGTTGAGGTGCTATATATACGTATCGTTTTGATTGCCTCTTTCTAACTATGCAGGGGCCAAACCAAAAGAGGAGTCCATCCCCCTCATTTTCTTTCTTTGTTCATCGCATGTCATTTGGTTGCATCACCACTAAGGGCAGTTTGCATATTAGAAAATGCACCGCATGGACAATTAGTTTTGGATATCTCAACTTGAGCATGATTAGGTTTCTCCTTCTCTTAGATTTGGAGTTTGATCTCAGACGTGATGGTAATGGCTGACAAAAATTGAAGTTTTTATCCAGCCAAGTTTTGAGCAATGGTAGCCATGTCCATCATGTCTTGGCTTTAAAACAATCTTTTCATACCTAGCTAACTCTCGCCGCCATTTCGGCCCATGTTTTGCCTCTCTTGAAAAATTGATATCATTTTGCTAATCATGGTTTCTGGCCAATTGTCACACTCAGCATGAAATGTGGGTCTTAAATTCAAGTCTCCTCGAACATGAACTACGAATGGCCTGATTCTCTGTTGGGATACGTAGGCACCTTTTGGTCGGCCACAATTTTGAAAATGTTTCCTCCTGTGCTAGTTTGCTGCCATAAGAATACTCATGATAACGTCGAACGTTGAAAACAATCCACAAGGGTTTCAAAGTAATCTTCTAGCATCTTTTGGAACACATCATAATCACTCGAATTGTCAAAAGCACAAAATGAGTTTTTCAAAGTCATGACCCATGTCATTTTTGTTGAGCTAAGAAGGAGTTGAAACATTTCTGCACCCTCCAGAGATCACCTGCTGTTGAAGATGAAGAGTATGAAAAAAAGAAGAGAGGAAAATAAAAAGAGGAAAAAAATGAGCTCGCTAGATTGAAAACCCGCGAGGGCGGTCTAGGCAAAAGTTAGAGCACGAACAAAGTGAGAAATCAACCATGTCTCCATGCATCTACTATGAGTCTCAAAGGATTGTCCTCAATCTTAGAAAATCCACTTAGCCCCTAATCTCTTGGTTAGGACCTCTGTCGCTCTGTCGTGTGTTTCAAAATGAAGAAAGGCATTCATTTCCTTATCCCAAACACTTATCCCTTGCTAGCCACGTTGAGCCTCTGGATAATTCCTTTGAAAAGCCTGGTAGACAGCCATCCCCTACTCTGGGGCATACACAAAAATACAAGGAGAGATGAAAGAAAAATCAATGAAAGAATGAGCACCCCGTCATACAAGGGGCACTTTGAAGGAAACATTTCTTCCAATACATACAAAGGACATTTTCGAAGAAACCAACTCTTTCACACAAAGTGAGACAAGAGACAACAAGAGTTGATAAAAATGTTGAAGATGGCTGCTAGCTTTTTAAACCCAAGCGTGAGTAGAAATTAGGTTTGAGCCTTTACATCCGCTTCTTTCTCAACCCAAAACCCCAAGCCTACATTATGGTCCGTAACAAAGTCCTCTCAGATTGGGGAATACGACTTAGTAGCAAGGTCCTAAACACTAGGGGCATCACCAATGTGGGACTTAACACGAAGGGCAAGAATCTTGGAATTTGCATCTTCTTAGCAAATCACACAACGTGGAGAGTAACGTGGGACAAGGGACATGGCTATGTTCCCCTTTATGCACTTCTCTCATATGGGTCTCAATAGGCGCCTATCAATCCAACTTAAGTCAGTCAGATCAAGCTCGAAGCAACAAACTCACCTAATTGGCTAAGGACATGGGTTTGCAAAATAATTCTGCGTCCTTTGATGATTGAATGACGTGAGTGTGGAACATATAGATGAAATGATATGATTTTGAAATCCTTAAGGAAAAACTTTCAAAATTGATCTTATCTCAAACAATCTTAACACAGCAAATACAAGCACAGTCACTTTTTGCAAATCTCTGAGGAAATAATATGGGTCCCTCATTTCATGAGGAGTGTAGCAATATGGTCCCTTGACCAAACAATGTTTTCAATAGTGCCGCTAAGGCATTGCGGTCTTTCAAACACCTGGCTAGTAAATAAGTCATTATTGGTCTCCCCAAATCAAGGGGAAGCATTTGATCAAATACGCAAAAGCTGAGATGTCCATAATACATTGCGAATTTACATGCATATCGCTATCACCCTGTCTTTTGCACTAACCTCTTGTCATGATTGCACAAGCTAACTCCAAATATGAGGTGTTTCTTATGATCAAACAAGGCAGAATCATCAAGGCATCATGGCCATCATCTCTATGCGAGGAGTAAAAGAGCAACAAAGGGACGCACTGTAAAATCTACCTCCCTGCCAACACACTCGGCCTTCAAAAAGCTCAGCCTAAGAAGCGTCATATCCTGGGAGAACACCTCAACTCTTTTGTGGAAATGCTGTCACACAGCATTATCAGGGGCATGCCAAGATCTCTGCCAAGCAGAAAGAGAAATATTGCACTCACATTCATTGCTGTCTACATCGCATGTCTCTATGCTAGGGGCAATTAGATCATTGTCATCATGCACATTTGAGCTAGGATCAAGCATTCATAGCCTAAACAGGGGGCTTGCGTTTCTTTTTAAATACTCAAATGCATATATGTCGCGTTGCAAACCATGTTACCCGCAATCGTTCAAGCTCTTGAACTAGGGTTCTTTAAGTGTGGTGGTCCTGCCCCTAGCAGTCAGCATAAAAGGACTTTGGCCCGTGGTCGACTCCAAGCCTGTTGCATGTTGTTTTCTTATCCATTGCTGTTTTCTAAACCATTCAAATGTGGATTGCAGGATTCTCCTGGATTTCGGTCCTTGAACCGACCATACCGAGCTTGATATCTATGACCGACAGAGCCAAGTCAAAGAGGCTGAAAGACAGCCCCAGCAAACTCTACAAATGGCACAATGCCAATAGCATTAAAGTGGCTTCGCACTTCACATCTCCATAGCTCCTTGCTTCGTGCTTTCATCTCTATCTTGGCAGCTCTGCCTTCATAAAATCAGAAGCCTCACACTTGCTCTTCAGTAGCACCATACACGTGCCTTGTCGTATTCGCGGCCTTATCTGGCTTTTCAAGAACTCCGAGCAACTCTACACTCAGGCCTCGCTGTATAGCAGGTTCCTTCTTAACAGTGCAGTGCTTACTTTAGCTGCCCCGAGCTCACATCTTGAGGTTAAGTAGTCTCACCACTTCCAGGCCAGCGAAACAATCATGCGGCTTCCACTTAATACATTGAGTGAACAGCCAACAAGAAAAAGCACCTGTATAAAGCTTGCACACTCCAGCCCTTCAGAAGGCATCTATCCTTCAAAAAGGGCATCCGTGTTGATAAAGCCCTCCAGAATGGCGTTTATGTTGCTAGCTTCCAAAAAGTGTTTGTATAGCCAGCTTCTAGAAAGCATTCAGTCTCCAGAAGGCACCCCGTTAATGGAGGCGATGGAAATCTCTGAAGTCATTAATGGCCGAAGCATTTAACAAACCTTATGGCACTTTGGGTCAACAAGTCAACAAAGTCAAAGTGGAATATGGTCAAGAACTAGCCTTAGGGGCAATCCCGAGCATACTCAGAACCAGCCTTGGGAGGCATCCCAAGCATGTGGAAACTAGCCTTAAGGGCACCCCAAGCACGTGGAATCCATCCTCTGACTCCTGGCGTTCCCACGCCCGATAAATCAACCTCGCAGCTGCTGCATCCTTCTTCAAAATCTCCTCTTTCAAAGACAATCGATTTGAATCCAGGCACCAACAAAGCATTCATGGTATTCTGGGCCTGTGGCCAATAGAACTTATAATCAAATCCAGCCTTGGGAGCATTCCTGGGCGTGCAAGCACCAGCGTCAGAATAAATCAAAAGCCTTGCATAGGCTGTCAAGTGTCTGCCAGAAGCACTCAAGATCATTCCGAGCATGAGGAAATTAGCCTTGGGAGCATTCCCAAGCTTAAGAAGGATCAAGTAATGACAAAAGCCTTGCAGGGGTTACCAAATGCACGCAATCTAGCCTTGGGGGCAATCCCGAGCAAGTGAAATATAGCCTTGGAGGCAATCACGAACATGAGGAATCTCAAGCACCAATGTTGGACCCGCTTCGGGACTTTTTCGGAGCTCTCTCTGAAGCAGCAAGTTCGCAACTACTGGTCACTTGACCTTTGAGGATTATAGACTGTGAACTCTTGCTCGCAAAACCCAAAAGATCCTTCAGACTCTACACCCCAGTTGCTGTACTCCGGAAGTACGACAGCAAGCTCTATGCTCATCGTCACCCAGCAACTCCATGTTCACGCCTACAGCAATCAAGACACTCGACGGTTCTGCTATTCATCCCCATCAAGTCACTCAACAGCTACATGCTCGCTACTGTCAAAGCCAGTCAATGGCTCCCCCGCCTCAGCAGCACCCCGTGCTCAATAGCTCCATACTTAAGTCACTCAGCAAGCTATCCCAACATCTTCATATCCAACAGCTTCAGTGGCTCTGTGCCCATACTCGCTAGCGTCCAGCAGCTTTAGGCTCACTATCAGCAGCTCTAAAGCTCACTCAGCGGCCCTATGCTCACCATCATGATCACTTAGCAGCTCCGTGTCCATTCAACAACTCTGCAACCAAGCCCCGAGCTCATTATCTCAACAGCCCTATGCTTACTATCAGCAACACCATGCTCCTTGCTTCAAACTCCGCAACTTCAAGTTTGCCATCGCTCAACACAGGTTCTACGCCTGTAATCATCTTAGCAGCTCTATTCAACGGCTCCAGGCCCATCATTTCAACGGCTCCAAGCTTATCATCTCAGCAATACCATGCTTCTTGCACCATCACCACTTCAGCAGCTCTAAGCTCGCTATCAAGCTATTCAATTGGCGCCACGCCCATCATCTCAGCGCATCGCCTAATATCGTAAGCTCAGCAGCTCCAAGCTCGCTACCACTCAGCTGTTACCAGCAACCCTATAGCTCCGTAGCTCCATCTGCTACAACAAGCTCCGAGCTCATCATTATCAAAGCAATCCAACGCTTACCTCAATGGCTCTGCACCTGTCAAATCGGCGGCTCCACGCCCATCTATCAAACAGGCCCCTCGCCTATCATCCCAGCAGCTCCACACAGGCTCCTCGCCTACCTTCTCGACAGCTCTACGCCCGTAACAATCAATCTCAGTGGCTCGAAGCCCATTATCGACAGGCTCTATGCCTATATACACTCACTCAGTGGCTCGAAGCCGTAAACAACCCATCTCAGCAGGCTCTAAGCCCAATCACCGTCAGCAGCTCCACGCTCGCTATCTCAGCGGCTCCAAGCCCACTATCCCAACTGGCTCGAAGCCATAATAACCAATCTCAGCGGCTCGAAGCCTATTATCAACAAGCTCTACGCCTATATTCATCATCTCAGCGGCTCTATGCCCTCACCTATCAACTCAGTGGCTCCAAAGCCCACTATCTCAACTGGCTCGAAGCCGTAACAACCAACTCAGCGGCTCCAAGCCCACCGTTTCAACTGGCTCCAAGCCGTAATAATCAAGTCTACTTCAGCGGCTCAAAGCCCATTACTCCAACAGGCTCGAAGCCTGTATCTATCGTCTCAACTGGCTCAAAGCCGTAAACAAACAATCTCAGCGGCTCCAAGCCCATTATCTCAACTGGCTCGAAGCCGTAAACAAGCAACAGGCTCTAAGCCGCCCCAACAATCAAGACATCTATTCTCAGGCTCTACGCCTGAATGCTCAAAAATCTAACATTTTTGAATGCTCAAGCTCTACGCTTGGATGCCCAACCACTGTGTACTGGATGCTCAAGTTATACACTTGAATGCTCAAGCTCTACGCTTGGATGCCCAACCACTGCGTACTGGACGCTCAAAGCCTGTACTTTGAATGCTTGGATTCTACCGTCTGAATGCTCGAGCTCTACGCTCTGAATGCTCAAGTCCGGAACTTGATAGAAGCTCTAAGCTTAAAACAAACACACACGCACGGGCCCGTGCACATTTGCATCAACATTTCACATCGAGTCTGCATCATCATATCTGTTCACATCTAACAACAAGCATTGCACATATACACTCTGCATATCTCTCATGAAACAGGTCAACCCTGCAATCAACCGGCTCTATGCCTCGGTTTTATTGATCGGCCCAACGCCTCGATCCTTTGGCTCTACGTCAACACTTATGATGAGAAAGCTCCGTGCACAGACCATCAGAATACAACCAGCTCCACGCTTCGGTTTATATCACGTCAAGCTCTAAGCTCCGACAACTCAGGCCCTCGCCTCAAGACTGCATGCAGGCTCCACGCCTCAATCACTTCAGGCTCCATGCCTCAGTTCCTACACCTCAGGCTCTTGCCTTATACCAGCTCCGCGCTTCGGTTCATCCCGTCAAGCTCAAAGCTCTGACACCTCAGGCTCTCGCCTTATGATCAATACCAGCTCCGCGCTTCGGTCCCATCAAGCTCTAAGCTCACCTCAGGCCTCCGCCTCATAAACCACAGCAGGCTCCACGCCTCAATCTAGTCACCTCAGGCTCTCGCCTTATGATCAATACCAGCTCCGCGCTTCGGTCAAACCCAATCTCCTCAGGCCTCCGCCTCATAAACCACAGCAGGCTCCACGCCTCAATCTAGTCACCTCAGGCTCTCGCCTTATGATCAACGCCAGCTCCGCGCTTCGGTCAAACCCAATCTCCTCAGGCCTTCGCCTCAAGATTGCAACAGGCTCCACGCCTCAATTCCATCTCTCTCCAGGCTCTCGCCTCGTGACTACAACCGGCTCCGTGCCTCGGTTTCTTCATCACCAAAGCTCCATGCTCCAGTTACTGGCCCTGCGCCCCTCATATCTCAAAAACAACCGGCGTCCAAATTCATCCCCAATAGATGGTTTGGATTCCACCCCATTACATCAATCCCTTCCAGCTCATTCGCAAGGATAGGCTACTCTACCGAGCTCCTTTCAGTCAAAGTAAGGATGATCAAGAAAAGCAAACGCACCTGCAGTGTACTGATCTACCCCAAAATAACTAAGGAAGCTCTCCGCAAGAACTCCCCCGGCAGCCCCGTGCTCCTTCAACTACTCTTCGCCCAAACCCTGGCTCAGTCTAGGTACGTCACACTACGGCTTTTTAAGCCCTAAGGTACGTCTTCTGTCTCTAACCCTCCAAACTTTTATTTTTCTTTTATTGTCCCGAACTACGATTGGTCTGAATTTCCCTTGTGGAATACGTAGGCAGCCTCCCGGCCCGACCATAACAAAACCTTTTTCGAAAACCCCTTGGAATAGTGGTTGGACCAAATTGAGTTGCTTTTTACAGCTTTGACTCTTACTCAAACATGTCTCGCGATCCGTCTGAGTTCAGTCAAAGAGGGGCATCTGTAGACACCCCAATTTGGCCTAACGATTATTTCAAGTCCCACCTTGGGACAATCCCGATGATGAAATGGATACAGTGATTGCTGATTGCTTCTCGAGAACCTAGGACTTTCGGTAAGAACTTTGAGCCACTTAGAGGACCCCATCCAGAGCCATATAGCCTTTGACAGAAAATACAGAAGCCTAGGAGAATCCATCTGTCGGCCGTAACATCGATCTCACGGCCTTAACATCATTTCCCCACCTGAGCAACCTGTTGCTAGAAAAATCTCCCTGAGAGATCAATCCCTCGGCCGTAAGATCGATTCCTCGGCCGCCAGATCCATTCCTCGGCCGCCAGATCTATTCCTCGGCCGCCAGATCGTCAAATCCATTCCTCAGCCGTAAGATCGATTCCTCGGCCGCCAGATCGATTCCTCGGCCGCCAGATCGTCTTTTTCCAGAATTCTGGAATGTTCTGTCAGTCGTTTGATCGACGCACCAAAACCCTAGCAGCCTTTTTCCGATGCGTTCGGGCTACGAAATAGATCGCGACTAGAGATCTTTGAACCCTAGAATTCCTTTTTGATTCACGCCATTTGATTGGCCGGAGTGAGTCATCAATTGCCTATATAAAGAGGCCTTAGGGTTCCGAAATTAACATTCAATTCCTCCATCTCATACCTCCAAGCTCTGCAGAAATCATCTCACATACTCCCTCTATAGAAGCCCTAACCTTCCGAAGGCAGCCGCATCCCAAACGATCAAACCCCGAAGTACAAACCCTAACCCTAGGGTTTTCGAGAAGTAAATCAGTCAATCACATCCAATCCGAAGCAATCAAGCAACTGAGGGATTAAGGTGGTGAGGCCCAACGGCCTCTGGTTTGTTTTATTTATCGCTCCTATACTTAATCATAGCTTTCTGATTATCTGTTAATCGTATAGTCTGGTGTGAGGAAGAACACCGACCGGGGCTTCGATCCCTCGGCCGGTACATCAAACCAGGAGGATCCCTCGGCCGTGACATCCATTCACCGGCCGCGGGATCCATCTCCCTGGGACAGCTTGCTTTGTTTCCTGCTTTTTGATGCATGCTTCAATTACAGTCCTGGCTCACTTTACTTACTGTTTAAAGGATTAATTAAACAGACTATGTGTTAGAATTAAATAAAGCATCTATATGTCTTATGTTGAATAACTATGGGCCAGTCTCACGGCTGGGCAGAGAGGGGTGCCTAACACCTTCCCCTTACTGTACTTTTGGCTCCCGTATCCAGAATCTCTATCTGTTTTCCCAGTTTTAATAAACTGGGTGGCGACTCTGTTTTGATGATAACCGCTATCATGTGGCGATGTTCCTAGCCATGGGAATGTCCATGATTTTGGTTTACGAAGCAAGCAATCAATCGAGTAAACAAACGTGATCAATCTGTATGGCGATGCCCCGTTTGGGAGGTGTCTACACCAGTGCCTATATAAAAAGGGAAACTTCGAGGAATGCAAGTTTAGAGGGCACATTTTCGATGGCACTGATAAGCCCGTGATAGTGTAAATAACCGGGCTTATCTCGCTCATTTTTGCCACGCTCACGCGTATAACTCCTTGTTTTTTATTGATATTGCGCGAAATGTGCGTTTTTGGTGATTACAGGTTTTCCTTGTGAATAAGGCTTGTTCAGAGCCAAGTTTCGCTCCAACAACGTTCGGTGATCCGAGGGCTCCAATCGGAGCGATTCCGGAGCTTGGGGATGGTCGTGGAAGCCCCGGAACCAAGCCTGCAATGAACTGCTGGTGGAAGGCTGACAGACGCAATGTCTACCGGTAGACATTCAATGTCTACCGGTTCAATCCCAGATCAGTGAGGCCACCATTCTGCACCAATTTGACATCGGCCAATGTCTACCGGTAGAGGTCAATGTCTACCGGTAGAAATCCAGTTAAAGCAGATTCAGTTTTTGCCACGTAGCCGTTCTACCGGTAGATGGCCAATGTCTACCGGTAGACATTCCCCAGTTTCTGCAGATTTCTATTTTCTTTTTCTTTTTCTTTTGTAACTAAAAATGGGTACTATATAAGCCCCCTTTACACGTTTTTTAGGGCATCTTGGATCATTTTAAGCTAGCTCTTTCTCTCTCTACCTCCCTCTCTTCTCCAACTCTCAATTTCTCATTAATGGAGCATTGATTGGTGGGTTTAGGGGTGGTTGATCTTCATTAAAGTTGTAAGTAACCTTGAGGTCTTCATTAATCAAGTGTTTATTTCTAATTTGAGCATGATTTCGTTTTCCCCCTTTCTTACCCTTGTTTATCTCACTTCTCCTTTGATTATGGTTGAGTAGTGTAGCAAGATTAGGTTATGGGATGATTAACATCCCGTAACCAAGGGTATTCCTTGTTCTTCTCTCTCTAAACTTCATTTTCAAAGAGTAAACATGATTTAGGGTATTTTTACGTAGCAAAGCTTGGAGATGTTAACCCCTTTGATCATTTGTAGGCAAGGGTTTCGATTTCTTGCCACACGTGATGCTTAGGGCTATGTCTTTCCGAGCGTTTGTCAAAATATTCCCAAAACCCTAATTTGTTTACCAGTCATTTTGAGAAGAGAGGAACAAGGGTGCTTTTGAGTTATGGGTGTTAGTTATCCTTTAACCTAATCTTTAGTTAATCTCCAGTTTAAAAAGCCGTAGTTAGGTTAAGTAGCCAGTTTTCCCAAAATCAGTCAGTTGGCCGTCTCAACGCCGAATTGGTTGGCGGCCCTAACGCTAAAACTCTCGACATTCGCTAATCTCCAAAGTTAAGTTATGGACGCGCTCCCTGTGGAATCGATCCCGGACTTCCGGGTTTTATTATGCTTTCAAACGACCTAACCCTACGCTTGGGGTTTTCTTATTGCAACACACATTAAGGTCGCAAGCATTTTTGGCGCCGTTGCCGGGGAGCGCTTTCTATTATAGCTTATTGGAGGTTCGCCAAACCACTGTAAGTATCTCGCTTAACTTTTGCTTTGCGTAGTTTATGCTTAAACTGGTGGATACCTCTAACCTGAGCGTGTCTCTAACCTGAGGTTTAACGAAGCTAGTGTAAGTATAAACTGCCTTTTTACTTTCTGCACATACTTTTTTGAGGCGGCGGCATAGCCCCTCATTGTTGTTGTTGTTAGGAGGCGGCGGCATAGCCCCTCTTGTCTGCTTAATTTTGCTTTGTCAACCGTTGTCTCTCTGGGAAGGATTCTAAGTGTATGCGCGGTGGTCACCGGGGAGCCTTTCGGAGTCCTATTTCTAAAAGGCTTCACCGGTCTTTTTCTCCTCCTCGTCCCAAAACCCCTCATCGGGTTAGGGCAAGGACACCACCACCAGTGAGAACTCCTTTTGTAATAAGATCCCCTCCGAGAGAAACAATGGCAGGCAATGGTGCTGGAGGCAACCCAGGTGCGGCTGAAAGAACTATGAGTGATTATCTGAATCCGACACGTACTACGCCGGCCCCTACCATAGTTCTTCCGGCCGCAACTGAGGCGAATAATTTTACGGTGAAAATGCATCACCTAAACTCAATGCCTTCATTTTACGGAAAAGATAAGGAATGCCCGTACACGCATATGCGGGCATTCGAGGAAATGGTGTCGACAATAGTTTCTACGCCTGCCCAGTTAGAGTCGGCAAAACTTAAACTTTTCCCGTTTTCTGTCAAGGACAAAGCCAAACTCTGGTTGAATAATATGAGGCCCCAATCTTTGGCGAATTGGGCAGATTTATCAAAGGCTTTCTACAAAAAATTCTTTCCCCCTCATCTCACGAAAGAGCTTATAAATCAAATCCAAACTTTTAAGCAGAAGGAGGGGGAATCGTTTTACCAGTATTGAGAAAGGTTTAAGGATTTGCTTAACTCCATCCCCCACCATGGCTTCGAACCCTTTCAAAAAGTTGAAATTTTGCTAAAGGGGTGCTTTCCGAGCACTAGACTCCTTATGGATAGCATGGTTGAGGGTGGAGTCATGGCCAAAACTCCTAGTGCAGCGTGGGACAATTTCGAAGAGTTGGCGGAGAAAACGCAATCCTGGGATTGCTCGGAACCCTCCGAGAGAAACATGCTTAATCCGGGAACGAGCAATCCCGGAAAATTTCAACTCAATGAACAACATGACCTTGCACACAAAGTCGCCCAGCTCTCCCGCCAAATCGAAAATTTACAACTTAATAAAGTGGCGGGGGTGGCTTCGGTGGGCAAGGTGGAAGAATTTTGTTTTATCTGTGATGTTTCAGGGCACGCCACGGGAGATTGCCAAATGCTCCATGCCGTCAAAGATATTCTCCAAGGAACGGGTCCATGTCCAGTGGAGGTCAACGCCGTTAATCAACGGTTTGACCCTTATTCTTCAACATATAATGCGGCATGGAAGCTTCATCCAAATTTCCGGTGGAGTGACCCGCAACCTCCCGGACCTCAACAAGTTCCCCAAGTCCCACAACATCAACAACCACAACAACAAACATTCCGGCCTCCCCAATCTCAGGGAGCGCCGAGGTTTCCCCATAATCAACAACCACCGGGGTTTGCACCGCCGGGACATCCTCAAGGGCCAATGCCAAATCAATTCCAACCCCCCAAGCGGTCATGGGAGGATATCATGTCTTCTTTCGTCCAAAGTCAAGCAACTCTCAATGACCAAACCACTCAAGCATTGGGGGAAATCAATAAACAAATGGTCAAATTGAATAACACGGTGGGGTTGCTTTAACAAGAGAGGGGGAAACTTCCGACTCAAACCCAAGCAAATCCGCAAGGACAACATTTTGTGGGAAGCTCTTCGGTGCCTAGTCCCGAGCAAGCAAAGTCCATTACAACATTGCGGAGTGGCAAGGAAGTTGATAAGACCATTCCTCCCAAACCTATCAAGCCGCGGGTTACGCCCGTTGTAGTGCAAACTTCGGATGCTTCTATTGCCTCACCAACCTCGGAGCCCTCTCCCGTTGGTGAGCAACCGGACAAATCTCAAGAAGAAGAACCAAAGGCCCCCGTTTCCCAAATACCGGCCCCGTTTCCCCAAAGGTTGAAGGCGCCGGCCCATGCCAACACCAATGCCGAGATCTATGAGTTGTTCAAGCAAGTGAGAATCAATATACCGTTGGTAGATGCGGTTAGGGCTGCTCAAAAAATCCGGTGAACCGTGAAACCGGTCCGGACCGAACCGATCCGTACCTTTTGGATTTTGTCCGTGGATTAATGGTCCGGACACGGATTGAAAAATTAGAAAATCGTGACTCACGGTTTGGTCCACGGATTTTCATTACAAAACCGTGGATTAACCGAACCGAACCGTGAGATATTTATTTTATATAAATAATATATATAAATATATATGTGTATTTATATAATAAATTGTTAGTAATGTTAACACTTTTTTCTACCAATTTTAGTATTTTATCTTAATAATGGGATATAATGTAGATGTACATAAAATATAAGGAGTAAATTATAGTGTTTTCATATAAATAACGGGTAACCCTAGTTGAGTTTCACTAGTTCGTTTCTTTTTTATTTTTTTTAATGTTATGTACTATAATGATACAATTCTACTAGTATTTAGATTCTTTTGAATTTGATTTTTAAAATAGGTTTTTGGTAGTTTATGTAACAAGTATTTTCTGGTGGTGTTAAACTTAATTTTGAATGTAACATTCTTCCCTTTTAGTGTGGGATATATGCTTAAGCTTTATTTTTGTTAAAATCCGTGGACAAAACCGTAACCGATCCGCGAGTCACGGATCGGATTTTATTTTGTAAAAACCGAACCGTAGGACTTTTGGTCCGGACACGGATTTCATTTTATAAAAACCGTGACTAGCGGTTCGGTCCTCGGATTCCTAGAAATCCGAACCGAACCGGACCGCGAGCAGCCCTAGATGCGGTCAAGCAAATTCCTACGTATGCTAAATTTCTCAAAGACTTATGCACTCAAAAGCGTAAGTTGAATGTTCAAAAGAGGGTTTTCTTGACGGAGCAAGTGAGCTCTATTATCCAAACCAATGCGGTTCCAAAGTACAAGGACCCGGGTTGTCCAACCATCTCACTCACCATTGGCGGCAAGAAGATTGAGAAAGCTCTCCTAGATTTGGGGGCTAGTGTGAACTTGCTTCCATACTCGGTTTATGAACAACTTGGCTTGGGAGAGATGCGGCCAACACCGGTGACGTTGCAATTGGCCGATAGAAGCATTAGAGTTCCTCGTGGAGTGGTGGAGGATGTTCTTGTCCAAGTAGACAATTTTATCTATCCCGTGGACTTTGTTGTGTTGGATGTTTGCCCGGTTCCCTCCTCTCAAGTGGCAACATCAACTCCGGTCATTCTTGGGCGTCCATTCCTAGCCACGGCCGATGCCGTTATCCATTGTCGGAGTGGTTTGCTCAACCTTACCTTTGGCAATATGAAGATGGAGGTGAACGTATTCAATATCGGAAGTCAAATGGGGGACGATGAGTGCATCCATGAAGTCAATCTTATCGATTCATTGGTCCAAGAGCATGTGGACAATGTGTTGTGCAAGGATCCGTTGGAGGTGTGTCTTACCACCGAAGAAGCAACATTCCTAGACTCACCGGAGGTGGAGTATTTGTGTTCGTTGCTTGATATGGCCGATGTTTGCGGGACGGACTTATGGTCTCCTAAATTTGAAGAGTTGCCTCCTCTTGAGTGCAAGACCCTTCCCTCGAGTATCCAACCACCAAAACTCGAGTTGAAAGTCCTCCCGGATACATTGAAATATGCTTTCTTGGGTGCAAGTGAAACTTACCCGGTGGTGATCTCTTCCTCTCTCGACGGTTTGCAAGAAGCCCAACTCCTTGAACTTTTGAAGCGGCATACTAAAGCTATTGGGTGGACTATTGCGGATATCAAAGGGATCGACGCTTCAATTTGTTCCCACCACATTGCCCTCGAAGATGACGTCAAACCTTCTCGCCAACCACAACGCCGTTTGAATCCTATAATGAAAGATGTGGTGAAAGCGGAGGTTTTGAAACTCTTAGACGTGGGAATTATCTATCCGATCGCCGATAGCAAGTGGGTTAGTCCTATCCAAGTGGTCCCCAAGAAATCCGGCATCACCGTGGTGCCCAACGCCAACAACGAGTTAGTTCCTACCCGAGTCACAATCGGATGGCGCGTATGTATCGATTACCGGAAGCTTAACGCTAGCACTCGGAAGGATCACTTTCCTCTACCTTTCATTGATCAAATCTTGGAACGGGTAGCGGGGCACGCCTATTATTGCTTCTTGGATGGATACTCGGGGTATAACCAGATTGAGGTCGCCTTAGCCGATCAAGAGAAAACAACGTTCACTTGCCCGTTTGGAACGTTCGCTTATCGTCGCATGCCGTTCGGCTTATGCAATGCGCCCGGAACCTTCTCACGGTGTATGATGGGCATTTTCAGTGATATGATCGAGAAGATCGTCGAGGTTTTTATGGATGACTTCTCGGTGTTCGGCGATTCATTCGAAGCTTGCTTGGAAAACTTGGAAAGGGTATTGGCGAGGTGTGAAGAGAAAAACTTGGTGCTCAATTGGGAGAAATGTCACTTCATGGTGACTAACGGTATCGTTTTGGGCCACATTGTATCGGAAAAGGGGATTGAAGTTGACAAGGCCAAGATCGATCTTATCGCCACCCTCCCGACCCCTAAGTGTGTTAAGGATATCCGCTCCTTCCTCGGGCATGCCGGGTTTTATCGGCGTTTTATCAAAGACTTCAGTGCAATCTCAAGGCCGTTGTGCCACCTTCTCTCTAAGGATGCCCCGTTTGAGTGGACCCCGGCTTGTGAGGAAGCGTTCAAAAAGTTGAAGTCCAGCCTCATCTCTCCTCCCATTGTGCAAACACCGGATTGGAGTTTGCCATTTGAGCTCATGTGTGATGCTAGCGACTACGCGGTAGGGGCGGTTCTCGGGCAAAGGAAAGACAAAAATCCATACGTCATCTATTATGCGAGCAAAACCCTGAATGAGGCTCAAATGAACTATTCTACCACGGAAAAAGAGTTGCTTGCCGTCGTTTTTGCCTTAGACAAATTCCGATCGTATTTGGTGGGATCCCCCATTATTGTCTACACTGACCATGCTGCTTTGAAATACCTCTTCACGAAGCAAGATGCGAAAGCACGGTTAATCCGATGGATTTTGTTGCTTCAAGAGTTCAATATCACAATCAAGGATAAAAAGGGGGTGGAGAACGTCGTGGCGGATCACTTGTCCCGTCTTGAGTTCGGGGATTCTTCTTCAAAGCTCCCGATTGTTGATACATTTTCGGATGAACAACTTTTCGCCGTGTCTGGTTGCCCATGGTGTGCCGACATCGTAAATTATCTTGTCACCGGGCGAATTCCGAACCATTGGACCCCACAAGACCGACGGCTCTTTCTTAGTGAGGTGAAAAGATTTTTCTTTGATGATCCTTATCTATTCAAATATTGCTCGGATCAACTCATTAGGCGGTGTGTGCCCGACGAAGATCACCAAGGGATTCTCTCCTTTTGTCATACCGAGGCGTGTGGCGGTCATTTTTCCCATAAGAAGACCACTGCCAAAATTCTTCAATGCGGATTCTATTGGCCGAACCTTCACAAGGATGCTTATGCATTTTGCCGCGCATGTGAGCAATGCCAAAAATTGGGTGCGGTGACTCGGAGGAATATGATGCCCCTCACCAATATCCTAGTTGTGGAAGTGTTCGATTGTTGGGGAATTGACTTCATGGGCCCATTTCCAAATTCTGGCGGTTTCCTCTATAATCTCTTGGCGGTGGACTATGTGTCCAAGTGGGTCAAAGCCATTGCCACTCGCACCAATGATTCCAAAGTGGTGGTCGATTTTCTCAAGGAGCATATCTTGTCGCGGTTTGGGATGCCCCGAGCCATCATAAGCGACCAAGGCACCCACTTTTGCAACCGCTCTTTCGAAGCCCTCATGAGGAAGTACGGAATTACTCACAAGGTCTCCACCGCCTATCACCTGCAGACCAACGGCCAAGCCGAGCTCGCCAACCGTGAGGTAAAGTATATCTTAGAAAAAACCGTTAATTCAAACCGGAAAGATTGGTCACAACGTTTGACCGATGCTTTGTGGGCATACCGGACCGCGTATAAGACCGTGTTGGGCGCTTCGCCCTATCGGCTTGTCTATGGTAAGGCGTGTCACCTCCCGGTTGAGTTGGAACACAAGGCATACTGGGCTATTAAATCTTTGAACTACCGTTTGCCCGATGCCGGTGCCCACCGTAAACTCCAACTAAGTGAGCTTGAGGAAATCAGGAGGGATGCGTATGATAACACTGACATTTATAAATCCAAAGTCAAAGCTTTTCATGATAAGACCATCCAAAGGAAAAATTTTGAGGAAGGTCAAAAGGTGTTGTTGTATAACTCTAGACTCCATGTTTTTCCGGGAAAATTAAGGTCGCGTTGGGAGGGCCCCCATGTTGTGCATAAAGTTTTTCCACACGGGGCGGTTGAAATTTTGGACCCCGCAAGTGGTTTTATTTCCAAGGTCAATGGTCAGCGTCTAAAGCCATTTTTAGAAAACTGTGCGGTGGAGGATACGGTTGAAGAGTTAGCAAATCCGGTCTATGTTGATAGTCCGTTGGTCTAAAATGTTCTAAAAATGTTTTCACGGGGAGCTCTTGCGTACTTCTGGACTTAATTGTTTGGAAGGCCCGGCCTCTTCGGGGGTACCCATCATTGACTTGGGTTTATAGCTTCGCACGCCGCTATTCAAATAAGTCGTGTACCCAGCTCCGGTTCGTAAGGGCAAATCTTTTGTGGTCCGGTATAGCCACCTGTGTTTCGCCTAGGGTGTTGTCTCTTTTGCTTTGCGACACCCTACGCGAAACATGGGGAGAAAAGTAGTACCCGTTTAATCACGTGACGATTCGGTGGTTTATTAACTTGTACATAATGATTTTTGTGCCGGGCTATCACGAGCCGGCGGTACTAATGTCTTTTGTCTCCCGATTCGTTGGTTCTTAAGCCTGATTGCAGGAATGAGCTTTGGAAGCTTTGCTACGGACGGACGGTGACAATGGCGCAAAATCCTCCAACTTGGTCGAGGTATCGGGTGGTTGACATTCCACCCCGTCGGTACATTTTTTGTCCCCATCTCCTTATTTTACGTCTTTGTGCATCGAGGGCGCTGCTCATTTCTAGTTGGGGGGGGGGAGTTTACATTTATGCTGTATGTTTTCGTTTTTGCGTAGAATTTTAAAAAATTTGCGATTTCTTCCCTTGAATGGAGTTACTTAGCATATGCTCAGTCTGTGTTCGTAAGTAGCAAAGGTTCGGTGTGTATACACCATTGAAAATTTGTGCAACTCATCCCGGATGCATAGACATGAACTGTATGTATCACATCTCCAAAGTGCATTTGAGTCGGTTGAGCATACAGAGTGGAGATTCATTTTGTTGTATCCCATGTGTCCTTGTTTTTCGTACCTGTAGTTTAGGCCTTTTCCTCTCTTGTACATACTTAGGTAATTTTGATTCCGGTCATGCATTGCAAACGAGGCTAAGGTTTGTTTGAAAAAATGATACAAGGCATTATTTTTGTGATTAAACCACATATTATCACCCTCGATCCTTGTTTGTGCTGTGTCCAAACCCAATTCCTTGTAAACTTAGGATATCGGTGGAGTGGAGGATGGTCGGGGCTGTGATTTTGGGTTGTTAGCTGAACTGGTGTGAGATTTGGAAGTTGGGAAGTGTTCTGAATAAAATCTGCAGATTTCAGTTTTTTTTGGAATGTCTACCGGAATGTCTACCGGTTCAATTCGTGATCAGTGGAACCATCAGTTGGCCAAGTTGGAATGTCTACCGGTAGAGATCAATGTCTACCGGTAGATCGCACCAGTCCGAGAACAAGTATAAAGGGCCCGTCAGTTCATTTTTTTGGTCCCAACCTCAGAGTAAACCGTTCTTTCTCTCTCTAACCCTTTCAAAACCCACGAAACCCTATTCTTTTCCTCTCCACCACCGTTCCTTACCCTAAATCTCCACCAAATCTTCAGATTGCTCACCAATCCTTCATAACTTCCCAACCCCTCCCTCAATTCCAAGGATTTCGTTCCCCATCTCTTCACCACACAACCCAGGTAACTCTCTCTCTCTCTCTCTCTCCACTCAAAATTACCCACAAATTCCTCACCACAGACCCCATCTTTTCATCTCCCTGCATCTCTAAACCTCCACAATCACCCCCAAACTCAAAGCCCCAAACCCTAGGTCCGAAATTCTCTGCACCATGTCAACCGCAATGCGTACGTACGATCGGTCAAAGGCTGAGGGGGGAAGGAAAGTGATCAATTTGTCCACAAGGAAGAGGGGCGAGGGCTCCTCCAGTGATCAGAATGAGGAACGGAGGAAGAAGAAAAAGGAGGAGGGTGAGAGGAAGAAACACATGGATTGGGTGGCCACACTCCAAGGGCGGAAAGTAACGTGCGAGCGACAAGTTTGCGAGCACAGCTTGGCCGAGAATGCCTACATTGGAATCATCCGGGACAAAGGTATGAAGCACTTTTTCAAGAAAGTTGAGGGGTATGTTAAAAACTGGGTCGTAGACTTCTTTTCTCGTATGAAGTACGATATTGCTAATGCTAGTATTGAGACCACTGTGGGTGGTGTTGACATAGTAGTGACCCCCAATGTTATTGTTGAATACCTGGGCTATACTAGGCCGGAGGAGGAAACCATCACCTATCCTCGGCCTGGTGGGGAGTTGATGGATATGAGCGTGATTTACCCTGAGGTTTTTAAGGATGGGATGCGTTCCGAGATAGGGGGTGACTTAAAGGACGAATACAGGACCATGAATAAGGTCCTGCACTACAACCTGTTCCCCCGCGGTATGGAGAAAACCCCGTATGAGCATGAATTGGAGTTGCTCTACGTGTTCATGAATCCAAATGAGACCATGGACTTTGCCCAATGGATTTTCGACCAGCTCGTCCAATTCAAACATGAATACAGAAAAGGTTTGAACTTCCCCTTTCCCGCCATGATCACCCAGCTGTGCTTAGCCAATGGCCTCACCCTGGACAACCAAAGGATTGACCCTAGCTCTCCGGGCATCATCAATGCCACTTCGGAGAATAAGAGCCGGACGAACGTAACAAAAATGAGGGAGGCCCGTGCCCAAGCTCAAGCCCAAGGGGACCCTCAGGCTGGCCCGTCCAATGTGCCTTCTAGCTCTGCCCCGAAGAAGAAAGGGTCAACGCTGAAAAGGCTTTTGTGTCAGCTTTTGTGCAGAACGGCGGAGGTTCAGGAGGACCAAAGGAGGGCGGACCATAAGGCAAGCTTCTTTTATGAGCAGATGGCTGAGCAGACGGGGAGGAGGTATGAGCCCCCTGCGGAGTTCGCAACGGACAGGGCTATTGGTGAGCACCGTAGCCCTGAGTACTCAGAGGATGAGCTCAATGAGGATGAAATTCGGGAGGTGGAGCAGCAGTATGATCCGGGCATGTTTGAGCGTGCTTTTGGCCCTGGAGCTCAGTGATTGTGATGGTGGTAGTATGTGGTAGTGGTAGATTTTGGAGTAACTTTAGTTTGAGTTATCGAGTCGGTGGTTGAGTCTTGCATTTTGCTTATCGAGTCTGTTTTTATTTTCTGTCTTTAGTCTTGTTATGTCGATCGGAATGTTTTAATTGGGGACAGTCGTATTTTGTGGTTCCGGTCGTGGGGTAGTCCTCCGAGCTAGCATAGACCGGTAACCATTTTGCTTATCTTGCTTTCTGTTACTAACCGAACTCATTACAAGCCCCAAAAGACCTTAGTTGATGTCAAGTACACTGGTGTCTCTTTGCAATGCTTTTCGGAATCTTTTTATTACTGTTAGTTATGTCTGCTCTTGCATGTCGTTGCTTCAATTTCTTCTTGAGCCTTCCTTTGACTGCTAGCGTAACTGTTTGGGCCCTGTTTCGCTTTAGCCTTTTGTATCTAAGCATGGGATATGTGTTGTTTTGTTTGAGAGTTGTTGTTGTTTTGGAGTATTAACCTTGAGAGGACTGGAATCGAGGCTCGCTTTGCTCAGCTTACTCACGTGTTTCACTTGCATAAGTTCTGATAGATATAGTTCATGGCATGTTGATTGGGATGAGTTGTTGCACTGTCGGACGGATTTAATTGTAACCCTTGCTCTTTTGAAATATCAAGCATATGTTTCGTACCTTTTGATCAAATGGGAAGATTTGGTAGTCTTCCTTGAGCTTTACATCGTTTGCTAGGGACTAGCAAAATCTAAGTAGGGGGGTGTGATAAGCCCGTGATAGTGTAAATAACCGGGCTTATCTCGCTCATTTTTGCCACGCTCACGCGCATAACTCCTTGTTTTTGATTGATATTGCGCGAAAGGTGCGTTTTTGGTGATTACAGGTTTTCCTTGTGAATAAGGCTTGTTCAGAGCCAAGTTTCGCTCCAACAACGTTCGGTGATCCGAGGGCTCCAATCGGAGCGATTCCGGAGCTTGGGGATGGTCGTGGAAGCCCCGGAACCAAGCCTGCAATGAACTGCTGGTGGAAGGCTGACAGACGCAATGTCTACCGGTAGACATTCAATGTCTACCGGTAGACATTGAATGTCTCAATGTCTACCGGTTCAATCCCAGATCAGTGAGGCCACCATTCTGCACCAATTTGACATCGGCCAATGTCTACCGGTAGAGGTCAATGTCTACCGGTAGAAATCCAGTTAAAGCAGATTCAGTTTTTGCCACGTAGCCGTTCTACCGGTAGACATTCCCCAGTTTCTGCAGATTTCTATTTTCTTTTTCTTTTGTAACTAAAAAGGGGTACTATATAAGCCCCATTTACACGTTTTTTAGGGCATCTTGGATCATTTTAAGCTAGCTCTTTCTCTCTCTACCTCCCTCTCTTCTCCAACTCTCAATTTCTCATTAATGGAGCATTGATTGGTGGGTTTAGGGGTGGTTGATCTTCATTAAAGTTGTAAGTAACATTGAGGTCTTCATTAATCAAGTGTTTATTTCTAATTTGAGCATGATTTCGTTTTCCCCCTTTCTTACCCTTGTTTATCTCACTTCTCCTTTGATTATGGTTGAGTAGTGTAGCAAGATTAGGTTATGGGATGATTAACATCCCGTAACCAAGGGTATTCCTTGTTCTTCTCTCTCTAAACTTCATTTTCAAAGAGTAAACATGATTTAGGGTATTTTTACGTAGCAAAGCTTGGAGATGTTAACCCCTTTGATCATTTGTAGGCAAGGGTTTCGATTTCTTGCCACACGTGATGCTTAGGGCTATGTCTTTCCGAGCGTTTGTCAAAATATTCCCAAAACCCTAATTTGTTTAGCAGTCATTTTGAGAAGAGAGGAACAAGGGTGCTTTTGAGTTATGGGTGTTAGTTATCCTTTAACCTAATCTTTAGTTAATCTCCAGTTTAAAAAGCCGTAGTTAGGTTAAGTAGCCAGTTTTCCCAAAATCAGTCAGTTGGCCGTCTCAACGCCGAATTGGTTGGCGGCCCTAACGCTAAAACTCTCGACATTCGCTAATCTCCGAAGTTAAGTTATGGACGCGCTCCCTGTGGAATCGATCCCGGACTTCCGGGTTTTATTATGCTTTCAACCAACCTAATCCTACGCTTGGGGTTTTCTTATTGCAACACACATTAAGGTCGCAAGCAGGCACGCTAACTCTTAGAAAGTGAGGAATTCACACTCAGAGTCATTCTCAGAAAATAAAAAACGCTCTTAGAGTGGTGTTGAAGAATTTAAGGAAGCAGAAATTGTTATAACTTTGGGTTATGACCGGCACATGGAATGGATTGATATAACCTGTGAATTGATATAACCTCGAAAGGGGTGACACTGTGAGGTTTTACATTAAAAAAAAAGGGACTTCTTTCTGACTAGATGATGGTCAAGTTATGTGGATTGGCATAACCTTCAAGGGGCTGCCACCCTGAGCGGTAGAAGGTCACCGTCAGCAACGTCGGTCACCGTCAGCAACGTCGTCTGCAAGCGCTTCTTCAACTGCCTCGGTTGCCTCTGCTTTGAATTTATTGCAGAAAACTATCAAATTCTGCAAAGCAAGGTAAATAAATTCAAAGCAGATAAACTGTGAGGTTTGATGGTCAAGTTATGTGGATTGGCATAACCTTCAAGGGGCCGCCACCCTGAGCGGTGGAAGGTTGCCGTCGGCAACGTCGTCTGCAAGCGCTTCTTCAACTGCCTCGGTTGCCTCTGCTTTGAATCTATTGCAGAAAACTATCAGATTCTGCAAAGCAAGGTAAAATAAATTCAAAGCAGATAAAGATGAGGTGGATACCACCCAATTGAAAGGCTCTATTTATGGGGATGCAATCTGGCCAAGAAATCAATGCCGTTGTAGAACTGTTGCAAAAATCAATGTCGATACAGAATTTTATTTGCCAAACATTTCTATTTTGCTTGAAATGAAATCATAATGACTTTTATTTTGTTTGAAATTAAACTATTTTTTTGGAATTTCTAATATGAAAAAATTTGTTACAGTGTTACGGTAAAATCTAGATCAATCTTACAATTGCAACATCTCTATTGGTTGTCTTCTAACATTAAGTCGGTTAAAGGTTATCATTGTCCGACAATAACTTGGCAATTTTTGGCCAAAATTGCATGATGAAAGAACAATTTAGGTTTCTCCATGCAAATACTTTTATCCGGCACAACCATAGACAATTGTCTTATAAAATAAAAATAAGCGGTCTCTCCCAAAAGAATTGCCTTAACATAAATAGCACAACACGTCGCGAATGAAGTAAAGAACTGCAAAACAGATGAGATTCTTGATGTACATTATGCACATTCCATTGCACTTTCACAAATTTTCATACATCTCTCTCCCCCCTAATTGTTAACCCCACAGAGGTTTGTTCTAAGAATTTCCACTAAAAGAATACAAGTATCCAAGTCACGAAACAAGAGTGCCAAGAGAGTGACAATTTGAACTTATAAACATAAAGCCTAAGGTAGCCTAAGATAAACAGCTTCAAATAACTTACAGAACCAAGAATCAGGCCTACACTAGTGGTATTTACATTAACTACTTCCTGAAAATGACAAAACGATGAAAAGAAAGGAAATGAGCAGTTAAATCTCCATTTCAAACTGTTTCAAACTGGAAAAATGAACTAGGTCCAATTAAACCAGTTCTGCTACTTTCTGATCATCATCAAATTGATCTCAACAGAGAAGCTAGGATAATGAGTTCTTCTGCAAGGATGACCGAGGAAGGATGGAGTTAGCAAGCTCTTCGTTTAGCTTCACTGGAAGTGGTGGCATCTGCTTCATTATCTCCGGCGTGTCATTCAAGCTGCAATATCTAGGAGTGCTCAAATTAGCACAAATGAGAAACGCATCACCTGGTTTATCGATATAAAGCTATGGACAAATGCAAATGCAAGATGCGTGCATCTTGGGCAGAATTTATGACATTAAATATGCAAAATACAAATTATGATCAACAATAGAGAACAAATTCTCCATAGCCATTTAGGGTCCATTAAGATGTTTCGTGAAGACCAGCTCCATTGCAAATAAAGCACGTTAAGAGAAGAAAAAAACATGTGGCTTTTTACTGGTTTAAGGTCCATTAAGATGCTTCAAGAAGACCAGTTCCATTCCAACTAAGCATTTTAATAGCTAAATACATATGGAATTTTACTGCAATTAACTATGAAGTTCAGTTTTAGACAATCAAATCGTCACTACTTGAAGCTGCTCAATATCGCTACGTAGCATGCAGTCTGCCGTCTTCCTTAGGTTGCAAAACACACCCTTCAAATCTTAAACTAATGTTGAAAATGACCACCTCAAGAATCTCATGGAAGTGAAAACAGACAGAGAGTTCATACTTCTTTGGCTCCCACAGTTATCCCACACAAGTTCCAACAGGTGCAGAAGATGTAGATAACAAAAAAAGAAGAGGAAACTGGACAGGAAAGCAGTATGACTAAATATTGCAAGACTGGACAAAAGTGATGACACTGACAGCGAATAAACTTCTTGATGATACTAACAGCCAAGTAAGGTTCGGAAAAAGATTCAAACATGCAAAGCATATAGGCAGGCAGTCACCTGAAAAGCGTGAGATGATGCTATAAAAGATCAAGCTGATGATGAAAAAAGCAAACAAAAACAAAACAAAATTTACAGAGCACATAAAAGCATCCAACATACTCGTTCAAGATCGTGAGGATGTTATTTCGAGCTTGACAGAAGAGATTGATGTTTTCATGCATCTGCAAGGAAAGAAGCAAGACAACATAGGCATCATCAATCTGCTCACAACATAAGGTTTGAAGTGCTTTGTGCAAGAAGCCAATTTCTTAGAAGGTGAGGATTGTTTAATAAATCCTTTGGAACGACTCGCAAACAACACAGAGTACTTCACAGACCAGATGGTGGGTCAGATCTATTTCATTTTCTTCAAAGTGCCTAAAATAATAACAATAATGATATAATCAATTTTTTGGTACCGTGTATAGTCGCATACAATTATTGCTCACATAATGAGTCGTCAATAGCCGTCCACTTTAAAACATGTAGCACCTAGAATATATAAATTCTCGACAATCATTTTAACATCAATGAAGATTAGAAACCACGAGACGTTCACAAACATCTAAGGGATTTTAGCAAAATAGAACAGATATCAATGTACCAATCCACGTGAACTAATAGTCATACATAAAAATCTTACGCGACTTCCATTATAAACAAACGCTGCAATAAAGTATTCACTAGATTATCAAAAACAAACTTTGTCATTAAGAAATATTTGTAACTCTTTCAAAACATGCTTAACTGATGCAAAATCTTGCTAAAGCATGAGCATTTCCTTAAAAAACTATTCTGAGGAAAAAAAAAGTAGGCGTATTCTTCTCATTTCGTTATAGAGCATTAAGCTCCCATCATGCAATTACTTAACACAAAAAATAGGATTCACAAATAGATAAAATCTTCGAATAACATCTAACACATCATTATAATATTTGCATCCATGCAGCCAGAAGTGAAAAGCATTGTGTCTATTGAAAAGTTTTATGTTACCTTAAAAGCTGCAAAATTCGCAGAAATTTGATCTAAGGCATGGGCATTTTGCTCAAGAAGCTCTCCTGTCACACCACCAATGTCTGCAAACCACAAACGTAATGGACTTCGTAGTTATATAGGAGTAGCAGAAAGACTGTGAGGGAAATAGATACATAACTTCAATATGTACTTAAGGCCATACCGAAAAACTAAACAAGTAACACAGATTGGGAGGCATACTAAAGATGGGGGAGGGGAAGTTCATCGCAATCAAAATGAAATAATTATTAGTAAAAGAATTATGATCTCTCCCCACTCTACCATTCTTCGTCAAATTAATAACTATCACCAAGTAGAAGCAGAAAAATCTGGCACATATTCTCGAATAATACACCAGTGTTTTTTAAATGATCAGCAACATGATTTCTTGGATGAGAGTGTTGATGCCATATAATAGCATATTGCCGGTCATGTCATGCGTTTTTCTTGAGCAAATATCCTTTGAATGATCTCCAACATGCTGAAAAAAGAGCCTTCTTAACTTATTTCTCATCTCAATGTCGTCTCTATCTTCATCAGCTCACGCTGCTTATTAATTATCTACTAGTCAGAACCCTATACTTTCATATTTTTAACCGTAACAGTCATTAGATTATCTACAAACTTACTACCATTCCGAATTTCTTCGAATTTCACATTTGGATATGTAGAAGGCACAAACAGAGAACACCAGCATTTTTGCTGTCAAACATTGTAATTTTGTAAATGTATCCTTGTAAGTTTATATGTAACATTATAAAGAAAGTAGCATAGAACAGAAATGACATGTCAGGAACGTTTTTATTTCCCGACAAGCCAACATGCCGGGAACTTAAATAAAGGAGATAGCAGTTGCAATCTTATCCAGAAGTTCTGCAAATCAGAAAAATGTGAACAGATACGTATACAAATATAGTTTTAAACTTTTAACATAACACGTTGCCTCTTAAGTCATCACCAACTGCCCCGGACTTCTGTCCGCAATTAGATTAGATAAGAGTGTGCCAACCTTTGTATGAGATCCCATCATCACTATCCATAGAGATCACGGGTTGGGCATATGGAGGACCACTTGAACGGTTTGTAGCATGAGGTGCTGACTTTGCCATCGGATCTGCACCTTTTTCCTAACAAAACAATGATAAAAATCAAATTAGCTACTCAGAGTGTATGTGTTACATTCTTATGTTCATTGAACAATCATGAAATATATATGATTAAACAAATACAATAAAAGGGATTTGCTAAATTCCTGAATAAGCAAGAAACTTGAAACAAGTGCAATCAAGTACAGAAAAAGGGTAGGAAGTTCCAAAGCTCAGCTGCACAAATAGAAACTTGAAACTGTCGACTTTGACATATATTATCTTCGGCAATAATTGGAAATAAAGTTATCAAAAATTGTAAAAGACTAGTTTGGTTAAATTTTTGCAGTTTATCCAACATAACCAACTAAACTTTGCTAACATAACCAAATAAATTTTGCTCAACATAATACGCTCATATCATAAATGCAATCTGTGCAACTTATCCATGACGAGCGAACTAATTCTAGTAGTACAAGAATTCTAGGAGAGAGAACTTGTAGAAACTGAATAGGTGGACTGGTAATAACAACACTGGAAACACACCCTATAGCTGAGTTGGTCCAAGATATTAAGACATAACTTAATCCTTAAGACTTATTAGGAAGCTTGTCGATGTTACATGACCATTATTATGATTCACCACCCAACTTAAACAAAAAAAAAAAAGTCTGTAGACCACAATGGAGCACCCACTGTGGACAACAACGAGATACTTTGTCAATCCTAGTGAATGACAAAGTAGCCCAAACAGAGAAGTACACGGCAATTTACCATCAGTACTTTTGAAAAACCGCCCAGTTGCCCACCAATCAAGTGGAGTGGTAGCCAAGTAGTAGGCACCATGAACTCCCGTGCATTTTACGGGGCTTCAAACCTCACTATCTACAACTAACAATCCTGACTTCCACTGAGAAAAAAAAAAGACTGATTACATATTTTCAGTTAACTGACTTCTTATCACTAACTGAAAAAAAAATTCCCTTTGGAGGCGGGAGCAGAATCTCTTGTTCCCAATTACTGCTATTCCATAAACAATTATAGAATTCAGCGGGTCATGCCCCCAGCACAAGTTACCTCTGGTCCACTGCGCAAGGACACACACATAAACAAGTATACAATACCATAAGGAGTGCTCTCTGGAATGTGTACTAATGAAATTTACAGGGCAACTACCAAAAAGTGAGAAGCAATCACAAGCCAAAGTTCAAACAACTGTAGATTTGCACATGCCTAACCTAGACAAACAGATGCGTAAAACAAAGAAATGCAATTTCAGTGGAGCATACCTTTTTATCCTTGTTTTTCCTTGTAGAACTATGGTCCTCCTTCCTTCGCTTACCATTTTCCTTTTTCTGGACAACAAATGGGATAAGTTACGGCTTATATTCCAAAAGCTTTTATTCAACAAAACAGAAAGCAACACTGAAGATGAATGAAGAAGTAGAAACAGGTCACAGGAAAGGAAGAGAAAGAGAACCCTTCGCTACTTCAAGTTTTCCTCTAAGGGTTGGTTGAACTAGCAAGTTACCAATTAAAGTTGTGACAGCTCAACTAAACTCAACACCCAGGATTCATGTCCAAGCTCAAGTCTTGAACTAAATAAAAACGATATAAACCTCAAATCAAATCCTGTAGTCCAAACATGTAGTGTTCAGGCTAGCTCCTCAGTTCTCCCCAGTCCCTACTTCTTGGCAGTTATCAGCCTCTGGTTAAGATCTAATCTTGGGTCTCACTAAAAAGTGGAAAAGACAAATCTAGCGCGCACTCACTGTTAACACAAGGATTTCATCCACCGGGAATCCACAATTCTGGAGGCAACTTACCAACACCAAGGATCACCATCATGAGAAGCAACTTACCTACTTGTAGGGCTGCAAACGAGTCGAGTCGAGCCGAGCTTCGAAGTGTTCAAGCTCAGCTCACAACATAACACCCCAGCTCAAGCTCGGCTCGAACTCGTGACGAGCTGCACAATCTGGGCTTGAGCTCAACTCGAGGAAAAAGACCTCAGCTCGAGCTCGACTCACGAACAGCTCGAGAATAGAAGCCACGTTGACTGCGGGGAAGGATGGAGCAGAAGCCAGCTTTATAGAGAAGTTCGCACTTCTCCTCTCCTTTAGGGAGCGATGTGAGACTAAAACAAGGGAACTAAAGGAGAAAGAGAAGCTTACCCATTTGTCCCACATCGGCAGATTTAAGTTGGAGAGGCTTCCAAAGCTCTATAAAACCTCTGGTGGAGGCTATGTACACCTTCGTTCCTCTCCTTATCTACCCATGGTCACTCATTTCGAGTCCAGATCTTGGGAAATACAAATGTAATGGAGGTAATATATAAAAATTTAAGATCACATATTTTAAGGTTAGCTTGCGAGCCAACTTGAGCCGAGCTTTGGCAGGCTCGAGCTCAGCTCGTTAAACAAACGAGCTGGAAACATTAGCTCGAGCTTGTTTGTTAAGGTCGCAAGCCGAGTCGAGCTATTACCGAGCCGAGCTTTAGCCGCTCGCGAGCGGCTCTGTTCGTTTGTAGCCCTACCACGTTTTGCATTTCCTAAATCACCAATGATCACAACCTAGAAGTACGACACGGTCGACACCAAGCATAGGCCAATTTCTTTTTAATAAATAGAATAGAGTACCCACGAAAAGGTAAGTTACATGCAGAATTTGGTGCTTCATCAACCAAAGAAGTGGCATCACAATGTTTGAATCAAAGAAATATCAAAACATTAGAAGAAGAGATTAGCACCCGGTAACTTAGTAAGGACAACACTGAATTAAGAGTTAAAAATATCAAAAAATCACCATATTATTGCACTCATGTTTGGCAAGAAAGTTACAAACAAAATAGGGCAAATATGACAATGCAATCGGACAGTTTATTTCAAATGGAAGGCCCAGGGCCACTCCGATGAAAAAGCTACTCTATTAAGCAATTAAGAGGATGCAACTGATAAGCACAAATATTAACTACTACAACCACATCAACCACAAAAAGTGAAAAAGGAAAAAAGGTGCACACTTTTAACCTAGGGTAATGGTATCACCAAAGAGTTACAAAGTTTGAGTTATAGCTACAATTTAGCCTTAAAGAGTTCCAAAGGGTATAACAAAATTAAATAACCATGTCAATGAAGCTAAAAATTGAAAAGAAAATAGAAAGGGAGTGATAGAAAGGACCAAGAGAACAAAAAGATCTAACTAACAGAAATAGAACTTCTTACATTCATCCATCTACAACGAAGCGCCACATCCCTAACCGTCTTATCTTTTAACTCCATTGCAATTTTTGCATACCGTACAATGTTCCGCTCTGAAGCATATCTGCACAGGATGCATTCCCCAAACCAATAAATTAACAACACTCGCGCATTATTAGTAAAGGAAGCAATAGAAGTTAAGAACTACTAGAAAAAATGAAAAAGAAAGGCATACACAAGGCTTCAATTCTTTAGCTGCCAAACCAAGTTGACCATGTAACAGAGCACAAGCTGATACTTGGAACCTTTAAGGTTGCAGTGTTTAAATAAACGTAATTATTCTGAAAGAAACCTCATAACTATAAGTCCCAAATTGTTGGACCTGAAGTAGAATCTTTTGATGCATACTGAAGGCCCCAAATCAATTAAGTTGCTTGCAGGAAAAAGATATTTGCACAAACATTGAACTGAATTATGTTGTAGACTGAGCATTTGCTAGCAACAAGATGATAGAGGCTGTAAATCAATAAAGATTGATCATAGATCTGCTTCATGGGCTCACCGGTCGGGTAAAACAAGGATCCCCGTATCTTGTGTCGCTTATGCATTATGGTTTCATTAGCAAATCCTAATTGCTTAGAGCTACTTCAATCTTTTCTTCTATAGCAAGTTGGAGATTAATAAGATCGGGAAAAAATTGATTAGCCTTTCAATATAAACTAGGGGTTGGGGCGTTGGGCACTCACCCCGTGCGTGCAAGTGCAAATATGTGGGGAGTGAGAGTGGGGGTGGGTAGGTTTCTTTTGGGTGCGGGGGTGGGGGTTTAGTTTGAGTGATTTTTTGCCCGAACGGTTAATAATTAACTCACGTTATAGTAAAAGCAATAGTAAAATTTGGTATCTTATTAGGACAATACTAGAAATCACTATTGTGACACAACTTCAAAAATTTGTTTATGCTAATTGGTGTTCACCATTGGGAGAGATGTTAAAATCGCTAAAACTCAACCACCCACTCCCACACCCAAAGAAAACCACCCACTCTCAACTCCCTCTCCCCACATATTTGCACTTGCACAGACGGAGTGCATGCCCAACCCCTAGTACTATTGTAATGGAACACCTCTCTTGGTGTGAACGGTTGTTATGAAGCTGGCTCACACTTTAATTTTACCAAACTACCCCTTTAAACTGCCAAGATGAGACACAAAAAAACCTAATTTTCTCCTCCCTTTTTTTTTCCTACTTTCACATCCCAAATTTCAAATTATTCTCAATTCAATATTTTTGCCGTTTTAGCTTTTGCATAATACGATTTGCACTTGCATCGCATGTGCCCGAGCATCTAGTGTAGGTAATATTTCCAAAGGGGTTGCAAATGGATCTGCTTGTTCACCAATCATTGATGGTTCTAAAACCGCTAAACCTACGTTGCCTGCAATAGTACCTAGAATGACTATTGGGAAAAAATATACATATCCATCTATTATCTCTTATCTATCTATTACAAAGGGAACACCCTCTTGGTGTGAACAGCGGTTATGGCAGTTACGAAGCTGGGGCTCACACTTTTAATTTCCTAAACTACCTTTTTAGCTGCCTAAAAGAACTGTTAAGAAGAAAAAAATTTGATACCCTAATTTCCTTTTCACTCTCTTCTACTTTCACATCTCAAATTTCATTAGAGACTATTCTCAATTGAAAGATTTTTCTCGTTCCCTCAAAGTACAATTTGCACACGTCACACAAATTGGTTTGGGTCTCGAGGCCAGCCCTCTCCCATGCCTTTCGGCTATGTATTGGGGACATGGTTCCGCAGCAAAACGTCCATGCAGCTCCTTGGTTCTTGGAGGTAGGGGGCCACTATTTCAAGGGTATTATAAGAGCAGTCACTTTGTGCATATATTACCAAAAGGTTAAGTCTGTCTTCAATCCTACCCACCTCCCCACCTTGGAGACTAGATGGATTTTGTTATTGTTGTTGTAGTATTGCGTGTGCCCGGACATCTAGTATGTATATATAGAGAGAGAGGGGTAGAATTACTGACTTGGTGAGCAACTCCTCCAAAAGGGACTGCTCGTCGGTGGTCCATTCGACGGAGATACCGGGGTTGTGGCGGAGGGCAGCCTGGGTGGCCGCCACAGCTGAATTCTCGTGGGGCGCAGAACCACCGTCGTTGGCCGCGGCCCCGTTCCCATTGCGTGAGCTTTCTTGTTGATTATTCCCAGAAGGGTTCGCGCTCGCAGCCATCCACCAATCACCTGGATCGAACCAACCACACAAAGGGTATTAAAGGCAATTTTAAGTTTCCTTTTCCAACAACCTCTTTGCCCGCCGTTCACGGGATGCTGTGGTGTTTGTGTATCTCTACAGACAGTGTGTGTTTTGCCTATCGATGAATCTTTTGAATATTGAAGGAACTAGCACCGATTGACGACGTACTGTGGCTGGATATACGAATACGACGGAGAGAGAGAGAGAGAGAGAGAGAGAGAGAGAATCGGTACGGAACTGCGTGGAGGATATTTGGGCTACCTTGAATTTTACGGACGAAAAATTAGCAGCCCGACTATTGGTACCGATCTTGTGAATAATTAGCAGCCCGACTATTGGTAATTCAAGTTAAAAGATTGGATCAAGTAATTCAATTGAGGTGTTTTTGTTTGTGTGACCATTTGGAAAATATTTTAAAATTTATCAACAGATTGAATTATTTGTGTGAGACGTATAGTGGGCTCCAAACGGTGATGTACGCCATATGTATACCACTCGGTCGGTATCCTTAGCATATGTGAAAAACTAGCCCGATACATTATGTGGCGGGCCTAGTGCACCCGGCACTTTGTATATTGGAATGGGATAATTTGCACCCGGAGAGACAGTTAAAATCTAAATCGTTCATCGCTACAATTAATGTATAATCCAAATTCAGACTGTCCCGATCCGAACCCTTTATATTCTCCCATTACGTACACGCATGGGAGTGAATAGCTCCGGACACAAAGGTGTTTGCAACTATACGATCCGTGTAAATCTCACATTTATTGCTGGGATCCACGTACCTAAAAACATACCATCCGATGTGTGTTAGATTCACGTACATCACACGGATACATCTGTGTCTAAATTTGTGTATTTATGTGTCCGCACAAATTTTACTGTTGTAACAAATTTGGCAACTTGGTATTAGTCCTTCAATAGATAATTTCATGATTTCCTCTGCTCGAGCCGCCATAAACACTTCCGGATATGTATGCCACCTAACCAAAAGTTCTTTTCCATAGTAATTTTTTCCCCCTGGGAGAAATCTTCCGGGTATTTTTGGACTACCTATAGTATCAAAAGTCTCCCCATCTAAATAATTTGTCGCAAAAACAAAATTAAAAAAATATAAAATTACTAAAAATCCTATAAAATTTATTAAGACGAAACAACCTTATTTTTCTAATTTTCCTGGTCGACACGAATGATTTATTCTAAAAAAATTTAGAAGAAAATTACTTAATAAAAATCACTAACTGACAGTGATCTCCTTTTTTTCTTAGGAGAGGACAAATTAATTTTATCCATACTCACCCTCAATGTTGACATCGTCAGCCCGCAAATGCTTTTGTCCTTCTTATGTTAAATTTCTAGGTCTTGCCATTGCCCGTGTTAGAATATCATAATCATATAATATCTTAATCATATCATCAATTATATGATTTCCTTATTTTTTCCGATCGGCAAAAACAAAAGATGGGCATTTTACCTTTAGGTCCAGAAAATAGAAAGTAATTCCCACAAGGTTTCCTCTAATTAATGAAATACTAAAACTCTATGAAAGTGCCTAAAACCCTAAACACTGAAAGTGCCTAACCCCTAGGGCACCCCATGAAGTGCTTAAACTCTAGGGAACCCTATAAAAATGCCTAAACCACTAGGGTACCCTATGAAAGTGTCTAAACCGCTAAAACCTTATAATAGGAAAGTGCACCCTAAAAACCCTATGAAAGTGCCTAAACCTAAACCCTAGGGTACCGTAAATCCTAGGGTATCCTAAATTCTAAAATCTTAAGGTACCCTAAAACCCTAAAATCCTAGGGTACCCTAAGATTTCAGGGTACCATAAAACCCTGAGTACTGCTATCCGTACCGACCCAAAACCCACCGAAATCGTACCGACGGCCACGCCGGGCCGTCTCCGGCCACATATATACACGAAAAAAGGGTGCTTGATCCAAGCACCCTACACACCTTGGATGCCGTTGATTCTCGCGTAGGCCCCCTCAGTTTTTTTTTATAGAATTTTTGGACGGCTCGAATCGGCCGTCCGGTGGCCGGAGACGGCCTGGCGCGGCCGATAGTACGATTTCGGTGGGTTTTGGGTCGGTCCTTATATCATTTTCGTAAAACCCTGGTATACCCTAAAACCCTAGGGTGACACTTTCATTAATGGTAAATGTATTTTTATAAAAGTGGACCTAGTGGTAATTAAATATTCCATCTCTCCGTAATTGAAATTAAGTGTCACTTTTTTGTACTTGAGAGGTAAAAAAACTGCACTAAAAAATCAATCAACAGTGTGCCCTCCCGACTCCAAAGATGTAGCAGAGAGTATCTTTCCTCCCCACATAGAAGTCACAACTAGATTACATGTCATCAGCTCTTCTTAAGATTGAACCCAACTGATAATTGAAACTTTATTCTGATGTAGTACAAAAGGGCAAGCATATTCACCTCCATATACTACTGCAAAAACACCACCAGACCAGTAGGAATTCGAAAGTCTAGTACTAAACTAATTCCAGGGGAGCAAATGATTTAGACAAGCAAGAGCAAACCAACAGCAGATGCTCGGCAGTTTGTCCGTAATGATCAGACATATTGCCAGAAACCATAGAGAGGCCAATCTAACCAGATTGATCACGGAGACTGAGTTTCCCGAAAGTTCTGCCCATCATGATCTTCTTTTACTCTGAGTAGAACCGACGGAACTTCCCCAGGGGTATTGAAGTACCCGTCTCTTCTCCTATCAAGAAACACTATAGCACTAGCTATTGGCGATAATCTGAAATCCAAGTTCATCGTAAACTCCCAAGCAAGAAGAATTGAACCGAGGCACAATCTAACCAAAAGTACTGCAGCTGCTATGTATTTCGCTGGTTTGTCAAGTCATACAATGTATCTGATTGCTTTAAAAGTATTAAAAAAAAAAAGACCAAAAAAATACACAAATAAAGTTCGCATGAAAATCATTACATAATGCTTAAAGTTAACCATGCAAAACGGAAACAAAAGTTGAAGAAATTAATTAAGACCCTCGGATGAAGCTTTTGACTCGAACATGAAATTAGTCCTACTTCCTATCCGGAATTAGTATGTCCTATCGTCGTGGAAAGGGCCAACTGGGTGCAATGCAAAACACTTGTTTTTATTTGATCTTCACGTCACCTCTTAAACTTTTAAACACCTCCATTGCTGTAGAAGAAATTCGATCACATCCATGGACGTACAAGATTTCTAGACGCTTGCATCCATCCCTCAATGCCTGTAACCCTTGATCACACAAATTACGACAGTTATTGACATGTAGTCTCTTCAAGTTACAGCAGTTTGCGCCAACCGATTCCCATCCTGGTACTTTAACCTCGTGACATGACGCCAAGCTCCACTCTTGTAGCATAGGGCACCCCTTAGCAATCGCCACAATGGTCTCATCGTTAACACATGCACACCTTTGAAAATCAAGGACAGCAAGTCTTTTGGCAAGTCCAGATGACCCAATAGTTGCCAAACCATGATCCTTATAAATACAATCACACCGATCGCTTAGACAAGATACGCGCAGATATTCAAGGCCGCCTCCACTCACAATCCCCCGTACCCCCTCCGGTAGAATGCTACAATATGAAGCGTCTAACCAACTTAGGGTTTCGGAACACCCTTCAAAACCAACACCCGTGAGCCATTCACACAACTTGACACTGACTGAACGAAGCTGACTGCAATTTTGTGAAAGAGCTCTTATTCCTTTGTCAGTAATAAAGAAACACTCAGAAAGGTTCACATCTTTCAAAGCCGAGCAAGATTTAGACAAGATTTGTAACCCAACATCACTAATCTTGCATTGAAAGAGACTAATGATTGTCAAACAAGGGCAGCCAGCAGCAACCAAGGAAAGCCCATAGTCACTGATGCTACGGCAAAAATCTAAGCGAAGAAAGTGCAACTTCGAGCCGTAAAATTGCAATGAAGATAAGCCTGAATCAGGTAGATCATCGCACCCAGATAGGGACAAGGACCGTAGCAGGCGAAAACGACTGAGGAACCTATCAAGGGAGAGTTTAGCTTTAGCAGGACTGACACATTCAGAGGGAGTATTAGGAGACAACACGAAAGGTGGGCAATACAAGGATTGACGACTTGAATTCTGAATTTGAAGCCAGAGACAGCAAGTCAAGCCAAATGAGTCACGATCCGACTTGCAGTCTAGCAGTTGGAAAATGTAACATAGGCAATCATAAGGAAGAAGGTGCATCATGGAGGAGGTAGGAGGACATCTTCTTCTGGAACCACTGATTGCCATTTCAACTTTCCTATCCAGCACTCTTCTAATTGAAGTTTGTAAATTAAGCAAGGATCCTTGTGATAATTCCTAAATTCACTGGATGAGCTTGATGAAGAGATGGGCTACTCAGCAAAGCCACAGACAGCAGAGCAGGCGAGTCTCCATATCCATCTCCATATATATCCAGTAAGAATTGCACATTCACAACAAACAAGTTCTGCTGTAAAATTTTTAAAGACATTAAGCAGGGGTGTAGCAAGAATAAAATCTGATCAATTCATGATGTAGTCAAATTTAACAGCAAAAAGCATGGACAAGTGTAAAGCAAAATCAATTGAGGCATCATGACAGCATATAAACTAGCTAGTGAGATCTTTCCAATTAATGGCATATAAAACGCTAGATTGCATGTCTACATCAATAAGCATAATTCATAAACAAGCCAGACATAAGAAAACGATAAAGTAATGCATAGATTTTACCAAGTCAAAATACTAATAAACATCAAACATTCTTGATGGAATTCCATCAAGATAAGCAAAATGGAAAAGAAGCGAAACACACATGATTTCAGGTGGAAATCCTAGGCTATGTCCCCGGAATTAATGGAAACCACGACCCACTATGAATCAAAAGGTAAGAGAGACCAAGAGATAAGAATTACAAGCTTACAACCATTACCTAATGTTTACCTAACTCTGCGTCTTGTGCTAGCTGGCCGAGCTCCTTCTTGACTCTATAGCCACCACAAGCTCACAATCTCAATCTCCATTCTTCAACTGGTCAATCTAATTGACCAACCAATGAATGGATAGGTGGAATGTACATGAATATGAAAGTTCTGAAAGACTAAACAGTGTTAAGGGTACACTCCAGTCGTGTTAAAATCACACTACTAAGATTAAGATTACTACAAAACAAGAAAAAGAAGAGTAGATTTGTCGCCCACACACAAAACCCAGAGGGTCTGTTCTTCCACTCAATAGGGAGGCTTAGGTCACTCTCCTTACCCTAATGAAAAGAGAAACATGTATCTACATACTCCTAGGCCAGGCAGGGCATATTTGGAAAAAAAAATTGCTCAGAAAAGGCATAGCGCTTGTGCGCATGTGAGATGTGCATAGGTGTAGCCCGCTTGTACCGTTGTGTGAGCACACGCTTTGACTTGGGCTTCATCATGACGAATAATGCTTGAAGGGCACTCACATTTTGTTTGAAAATACAGAGAAATGGTTCTCTAGTTTGCAAGGAGTCAAGACTGTTCAAGCACTTGTGCGCACCAAGCGCGCATACAGCAAGCTCGGTGCACTGGAAAGTCCATGCCCGAGCCAAATTTTGAGAGCATTATCAAGAGCAATATTCTCGGGATAGGGCACATACCTTCAGGCTCCAAGCATTGGAGTAAAGATCTAGACTTGCAAATCATCAAGAACACTTGAATCTTCGAATCATTGGGCGCATAGTCTAGTACGCACTACCCACAAGCAAAAGAACAAGACTCGAATACGGACTCTCTATTCAATGGACTCTGGCCTTTGTTCTTTCTTTGCTGTTGGCTAGCGGGCTGCGGTTCTTTGTGTTGCCAGGCAAAGAGTGTAGTAGAAGAAAGAAGATATCTTAGTGTCAACTGTTATGCCTCCCCCCCTAAGCAACGGGTAGTTGAGCAAGGGGAGTGCAGGGCATTCCCTCCCGTCCTCTCCTTAGTCACATAATCCTTCAAAATGCCACGCGCTCCCTCTCTCAATCCTCGCACTGCGCTCGTGCTCCCGATTCTCACTCTCGCGAATTTTAGTAATTCGGGATCTGTTTCAAAAACGCTTTCACGCTCGCGCTCACACATCCGCACGAAAAAATTTGTGACTTAGTTCGCTCCTATCTGGAGTGAGGAGCCTAAGAGCAAATAGGCAAATAATGGTTTTTAAAAAAAAAAAACACCTCCGTTCTTAGCTTAGATGGAGGTTTTCTAAAATTCCCCTTCTTCTCTAGGGCCAATTTTCCCCTTCAGTCACTTTTAAACCAATCAAATCGCCAACTACCTTAAGGAGGAGAAATCCAAAAAGCTTAGAAACATGAAAGAAATTGTGAATTACCCAAACGCCTAACGAACACACACACACACACAGGAAAAAAAAAAAAGAAGGAAAAAAGAAAGAAGCAACAGCTCACCAATGATAACCAGAAGACATAATTTCCTGTACATGCAAAACCTAGTTAGATAGCTTTAATTCTGTGGAGAACAATCAAATTAATTAGCGCATTCAGACACCAAACAGCCCAGATTATAAGAGAGAACAATGAAGGCTAAATTGAAGCTAAAGCAGACCAGTTAGAGAGACATCAACATGGGACGGTGGGATTCACTTACTCGTTCAGATCAGCAGATCAAAACAAAGACTTGTACAATACGTAACGCAAGCATCACTCGAACAAACTTGACCATTGTTTTTTGGGGAAAAAAAGAAGAAGGGATGTTGTGCGCCGTTCTATCTCCCCATTAAATAATTAATGTGTTGGTGGGTCCATATTAAAACCGGGATTCGATCCGGTCAATTTGGCTTCGGACCAGTTTGGTCCATTTAGTGCATTCGAGACGTCTAAAAATATTTTGGAAAAGCACCCATTTAAATTTGAGCCGTCCAAAACACTTTTAAATAGCTCGAATGCACTAAATGGACCAAATTGATCCGAGATAAATTGAGGGGATCGGGTTCCATTAAAACCCTTGCAAGATCTCACAAAGAAAATCTCGGATAGGATTAGTATCCCAAATTTACGCACGATTTCGAATAAATTTTCTCTTGATTATTATTCTCATTAATTTCTCTATTTATCTTTCTCCGCCTATTACCCAAAATCCCAAAACCAAAATTTCTAAAAGAAGTTTTTAAACGGTGGACTCTATCTCTATGTTGAGAAAAGAATGCCAAGCCGGGTTTGGATCCAGTGCTCCACAATTTCCTTACGTCGATTCACAATTTTAGTTTTGGATCCAGTGCTCCACAATTTTCAACTGGGTTTGGATACAGTGCTCCGCCATTTTGCATATTTTTTTTTCCTATTCGTTAAACCTAATCTATTCTATCCTATGAAATTTAGGAAGAGGGATGAGTGCATGAGAGTATAAGAGAAGTACCAACTACGCTCTACTCCACTTGCACCATTTTGCATTTTGAGCCACAAAAATTCGTAAACTACCAAAAAATCTCAACATATTAATCATTTTGAACGAAAGGAAAACTTTTTTGATGAAAGAGGGATTTACCAGTCGGTCCTGATAATTGGCCCATATCCCAAGAACTCCAGCCCAATTTAGAAAATGCACTAATCCCAATTTAGAAAATGCACTAATAAGGAGCGGCTCACACTTTCGTACCTAGGCTTTTTTTTTTTTTTTGGTCATTTATTAATCCTAATCTAAACTATCCTAGGGGAATCGGGGGAGGGGACGGGGCTTACAGGGATCGAACCCTGCCCATGTGCATGAGAGTATGTAAGGGAGACCAACTGTACTCCACTACACTTGCCTTTAGTACCTAGACTTGTACATAAATAAAAAGTGTCATACTCCTTAATGGGAATTAGGGGCAGTTATTTGGATTGATCCGTAATTTTTTGTTCATATTCTTCGTACCCTCTCAATTTTTCAGGTACCCTTTTCAAGATATGTGACAAACACCACCGATGGTGTGCGTTAGGGAAAACAATCTCTATGGCCTTCTTCATTGATTTGTCTTGATATGTAATTATTGCAGTAGGAGGGCAACCATACATACACGTAAGCCAACACTTGAATAGCCAAGTAAATGGTTCTGTGTCTTCATGGGAGATGAGCGCACACCCTAGCAATGTAGATTGCCCATGATGATTCACCCCTACGAAAGAAGCAAAAGGCATATCATATCTATTCACCAAGTACGTAGTGTCAAAAGTAACCACATCACCAAACTCCTTGAATGCAGCCCTACTTCTTGCATCGGCCCAAAATACATTCCGCAATAGACCCTTTTCATCTAAGTCCATGGAATAATAAAAATTAGAATTATGAGCTTGCATTTTCTGAAAACTTCTCATGCTCCCCTCCCGCCTCTGACAAAAGAGAAACCAAAATCATTGGTCATTTGAACTCCAGCTATATCGTCTATTTCAAGCCTCCTTTTCCCATGTTGGTTAAGCACCCTATTGGACTTGAAAATACGAGATTTACTAGGACTCATCTCATGATTATGGTGGAGTACCAAGGAACTCAACATCCAACTTCCATTGGAGCAAAGGACTGCATTAACGTACTCCAGCTTTGCATTCCGTTTTTGTTTGCTTCCGCAGCCTCACAGGCTTGCTAGTTTTTATCTTTGGCTTTCCAGCATGACTACACGCTAATGCTACGTACTTACACTCCCCATTAGCCCCCCTTTTTAAGTTCCTTTTGAACACTGAAAAACCACTTTGTTTGGCATATCTCGAGTAATATCCATACATCTGATCAATCGAATTAAATTCCATTCCCACTTTAGGATCTTCAACTTTGTCTTTATCTTCTTCATTATATGTTTTTTCTAAATCAACTTCAACTTAATCTTCTTTCCGGTGTCCACTTGAATCACTAGACATTTCTGTCTCTATATTGTAGCATAAGTAATTATTTAGTCTCGTAATCATCCATTTTTTAACTCCAAAAAAGTACTAAACTCAATTATCAAAACTAACATTAACAAATATGAGACTTGTATGTAGTGTGGGACCTACTTAAGCATGATGAAAGGAAAATACTGAAATCGACATTAACACGAAACCTAGTGTGCTCCCTAGTTGAATAGGAGGAAAAGAAACAATCAACCTTCACCGAATGAACAAGAACAATATATATTAGTCCTTTAATATCTCAATTCTTAGAAGTGTGTTGAGGTATATGGAATGAAATAAGTAATGGTTTAGTCAAAAGTACACACTTTGCGCATACATGTAAATTGTAATTCACATTTAGATGGGTATGACCGTATGAGTATGGAGGATTTTGATTTAGTGGGAGTGGAAATACCCAATTTATTCTGCACTAACATTTGTTCTCAAACATACCAGAGAAATCCAACAACTGATTTTCCGATAGCAAACAGGGAAGGTTAGGTGGCCGTCCATTAAGCGGGGATCAAGCGGGGAGGCGGCCGTTGGACAGCAAAAGGGCTTTAATATGTTCAAGTGTAATAACCGCGAAAAGACAAAATCATTTTTTTTCTCTTTGTGCAACATCTCGTCCATAACAAAACAAAAGGAGAAAACAAATTGGGACCGTACAAGGGTAAGGGGGAAGTCCACGTTGGATTCTGGGATGTTCTGGGAAATACTTTCTGGGATCCTAGAACTATTGTATGAACATGAGAGGAAAAATAAGCAGCACTTGGAGATTGAGCTCCAAAAACTCTGATTCAGTCATGTAAGCTCATCCAAAGACTTCAGTTTTTAAAGAACTGAAGGGGTAAGATGACAAACACTTAATCAATCTATCAAACGGGCCGAATGCCAGAAATCTTTCTCAATTGATAAGCCAAAAGATAGCACATGTATGTCCAGAAGCTGTTCAATCGATACAAAACTTAAAACATGGGACTATATAGACACTATACTCTGAAGAAACATAGATACTGTATAATGCTAAGTGGATAACACAGTCAATGAGGTGTAAAGTTTCAAACCACCTCCCACTGCTAATAGGCCAATAACTAGCTGCAGTGCAGCCCATGATATCGCCTTCCAATTCAAATGGAGATACGGAGGATATTGAAAATCTGGACAATCCCAACAACTGCAACGAAAGCATAACTTGCAAACCAGACACCAGCGGCGAACAAGATACTTAGCACACCAGAGTAAGCCATTAGCACGGAAAAGAGAGCCGCCGCGTGACAATACCTGCATTACGATCATCCAGATTAGAATTACACGGCCCATCGTAACAAAAACCGCAAATGGATCTCATAAAAAATAAACCCACCATTCCATTAGGGTTTTACTAGTTTTTTTTACCAACCTGACAATAATCAACCAAGAAAGTATTGTAAAAATAAAAAAAACAAGGTGTTCGATCAGCCCGGTCAGAGCTCCACAATCAAAATGCTACACCACGACGATTCTCAACAACATCAGAAGTAGATAAGAAAAAATACATCGGGTAGAATCGCGGGACCGGCAAGACGACATCCGCTGCTAGCCTTCGGCATTGCACTTGCAACAGGCGACGAAACTGCTAGTTTGAGGCGACAAGCATTTCGAAAGGGGCCCAAGTGACGAGCTACCTCTCGACAAGGAGGCATCCCCTGGGAAAGACCGATGCGTCATCGAGGAAGCCCGAAACTGTTTTGCTAGTAGAACTTACATCTCATCTTATACCCATCGAAATCCTCCCGACAAAGTTAATTTGACAAAAAAAAATAATTCAATTTTGAGTGGATTGTTCAGGTTTAGCTTGAACTTAACGAGCTTCTCTGAATCAGAACGTATTGTTTGATCGACAAAACAAAGGCATGTACCGGACCAAGAAAACGGATCCAAAACCCTAAAAGCAAATTAATGATCTTTACCAAAAAAAAAAAAAACTAGAGAGAAATCGACGTACCGTTTGAGGTTAGGGTTGTACCGACAGCGTAGAGCGCGAGACAGAAGGGGATGAGAGAGAGAGAGAGAGAACTGGGGAGAACTGGAGAAGGTTTTCCTGACTCGCAATTCAAGTCTGTTTGGTTAGCGGGCTATGCTATCCCGCATGTCCTGTCTCTTTTGGCAGACGGGTTAGGGTATCCATAATGACATAATCATACGTAATTGGAGTAGATTTTTTAAGTTAACTCACAATGTTACAATTAAATTTAGCAACATTTCTTAAAAATAATCAAATTTTGCACTTTAGATAACCTAAAAAAATTGATACGAACATAATGCCCGTGCATAAATGCAAGCATGAAAGTGTCTCCCAAAATAATTTTTAAATACTCTAATATGTTGATATAAAATTTAAGTAAAAAGAAAAGCATACAATAACAATTACAGTATTAGCAAAAGATTAGTCTGATTAGTTGGTAGATTTGCTCTTTATACTAATTGACTAGAGTTCTATCTTGAGTCATGCCACAAGACTTTTTTATTTTTTGTTGAATCGAAAAAGGTTTTACCACGTCCTGTCAACTCAAATAAGTACTTATTTTTTGAATTAAATGTGATTATTGTGAGAGAATGACCTGTCTCATAAAGCGAGAAATAAGCGGAACGGGGCTTTTTGGCTAAATAAGCTACAGTAATTGGCTTCTTTTTTTCTTATTTAAATTTTTTTCGCACTTGTTAGTTTTCGGTCGATTTTTTTGTGAATTATTGTGTCGTCATTACGAGAGGAATTTAAAACGTAAAAAATTACGATCGAAACCCCAGTTTTTATTAAAGAAAAAAATAGGTCAATAAGCTAATTTTTTTGTTTTTATTAAAAAATATTAGATTTATTAGACCATAATTTTTTACTTTTTCAATTTTACTCGTCGAGTCGAATCAATAATTCAAAAAAATTCACACAAAATTAACATTGTGAAAAAAAAACCTAATTGACTTATTTAGCCAGAAAGCCCTGAACGTGAGCTTACTTGGAAAATGAATATAAAAAATAAAAAAAAAAACTTACTTGGAAAACCTTTTTTTTTTTTTTGGTACTTCGGAAATTCGCTTGGAAAACTTCACCGTCGAACCAAAGACTCTTTTTATAATCAGATTAAGAGAGAGAGAGAGAGAGAGAGAGAGAGAGAAATCTTGTGCTCCCTAATCTTAAACCGCCAAAGGGTGTTTGGAAGTCGATCACACTAATAAATCACAGGAATTGCAGCAGGCAGAGACGTTTCTCCATCCGAAGGAGCTTCTCTTTCAGGTCAGATTCATGTGCTCCGATTTCGTTTTACATGGTATTGAAGATATGTAAATGTTGTACTAGCTTTCTCGGGTTTGTGATTTTGTAAAAGTCTGAAGAAATGGATTGTATCATCGATTTATTAGCTGTCTTAGCTAGGATTCGTTTTGCATTCAATTTTAGGGTTTCAACTTTCAAGCCAGTTATCCACTGTTTTCAGGCATTAAAAAATGGTTCAATTATTTCTATCTGAACCCACCTGGAGCGATACCGTGGATGATAAATCCGTTGAGCATCACATATCTCTGCTGAACGAGTTGCAATCCTTGATGTGGTCACTTCTTGCGTCACACGGAGGTCGGTCCGAGGCTCGATTGTGGCTTTGCAATAGTATTTCGAGCATGAGTTCGGTGACTCCGCGCCATCGGCGTGATCTTTTTGTGAACATATTGAGGTCCAAGCCACTGAGAAGGGCCCTAGCGGCTCAAATTCTTCAAATGATATTCGAGAAGCTGCCGCGTAAAGCCGGTTCTATCTTAGCCAAGAGAAGCCACCTGCTGGAGGATTTCTTCAAAGGCATGTTAGTTTTCGCACATTGAGTTTTATCTCTCCTATGTTCGGGGATGTTTTTTGTTGTTAGTTTAAATAATTTACCTGGTAGATTCAGCCTCGTTCTTCTTGCTCAAGCATGCGGGTTTTATGATATATCATCCACATTTGTTATCTTAAAAAGTACAAAAAAAAGAAAAGAATATTAGCCCTATATCTAATGCTTTCTAAGGGACCGTTTGGCCCATTTCTTGGTGCACATGGGTTGCCAAGTACAGGAATACAAGTTCACAATGACAATAGCTGCTTAATGCAAGTAGTTGTGAAGGTTTTTTTTAAACAGCATTGTGAAGGTTAGGTCTATAATCAATCCGCCCTCTGCCTCTGTTTCAATGGCTTTACCTGGTCCCTGTTTCTGCTTATTAAATTGCATCCCCATGGCATAGCAGGACACATCACTGCATTAGTTGTTGTAGTATGAACTCGGCTTCTGATTTGAAGGTTTACAGAGTTCTTATTGTGCTATTACTCTCAATCAATGCAGGAAATCCAAGGCGAATTTTGCAATGGTTTTCTAGTTTCGCTGGAAGTGGTAATTTAGGGCACAGAAAAGGTGCCAAGGCATTGTCTCAATTTGCTTTTGTGAATCGGGACATCTGTTGGGAGGAGCTCGAGTGGAAGGGGAAACATGGACAGTCTCCTGCCGTGGTTGCTACAAAGCCTCATTACTTCCTTGATTTGGATGTCCAACTAACGGTGGAAAACTTTATTGAAAATGTGCCTGAATTTTGGTCATCCAATGAGTTTGCTGATTCATTAGATGATGGTGAGATTTTGTTCATTGATACAAAATTCTTCCTAGACTTCTTTGTCAATTTGATGTACAAGGAGGATGCAAAAGAAGTATGGGAACTCATAAATGACTTTCTGATGGAGGAATCTTTCTCTTCTTTGTGCCACCACCTTCTTATTATTCTTGAAGAACGAGACTTCTGTGTTTTCTTGGAGTCACTCCGTAAAGTTGTCAATCCGAGGATCAAGTCAGGCGATTTTGGTGACCTATCATGTTTGCTTGAGATTATACTTTTGAAGTGCAGAGATTCTGCATCTATCGATCAACTCCTTGTCCTAAATGCAGTTGTAAGTCAAGGACGGCAGATTCTGCGGCTTTTGCATGAAGAAGGGGACGAGGAAGAAAAATTAAAAATTGAAGACATTGTTGCACAGGTTTGCATGTGCTCAAGCCATCCCAGTAGCTTGGCCCCAATCATGAAAGAATGCTTTAAGGAAAAGAGCATAGAATCAGTAAAATTGTTGGGCTTACAGTCTTGGGCTCTTCATTACAGGTTATCAGAGGATTGCCAGAGTCCCGAGTCCTGGGAATCACTGTTCATAGATAATGGAATAAGCTTTCGCAAGTCCGGCAGTTATGAGTTGTTACACAATGATGGATTTTCAGAAGAATGGGAGTCTGATTTGGATGAGAAAACTTCTGTTAGACTAAAACGGAAAAAGAAAGAGAAGCGTAGAAAGAAAAGGAGAAAAAACCTGGATGACAGTGACTGCTATGACAATGAGCTACTGGATATTGATATGTCAAAGAACAGGTTGAGTCTGCAATCTAGGGCTGGAAGTTGGTTTCTATCCACTGATGGGTATTCTACTTCATGGAGCAGTGTGAGTTTACTATACTACCATGTTCTATTTAAAATCTGAAGCTTCTTTATGTCTAGGATCAGTGCCATGGCGTTTCTTCCTGGATGCGGTTGTGGTTGTAATTTGTTTCTAATCCTGTTTCCAAATCCTGTCAAGCAAACCTTTTTAATGAGCATGTTGGGGTTGCACAAAATTCAAATATTGAAATAGGCACTGTGCATCAAGGAACAATATTGTCGGGTAATAGCTACAGGATAAGTAAGCGAAAAGTTGTTGATTTTAGTAGTAATGTCAAGTTATTGATGTGTGCACAGAAAAATCCTCTTGGTGTGCATGTTTATCAGTTCCATTGCCTTTTTTATTTGGTATGCCAGAAGCTTGTGGCATCGCCCCATTCCAGCAAATTTGTTTTAGGGGCTTTGGGCATTCAAAATGTATACTATGACCTTTGCTGGTTTTCTTTGTCTTCTGAATTAATTAATACTGAAACAAAATTCATTTTCTGTGTCACACTTCTTTGTCTTCTTTTTTGATTCTATCTCTAAACAACATTATCTTGTTCTCACTGGGCTGCTCTTCTTATCCCTTTCATTTTATAGTTGCAGCCACAATTTGTAGATGCTGATTAGATACAGAATCGTAATGAAATAGAACTTCGTTTATTTTGTATGTAGGCAGCATATATATTCAAGTGCCTGATATTTGTTGTGTTATGCAGGTGGATTTACCAGAACATCTTTCTAAGTATTGCTTTTCCACATGGATGAAGTGGGTTTTTGCAAGATGGGGTGACGGAACTTGATTCTTTTGCATGGATTGTTAATTCCTGTTGCTTTGGCATAAATTCGCGGGAAAAAATTGCTTGGAAGTCTATCCCCTGGGCATGTGAAGATTATAGATGAACGATCTAAAAGATAATTGAGCAGACATGGAGAGAATGGACCATTCAAAGGGGTAAAGAAATCGTTGTCGTAAGTTACTATTTGCTGCTGTTCTTTAAACGCTAAGGAGAACTCAAACAGCAAAATTAGCTGAATTTCATTGATTCTGATCTGCAGGCTGATAGCAAAGACAGTTGAACGCAAACAACTTTGCTGCAGATGTTGAAGGACTAATAACAAGTAGATTTGAGTTTTGAAGGCAACTTTGCTGCCTATTGTTTTGAGTATTATACTATTTGTTGTCTTGCATTCGAGGCCCTGTGATTATCAGATTTGTACAGTGAGCAAAGACGAAGTAATCGAACAATCTCTGTTCTCGCTCTTTTACCATCCAAGCACTGATGTTTTGAATGCTAACTAATGCGATTTTGAAGACCAAGAGTTGTAGAGATAGAATGGTTATGGTGGGGAGAGGAGCCATGGCTCTCTCGCTCTCTGGTTCTGCAATGTCTTGGTTCCTCCAATGCCCAATGTTAGTGTGGGGGCGCAATTGCAATGTTATCATTGATGCAGAATAATTGATGCAGAATCGGGGTAATATCTTGTTGCAATATTGTATACTCCAGTTGGGTTTTCGTTTGTTCTTCTTCTGTATTGGATTCTTATGATATACTCACTTTTTAGGTATAAAATTTAGTAGTCAACCATTGCATCGAATCATCGATTGACTCATTTTGTCAAGACAAAAGGGATTATTTTGTCACATGGTAGACGCAATCTACATACTCCGTATTATCCTAATTCCAACTCAATCCGTTATACCAAAAGAGCAACCAAACTCAACTTCACACTTAATATTGTGTAGCTGCACAATTTCAATTGTGGTGCTTAAATTTGTGGAATAAAAAAATGGTTATAATGTATAGGATTGGAGTAAATGGTCTTGTTTCAAACACAGATATATCTTACAACAGAAATAACTCTTACCATATTGTGACTTTTCTTTTTCGTAAATCAGGTGCATTTAATAAAATTATAAGTCGAGTCTAGGATACTGCAACTCTGTTGGAGTCTTTGTAAAGTTGCAAGTTAATACAGACCGGAGCAACATAAAATACGGAAGTCTAAACCATCATTACAAGGCATATTAGTTTACAAATTGGCGCATTTGTTTCCTTTCCGATAGACATGTTCAATCTTCTCCACTCCCAACTGCTTCATAAAAAATCTTATATTGTGTTGTGATTGATCCGACCCCATGCTTGTTGGTTAGATGTGCAGAAACCAACTGTCCAAAAAAATATCAGGTCAAGCACTTGCAAATTTTTAATTGAGCTAGTTTTTCACAAAACGACTTAAAAAATATTTTAAAACTAATTAACATATCAAATCATTTGTATGGGACCTGCTGATGGACCCACACACCGACTATACAATATCGGTAAGCCTATAGTCGGTACCAATTGTCGTTATCTTTTTTTTCTTCAAATCAAAAACAATAGAAGGGGCTTTTTACCTATAGCAATGCCATGCACAAAATTTAGAACACAACTCCAGATAGAACTGCCTCCATGTCGATACACATGCATGAACGGTCTCGGAATATTCAGTAATTGTGTTTTAAATTCTTGTGCGTAGGCTTTTCTCTTCTTTTTTTTTTGTAATGAAGAGTGGTCCCTGGATCAGCTTACGCGCACCACAGGATTAATCTCTCCGGCCCCCACCAGCTTTTACTAACCCAAAAGGTTTTTACGTGGCCCCAAGGATTTTTCAGAGTGTAAGAGAGTCGAACCTGGTACCTCGGAATGACAAATCCTCCGTCCTGATCAACCAACTGCACTACCCTAGGGTTGGAGGAATTTTTTAGTGCCGAGTGGGTATTGCCCACGTGGCACCCGCTCGACGCATCCGAGCCGTTCGATACACTTTTGGACGGCTCGGATTAAAACACTTTCTCTCCTCCCACCCCAACACTTTCTCTCTCATTTTCTCTCTCCAAATCTGAACCGTTCAAAAATGAAATGAACGGCTCGGATGCCCGAGCGGACACCACGTGGTGCCCGCTCGACACTGAAATTTTTTCCCTAGGGTTGGCTTTTCTGTTTTCCTCGTGTAACCGATACGATATATACAAAGGGTTGTTTCCTAAGCACAAATTACACACTTCTATCTTTGTTCGTGCGTGTCAGCCCTAAAAATTATCAGAATCGGACCACCCTTTCCAACAAAGCTCCGGCGACGATAAGAGCGGGTATTCCCCCCGCTCTCTCTCTCTCTCTCTCGCTCGTTCGCTCGCTTCACAAATGAAGTATTTTTTGTTCTTGCGATTTTCTGAAAAAGGGTTAAGCTTTAAGTTTAGTGATGGCTTTGGAAGATAACTCCTGCTAAATGGGAATGGTATAACAAGCTGTAGTTGCTTTTTCTAAACTATTGGATTCTAATGTTTCTTTTGGAGATTAATCGAGTAAATTCTACTACGCTGAAACTTTGATCTTTTCTTGATTCAATTTGGCAACCGAAAGGAACATGTATAGTTTTTGAACCTCTAGTGCTACGAAAGGTCACATTTTTTTTCCGTATTAATTCAAGTTTGGTTCCGGTCTGAAGTTAAGAACGTTCTTTCTTTCCAATTTTGGTCATAAAACCCCAGGTGATAATAGTTCACAGATGTTGATTGATGGATCCTGAAGGCAAGAGGTTTGGAAGAGGTACTGTTCTTGCCTCTATTTTTTTTTAAAACATTTTACTGAAGATTTGCACATATTGGATTGGAGTTATTGGTTGTGTTTCTTTGGGACTTTGGTGCATTTTTATTGGTTTTGTCTGTTTTTGGTGATTTTCATCTGAGATGTTTGGGACGACCTGTGGAGTTTGGCTATCGATCCGTGAATTACATTTGTCTGCAATGTTCTAAAAATCGCCAGGAGCTAGTTGGGACTAATCGGGCCTTTAGAGATTAGTCGTTTTTTTCTAATTTTTTGAAAACTATCTCCCCACCTTCCCCAAACTTTAATTAATAAATGACATAAGACTAGGAAGAAAAGAATTAAGACTAACAACTAAGAAGTACTGGAAGTAGTAACTAGTACTCCAAATAGCTTGTCAAATACAAAGTTCGTTGTTCAAAGTTCAAAACAAAATGAAGGTTAAACATATAATATCGGTATATATTTATTTCGTTTATGTGAATGTAACACTTAACCCCCTATATTTTAATATTTCACGTTTAACCCTAAAAGGTTTAACTAAAAATTTGGGAAATAAACCCGCCGACTAGCCGGCTAATCCCCGCCTAGCCAGTTAAGGCGACTAATTCCAGATTATATACAACACTCCTAATCAACGCCTAGACCCTAAAATTTAGGGGTTGGGTGGGCCGCCTAGGCTGTCTTTTAGAACACTGCATCTAGGTATGTATGTGTTCAAGTCAACGTTTTTATGCATGGCTCGCTTTACTTGTTTAGTTTATAAGACATGACAAATATGAGGTCCATCGTGCATCCGAAGATGGGTTCAAGCACATACAACAGATTCCCTGTTATCAACTTATCATCATGCTTAGGCATGTTGTTTATGAGCTTTAATTTGGTATTTGTCAAATAACTGAAGAGCCTGATGAATGTCTTTGAGCCTACCCTCTAAATTTTTAAATTTGTTAAAATTTTAAATTTGAAAAGCCTGATGAATATCTCTGAAGAGCCTTAGTTGGTATTAATCTATCGGTTACAGTTTACCGCGCATTGGTCATTATGTAAGGCTCATACGAATTCCCTTCTTGATGCGCAGCGTCTCTCTCTCTCTCTCTCTCTCTCTCATGCATGCGTGTATCGATTACCTCACCTCTTGTATCTGCATAAGCAGTTGTTGGAACCTTGAAGTATGTGAAATCTTCAGTATAGTGTTCTGACTTGGTCCATGCAAAAGGAAATTGGAATTTGGCATAAACAGACTGGCAGTACATAGATTGCAAATGATTTCAAGCACCAAGCCCGAGCATTATCTTGGAAACAACTGTAGCCTTTTAAGATTGTTAGTTATGTAACCTATGATTTCTTGTTTTTTTCCCCCTTGGGTTTTGAATCCATTGGTTTGTAAAATGTTGTGATCTGTCCTTCAGATCATATCTCTTCAAGGTATCCTGATTAAGTTTTTGTGATAATCTGTCTTGCGTAAAGTAATACATGCTTCTCAATTGTGGCATATGTCCTTTTGTATATTTTCCGATTGACATGCCTTTGGGTGTTATAGAGTATGGTTCAATTTGATAGTGGTCGTTGACTGTGCCTTTTGAACAGTAGGGCCAAGAGAACTAACCGGGGCAGTGGATCTTATAAGTCACTACAAGTTGTTGCCTCACCACCAGTTCTTCTGCAAGAGGTCTCTTCCCTTGTCGATTTCAGACTCGCACTACCTTCACAATGTGGTTGGGGACTCAGAAGTTATGAAAGGTGAAGGGATGCAATTGGATCAGCTCATTCAGGATACACCTTATTCACGAGAAACAAATGTTCGCATACAGCCTTTTGACCTACCTGTCCTCACCAAAGCCTTTCAACTGAGAGAAACTGCTCCAATTGATCTTTCTACTGTAATTTTCTTTGCCATCTTGAGGCTTACATTGGATTTTTCATACTAGATGACGTCTCTTCTTTGCGACTATTATTGTATAAATGGGATGATTGGGATCCAAGAGGGGTTTCTTTCACGGTCTGTTTACGTCACTCTGTGTCAACTACATCAGAAGTACTGACCCAATTTGATCTAATGTTCTGTAGGCAGAAAAGGGTGTTCCTACTATTGCTGGAAAACCTAAAAGCGAGTCCAAAGATAAGGAGCGGAAGCATAAAAAACACAAGGATAAAGATAGAGAGAAGGATAAAGAACATAAGAAGCACAAGCATCGCCACAAGGATAAAAGTAAAGACAAGGACAAGGAGAAAAAGAAAGATAAAAGTGGGCATCAAGAACCTGGTGCCGGACACACGAAGAAACATCATGAAAAGGTTAGGGTTTCTGATTTTCATCCTGCTGTTTTGCTTATAGGTAATAGTAGAAGTGTAATCCAATTATGAAAGTGGAGGGTTACCTATGGTATGATTACCCTGTTACTTGTGGTTTCAATCTTCTTGCGGTTGAACTATAGTCTTGTCCGGGAAGGGATGTTATCCGCAAACAAGTAGGGCTACAAAAGAACTATTCTCGTTTGGAATCTTGAAATTAACTGCATAGATGAAAAGGAAGAACTATTGAAGTCTTCAATTCAGATTCAGTTCAATGGTGGATATATGTGACTGCAGAGTGTCACCTTTGCCCATCTTCTGGGTTTGGAACTCTCAATAGACGATGCATCTGAATGTTATTCTATTTTGATAATTTCAGAAAAGGAAGCATGATGGAGATGAAGACCTTAATGGCATTCAGAGTCACAAGAAAAGCAAGGTAGCAAGGAGAGCGGGAATTCCTTAAATTAGTATTGGTTCTGTTGGTAGGACTTCTTTCAAAGTACTGCTAACTCATAAGGAACTACTTCCTAATTATTACTAGCCTTTTCCTGTTAAGGTTTTTTTTTTTTGAACGGGAAAGAAAATCTCATTATCATTTCATTAAGATAAAAGAATGAGATCGTTACATTAAGGAAAGCAAATACATTGAGAGAGCTTCGAACAGTATCATACTCTTCTAGTGCTGCAACTCACATAACTTAACCTACCCCTCAGCCCCTCGATTTTTAAATAAAATAGCTGAAAAGATGCCAACTAAACACCTAATGCTTGAACCCCACATGCTTTTTAATAACCTGCACCTATCACACCCAAATGAATATCATAATTACACTTGTGTTTTCCATGCTTTTTTGTTCCCAAAAAAAAAAAACAAATGGCCTTCCCAATATGATATTCATGAGACCAAGAAACTGACGAGCATCCCAACAACACGTCTCTCAAAAACCACCTTTGCCGGAAAGATCAACCATCGCCGGCAACCCATCAGCAACACTTTTGGAAAAATAACCCACCCCGAAATCCTCTCATCTACCCCTTCGCCTGAAGCCCCTAATCTGCCCCTTTTTCCAAAACATAGCCCTCGCCCGAAACTCCTCATCTGCCCTTTGCCGGAAGCTCCTCATCGACCCCTTTGCTGGAAAAACCCTCATTTGTCCTCCCAATCTGTTCACTGTCGCAGCCGCGACAACAACCCATCAACTGCCACATGCAAGACCTCTTGAAAACCCCTCAAATTCCTTCTCTGTAGATACCCTATCTGAACCACCTTGCATCTGTCTCTCCGCTCGCCGCTGGCCCCTCGCCTGTTGCTTCGTAGACTACACTTGCTGCTAGCTATATAGGAAGAGTGTTCTGGAGCTCCAGGGAGGCAGGGATCCATATTTAAGCAGAGTTATTAGAGCCTCGGAGTCTGCCTCAATCAGCAGTGTTTCAAAGCTTTCCACCAGGACAATTGTGAGACAACGATAGGTTGCCCACAGCTCAGCCTCTGGGGGATTGCCAGTAGTCTGCCTTCCAGAATAACTTTGTCAACCACCTTCCAGGATCATTTGAACAGCCCTCCAAAGCCAGCTTGACCTATAACTCCGCTAGCAGTTCCTTTGTCTGTATCTTGGTCCCCATGATATAAGTGCGTAAAAAGAATCGATTCCTTTTATATACTTGTGTGTAGATTGTTTATCTTTGTTAAAGTGTGTACGTAAGGACATGTGCAAAGAACTCTAAGTGCACTTTTATGCACTGAAGAGAGAAACATATTAACGTAGTCATATATATACCTACAATATTTTAGGATTGCAAGTACCTATACTCATGCATTCATCTGTGTATCTCCGTATGTTCAGATTCTCATACTTGTCAAAAAAAATGTTCAGATTCTCATAGGGGTATTATAAACATGCACCATGTTGATTCTTAATATTCCTACTCTCCATTAACTGTGTATTCTGCTTATTGGTGACACTGTCGCAGCATAAGAGCTCAAAGATTGCTGAGATCGGCACCGTAAAAGTAGCAGGCTGAAAGATGGCAGGTAGATTTAGTTCGCTGAATTTTTGTCCTCAGATGTTCCATGGAAAATTTTGGAGGGTCTATTCCTACTGTAGTCAGCTTTTTCAGGTGAAACCTCTGTTGTCAAGCTTTGATTCTTTTTGTGTGTGCTTTGTATGGGTCTTGCTTTGAGTTGTTCAGTTAGTTGTGTAGCAATTGCGTTGTAGACTGCTGGAAAGACAGTTGTATAACAACGCATCTTTACATCATTTAATTTTCTTTCGCCTGAAACATACACAATGGAAGATGAGCTCGAGCTAGGCTCGAAATTAATTTCCTTAGCTCGAGCTCGGCTCGTGTAAGCTCGACACACACGTGAGCGAAGCGAAACATACACAATGGACTGAAATGAAGTCTCATCTCCAGCTTCTTCTTAGTTTTAGTGTTGACGAGAGTGGTATTTAAATACTTAATCACACCCACCCACGTGGTTATTATACCTTTATTTGCTCTGTGGCAAGCCTGTTATGTGGGATTCTAATTGATTCTATTGGTTCTGTCTATTCATTTTTTTTGGTTTTGTTTGGCCCGTCTATTCATTTTACCAAAGGATGATACTGTCTAAAGAAAAGCTAACCTTAGGAAAAAGCTATAAGGTAGCATACCCTTCTGAATAAGTTTTATATATTCTCCGGGGGGAAAAAAAGAAAAAAGACCCAGCGGCCTGTTCTGCCCCTTCCATGTCATATTGAACTTATAGGAGGTAAGAACATTTATCTGAATCACCACTACTTGGAACTTGTGACAGTTGTCTGTTAGTTTTTACACGGCAGTAGATTTTCTTTCTTCCATCTTAATTACTTACTGATGTCGGACGATTCAGACCTAGCGCAAAAGTGGTATCATCTTTTTGCTTGTCGGCTTACTCGTGCTTAACAAACGTGTTCTTTCCGTCAATGCAGGACTCCGGACTAACTAAAGATTGTCTAGAAGGTGTATTCACCTGCCGAAAGGTATTTGAGCATGAGGCGGTAATAGCTGAAAACGAGCATTTTACCATAGGAATTGCTCTGATATGAGATTGGCAGTAAACATGCTTGATTTTGACCATCTCTTTTAGTTGTAATGGCACTTTGGATACCTCATCAATTATCCAGCCCCATTATATTTACTGATCTGCAATTCTACAGTTAAGTTTCTTAATCCGTCCTTATCTTCTTCCAGATGGGGACAGTAGAACGAGTAGGCTAAGTAGGTCTCTCTTATTTTGTTCTTTCCTTGTGTCCGGGATAGGTGAGATAGTCGAGTCGACAGTCCTTATCTGTATTACTAGGTGCTCCCTGTCGATTGTGTTACGCAAGGGAATGAGCGAAATCACTTAATTCTGCAATGTGACAAGGAGAAGAATGGTCTGCTGGCCATTTTGTATGGTCGCGTTCTTCACTGCGCTATCTACGTATCACTTGGCGTTTTGCTTTCCTCCATAAACTGCTCCGAAAATTCATCAGTTAAAACGTATTGGATGAGTTTGGCTGATTTGCAGTTTTCTTTTGTATTATTTTTGCCGGGAAAAAAACGCAAGTAACATTGATAAAACCAAATACAAATTGCATGGCCCATAAGCCTGAAAACAACAGATGCAACAAAGTAAGAACGAATACAATAAAACAAGAACAAAATAGACAGAACCTTGTTTTTTCCCACCAAATCCAACACGTTCCTCCGAAAATCTGATTCGTGCGGACTCTTTCCCCAGCCGTCCGCATCTCCTGAGATAAAAATAAAAATAAATCAAACCTTAGCAAAGTGTTTATTTTTTAAGAGTTGAACTGCTATTTATCCATATGAGTCCTTCCGGGGACACCGACCATACACACACCGATTCTGCACCGATTGCTGCGTGGGGTCCACTCCGGGTTCCGCACGTAAAATTCGAGCCGTTAAATAATTTTAAAAACCAAAACCGAGTGAGGATTGTGAAAAATCAGCTCAATCCGATATGTGTAGCTGTTCGATCCAAGCTTTTCATTTTTCATTCAATCTTCCCATTTTTCATTTTTTCCGATTTTTCAAAAATGGAAAGATTAGATCGAGCACTTACACATATCGGATTGAGCTGATTTTTCATGTGCCCACTCGATTATTTCTAAAAAAGTTATTGAACGGCTCAGGATTTTCCCTGCGGGACGATCGGTGCAGAATCGGTGTGTATATGATCGGTCTCTCTAGCTTTTTCGTATCCATATTTCAAGTTTGAAAGTTGAAACTATCCTCTTACGAATTGTGGTGTCCACAAATAAGGTTTTACCTTTATCATCTGGACCTCTGTCTCCAGCTGTTCGCATCTCCGAAAATGATTTGGAAGATCCAGAATCCCAAATAAAAATCACCTTTTGGGATTCTTGGGAAGTTTCATGAGGTGTTTCTTTAGGGGTTTTTCTTTTCTTTTCTTTTTTTATTGGATTTCTTTAGTTAAACTTCGATTTTCCATGTAATCCTCTTACGACGGAATGCTCTTTTGGGTTTACCATCCGCTTAGAACTTTCGCAGCTAAATACGATTTTCGAGCATGGCCTGCACTACAACATGAACAGCCTTTTGCGAGGAAAATTAATGAGGAAATTTTATTTTGTCCCTAAAGAACGACCAATTTGCGAGGAAAACCAAATTTCCCCACAGAATCCATTTGATGAGGTAATAATAGGCGAGGAAAATAGTTTTTGTCGCCCAAATATACTTTATGGCGAGGAATTTACAACCACTTGGAAAGCAATTTAGTAACTAAACCATTTTTTAAATATGAAATGATCTTGACTATCAAGGAAGCTGTCTTGACTTTTCGGGAGTCTAAAGTGAATTTTCAAGATAGAGCCCTTTTTTGTTGGTCTATTATAAGGTGAGGGATACCAATGTAGGAGGGCCGCCGCAACCTGAAAATTCTCAGCAACCAGACATCGAACTTTAGCTCAGAACCGACTTTGCTTTCGCAGAGAATGAAATGGGAGTAGGTGTTGTGGCGTGCCTTTCATTCTGTGGGAAAAACATACCATTTGGTGTCAGTCCAAATGAGAGGCGAGTAGTGGCAGAGGTGATAATGGAATCAAAACCATTTTTAAATCCATAGCATCTCTGAGTCCAGTTGTTTTCCCATGTGAAAATTGGTCAATTGGCTATGTATCATATTGCTACATAATATGTACAAAAAAAATTGGTTGGAAGTCTACCCTCCCCAACTCCCAAGACTCCAAAATAATCACTTATTACTTCTCCTTGGGAGACTTTGATGGCTTGAGGTCCACATGCTTATTTATTGCATGAATAAGATTATATATACAGTACATTTTAGCTTTGCACTATGCTAGATAGGGAGATAGAATAAAAGATGTGATGAAGTTTCTCGAGTACTAATATTGTTCACGCCAGTGATTAACTTGGATTTCGGGTTGGTGTCGTGTGTGTTGCGCACCTTACATTTGACGGCTCGGATTTTATCTCGGCAACCAACGATCGAGAGTTGGTTGCCGAGATGAGATCCGAGCCGTTGGATGCACGATCCGACAGTTCGGAGGTGCACAGCACGGAGCTGCGCATACACTGCATAGCACCATCCCTTATTCGCATTAACTTATGCACCACAATTTGTTGGTTTTGTCCTTATTCAAAATTTTCTCGCATTTGTTAGTTTTACGCTAAACTTTTTATATGATATGGGTTCGTCTCGACGAGAGGAACTGGAAAAGTAAAAAATTATGACTTTTACACAAGCATTTTGGGAAATATCCAAGAAAAAATTCAAAAACACTTTTTGAGTTTTTTTTTGGATATTTTCCAAAATACTTGTGTAATAATAATAATTTTTTACTTCTCCGATTCCTCTGGTCGAGACGAACCTATATCAGATAAAAGTTTGCCATAAAACTAACAAACGCAAAAAAAAATTGAATAAGGATAAAATCAAAAAATTATGTTTCATAAGTTAATTACTAGCGTAAACACCCCCTAAGTCGAAGACTCAAAGTGGTAAGATAATTCGAAGGATGGCTCGGTCGAAGGGTTCGCATGTTGGATAGGATGGATAGGATGGCTCGGTCGAAGGGTAGCTTCGGTGCCCTCCCGCCTCTCGATTCTCGGCTGGCCCGGTATTCCTAGGTGGAGATGAGATACGGCTTTGTTCTCTTGGGGTTCTCATAAGCATCCTCTATCTTAGCACGGTTTTTAATATATTTTCTTTTAGCTTTTTATACTCTATATCTCTAAAAAATAATACGTAAATTGTTTGATCGGGTTAAAATTGAGAGAATTTTGAAATGAACACGAGATGGCACAACACGAATACGACACGATCACACGACGCGGGGTAAGAATTTATGAAAGGACACGATAACCCGACACGAAGTTAGCGGGTTATGATCGGCTATTTCTGACACAGAACAAGAATGTGACATGACACGATTACACAAAACAAAAAAAAACTACCTAAAACAAATTGGGTCCGGGTAGGAAAAATTCTGCAACGAATACGAAACGACACGACACGATGTCCACCTCTGTTAATATGCGTTGTCTTTGTTGCTGTCGTCGATGTTGATGGTGACAAAATGCAGCTGCTTCTATGAAACATGAAATCGAAGAGGGAAAGGTGGTGGTAATGATTGGAGAAAAATATAAGGTAATGATTGAAAAATAAAACAAAAACTAAAGATAAATGGCAACCAAACATAGCGGGTGTGATTTTGTTGATGTAACCATCACACACGACCCCATCGCGATTTGCTACTATCCGCCGCCAACTCTTGATATTTCTTTTTCACTATCCGACCACAAAAGAAAGTTTGACATATCGTATAATTTACTAGTACATTGTAAAATTCTTTTCTACGATGATGTAATCAAAGATTACACTTTTTTATTAGTAGCATCTACAACATTATTTTGTTGCACAACGTTTAGTATATTATCAATTTCAAATACTCCTATCTTTTAACGGTGACGGTTCTAGGAATTTTTAACAGGGTGTTCAAGAATTACCTTGATTCTACTAGCTCTTTTCGCCAACATTGTATACGCAAAATTCAAGTATTAGTCTGAGTAGTGCAATTAAAATTTGTGAAAATACATAAGATTTTACGGTTGTTCTTAACGATTTTTTTAGATTTTGAATCGAACAAGATTAAATCGGCATATAAATTTACCGATATTCTTTTGTGGAAAAATTGTGGCAAATTGATTCATACAAATCTTTTTGGGCATGTGCTCATGTGTTTGGAGATATATTATCGACTTTCGTTCAAAGGGAAGAAAGAGTACGATACCGATATCAATAGATTTTTTTTTCTATCTTTTTGTCTAATTTTTGCCATCAAGAGTTTGTATTTTGTGTTGGGCTAATGTACTTATGAATGAAAAATTGGAAGATTTACACCTACACATACCCAGTTGAGCTACCGAGCCAATCGATTTGTTTATTCATTTATTTTTTTTGTGTGTGAGGAAGGGTTTGACTTAAAGATAATGGATGGACCACTACTAAACTCCAAAGAATCTTGAGCTGGAAACAGCCGTTTTCGTTTATCTCAAATTTACTGAAAAAGGTATGTTTGGAATAGAGTCCTGCTACTGGTACAGCAGCATTTGCTGTACAGCAGCAGGTACAGACCCCTTTTGCTCCCATCTCGGTTAGGGTCCCTGTAAAAAATCACCTCAAGCCGATATCGGGAAGAGTTTTTAAGAATAATCAAATTTTGCTAAAAAATTTTGGCTAAATTTTGAAGCAAAATTGGATGATTCTTAAACACTCTTGCTGTACAGAAAATGCTGTACCAGTAGCATTTTTGTTTGGAATACTTATAAGTTTTGGGAAAAAAAACTTTGGTTACAACATTTAGGGTGCATTATCAATAATAATTTGGTGATCTTCAAATACCATATTTTGGGGTACTATCTGATGTTTCACCAATGTCTTAGTAGAAAAATATTTCATTTATCATATAATTAAACACATTTTATCAATACTTTAGTGATACATCACATGATATTCAAAACATAGTACTCAAAAATAGTTACCATAGCATTGCTAGTACACACCAAATTGTGTATTAAGTCATTGATAACAATTGAACACTCATTTTGGATTTTTTAAATTGAGAGAGCAAAGGGGATGTTTGAATGTGTGATGTGCACGTGTGTTGGTCACGACGTGACGGTCCTGGTGACTTATTGAATACTGAGATAATTATAATCGTTAAAAACTGAAAAAATTATTCAATGCCATGAAGTACTGCAACGTGATATCCCATACTCTTTCTTGGCGATGCATTTGTGGTCATCTTGTGGAGTGGAGTCCACGACAGCCCAAGGGCATTAAACAATTTTAGTCGTTAAAATTCAGTTGTTGAAGATGTACACTGTCTCAGTGTCAAACTGTTTTCACTGTCCCCACAGTCAGCACAACTCAGCACCCCTCTCTCTCTCTCTCTCTCTCTCTCTCTCTCTCTCTCTCGTTCGTGCGCAGATCTCTGGCTTTTCCCCTCTGCGTGGGTTTGTGTGGGAAAACCGTTGACCTCCACAAACCACCCCATCACCACCCTCTCCAAAACAATGCCCCCATCCGTTCTCTCCTCCCTCCTCCTCCTCCTCCTCCTCCTCTGTCTCTCTCCCACCACTTCCACCCCCACCCGCCGCCGTTCCCTCCAACAATCCTTCTTCCAAGCCTCCTCCCCCTCACCGACTCCCCCATCCCCATACGCCCCCTCCCCCACTTCTACTCCCAACCAAACCCCTTTTTTCCCTTACATACCCACCCCACCTCCGCCTCCCCCACCGACGCCTCCTCCCTCCGCCACCTCCGTCCCCGCCAACCTCTCCTCCCTCTCCCTCCCCCACTCCGCCAAACCCACCACCTCCCTCGCCTCCATCCTCTTCCTCACCGCCTCCGCCGTCGTCCTCCTCGCCGCCGTCGCACTCTTCCTCTTCCTCTTCCTCCGCCGCAGGCGCCACCGCAACTTCAACGACGCCAAAACCAGCACCACCAGGTCGGATTACAGCCTCAGGGTTTTTGCCCGGCCCAGCGGTCCTCCGAGGCGCGTCGGAAGGTCGCCGCCGACTTCCTCGGAGTTTCTCCTCCTCGGCACCATCGTCGACTCTCGCGGCGGCGTCAACCCTCTCGTTGGCCCGGCCGAGAGCTCGAGGAAAACCGACTCGCCGGAGCTCCGCCCCCTGCCGCCGCTCGGCCACCGGAAAAGTCGCCCGAATGCCGAAGAAGACGTGTTTTTCTCGCCGGGAGAGTTTTCCGGCGCCCGTGAGAGCTCGAACGGAACTAGATCGGCGGCGGCGGCGGAGAATCTTGAAGGAAGTAGCAGCGAGTGCTGCGAGTCAAGTTCTTCTACGTCGTCGTATTCCACTCGGTCGGTCTCTTTGAGCACTTCTCCACCGGTAAGTTTGAGTCCTATAAGCTCAAGACCCAAATCGCCCGAATTAACGGCGGTGCAGACCGCTCCGCCGCCACAACAACAACCTGTTACGACCCAATTGGCTAACCTGCGTAGAGATTTAGAGGAGAGCCTAGATTCGTCCCCACGAACGTCGATTGCTTCTTTCAGCAATGCAGAAGAGTCCCCGGTGAGAGTTTACAATGTTGTTTGGAGTCGGTTAGGTAGTAGTAGTCGTGGTAAGAATACTCCATCAGATTCCTCTTCGTTGAATCTGATGGAGAATACAGAGTTAGTTAGCAATGCTGGAAGTTCGAATCAAAACCCAGAGTCATTACAATTTGTATCTAACCCTATTTACCAGCATATGGAATCTTCGACGAGACTCGAAAATTCGATTGGGAAGCCTGTGCCGGTATCTGCTGCGCCACGGCCGCCAGCACCACCACCGCGGCCCCCTCTGCCGCCGGGAGGTGGCAGAGAAAGATTAGTTTCTAGTTCAGCGATTAGTCAACCCGTTTTGACGCCACCGGGTCTAATTACACCTTTGAAACCACCTTTGGTTTCTCCGATCGAATTGCCTGCTAATTCTGAAAGTGTGGGGAAGAATGAGGAGATTCAGAAACCCAAGTTGAAGCCGCTGCACTGGGATAAAGTAAGAGCGAGTTCTGGTTGCGAGACGGTGTGGGATCAACTGAATTCGAGCTCTTTTAGGTAGGCTGTGGACTTGTAAAACTTTTGACTGACCTGGTTATTCTGGTAAAATGTTAAACGTGTTTCGGTTAGATTGTTTGTCTTCTGGTAAGCGTAGGAATTTGGTTTGTTGGTTGCAGATTGAACGAGGAGATGATCGAGTCATTGTTCGGTGTAGATGCTCCGAAATCGAATTCAAAGGAATCAACTGGACGTCCAGTTCTTCCCTCACCAAACCAGGAGAATAGGGTGCTCGATCCGAAGAAGGCCCAGAACATTGCAATTTCTCTGAGGGCACTAAATGTAACTACTGACCAAGTTTGTGAAGCCCTTTCAGAAGGCAAGTCCTGTGTGTTTTTTCCTAACGTGTTCTCCAATTTTAGATGCATTTGTGCAGTAACTTGAGCCCTATGAAAGATGAACATGGTTGGTTTTGATGGCATTACTGTATTTGGTTAGTGTTTGAACATATTTTTATTGTCTACACATCTTGAATCTTCATCCAGACTAGTGAGAAATCTTTACGGCATTTGTTCTTACTGCGTAATTCTGTTGGCCTATATGCTATATAGGGTGCCTTGTGCTCAAATGGACCATCCACTGCCATGTAATCCACAGTCCACTGATTCAACTCCTTTTTCTTCATCATTTACAGTTATTGGTTACCTAGTCGAAGAAATACTCTATTTGGGCAGCCATTCATGATCCCTTTGAATTTGCTACAATTTATTCTTGCTCCATAAATGGAAAAAGATTGAATGATTTCCTGATTTTTTCATGTCAAGGACGCATGGACATTGCGATGTATTTCTTTTCTCTCTAAATTGTGTTGACAAGGCTTCAAACTTCATTGCAATGTAGTGTTTTTTCACACTACACTTAGAATGTAAACATTCTTCCTGGGTGAATGTCGAAATATAAATCTCAGACACACTTCTCATACCTTACCTAAGTGTCTGAGTGCCCAACGCTAGCAGTTTAGCACTTCATGCATTTCGAGAAATCCCTATAACATCACACGCAATTCATTCCTTCTCTCTGTGGGGAGCCTTTGCTCTAATTCTATTCCTTATTCCTATATCCGTGAGTACTTATAAAATATTTCATTTCCTCAACCAATGGCCATTTGTTTACTGTAAGCCCTTCAAGTTCTTTCTGAATCAAGAGATTGGTGTTGCCATGTTATTGAAACTTTCCTAGTGCCGTAAGAATTTGACAGGGAAAGATCAAATAATTTATGACGTCTTTCACTCAGGAATCAGGATTGCCTCTCTCTCCACACACGCGTGCGCGCACACACACACACACAAGATTCATCTTCTCATTGAGTATAGACTTTGCTTGCCCTGATTCTAGCAACTGAAGCCTTTCTTAGCTTCCGTATGTACTTCAAGCAATTTGCTAACTGAATTTTTTCGGGCACTTGTTTACAGGCAATGCTCTTGGGACTGAGCTTCTTGAAAGTTTGTTGAAGATGGCTCCTACTAAGGATGAAGAACGTAGACTGAAAGAGCACAAAGATGACTCACCATTCAAACTTGGGCCTGCTGAGAGATTTCTTAAGGCCATGCTTGATATACCTGTTGCATTTAAAAAAGTGGATGCAATGCTCTACAGAGCTAATTTTGAATCTGATGTTGCGTACCTCAGAAAGTCATTTGAAATTCTTGAGGTAAATCAATCACCTTTCCTAGCTGTTTTTATCTAATTTATCTTTGCGTAGGATTCTTAGAACTTGTTTCCCATCAATGAAAAATCATTGGGAAGACAAGACCCCAAATTTGGCAACGGAAGACCGCACATTCATTTCTAGTTCATAAATTCGTATCTTGTTCTTATAAACGAGCTGGTTGATCCAAACTAAATACTATCTGCAATATTCGCTTAATCTCACATTGAGACTGTTGTCCAAGTATTTGAATTCCTTTTGTTTCATTGTTAATGAAGCAAAGTTGTTACATTGGTGCTATTCGTAGATTGTTGGCTTCACATAAGGATTACATATTAATTTGACACAGTTTTTTTTTGCCAAAAAACAAACAGGCAGCCTGTGAAGAATTAAGGAACAGCAGGATGTTTCTGAAGCTTCTAGAAGCTGTTCTGAAGACTGGAAACCGGATGAACAAGGGGACAAAGCGCGGCGATGCCCATGCCTTCAAGCTTGACACACTTCTGAGGCTTGTTGACATCAAGGGTGCCGATGGCAAAACCACTCTCTTGCATTTCGTCGTGCAGGAAATGATAAGAACCGAGGGGGGCCTCTTTTCAGGTGGAAACCAATACCCTAACACCACTATAGATGCTGACGCCAAGTGTAGGAAGGTCGGCCTCAAAGTCGTTTCCAGTCTCAGCTCAGAGCTAAGAAACGTGAAGAAAGCTGCTGCCATGGATTCAGACATGCTTATTGGCGATGTAGCGAAGCTTTCCAAAGGAATCGAGAATATCCAAGAAATTGCTCGATTAGAGGAAGAAAGGGGGTTAAACAAGAGCATCGGAAAGTTCTCAGAGTCAATGAAAAGGTTTACAAGAACAGCAGAGGATCAGATTTGTAGGGTTCAAGCGTTAAAGAACGTTGCTCTTTCGCTAGTGAAGGAGATAACTGAATTCTTCCACGGATGCTCGGCCAAGGAAGAAGCGCACCCGTTTAGAATCTTCACGGTGGTGAGGGATTTTTTAACGATTCTTGATCGGGTTTGCAGTGAAGTTGGAATGATCAATGAGCGGACTGTAATCAGTTCTACGCATAAGTTCCCTCTTCCGGTGAACCCATTGTTGCAGCCGGTAAATAGCGGATTCCCAAGAAGGCGGAATTACAGTTCTTTTGATGATGATAATGATGAAGGCTCATCTTCTTAGCCAATTTATTTGAGCGTAACCCATTGTTTGGCCGGAGGATAGAAGCTTTGTATATGCAGCTTTGCAGTTGTGGAGGCATTTTGTATTGAATACGTACGTGTACGTTAACCAAAGAAAGGAATACGTACTTGTACATAGTGACGTAACAGATCTTTGATAAAAATCTCTGTCTGTATCTCCTTTTATGACAAATGCAATATCGAGTGTTCACTTTTGTATCACAAAATGGATTCATGTAAATTGATGAAAGTGACAAAATTTATATGTAATCCACATAGAATGACCACAAAAATACCTATGTAGTCATTTGTACGGTAAGAGCATTTTCATCGGCTTCAGCAAATTTTGGACCAAATTTAACCTCAAAAACCATTTTTTTCTACTTTAATTAGTCACTTTTATAATAGCACACTGCATCAGGCTTTCTATTCTAATTTTATTACATTAAACTATTCTTTCTTTCGATCTTGGTACTATCATAAAATTAGAAATTATTAAAAAATTTAAACGAACGGTCATATTTTCAACGGTCATATGTCCAACACGCAATCGAGCTTACCTAATTTATTCAACGCCATCGTCGCATCGCAGAGATAAAGGAACTCATTCTCAACTCCATTCAGACATTCTCGAGCACTTGTGGGAATTACATAGCAGATGGTAGGGCATTACAATACTAAATTTCGTTGCTTGATTTCTTTGTGGTTATTTTAAAGCTCTGTTTGGAACCCATGAAAAATGGGAGAAAAGAAAGGAAAATAAAATAAAAATTCGTTAAGGGTTGTTTGGTTTCTATTTAAGGAAAAGAAAAAGAAAATAGAAAGGAAATGAAAGTTATGGAGAGGAAAATGGGAGAGAAAATCCCCCACACAATATAAGGAAAAGACAATTTCTTTTCTTTCCATTTTCCTCTTGGAGCCAAACGAGATAAATTAATTTTTCTCGCAATTTCTTTTCATTTTCTTTCTTCCACTAAAAGCAAGAGAAAATAATCCACTTTCTTCATTTCCCCAAAGCCAATTTTCTTGTGTGTTTGTAACTTCGAATATACAAATCGATTACAGTATGTTACTATTTCAAAGAACTCCTATAAATATACAAATCGATTTCCGTAACGGATTTCAAAGAACAATTTCCCTCCCTTTTTAAAAAAACAGACGTACAGTTTCCCTTCCCTCCAAGACAATCCTCACATTCCGTCTCCCGGCACCGACTTCCCTCTCTAACCATGAGAATCGCCGAGATCTCCTCGCCGGACCACCGCCACAGCCTCAACGAGCCCCACTCCCACCTACTCTCCCAAATCGAGTCATCAATCAAAGACCTCGAACGCCACTCGCCGGAATCCCCCTTCCCCGAGCCTCTCCTCACCGACCTCCGCCTCCGCCTCACTCAGCTCACCTCCCTCTCTCCCTTCCCCAACTCCGTCAAGCTCCACGTCTGGAAGCTCAGCTACCGCCTCTGGAACTCCTGCGTCGACCTCGCCAACGCCGCCGCCGTCCGTCCCTCCTCCTCCTCCGCCAAATTCACCGAACAACACGCCAATCTCCGCCAAATCTCCGCCGACCTCCTCTTCCTCGCCAACGACGTCGTCGGCGTCCCCTCCCCCGCGTTCAAGTCCGCCTCGTTCTTCTACAAGACCGGTCTCATCTGGCACGACCTTAACAAGTTCGACCTGGCCAACAATTGCTTCGAGAAAGCCACCGATCTCACCGCTAGAATCGATGTAGCCTCCGTAACCGACAACGAAGAGCGAAAACTCCTCCTAGGTCTGAACATAGCGAGGTCGAGATCGGTGTGGGAAGTTTCGGACCGAAACCTAGCGATCGCGTTACTGAACCGGGCGAAAACCGTACTATTCGGATGCACGGAGAGCTACAAGGCCTTAGCCAATCAGTACTTGGCGTTCGGCAAGATCGCGCTGTCGAGTAACGAGTCATGCGGCGTGAACGAAGGGCTGAAGTTGATGAACGAGGCTCTGGATCTGTGCGAGAAAGGGATGAGGATCGTGAAGAGGCAGGATGAAACCCTAGCTCTGAAGAATATGAGGTTGAAGACGCTTAGGTTTATCGCGGCGTCACATTTGCAGAGAGATGAGTTCGAGAGCGTGTTGAAGTGCGTTAAGGTGTTGAGGGAGAGTAGTAGCGGTGGTGGAGATGATCATCCGAGTTTGAGTGTGTTGGCGATGAAGGCGTGGTTAGGGTTGGGGAGATTTGGGGAGGCTGAGAAGGAGCTGAAGGGCGTGGTGGTAAATAAGGGGGTTCCGGAGGGCGTTTGGGTGTCCGCGGTGGAATCGTATTTCCAGGCGACGGGAGCGGCTGGGGCGGAGACAGCGAAGGGCGTGTTTTTGGGACTTCTGGGGAGGTGCCATGTAAGTGCGGGCGCGACGATTAGGGTGGTTAGGAGGGTGGTTGGGGATGGTGTGACCGTCGAGGGGTCGAGGGTTAGGGCTAAGGTGGTGGCTGAAGTGGTTTCGGATGAGAGGGTGGTGGCTCTTTTTGTTGGGGAGGAAGCTGTTAAAGAGAGGACAACAATGCATGCCGTTCTCTGGAACTGGTAATCCATCAAATTTTTTCCTGCTGAATCCCACTTTGTAAGAATAGTTTCATTTATTTGGAGCTGATATTGCTGTCCTAGCGAATAAAAAACAGACAGTATTTACTTATTTTAGGAGTTTGTTCTGTAACATAGAGTGCCTATAAGTGGATGGAAAATTATTCAATTCCTTTTCCACCCAAGACTTTGAATAACTGTCAACTTCTCATGAGTATAACAGAATTTCTCTTGTCATCTTTCTTTTTGCTTAAGTGCTATGTTTTTTTTGATCCGCAACTAAGTGCTATGTTGTCTGCCTGTTTGTTTCATTGGTAAGTGGAGTGACTCAAATGTTTGGACAACTCCACTTGAATAACAGGAGGCAGCCAAAGTTTCCGCTCACTAGCGTTTGCAGGAAGAAAACCTGTCGTAAGCTGGTATGCAAAGCTAGGAAAAATGAGTTGTGTAATAGAAGTTGAAAATGGTTATGAGGTCAAATGAATGTAATCTTGCATTACAGCTGCTTCTTTGTTTGTACGGGCTTGTGGCTCCTGGACTAGCCAAAAGTTGCCATAGGTATTCTAGGAAGGCGAACTTAGGACTTGCGAAAGAAGTTTCTTCAGCATATTTTTAAGGTGCTGTGACTCCTGGACTGGCTGAATGGTTTGTTGGCCTGTCTGTTTCCAGTTTCTACCGGTAGGCCAAGTTCAAATCTGAGCCGTTTTCCAGAGTTCCATCAATATCCACTTTAAAGTATTTTTTCCCCGTGCGAATCCTGATATTGCATATGTAACCTTAATTTGTAGAACCATGGTTCTAACTTCTAAGGTTTACAAACCATCTAACTACATCATCCTTGGTGGCTTGATGACTTGCCCTTCTGAACATCATCTTCACTCCTTTAGTTTCACATCGCATATCACCTTGGCATACATTGTACCTGTTTGCATGCTTGTGCTCTTCGTAATCGTATTGTTATGATTCCTGTGCTCATTGTTCGTTTATGATGGTGGGGTGGGTGGTGAGGGCATTGTGTTTACCAAAGATGATGTGAAAGTTAACCTGCAACTTGCTACGTAAGCTTTCATGTCACTAATTCACCACAAGTATATTACTGGAAATGAAAAATTGGTCTTGCCAGTGGCAGTACAGAAAAGGGGGTAGTGGTAAGACTTTGATGCATTTCTGGACAAATGAAATCTTACGTCAACTAATTCTTATTTTTTTTAATTTTTTTTAAATGTTGTCTTTTTGCAGTGCTGCAGACCATTTTCGATCTAAAGATTATGAGACGAGTGCAGAGATGTTTGAAAAGTCTATGCTTTATGTACCTTACAACATAGAGAGTAGGGTTCTCCGAGCAAAGGGCTTCAGAGTTTTGTGTCTCTGTCACCTTGGCCTCTCCCAGCTAGATCAAGCTCAAGAGTACATCACTGAGGCTGAAAAGGTATTTCTAGAAGTAATGACAAATCAGGATCTTCATTCTTTGTTCAGTTGATTGTGAGGAAAACTTCGTGATATTTCATCCTGTTTTCTTGATACTTTTCTGTTTGTGCAGCTTGAACCCAACATCGCCAGTGCTTTCCTCAAGGTTCGGCCCCTCCCTTTCTTTCTGTCACTGCACCAGATAAACCTGCTTAATTCTCTTTCAGATGTTTTGATTAACAATTTTACTTCAGATATGGCATTTATTGATATTCGTGCTTGCAGTTTAAGATCAATTTGCAAAAGAATGACTGCGATGGAGCTATTACTCAGGTGCAAGCCATGACAACATGCCTTGACTTCACTCCTGACTTCCTCTCTCTTTCAGCCCATGAAGCTATTGCTTGTCGCGCTCTTCGTGTTGCAGTTTCCTCTCTATCCAATCTCCTTAACTTTTACTCCTCAGGGAAACCAATGCCCACAACAGAGGTCATGGTGCTGCGTACCCTAATCACAATTCTCACACAAGACTCTGGCAATGAGTCTGAAACCCTTGTATACATGAAACGATCTCATAAGCGGTTGTCTGAGGTTGGACCTGATTTCTTCTTTGGGAAAGGTGAGGTTGGGAGAAGGGAACGGGACTGGCTTGCTGTAAACTCATGGAATACAGGGACGAGAGTAGGGAAGGAGGAAAAATATGGATTGTGTGCAGATTTCTTTAGATTGGCTTCAGACTTTTATGGTGTTGTGGTTGATGGAGAAGGACAAGGGAACAATGTGATGGTTTGTAAATCGCTGATATTGACCGTTTCTGCTATGATAGCTGATGAGAAACAAAGGAAGGCTACATTGTTGGACAAGGAAGTGAAGCAAGCCATTGAACTGCTAGACAGAGCCGGAAAGGTGACAATTAGGAGTTTTGTAACCTAACCTTTTGTGTTTTTATGAATTCTGCATCACGATGATAACTAGCCTCGATTACTATAAGACAGTGTTGGGTTTACTGGAATGAAACCGGAACGAAATGATTATCTGTTGAAATACCCCTTCTGACATCTGGTTCGGCAAAAGAAATAAGACAGAATCTAGATTACAAATGAAATCATCATTCACCAGTTTAGGTGGATGGCCATTCCTTTGAGAGTTCCGTTCTTCTCCAAAGTCATTCAAGCAAACCAAACGTTGCCTAAGAGATGAGCTGCATTTTACTGTTAAATAAAACCTTGTACGGGTAGTGACTTCTATCCTATCTAATGTTTATATTGTATCATGCAGATATTGACAACAATCTCTGTTGGAAGCCAAGCAGAGGGCGATGAGATCACCACCATTGATCCCAACTTCTTGTTCATATACACCTTGAACACGTATGATCTGCATACAAGGCTCAATGAAACTGGATCCCAACAGCTCCTTCTGGTAAAACAGTTTGCCGCCTCAAAATCTTGCAGCCCTAATTATCTCCTTCAACTTGGCCTCCATGCCTTGCAGGGCCCACGGTCCAACCCTGAAGTGGCCACCTTTGCTCTAAACACCTGCCTCTCTGCCCTCCTCGTTTCCCAATCACCAGATTACCAATGCGTTGCTCTAACTATCAGGAAACTCATTGCTGTATGCGCAATTCACAAGGGAGATACAGATGATGATGTGGTGTACGGTATGTATAAGCAAGCGTACCGCATTATGGTGGGGTTGAAGGCAGGAGACTATCCCCTAGAGGAGGGGAAATGGCTTGCAATGACAGCATGGAACCGGGCAGCCCTGCCTGTGAGGTTGGGGCAGGTTGAGGCAGCAAGGAAGTGGATGAGTATTGGGCTGGATTTGGCTGGGAAGGTTCCGGGAATGGATACTTACAAATCGTGCATGGAAGATTTTCTTGATGGCTTCGAAAAGAAATCTCACGGCAATGGCAATGTTTAGGTCAGGTATGAAGTAGTTATCATAGCTCTTTCATGTTGCACACAGTAGGTCAACAATAGGTTTGTTGGTTACAGAGAACATTTGCATAGAGTTCCAACATTTCGTACATGATTCAGTTTAGTCTTCTCTTAAAGTCCTATATCAGAGACAATAGACAGATAGAAAGCATGTATTTCAGTGTATGTATACGTCCATCAGTAGGTAGTTTCCAAAGAAAGGGGAAATCAGCTTCTGTAACTGGGAAACTATTTTGTTAATAATTCCTTCGTTAGGCTCTTGTTCCCTCCCGTTTATTATGGTTATTTTCTGATGATATAGATTTATGAACACGGAAAACTTCATTATGGTCAAAGACTCAAAATAGACATCAAGTTCTATTAAAAGAGGTGAGAAATAATTTAAAATGACAAAGAAAATGATGATTGTAATTTGTATTCAATGTCTTGTGCGAAAAACTAATATTTGGTGAGAAACCATAGAGTCTAGAAGTGGCTTTACGAGAATAAATGTGTTACTATACGATGGAAAGGAAAACTCTGCCTAAGTTAAAAATTAGGTTAAGAAATAGTTGAATAAAAAAAATCACGGTGGTGTATTTGAGATAGCCCAAGGGTTAGTCCGATTGGTTGGTGGGTTTGCTCCCTACACAATTAACCAGCCATATCTATTCATTTAATCTTAATAGTCACATCTTTTGGTTTAGTCATGTCTATTCATTCAAACCGAATAGACACACTTTTTGCATTTAAATCGATCATTCGGCTTAATAAGCCAAATGACTTATTTTTTTTTTCCTTATTCAAAAAAAAATTGATCATAATATTTTACTTTTTAGATTCCTCTCGTTATAACGAAACAATAATCTATAAAAAATTAACAAAAAACTAGTAACAAATGTGAAAAAATTTGAATAAGAATAAAAAAAAAGAAGCCATTTGGCTTGTTAGGCTGAATGATCCCTTTAAGTGTATAAGATCATAATAAATGAATGTATCTTTGATTTTGAAATCCGGAGAGTTTATTGGTCCCACGGTCGATATTGAGAATTTGTGACCATAGAGCTGCGGCACGCCGGCAACAAAAAAAGGGTCGAGAACCAGAGAAACCCTATCCGTTGAAAGTCCATATCCAAATCCCAACCTCAATCTGAAAAATGCAAGACAACAACCGCTTTACCTGTCACTCCATTGGAAACCCCATTGTCACTCCCGCCAAAGGTAAACCAAGCTATTACCATGGCCACTCGTATCCCTTCATCTTCTTCCCTTCAATCCCACAATCTTCCCTTCTTTCTTCGTCCCTCTTCTGCCTCCCCATTGTCTCTTCTCAGTGGATTCCTCCAATCAACGGCTCAGAATGCCCCCAAAAAAGGACATTTCGGATTCACTTGCCAATCGAGCAGCGATGGCGATGAGGTACGGTTTTTTATTGATCTGAATTGTCCCTCACGTGGCAAAATTTCATGACCTTTTTCCTTTTGTGATTTGTTGGGTGTTTTTAATTTGATGTGATTGACTTTAGGATTATCTGTTGGACGCTCCAGTTTCAGTTGGGGATGGATTTTCTTTCAGTGGAGGTTGGATTTATTTACCTGTGAAATCTCTCTGTTTCCTAGGGAAAAAGGTATTCGGCTGTATTTCAGTATGATGAAAGTTGTACTTTTTGTCTCGGACAGGGAAGTATTCAGATGGGCCAAACCCCGCAGATGAATGGTTCAGGAGAGGAAAGATTGTAAGTATTGTGCCCTCCCTTTTACTACGCTCACGGTGAATTTTAGTTCATAATCTACTTTCATGTAACTTAAATTTGTCTTTGAAAATTGTTTGCACTTTGTCACAAAATTGGGCACTGGAGATATCTAATTGATGTTGTTGTAACTGGTAGACTGCCAAGAGGAGTCTTTTTTGGTTATCCGTTTTTATTTTTGCCTGAATTATAACACAAGCCCTGTCTGACAAAGTTTACTTTGATCGGAGATTTGATTTCTTCTTTGAACAAGCTAGCCTCCTTGAATCAACCGTTCACGACTCTGGGTTATGAACCCTATAAGGGGACCAGCATTTATATTTTGTAAGGGTTTTAAAAGAGGGCAAGTGGTAGTTTTGAACCCAAAAGAGGAAGAGTAGAAAGGTGATGCAACATGAAATTGCAATTAGTGGATCTAATTATCTAAAAGCTGTAGATAAACAACCTATGGGAAGCTGAAAGCGTTCATGCTGAATGAGGTCTCTTCGTGATTTACATTTTTAGTTTGCATGATTCTCGTGCAAACTACACAAAAGCCTAATAGAAATCCCCATTTCGAAAAGGGTGATTTATTATTGATCCCATTCTTTCAAAGGTAACAATGAGATTGCAATACCAGTTGGTATTCTGGTAATTATTTAGATTGGTTCATCTCATGCAGCAAGAACAACCTATTTCACAACTAGCATCTAGCTGAAAACCAAGTGAACATTTCATATTTTTGGTCATTCGGTCTTTCTCTTATCTTTTTCTTAAACCATTACTATACAATTATAAATGTGAACTGCATGTATATAATTATATTAGGTATGTGTCAGAAGAGTTCCATAACCATCCCTATAAAAAGGGAACTGATGGGTAAAAAGAGAAAAGGTTTACTATAGTGGTGATCTTTATTGTGACTGAAAGTAAGAAGGTGTTCTCCTTGTTAGTAGTCGAATCTCGTTTGTTCGCTGGATTATAGACTGCTATTTGAGAACTGATAATAATACAATTTTCAGGTGAAAGCACATCCAGTTGTTGGCTCAGGCAATAAGGCAAAAGATCCATTTTTTGGTCTAACTATGGGTGGTGGTTCACAGGCCTCGAATGATGTTTTCAGGTAAATTTCAATGTATTCGGAACGATTAGCTTGTAATGGAGGGTGTGAACATGCTCAAATCCTGTAATGAGCTTAGGTCCATATATTATGCAGAAATTGAGGATGGGATATCTGCAGGGTTTGTACGGATTGAAACATCCTCTGTATATATGATTTTTGCAATAGATGGTTTTGCGTTGAAAGTGGAAGCATTGAAAATCCTTCAATTATATTACTTCACGGTTTGCCTTCACAGGTGAGTTTTATGTATTTTCCTTATTTTCGCGTAAATGCAAGTAATTTCGTCAGTTTTTGTTGGGTGTTTTCTGTGAATTCTATCTTTAAGTTTGAAGCTATCTAAACTATCAAGTTTATCTTAACAGTGTTTAGTTTGGAATAACGCTAAGCCTTTACAATTATGTAATTAACCTGCTGACGTAGCCAGGCGCATGTTTAATTCTACTGAAGTTGAAATGACGTGATTTCGATGGACAACATCTGTTGCCACTTTTAAATTCATGAAACTTGCAATTTGTTATGGTATTTTGAGTCAATCCTGAATATGCATTTCATTGACATATACAGCTATGATACCAAACACCTTGCTTATGAGTCATGACCTAACGTTTCCTGACATGACACAAGTAAAATGTCCAAACTAAATAACAGTGACACAAAGTTACTCAAGGATCAAACATGAATAGCACAGAGTGGTCCTTCCGGTTCCCTTACCGCAGGACCTAAGCAACTCCTTCTACCTATTATAAAAGAAGCCCAGGGGAAAAGAATAATGAGAGTGATTATTCACCTTTGGTTTCTCAAATTACAGCAGAATCCTTTCATCTTTCCTCTTCTTTTACTGTCTTCCATCCCTAATTCGGCCTTTTTCCAACTAATGATTTTCAGTTAAGGTAAATGATTTGTGTAATTTCCAACTTTGATTATACTGGATTATGAACTTATCGTCATAAAGCGAGAAAGTGTAATGCTTACTTTGTTGTCTACTGTTGCATCTTATGCGTATACATTCAGATAAGTTTCTCCATTTTTAGACCAATGTTATTATTGGTAGTAATTTTACATTTTAATTGCCCTTATTACAGAAGGATATCCTGCAAGTTGTTATCGTGCGTTAGCATGTTAAAGATGACAATTTTTTGTGGTATCAGCATATGAAGATCCTGTCTGAGGCCAAAATTACTTTCCATTTGTGCTGTTACAGGCATATTCTTACCGCAAAGTGCTTCCCATTCTTTCCAAGGACTATCATGCCATCAGTTTTGATTGGCTAGGTAAGATCCCATAGTTTTATGAAATTTTGTGCTTTTATTGACTAAAGCTATCCTTTTGAGCTTTATCAATATCCTTCCTTTTGGGTTTAGAATTTGAAGATAGTAAAACCTGTTAAGCAAGAACCATGAAAATTTACGATCCATGGTGCACGACTGAACGTTGCACTTAAGTGATTAAGTAGTGTTTGAATATACTTTCAAGGATAGATAATTCACATTTCTCCTGTCTCGTCTCTATGGCTCCTCTCTCCTGAAGACTCAAAAGCTAATTTAACACTTTACTGGTAATGATCATATGTTGAAGCTGAGCCGGTAGCACATTTTTGTTCTACTGTTGACTTAGCAATACTTTGAGACTATCTCGACTACGCTTAAGTATATTACACTTTTTTGCTCTATGTTTGTGTGTCAAACACAGAGTATTGTAACTTTTATCTTGAGTGATTTTTATGTAACAAAGGAAAACCCGGCCTTTCCCCATTCCTACAGGTTTTGGATTTTCCGATAAGCCGCAACCTGGGTATGGATTTGACTACACTTTGCCTGGTAATTGCTTTTCCAGTTCATGTGAAATGAACACAGGGTAAAGGTTTTTTGATTAACTATGTCAACCTCAAGTTTTAACGAGTTTAAAATGTATCGTCACTAATTGAATTTTTTTTTTGGGTATGGTTTGCAGAATATGTCTCATCCTTGGAATCTCTTGTTGATGAACTTGCAACCAACAAGGTTTCACTTGTTGCTCAGGTATATTTGCCTTTTCTGAGTCTTGCTCAGGTAGTCAGGTTGCCTGTTAATGAGACACTAGCATAAACCAATCTTCCTCTATGATGTACTTTTCAGGGCTATTTTGCGCCAGTTGCTGTTAAATATGCTAGCAGTCATCAGGAAAAGATCAATAATCTGATACTTCTTAATCCTCCTGTATGAATTCCTCGAAGCTTTTTCTTTCTACACATATTTCATTCTATTCCTCTGATTGTTTTGTTCTGCTTGTGAATTTCTGCTGGTTACGAATTGTCCTAAGTGTTGGGGTCCATCATATTACCAAGCTTTGGATATGTATATGTTGTGAATTTTTTGGCATAATACTGAATGGTGCTTTGGCCTTCTTGACCAATAAAACCTGATTTTGTTCTTTCTTCATGGTGTGTTGTAGCTAACAGCAAAACATGCCAACCTGCCATCAACATTGTCCATATTCAGCAACTTTTTGTTGGGTGAAATTTTTTCCCAGGTAGGAAAACTGTAAGGATTCTTGATATAGATTACTCCTTATCTGTGTCGTCCTGTTAACTTTTGTTGAAAATTTGCTACAAGCTTGATTAGTTCATAAATATAGAAGCTTTTTGCTCGATCATTGACCTGACTCCTTCGCCAACCAGGATCCTCTAAGGGCCAGTGACAAAGCCTTGACAAGCTGTGGACCTTACAAAATGAAAGAAGATGATGCGATGGTTTATAGAAGGCCCTACCTCACTTCTGGTTCCTCTGGGTTTGCACTGAATGCGATTAGTAGGGCGATGAAGAAGGAACTTAAGGTGCAATTTTCACTTCCCGTTGTTTTAGTCTAGTTACCAAGGCAATTTATCGCACTAGTTACAAAGGCAAAGTTTAGAATTTCTACTCCCCACCCAATTCCCCCAAAAAATAAAGAAAATAAGCATATAGGAAAATAGAATGTGCAGGTTTTGGCTTTTAAAATCACCAATGGTTTCATGTGGGCATTAACTGAATGTGGTCATTATTCCAAAAATAATCAATGCATGGTGGGTGCTTAGACAGCTTACAGCTCCAAATTGTGTTGAATGTCGAGGTTTTGGAAGTGACATTTTAATCTATACATTTTTATAGACTTGACTACAGTTTGATACAGCTGATTTCTAATTTGACTTCTGTTCTCATTTTGGTTACTGCAGGCTTATGTTGAAGAAATGAGGATCATACTTACAGACAAAGATTGGAAAATTCCAACCACCATATGCTGGGGCCAAAGAGACCGTTGGTTAAGTTATGACGGAGTTGAAGATTTTTGTGAAGTTTCAAAACATAGACTCATCGAACTTCCTAAGGTACTCAATTTTCCTTTTAACTAATGTGATTGGCTTGGGAAAAGATGTGTCATGTTAGCATTTACCTGGGAAAGATTCTCTTGGACTCTCTTTTAAACCTAAAAACTGTGCGACCATGTATGGCAGTTTAGCAGTTGTTGAGGCAAGTTTTGGCCACCTATAATTGAATCTGTGAAGTGTGCTTATGCATCTCTGTAGGTTCAATCTTTGAAGTTCATTTTTCTTTTTCTTGTGGTTGAAGTGAGTTGGAAAACTCTATTGTCAGGCAAATAATTTTTAACATATGGCGAACCCTAAGAATTGTAGGCACTACTTTGTTAACCTGAGTTTTCCTATGCAAAACCACACCAGAAAATGACATATTTGCTATTTCCTGTTCGGAATTGGTTTTGAGACCTTCAAGAATTTGGATTTGAAATCTTGACATCTGATTCAAGTAAATCACTTTCATGGTCATTCGTTTATGTGTCATCTTGAAGATTGTATGGCATCTATAGTGAAACCTCATCGAGGTTCTCTTTAGGGTCTTCAATGTTCTTAATTGTTACCATTGCTCAGAACTTGCAATATTTTCTCGGTTCGCCACCGTGTTAAGTGTTTCATCATGCTTCTCCACTACCCGACTTATACCATGGATCTACATCAAGTTGTGACATTTGTTCTCTCTCGCACGCATGGTCGCGGGAGCAGAAAGCTGTTATGCTGTGGCTTATGGCTAACTGGCTATGTTATACATAAATTGACTTTTCTTCCTGGAGTTTACTGCATGTATTGTGTTGCAACTTTCAGGCAGGGCATCATGTACAGGAGGATTGCGGCGAGGAGTTAGGTCAAATCATTGCAGGAATCATTAGCAAAAAGAGTTGGATTTGACGTCAATTTGGAACCGTTTGTCAAATCGATTATCATATGTATATTTAAGTTGTCCCTGTGAATCAGTTTTCTTTCCGGGTTTTGGTTCACGTTTAACCATTCAAGCATTCATTGATAGTATTCTTTCTTTTTGTGTTTTCTCGGATAATGTTAACAAGAGAAGAGATGTGTTCGGTTGGGTTTGGTTTGGGCAGGTTGATATGGGGTCATGGGTTGAATGTGGGTGAGTTGGATATGCACCTACTAATTTAGTGTGTGTATAGTATACTACTGTAATTTTCCACATGAGATTAAATTCTTTACACCGTCGGTGTAAACATTTGTTTCTTTCAAATCATTTATATTGCGCCACGTAGCTATGTTTTATTGATTGGGATCACTGTTTTGCAACGTGGCGCAATGTAATTGATTTGGAGGAAACAAATGTTTACACCGACGGTGTAAAGAATTTATTCTCTTTCCACATATGCACAGCAGTAAGGGGAAGAAGAAAAAAGAGGACAGTAATGTCTAGTAACTGTGCCAATTCTGGGACCAAGAATAATTGTAATTATAGGGTTCAGAATTATTTGATCGTGTAGGTTTGCGTACTCAAGTAAATTTTGGCTAAACAACAATAATACATATTACAGGTGCAGTTTGCTGACTCCAACGTTTAGACCGTAGCATTAAACGATATGAAAATAGGAGATTCTAGAATGCTTGAGACTTAGGCCCGTTTTAAACTAATTTTTTAGCACGACTTTTTTGGTTGTTTTCTCTTAGGCTATGTTTGGAACTTAAGGAAAATGAGAGAAAGGAAAGGAAAAGAAAATAAAATGGGAGGAAAATAGGAGGGAAAATTTCTATTCACAAAACTTGAAATTGTTATTTTATTCTCTTTCTCTCCCAACCAAACAATAGAAGGGATTTTTTTTTAATTTTCTTTTCATTTCATTTTCTTAAGTTCCAAACAGAGCCTTAACTTTATTAGATTGGGATAAACTTTTTACTTCATATCGTTTGGCTCAACGAGAGTAAGGCCCCAATAGGAGAAGGAAAGAAGATCTAAGGGAACTCCTCTCTTGTTTAGTACTCCTACTATAGTTCTTTTGTGAGAGAAAATACTCCCTCCTTCCTCATTCTATTGTCTCAATTAGCATTTTTGGATGTCCCAAATTTTTTGTCCCACTTTAGAACTAAGTGGCTAAAAGTCAAGGAATTTCCCATTTTACCCTTCCTAAAAATCAATTCTACTAACAAAAAAAAAGGGGAATTTGACAAAAACTCATACAGCCCATGTAACGACCCGGATTTTCGATCTAATTTTTTTTTAATAATAATAGTGTTAATATTATTAGGTCTTAATTATTATTATTTTTCCCTAATAGATAAATACAAAAAAAATAAGTATATTATCTTAATTATCTCTCTTTATTTTTTTAAATTGCATGCATGACTATGACTCCTCCCATCTCTCCCTCTCCTACTCCTACTCAGTCTCTACTTCCTCCATAACCCAAATTTTCGTCCATATTCCGTCCATCTCAAACCAAGAGTTGGAATTTCATTAAAACACTACTTTGTCAACCTTATCAAAAAATTCTCTTATATATACTTCATAACTCCGACCCTAGGGTTCACCACGAATTTATTCACACCCTACCAGTCTAGAAAAGAGAGAGAATTCGAAGAAAATCGAACTCCAATCCATGGAGTTTTAGAGAGAGAAAGAAAGAGAGATCAAAGTGGGTTTCGTAGCTACGATCAACCGAAACTCAAATTGATCGTTCCAATCACTTCCCTCGACCCTAAGCATCTCCAAAAATCATCCAATTCGAGCCTAAGGTCCCCCGATCGAAGAAACCAAAGTCGTCTTCTCAAAAATTCAAGTTTCGTTTTTAATTCAATTCGATCCGATTCGAGGTATTATAATCCTATCCAATCACTCCTCTAAGTATATTTAGTGTTTTTATACTTAACCCATCGCCCCTTATAGTCCCATGCATCGAAAACCGTGAAGAAAACCAAGAAAACGAAAACTGCCTTCGATCTTGCGGCCGCGAGGTGCGGGCCGCAAGAACCAGCCGCGAGTTTGCGGCAGCGAGCTCCACCGCAAGGTTGACTCGGTCAGACCTTGCGGTTTGGACAGTTTTGTTCCGAATTTGTTTTTCGACCCTCCGAACATCGTTTTTGACACCCGATCTATTTTTCCTAGACTTCTAACACCTTAAAGATCATAACTTCTTAATGTCATACTTTTCTTATATTATTATCTATTTATTAGTCATTTATTTGATTTCTTGTAAAAGTTTACAAACGAAAAATCTTTGCGACCTTATAAACTATTTTATAGATTCCCGAAATATTTTTTTTAGATTCTTTGCATTCTAAAGATGATATGTTGTTAATCTCGACATATTTTATTTATTAAATAATTTATTATCTATTTATTCTACTTTTGACAACTTTAAAAATCATTTTTATTTTAAAAACAATTCCGTAACCCTCCGGACCCACTTGATGATACTCGAACAGGTTACGTAGAACACTAGGACTCCTTTAGAGCCATGCTACCTATTCTAGTATTATTAATTACTTATTGTATTTATTATGACCATTAATCGATTTATTTTCCTAAATAAAAATTTATACAAGCTTAGATTATATTCTTTTTTTTAAAAATTTTATTTAATAAAAGTTCCTTACCTTATTAATGACTTGTTGATCATACAGAACTAAGGGCAACGGCCCATTCATAAAAGGTTATGTGATTTAATGCATATTGTTTATTTCAATTATTATCCTGTTTGCCTAATTATTATTTCCAACTGCTGATTGATATGTTAGATTGGATCCTAGAGACATGGGGTGGTATGCGAAATAGAAATCACCTAGACGATGATAAGTAATGGATGAATTGGAAAAGTTTTTGTTTTAGATTGCCTGCAGGCGTGATTTTGAAACTGGCAGAGTAAGCCCAGTGTTGTGTGATGATTTTGAAACTGGCAGAGTAAGCCCAGTGTTGAGTGATGTGATTTGAAACTGGCAAAGTAAGCCCAGTGTTGAGTGATGATTTGATACTGGCAAAGTAAGCCCAGTGATGATTGTGAAGTGGTACATAAGATAGGCGAACCCTAGTTATGATTCAGGCATGGTAAGCTTTCTTTTGTTGTAATGAGAGGGATACACACTGGGTACATAACTTAGGTGCAATCCGCGGCAGCAAAAGAAAGTGACCCCATGGGACAGATGCTTCGATCCTCTCGATGTATATCCAAGAGGTCACCCCAAGCGTAGGGCATCAGCGTCTGATTGAAGCATAGTAAATCCGGTAGTCCGGGATCGTACCCAAGGGATAAATAATACGGCTTTTCTGGATTGTAGATGCGAGAATGGTTTTCGGCTTTTAGTCAGCCAACTTGGTGTTACGTTTGCGGTGGAAATAAAAAGGCTAAATTAAAGAGGGAATAAACTAGAGAAAAAGCGGATTAGGTCTAGGAACAATCAACACCCACGACTCGAGCTAAACTACATTTTTCCACCCAAAATACATGGTTTTACCCGGAAGATAAGATGGTTCGAAAATCAAGCTAGCTATAGAATCTATTTAGCAAACACCTCGAGCGTCAGAGCTCCAAGCATCATGTGTGGTAAGTAGGCGAAGCTCTTACCTACACATGATCAAGGAGGTTAACACCTCGGTAATTTGACAAACAAATCCAAGCCCCACATCAATTTCCGACCCAAAGTTGCAAACTTTATTGGTGAAAAATGCAATCTTTACTCAAGTCATGGGATGCTAATCATCCCATGACCTAACCCTTGAAACTACTCACACATATCTATGAAGATAAGAGCAAGTAAAAATCTACTAAACATATTTGAAACACAACACTAAAAGAAAGCTAGCTAGAAAGATAGATCGGGAGAAAATAAACAACTTTAATAAAGGAGAAAAGAGTCAAAATTAACTTACTAAGGTAGAAAATGCAGAAATAAAGGCTGGAAAAATAAGAACACTTCAAGAACACGAAGAACAATTTGAAATCTAGCTCTAGATCTAAAAATGTAAGCAAATCTAATTCTCTAATTCTTTGTACAAAATGACATCACGCCTATATATAGTCCCTGAGTACGCGGATGGAATATTCCTCGATGATTCCCCCTTAAGGCCTCGGTACCGATGGCAATGGGCTTAAAATGTATTTAAGCTCTCGGTACCGATGTCCAGATTTTCAGCCATCGATGGCGAGGCCTTATCTTCTGTTGACTGCTTTGACCAAAGTTAGCTGCTCGGTACCGATGTCCCAAATCCCAGCCATCGATGCCGAGCTCTTATCTCCTGGCCTTGACTGCTTGCCTCCTGGCGTTGACTTTGCTTCTTGGCTTGGCTTGGCCATCTTGCTCGGGCCACCTTGGCCTTGCCTTGGCCATCTTCTTGGCTTATGCTTTATCATTGCTTTTGGCTGCTTCTGCCCGGGCAGACTTGGCAACGGGCCGCGCTTGTGTGGCCAACGGGTCATCTTTTGGGCTTTGAATAACCTTGGCACGCTTTGGTATTTTAAAATACCTGAATAAAGGGTTTCTCTACAAAACAAAGCCAAAACACCTTACGAGCAAAAGTAACTAAAAACAACTAATTAAATAACAAAAGTAACTAAGACTAGACACTAGCGCACCCTTTATTACATTGTCGGGTGCTTATCAACAGAGCATGGCTAGCGGTTAGGGAGGAAAGATCTCGTGGATTGAGATCTGTAACGACCCTGATTTTTGGGTAAATAAAAATTTCGTTAAATATTTGAAATTTTATTTTAATTACTTGGATTTGCTTTTAAAATTCCTTTTAATTTCTAATAATCCGATTTGAGACTTTTAAAATTTATCTTTTCGCATCGGACAATATAGTCATTTTCTAAAGACAAGTATGCTTACAAAAGCACTTGTATATTTCCCTTGTATTTGAAATAAGGTCTTAAAATTTTATTTCTTGGCTAGAAATCCTACATGGCATGTAGAATTAGTTTTCAAACCGATTAGTTAGCAAACCCTAACTACCGATTCACCTAGTTACATTTCCCTAACCTTAAGTGGACCTTTTGGACCACCTTTGAACCTTGTGAACCCTCCTAAGCCTAATTAAACCAATAGACCAATAGAAATAATTATTTGACCTTATGATTTGTCATTTCAACGACTTATGTGGCATTTTTCTCCCTTACCCTTTGGTTATTAATTGTTAGGGGAAAAATTAACCTTTGGGTAATAAAAACTAGTCTTTCTAATAAGAGACTTAAATTAATTAGGCTAGTAAATTAGGTACTTGGAAAAATAGAAGGCCATCATAGTGTTTCAAAAAGAGTAAACTAGTCTTGCCACATGCAAGTCTAAAACCAATAGCCTTAACCCTAAATTGGCCACCTAATTGCATTTTTAATTTTTCTTAAAACTTATATTAGTATGACCCTTGGATAAAAATTTCCTAGGAAAAGTTTAACCCTTGGTCAATGATTAAATAGCCATGTCATTATTTTTTTCAAGCCTAATAAGACTAGTTAAGTACTTAAGCATGCCTAATGCATCTAGGTTTGCTTTCTAGGAGAAAAATTAACCATGGGACAAAGTTCTTACCAATTAGAAACCTCTCCTTAATCATTTCTCTTCCATTAGGCTTATAAGCCTACTTGAAACTTTAAGTACCTAAGATAGACACATGGACACATATGGTGCAAAAGAGAAAAAGTTGAGAGGAAGAGAGGGGGAGGGAGGCCGGCCATGGAGAGGGGAAAGGAGAGCATGCTTGTACTCTTGTACAAGCCACCAATAGTCTTAAACCTATTGTCAACCTAATTACAAGCCAACTTTAAACCAAAAACTAGCTAATCATTTTGTTTCTTCTTGCAAACAAGCCAACCAAGGACAAGACTAGCCATGAACCCTCCATAATAACCTAAGTTCATTAGACTTAAGCCTAGAGTTGGATATGACAAGGCTTGGCATGCCTTCCTATCAAAAATTACCTATTGGACAATAATTGTTAGGGAAAAAGTTATCCATTGGTTAATAAACCAAGTTTTTACTATAAATAGGACCCTTGCCCATACCATTCAACTCACACCTCACTCTTCTACTTCTCTCTCTAAGAAATTCTAAGTGTTCTTACCATGTTCTAGCTTTGTTCTTAGTGTTCTTGAGTTTTTCTAAAACTCTCCAAGAAACTCATCCTAGGCCGCCACCAAACCACCACTCAACCACCCTTCGATCCAAAAAAATTAGAAAGTTAGTCAAGTAATAGTTTCGAGAGAAAACCATTCTCTTTCGAAGCTAACCGGAGGCCACCGTAAGACGTTACTCCGCCCAACGAACCACTTTTCTCCATAACCAAAACCACCGCCAAGAAGGAAGGTAGAATATCCTTACTCTCAAATCCTAAGTATACGTACATAGAATACCTCTACTCTACCCCTCGTATAATAAAAAAAAAAAAGGAAAAAGAAAGATAGATAGTATTTACTTTTATGATCCAATGCATGGTAGTTAGTAACTTTTTTTTTAATAGAAGGATAAGCATGATTATAGGATTATTAGATTGACTTGTCTTGATATGTGATAAGGCATAAGTGGTTTTCCACTCCAAAGGTGTCCGTCCATGTGACACTATGCCTTAGATCGTATGTTAATTGCTTGAGTATTGAACACTCCAACAAGCTACATGTTTAGCCTTAAGCCTATTTACCATTGCCAACCCATTTCCTAGCTAACTTTAAGCATGATCCTAGCCAATTATGTTCTTCTTTCTTGCAAGAAGACTTTCCTAGACAAGACAAGTCCTTGAACCCTCCATAATAACCTAGGTTTTAGCCTTAAAGTCTAGGAGGTTAGTCATGACAAAGCCATGGCATGCTTGCATGCTTGAAATGACAAGCCATTGGAACAAAATCCATTGGACAAAGAGGGAGAGAGAGGCCGGCCAAGAGGGAGGAGAGAGAGCCAAGGTTTTGCCTATAAATAGCACCCCATGCTTGCCATTCAACTCACACCTCACTCCTTTGCTCTCACTTCTCTCTAGAAACCATTTCTGTTTTTCCAGGCAGCTTACTGCCCTTCACAAATCCTCATTTTGATCCTGCTTAGAGTAGTCCTTAGGACCAACTTCCTTCAGGAAAGTTGTAGAGCACTTCGAGTTCTTCAAATTAGACCCAAGAACCACCCTAATCGGTCAAGAAACGACAAAGATATCGACGTCCGAAGTTCAGCAAAAATTCGGATTCCAGATTCTGGACAGCAAACTGTCCCCCCTTTATCACCATATTTCTCCTACCTAAAGTGGTTTCTAGGATCAACTTCCTTCACAAAAGTTGTAGAGCACTTCTAGAGCTTCGATTTCGACTCAAGAACGACCTTATTTGGCCAAGTATTGACTGAGTTATTGCCATCCAAAGTTGGTCCAGATTTGCGAGTTTCACCACCCGTGGGATTTTCCAACTAGCTTATTCGGCCCCGACTAGTTTCGGATCAAGGTAGGATTCTTCGTCCCCGTTATTCCTAAGTATACATAGATTCTTTTTTTTTATGTTTACTATCCCTAAGAACATGTTGGATAGATCTTACTTTCTAAACTCTTAGTGTAGAAACTTAAATTGATAATGGTATGATCACGTAGATTCTATATCTATTTTTCCTAATTATATGTAAATTATTTTGGAGTATGAGCATGTTGATTAATAAACTTTATCCTCAATAAACATATGCTCTTTTGAACTTCCTTCAAAGAAAGAAAGAACGACTTTTTAGAATTTATCGCTTAGTTTCAATCATAAGGATGGTGATGAGCTTGTTGTATGATTGTTTGACTACTTGTTGTTGATAAAGCATAAGTGGTTTACCACTCCAAAGGTGTCCGTCCATGTGGCACTATGCTTTAGTTTGTGTGTTAAATGTTCGAGTATGATTAAATTGAGCATGCTAAATAAAATAGAGTTGGATGATCTTGCTAGTTTAGTTTCAAGATTTAAATGAATGATTTATGTTTACTTATTTGAAAAGTCTCACCGCGGAGTCTATGCATGAGAACGAGACACAGAAATCGAGAAAATTAGAAACAGGACACCTAAGGTGTGTTTAAGGGCAATGACTTGGTAAAATATCTTTGAAACTACATAATGACCAATGTGGGAGTCATTATGTGAGTTGTGTGTGTTTTAAAAAGGAGAAAAAGCTTTGAAATGTGATTTTGTGTGCCGATGGGAACCCGGTGCGGCGGAACCATTGTGAGGATACTCGGGAACCCGGAACAGCGGAACCGAGGTTGGGTGTGTGGCTTGGTTATCCGTGGAGAGGAGCCAATGCTAATGTGTGCCAATGGGAACCCGGTGCGGCGGAACCATTGTGAGGATACTCGGGAACCCGGAACGGCGGAACCGAGGTTGGGTGTGTGGCTTGGTTATCCGTGGAGAGGAGCCAATGCTAATGTGTGCCAATGGGAACCCGGTGCGGCGGAACCATTGTGAGGATACTCGGGAACCCGGAACGGCGGAACCGAGGTTGGGTGTGTTTAAACCCTCTTGTGGCCAAACGTGGCAGCTCATTGAGTGAATGGATTTTGAAAGCAGCAATGTGGCCGGACTGGGTAGCCCATTGTGTGTGTGTCACCAATGAAGCCGGACTTGGTAGCTTCATTAGTAACATGATTTATCCGTACACTCAATAGGGACCTGGCGTGAAAGCCCTTGTGTGGATTTTGAAAACCGCGATGTGGCCGGACGTGGTAGCCCATCGTGTGTGATATTTGAAAACCACAATGTGGCCGGACTTGCGCATTGTGTGGTGTGTGTGTCAAAGAATTGATTTTCGAAATATTGATTTGGAAATGAAAAGTGAAATGGTGACACGACCTACGACGAGTCGCGTAGGAGAAACTCAGAAAAGTCACGGACATCAACGATAAATGAATAGTGAATGTGTCATTACAAATTTCTTATTGGTTATGCATGTGTTGTTTTACATGAGATAGTATGCTACTTCTATGTTCTGTTGCCTTAAATTATGGGTTAATAAGTGAGGAACATCTTCTATTTGAGAATCGTTACCTATATGATCTATTGTTTGTAAGTTATGGGTTAGCGGGTATGGGATTATCCTGCTGAGCTTTTGTAGCTCACGGTGTTACCTCTGGTGACCCTGACATATTATATCGGTGGCGACGCTGGTATAATGTGTCAGACCTGATAGATGAACAGGAAGAGCTGTATACTTTGGAGGCTTTTGGAGCCGAGGAGCTGGCTAGGATGGAGGAGCAGGCAGAGCCGTAGATAGGAACCCTAGATTTTCCTTCCCTTATGTAATGAAAGCACTCTGATGGAAATTATGATGTAATAACGAGCCAGACTCCATTTGGTTTTATCAATAAAGTCCTTATTTAACGTACCCGGAAATTGGGGGCGTTACAAGATCTTAGATTTCACGATAGATTAATGGATAGTAATAAACTGGTTGATGTGAAAAATCTCTGATTTACTTTTTCGTATCATTATTATCTTGTTGCTTGCTAGTTGTAAAGTAAGAGGGGTGGTTGGGTTGGATTATTCTATTGGGTGATTTATCACTCACGGATACGTCTGTATCCTGGTAAATCGATTGCTTCGGCGATCAATTTGCCAGAGGGCGCAGGATTCAATGGAGGGGATTCAACGATGGTGCAGTTCGACATGGAAAGAATATCAGGAACGAAGATGGAGTGTGCTTGGAATCCGTATCAAGCCTAGAGTCGGCTCTGAAGATAATGTATTTTGAATCAGTAAATTTACCTTAAGATTGTAATAGCTAAACCTTTATTTTGGAAAATTATGTTTATTTAGCAAATTTTCTTAAGAAATTATTTTATTTTGCTTCCGAAAAAGCGGGGCGTTACAAGTGGTATCAGAGCATAGGTTCAACCCTCGGCCTTGGGTAGATTGGGTAGATCGCATTTTAAGAGCGTAAATCCGAATAGCTAAACGTTTACGATATCTTTTACTTTTCTAAACTACGATATAACCTACCTAAGTATATCATATAAATATTTATATACCTACTGCGACTCAGACTCCGAGAAATTACGAAATCAGCGTTGACTTTGACCAGAAGAAAGCGATGGAGCAGCCGTTTCCTTTCATAATTTAGTTGGTCGATCAAATGAGACAAAGAATCTTAGTATGAAGAAGACAAAGAGACAAATCTCGACAATGGAGGATAAGGTACTGTCGAAGGAGGCTACTCCGTGAATAGAGTACCTGTCGAAGAAGAATTTCCTTTCTCTAGGCAGATAATGACCGAAAATAGGATAGGATCAGTAAGAGAATATTATTACACTCACTCCCTTTTGAGAACCAGATATTTAGAATCCCTCAAGACTCTAAACCTAACCTCGTGGAGCAGTCGTTACAAGATTGGTACCAAAGGTCAACGACGCCACTTTCTACGGTTATTTTGCCAACCTCAAGAATAATACGTGTAACCCTAATGCCAACGCCGCCCACACCATCAACATGTTTACGCCAATCTCGAAGTCTACACAACACGAAGCCCAATGAGATACCGAGTAACATGGAGGCTATACAACTTCTACAAGCGATTGCCACATCGACACCATAACCTCACACGCCCTAGGCTCCTCAACATAATAGATCGACGAATAGAAGCATGATGCTGTCAGAGATTCACAATCGTCACCCAACTATATACCATGCAAACTACATCCGACGACGATACCATCATAGTTCAAACAAGATCGAGAAGAGTTCAAGGTCGTGAATAATTGGGAAAGCGGTGACAATTCTCTTTGAGGGAGGTTATATACTTTTCTTTAAGGGGGATAGGAGAACTACTGACGATCAATCATCTTAATCCTCTTTTTCATTCGATTGATTGTATTCTAACCTTCCGCTGTTTTTGCACCTCTCGTGACTCTTCTTAAAATCACCTTCATTATGACTCTCCATTGTTAGAGTTGCAACTTCAACTAAAGCTCAAATCGTTGAACTCCTTGTCTATTCCAAGTACCTAACTCTCGTGACATTTTCCTTTTGTGAGTTGGGTATCCCTACTGATCATTTTGTTCCAGCCTTTCTTAATTTGACTTAATTTGATTTAAAGTCAACAGTTTACTCAATTATGAGTCTAAACTTTCCGATCCATTGAATACTGCAGTTTGGGGCAATCCTGATTTATTCTGACTAGCTCCTCATTTATTCTGACCAATGCACTATTAGGTATCCACAACCTTTGATTCTTTTGATATCACAACAAGACTTGTGTCCAATCTTACAAAACTCAAATTCCGTAAACATCGTTCAATTTTCAATGTTGAAGTTGTTTAGTTCTTGAGGGCACAGATCGTTGTTATGCTTCGCTTTCTTTAAGCTAAATAATCATCCTATCAGTTCTTGTTCTATTTTGAGGATGAGCTCATAAGCCATTGCTTATTTTTCATTTGTACCCCATATTTTCTATGATGACTAGAGTTAGATGCTTATTTTGAAACGCATTTGGCCAACGTGTTGCAAAATAAATATCTAGTTCGATTTCATCGTTGGACTTTGTAATCTTTCAAAACCTATCGATAGATCAATATTTCTTATGAGAACTTTTATTCATTTATTCCAGTGCAAGGTTTGGTAGACCAAGTACTTGTTTGTTTCATTCGCATGTTAATTCTTTTTATCAGCACTATTCCAATGATGAAATCCTTCAATTCCAAATCATCATTGAGTATGACTTCGGTTAACTTGATTCTTGTTTTCCTCGTGTTCCAACTCAACTCAAACTACTAGTACTTCGACTCGCAGAAGAGGATCTGTTCGTACTTTCTTTTTGGTGCTTTGACCTTTGAACATTTGACTCATGTTTGAACCTCTTAAAAATTCTTGTAATCCTCTCGTTTCTTTGAGAGAAGAGTGCCCACCTTCTAAGAGATAGGAACCAAACTTTCAAGAACTGACCAAGGAAGGAGATACGTTGACGACTCCCGATCGCTCGAAGTCGATAAAAGAGCAATGCCAACAAGAGGATGAGACCGTAGATTTTCAACGTACTTTTTGTTCAAACCGCGCCGTGGGATCACCCGATTTGTCAAGAAAGGAAAGTTATCGCCTCGCCACATTGGTACGTTTGAGATCTTGGAGCAAATTGGAGAAGTTGCCTATCGCCTAACTTTACAACCGCAAATCGCCAAAATTTACGTTGTCTTTTACGATTCTACGATGCGGAAAGATATGACCCATTCCACCCATGTACTCAATTGAGAGGAAGTCACACTAGACGAGGAAACGATCATCAAAGAGCAACCGGCAAAATTTAGGATCATGGAGAAAAAGTTACCCGAGGGCGAACGATCAAAATAGTCAATGTCTTATGGAGATACCAAGAACGAAAAGAATCATCTTGGGAACGCGAGGACACAAGGAACAGCCAGTGAAGATCCAAGACTATAGTGAGAAGTGCATTCGAGGCAAAACCATTCAACTCGTCCGAATCCTTTGGTGACATCGAGGAATTGAGGAATCAACCAGGGAACGAGCGGATACTATACGCGCCAACTATCCGAATGTGTTTCCTCCTAAAGGTACACTTTAATTTCGAGGACGAAATTTTGTTAAGGGGGATAGGTTGTAACGACCCGGATTTTCGACCTAATTTTTTTTTTATAATAATAGTGTTAATATTATTAGGTCTTAATTATTATTATTTTTCCCTAATAGATAAATACAAAAAAAATAAGTATATTATCTTAATTATCTCTCTTTATTTTTTTAAATTGCATGCATGACTATGACTCCTCCCATCTCTCCCTCTCCTACTCCTACTCAGTCTCTACTTCCTCCATAACCCTAATTTTTGTCCATATTCCGTCCATCTCAAACCAAGAGTTGGAATTTCATTAAAACACTACTTTGTCAACCTTATCAAAAAATTCTCTTATATATACTTCATAACTCCGACCCTAGGGTTCACCACGAATTTATTCACACCCTACCAGTCTAGAAAAGAGAGAGAATTCGAAGAAAATCGAACTCCAATCCATGGAGTTTTAGAGAGAGAAAGAAAGAGAGATCAAAGTGGGTTTCGTAGCTACGATCAACCGAAACTCAAATTGATCGTTCCAATCACTTCCCTCGACCCTAAGCATCTCCAAAAATCATCCAATTCGAGCCTAAGGTCCCCCGATCGAAGAAACCAAAGTCGTCTTCTCAAAAATTCAAGTTTCGTTTTTAATTCAATTCGATCCGATTCGAGGTATTATAATCCTATCCAATCACTCCTCTAAGTATATTTAGTGTTTTTATACTTAACCCATCGCCCCTTATAGTCCCATGCATCGAAAACCGTGAAGAAAACCAAGAAAACGAAAACTGCTTTCGATCTTGCGGCCGCGAGGTGCGGGCCGCAAGAACCAGCCGCGAGTTTGCGGCAGCGAGCTCCACCGCAAGGTTGACTCGGTCAGACCTTGCGGTTTGGACAGTTTTGTTCCGAATTTGTTTTTCGACCCTCCGAACATCGTTTTTGACACCCGATCTATTTTTCCTAGACTTCTAACACCTTAAAGATCATAACTTCTTAATGTCATACTTTTCTTATATTATTATCTATTTATTAGTCATTTATTTGATTTCTTGTAAAAGTTTACAAACGAAAAATCTTTGCGACCTTATAAACTATTTTATAGATTCCCGAAATATTTTTTTTAGATTCTTTGCATTCTAAAGATGATATGTTGTTAATCTCGACATATTTTATTTATTAAATAATTTATTATCTATTTATTCTACTTTTGACAACTTTAAAAATCATTTTTATTTTAAAAACAATTCCGTAACCCTCCGGACCCACTTGATGATACTCGAACAGGTTACATAGAACAGGACTCCTTTAGAGCCATGCTACCTATTCTAGTATTATTAATTACTTATTGTATTTATTATGACCATTAATCGATTTATTTTCCTAAATAAAAATTTATACAAGCTTAGATTATATTCTTTTTTTTAAAAATTTTATTTAATAAAAGTTCCTTACCTTATTAATGACTTGTTGATCATACAGAACTAAGGGCAACGGCCCATTCATAAAAGGTTATGTGATTTAATGCATATTGTTTATTTCAATTATTATCCTGTTTGCCTAATTATTATTTCCAACTGCTGATTGATATGTTAGATTGGATCCTAGAGACATGGGGTGGTATGCGAAATAGAAATCACCTAGACGATGATAAGTAATGGATGAATTGGAAAAGTTTTTGTTTTAGATTGCCTGCAGGCGTGATTTTAAGATATGATGAGATACGTGATGAGATAGAGTCCTGGCAGATGTGATGAGTTGGATGTGATGATTTGAAACTGGAAAAGTAAGCCCAGTGTTGAGTGATGATTTGAAAATGGCAAAGTAAGCCCAGTGATGATTGTGAAGTGGTACATAAGATAGGCGAACCCTAGTTATGATTCAGGCATGGTAAGCTTTCTTTTGTTGTAATGAGAGGGATACACACTGGGTACATAACTTAGGTGCAATCCGCGACAGCAAAAGAAAGTGACCCCATGGGACAGAGCATGGCTAGCGGTTGGGGAGGAAAGATCTCGTGGATTGAGATCTTAGATTTCACGATAGATTAATGGATAGTAATAAACTGGTTGATGTGAAAACTCTCTGATTTGCTTTTTCGTATCATTATTATCTTGTTGCTTGCTAGTTGTAAAGTAAGAGGGGTGGTTGGGTTGGATTATTCTACTGGGTGATTTATCACTCACGGATACGTCTGTATCCTGGTAAATCGATTGCTTCGGCGATCAATTTGCCAGAGGGCGCAGGATTCAATGGAGGGGATTCAACGATGGTGCAGTTCGACATGGAAAGAATATCAGGAACGAAGATGGAGTGTGCTTGGAATCCGTATCAAGCCTAGAGTCGGCTCTGAAGATAATGTATTTTGAATCAGTAAATTTACCTTAAGATTGTAATAGCTAAACCTTTATTTTGGAAAATTAAGTTTATTTAGCAAATTTTCTTAAGAAATTATTTTATTTTGCTTCCGAAAAAGCGGGGCGTTACAGCCCACTCCATAGAAGCACTGCTATTACAATATGCATTGACAACCATCAAAATGAGATGCACATAGACAAACACAAAACTAACCTCCAGTTCTTTTCTTTTCCTTTTTTTTTTTTTTTTTGCACTTGTCTTTCTCATTTACACAACCTTCTACATATTCACAAAACTTTGAATTTCAAATCACCGGCTTTTTCCCCGTCTTTAATTTTTGGAGTGAGTTTCACTCTATTTTCAGCTCCTATTTTGCCGCCTAAAAATTGTACTCTATTTTAGCTCATATTTTGCTGCCTAAATGTTTCGAGGGTAAAATTAGAAAATCAAGTGATCATGAATGCAATTATTATGTTTCCTTATTAAGTTAGAATCCCGAAAAGAGGCCAAAGAATGGGAACGGATGGAGTACTACATAAGTTTGAAGGAAATTTGAGGGTAGTTTTTATGTTATGCGAAAAAATAATGGAGTGGATGAATTGTTTTACTACTACTGTAACCCAATAATGAGGAGGTAGGCCCAGGCCCACACAGCTCGATAAAATTTGTGGTACCACAGTACTGGAAAATCCACTCGTTGACGCAGCAGTACATTCCAATATCAGAGCCAGAGGGGTGAATTGTTACTTTCCCCCACCCCCACCTACGGTTTAGCATAGTTGGAGGAAGATGCTGGAAACCATCATCGCCGTGGTACGTCCGACACGTGGACCAATAGAATACGTCGGAATTTATTGTACTGCTACTGTGATTATGGCGAAATTAAATGTGTACCACACAAGATAATAGCCGTACCGCAAATAATTTAAAGCGACAATCCCACATGTTATGTATGATTCATGATTCTTCATCCATCTCCAATTTTCCTTCCTTCCTCCCCACCCTTGTCACTATCTTGGAAATTGATCAGGACTACACAGAGGTAGCAGCAGTAAAGTAGTAGTACTGGTACTCCTCTCTTTTTTCCATTTCACTCTTCCACTTCCACTTCCACTTCTGCTTCTGTTGAAGATAATTAATTCCTGTAAGCTGAAAGTGGAATTTCCTTCTCCCAGTTTTTCCACCTTTCAGACAACAAACCTAGCTTGAATTCTCTCTCTCTCCCTCTCTCTATATAATTCTCCAGCACGCTTTCACTCTCTCTCTCTCTCTCTCTCTGCACATAATCTTGAATTTTCACCTCCTTTCTGCAAACCCTTCTCAATTTTTGTTTTGTTTTGTTTGTTTCGTGTTTTGGGATTGTATTTCTTTTGCTTGTTTATCTTCTGACTGTTTATCTTCTAGTCTTGAACACTCTCTCTCTCTCTCTCTCTCTCTCTCTCTCCGGCATAATCTTGAATTTCTTTGATTTGAAGGTACTTTCTTCATACCCTTTTCACTTTCTTGGTTCTTTGTTTTGGGTTCATCTTATTTCTTTGTTTTTTCGACTGTAGATCTGGGAATTGAGCACTTGTTGCAAAAGTTGTATACTCCGTTTTTTTTTTTCATAATCCATGAGCAGATATACTTTACGGTTGTATATCCTTATCTACACATAGGTAGGAGAATTCGGAGACCTTCTTTGGGTGTAGGATTTCTGAGTTATACATTTTCTTGTTAATTTATATCGTGGTTTTATTAAGATGGAGTGAATAAAATTTGGAAATTGATATTCGCGCTCCATTTTTTGACGCAGGCGCTCCACTTTCAACGCTAGTAACTTCATGAACAAAGAAGTGGAGCGCCTGCATCAAAAAGGGAGCGCGAATATCAATTTCCTAGGGTTTGCATAAGTTGAAGGTATTCTCCCTATGGTGTTGACCTTTACGGATTCAGTTCCTTGAGGTTTTATGGTTGGAAGGTGGAACATTTTCTCAATACAATACTTCACATTTCTCCACACAAAAAATAAAAATAAAAATAAAAATTGTTGGACTTTTTATTCCCAATGTTTTTTCCCTGGTATTGGAGCTTTGGGTGATCCAAACCTTTCCTTTGGTAAACACTTTTTTTTTGACCTTTTAGTTTTTTTATTTATTTATCTAGTTTATAGTTAATTTATTATTGGAAGATACAGAGAGCTGTAACTGGTGTTTAGGTTACTGCAAGTTATGTGGTTTTTTTTTCTTTTGCTGATCCAACTGTATCACCACTCATATGTGTCTGTTTTTTAATGCTATTAAGAAGACCTTGGATGTTATATATATACTGCATGTGAATCATGTGATCATATTATTCTGCTACTTAGAGATAATCACATGATCATATAACTTTCTTGGTACTGATGCTGCTTTCATTTAATGCTTAAAATAGCTGAGATCATGCACTTATGCACTCTCTCTGGTAGGGTTGTTCACTTGAGTTTTGATGTTTTCTATGTCTTGGAGCTTTGTGTTGTAAACACTAAACAATAGACATCATAAATATTTTGAAAAATTCATTCCATTGGGGCTAGGGGCTTGTTTGATCGGAGGGATAGGATTATGCGGGATTGTAATCAAGGGATTGTTAATGGTCTAATAATGGACAAGTTCTATCCCGCTTATCCCATATTTGTTTTGAAGACCCCTTGAAAGGGATTAGTGGTTCAAATGACTATTGTACCTCTAATGCAATTCATATTTCCACCCATGTTTAGCTCTTGGCCTCTTGTCCTTCTGCCTAATTTCTTTAATGTAGTATTGTTTTTTATCATCTTCTTCGAACATATATAAGAAGTTTTTTCTATAAGGTTGGTAAAAAAAATGATATTTTGGGTATATAATAATGAAGGATAACATTTTCTTTTATCAAAGTTGGTATGGATGTGATTTTCATGAAGATTGGTTGGAATTTTTTTTTTTTGGTATGGATTGAACCTATGACATTTTTTCTTCACCAGCAATGGTACAAAAGATATTTTGTAAACAAAAACAGAAGTTTTTTTTATTTATTAAGTTGGTAGCAAAAGTTATTTCTAGTACAAATGATCAATGATAACAAAAGTTCTTTTCGTTATCAAGGTTGGTACAAAAGTGTTTTAATAATGAAGATTTTTTTATAAATTTTTTTGTAGAAAATGATGAACTATAACGTAAGGCGTTTTTTTGTCAAGATTGTTGCAAAAAAATTTCCCCATACAAGATCATGAACTATAAGAGAACTTTATTTTATGCAAGGTTGGTATCAAAAGCTTTTTTCTGGTAAAAAATTATGAAGGATAACAGAAGTTTTTTTTTCTCAAGGTGGGTACAACAACTTTGTTTGGTACAAAAAGATGAACTATAACAAACTTTAAAAAAAAAAAAAAAATGAGGTGGTGGGTGCAAAGAACAATGGGCTAGAGACATTAGATGTGAATTCAATTAGAATTACCCTTGATTGATTTGTGCCTTCTTTAAAGGATATTGAGTCCGATTAGGACTAATGGTCCAGTGGTAGATAGACACACAAATATAGGATTAGGAGAGGTGTGGGGATTGTCCTATCCCGGCCACCTCTGGTCCCTCGAATCAAATGGGCCCTTAAAGTTTTAAAAACCGGCCTGCTCGTAAGTAACTGTTGGTGCAAGGCCAGAATTGGATACAAATTAACTGGTATAGTGGTGACGGCCAAATATTTACTAGGTTAATCGGCCGTCCCTGATTAGTAACAGTGGGTTTTTTTTATCCGGTTTGTTCACCGGGGAATGGGATCAGTTAGGCCTTCATAGGATCATAGAGCCTTTTCATTGTTGGAAATCCTAATTAATAAATTTGTACTCGATTTCAATTCTAAGACAAAATGGTAATTGTTTTGTGTCCATTGTGACCTTGTGTTTCAAGCATGCTTCCTGCTTGGGATTGTGCACTCCCACAACCATTGTTATGAAGCTTGAGGCCTTTTTTTCAATTTCATTTACTTGTGTGGGAATTGTTTGAAATCTAGCCTTGGGTGACCATAGATTTTTGGTGCTGTTCCTTTGCCCCCATTTTCTAAATTGTGTATAACCATTTTTGAGGATTTGCTTTGAATGTTCAAGGTGAACACAAATTTGGAGGTATACAACATTGGAAATGTGGATAGACAAAGTAGGATGGGGGTATTAGTTTGCAAAAGGAATACGTAGATGTTATAACATAGATTAAACATGTAATATTGAAATGAACTTTTTTTGTTGAACATGTGTTGTTGGGACCCGGGGTGCCTGCCGAGCGGCACCCGCTCGGCACCCCTGCCGAGCAGCTAATCCGGCCGTCCATCTCGGAATCAACGGTCCGGATCGAAACATCTTTTTCCTTTTCCTTTTCTTTTTTTTTTAAATCCATTCGGTACTTTTGCATCCGGGCCGTCCAAAACACTTTTGGACGGCCGAGATGCGCTCGGCACCCCTGCCAAGCACCCTTGCTTGGCAGGATCTCCCGATCCGTGTTGTTGAGGATTTTAAAAAAATTCACAAATGTGACACTCGATATCTATGCATATTGATATGTAGCACTACACCTACCATTGATCATCTTCTTATCCATTTATTGCGAGGTGAAATAAGAGTAAAATAAGAATTACATTGCGGAAGTTTGAATTTGATGCTCAATTACAGTAAGGTGTGTTTTGGAGGGGAAGGAAGAATCAAGAGAAAGGATAAGAAGAGTAATGAAGTGTAAAGGTTAAATTTAGGCATAAATCCATTACAGAAACCTATGTAGCACAAACACTTTGTCGAACGTCAAATACAGGTGTATGGTGCTAGTACTATCCGGACACGTTCTGGCACTAAAATCAAAAGTGTCCTATTATTTCTCAATGTTCTTCGTTGGACACTTTTGGGAACACTCTAAACATTGCTTTAGATGCTTTTTGGACACTATGGACACTCACAAGACACTCGTTGGGGATGGTAAAAGCAATAGTAGACTCCGTAGACAAGTTAAAGCTTAAGGAAGTCTTTGTTTTTCTTGCGACAGATGATAGTTTACTTATTATAATGACACATAATACTTTTGTGAATGATGTAATCATAAGTTGGAAAGTGTACATCGTTTTATAAATTTATATTAGAGCCTAATCATTATTCTTTACTCATACAATACTTGTAATTTTTTGTTAAGTGTGTCCCTTGATGTGGCTTGTCCTTCAATTATTTAAAATTTGCAATTGTTGATGTTGTTTCACGCCTCAGTGTCAATGCTACATTGATAGAACACATCCAATTAAAATAGTGAATGCTTTTTGTTTGTGTGTTAATCCTTATCTTTTTTCTTATTGTATACTTTTGAGATGTATGGGGGCCGCTATTCAGCAGTAAAACTTTTTAAGAGCAGCCAATTTATGCATATATTGTCGAATTTTAGGTCTATTTGCAGTCATTCCTTACCCATTCCCTCATCGATTGGGAAGTACATGCGTACTCTATTCCTTTTTTCTTATAGCATGTCTTCTTTTCACTGCAGATATTTTTGAAGCTTTGACACACTATTGTTTGACGACGAGAGAGAGCACGCTAGTATGCGTTCATGCTTGGACATGATTGTGTACAAGCGTGCTTTCTATCGTCGCCATACGTTTTGTTGGTCAATGCAAGCTCAATTCCTCCTCATATGTTCGTCCTTGCATTTTTGCGAGTGTGTGATATAACTCATCCCCACAGTCTGAGGTCAGTTTATCTGTTGAAATTGGTAGTCTTTTGAATGTTGGAGGACTTACTACAAAAAGATGTTATTCTAGATATGGAATTGTATAAACCCCCCCACATAAATTGCAACAGTATATAGATGATTCTCGTTTAGGACCTTATATATGTTGCTACTAGTCAAATTGAGCAAATATAAGTATCATATTACCCTACATATAAATCTTATCTCATCTAATTGGATGACATATTCATGATGTCTTGTTCCTTTTGACAGATTTGAGATCCTTCAATTGCATATGTGACTCAGAGGATGAGAACTTGTTGCTATTTCTTCAGAATGCCTACAAAACTTCATTTGCATTTTAGGGACTTGACAAATCGGATGAGGTGAAGTGTTTTCTCTCAAGTTCAAGCCTTTCAGGTTCCTCACATAGTCCAACCATTAGTTATTGCTTTTGTTTTGCGATATCTCATTTTTTTAATATCTTTAATCAGCCGGAAAAAAAGAAGAAGAAGAAAAATCTTTTATGAAAAGGTTGATACCAGCGTGCAATAAGAGTTTGATGTCTCAAAAGGGCCAAAGATGGACTGTTAGGAGGATTCCAGAAGGTTTAGGACCCATGTCACATGGGCTAGGGTATGGTTACCACGGCAAGGGTACAATTCGTCATTTTTTATGCAACAAATTGCTTAGGGAGTGAGGGACTGCCATCCCTCTTTCTGTCCTCTTGGAAATTGTTAAATGTATTAGCTAAAACATGTCTTTGATTATGCAAAGGATGAGATACGATGAAGCAAGAGTTTTGTTTGTAGCTAGCTTTTGAAGAAATCATCTGATCGAGTTCTTAGAGTTGAGCCTATTATTATTCTTTTGAATGTGCTGCTAGAATTCATTTGAGTATCTTATCAAGTCCAAGTTTAGTCTTATAAATATACCGTTGTTCCATGGGGCTTCCTATTTGTTTGTCATTAGTTATGTTCTTTTATAGCTTTGCAATATTTTTATGTAGTTGTTACTATTTGTTGATTATTGAGTTTATTCCTACTAGAATTAGGCAAATTGTAACACCACCATATTTTGCAGTATTTGTGTTTGATATGTGTGATTTTTGAAAATGTGATTCTTGTATTTATGAAATTATAATGTTGGTGACTGGTGAGAACACTCTCCAACAGATGGTGAGCCCGAAATTTAGGCAGGTAAAGGTATAATGGCTGATTTTATGTTGTGTTTTTTAGTCGGGAAGGTGATAGGTATAGGGATTTACGGTTTCAAAAGTCCTTACAAGATTCTAGTCTTTGAAAAGAAGGAACAAAATGAGTTTTCATGCTATTTAGGGGACCATGTGCAATACCATGGGGACTGTAAGAAAGCTGGTTTTGTAGGGTCGGCCAGTCGGGTGGTTTTTGTTTGAATGCTTAAGAACCACATACATTAGGTATTTGACTAGAAAGCTATAGTCCTTTAAAATGGATGAACACTAACAAAATAAAGGATAATTTGGTAATTTCACATAGGATAAAGACAAAAAATGAAGTGCCAATGGTTAAATGTGGAGTGCCAATAACACTTTCCTAACTAGTATTCTGATCTTTTAATCTCGAAAACATGGACATCAATATGGAGACCTACTAAAATAACTTGACCTTTATGACCCATTTGCAGCCTTTATAGCACAATCTCTCGATGTTTTAGAAATTATTGAATTACACCTAACCTAAAACTGATCGGCAGCTTGTTTATCTTAAACCAAGCACGAATGAGGTTATTAACTTACTATGCATGGTTCATGTTAGCCTCACCTTCGTATTGTACCTACTGCCTAGCCAGTTCAATTTACTTCGTCTTGCTCTTTATCGACTTCATTTTGCTTATGTAGTGAGGTTAAGAATCCTTTCCTTCGTTTCTTCGGTTTCTTCTTTTCTTTGTCATCCTTCTAATAAAGGGCTAGCCCTAGTTACGGTCCCTCGGTACTACTCACCCCTTAAGAAAAAACCATATCCTAGCTTCCAAGCCCACTGTTTTCAAGCCCTAGTTTAAGGTAAAATTTTGCAATCGGCAATCCTGTTTCGACCTTTGGTTGGTTAGTCCAACAATGAAGCCATTAATTAGCAGCTGCCGACTACTTTCATAGTCGATAAACTTGCTTTAGAAATCAAGCCGAATCTCTTTCCCCCCTCCCCCTTTCAATCGGCGAATTCCAGTTTGGTTCTTCTACCCTTGAAAACCCTATACCTGCTATGTTTTTTTTCTCTTCAAGCAGTGAGCAAGATTTTTATCTCAAATAGTTGTCGATTGAGTTGTAAAAATGAGCTTATGCTCTATAAGATCAGTATCAAATTCTTTTTGTTTTCCAAAGGACTTGTTACTATCAAGGTTTTAAGCTTTGACATAGCCTTACACCACATTTATTTTGGTCAATGGATTCGTTGTTCTTTGGCAGTCTGAAGCATAAATTGTTGATTATCTGAAATTACTATCTGTCGTGGTCAGACGAACATCCAAAATATAGAAATGCAAGCAACACGAGCTTGAGTTGCAATACTTTAGACAATGTGATTACATAGTCTCCGTCTCTAATAAGCAAGAAACTGAAAGCTGCTCCAACAAGCAATACCATTAAAAAAGCTAACTTATATTGGAAAGTTTAAGTGGAGTTACTAAGTACTTTAGGTGTAAAAATTGTGGAGCCGATTTTAAGTTTCCAATGGTTAACAATATGGTCTAGTATCCCCATCCTTGTAGATTTTGAGCAACCGGAAATGATACAGCAACTTCAAAACCATTTGGTCAGGGCCTCGGTTGATAAGGTAACTGTCTTCTAAACCAAATAGAGAACAATAGTGTAGCGTCTTGTTTTAGTTTGATTTGAAAACTGAAATCATGTTAAGCATTTATGAAGCGAATCGAAGTAATTTTGAAATCTATCCTCTTGTTATCATCATGAAGATGATTGAGTAGTGTGAATAATGTAAAGAGCTGTAAGATATGGTGTGCGATGTATGAGTCATGACTGCCAAATGCTATTCATCAAACTACGTGTCGAACGTCGAGAATGGCTGTGTCTAGACAGTTGTTTGAAGATGAAGAAATTGATATCGATCCATTTTGGGGCAATTCATTTACTCCTTTTAGCCGTATGTTTTCTTCCTTCAAGTTTAAACTTCAGCTTCTTTCTCATGAGTTGAATCCTTGTATATTCGATAGATTTCCTGAAATTTGCAGTGTCTTCATTGTATCCAGTGTCGTATAAGATGGAGTCCCCTGTCCGCGTGTCCGTGGGATCGATAAGGAATACTGGGCGAAAACCCTCGTCCTCTTTTTTCCGTTATACTTATGTTAGTGTTTAGAGCGCGTTCTTATTCTGTTGTCTGGCTTTTTGGATTCGATCGTTTCATCGCTAAATTCAAAATAGTACATCTTTTCCTATTGTTTTACATAGCTTGGTGTTACACTATCTGGAATTAATTGTTTTCGATTCATCCGTCACATTGGTTTTTCAGCCCTGTGGTACTGTTACATTCCGACACACCGGAGCTACAAAAAATTGCTCGCCTAACTATTGTTTCCCGATACATATCACTTCAAGTGCTTTGGTGCCAAAAGTAAATTTAGAAGGTTCACGGCTTCCGCTACATGTCATTTGATACTTCTGCTGCTGTGACCCCATTGAAAACGTTGGCTAGAAGAACTTCCTGCTACAATTGGTTGTAACAATACACACATTATTAAGCTCTTCGCTTTATTTTATACTCCATCTCGTTTACCCTTTTCTCTAGAATAATTTTCCTGCATCAAATTCTTGACAACTGAACTGAGCCCAGCAGTAAGCCATTGGGTAATTCGATATTCTTTAACTTCAAGGCTATTGTATGTGTAAATTGTGCAATAGGTTGTGCTGTTTCTTACACCAAGTGGAGATGTCACCTTTGGAAAATTCCCTTTTGTGACGCTTGCGTGTGTGATATTGCGATCTACTATGAAATTACATACGATGGCAACCGCCACAACAGGTTGGGTCGTTTTTTTCTTTTTTACTAAAATCAATTGAACCCAAAATTCGAAACCTGAACAGAAACCTGACGGTATCGTTTTACCTAGACTCTGGTTTGCAATCATACTGGACGGGGATCGGTTCAATTCTTTTGTTTTTGTAATCCGATTGCCTCGGTGTGGACATCTATCGGTTTCAGAATGAAATTGCCATCCGATCGGTTCAGATTGCCATCCCATGGAAGGCAAACAAGATTTTGGTTTTGATTCATCTGAAAATCCCTGTACAGAGACTGATCCGGGGGACTGTGCTGCGTATCTCTGTGGCCTTGACGGCATCGGTCCGACGATCGGAGACATCCACTGTGTAGAGCTCGTCGAGTACTACAAGTGTACCCAAAAATCAACTCGATCAAATATCGTTAAGTGCCTCATCGGAATACATATAACTTGAAAAAAAATGGATTCAGTGGTTCCAAGTTATATGTATTCCGATGAGACACTTAACGATATTTGATCGAGTTGATTTTTGGTACAACTGTAGTACTCGACGAGCTCTACACAGTAGACGTCTCCGATCGTCGGACCGATGCCGGCAAGGCCGCGCAGCACTGGCTGCACAGCACGGTCTCCGGATCCGTACAGAGACACAGCCTCTAAACCCTAACTAGTTGGAGAAGTACAACGCACGCGCCACTATGGAGTGAGTGTTACTGTAGTAAATATCCTTATCGTACCAGATTTTTTTTGATCCGCTATCGTACCAAGATTGATAAGGATAAGGATATTTACTGTTATTATGGTGCTTTGTCCCCCCACTAGGTTGGGTCCCCCCACTGTTATTATGGTGCTCTACAGCTGCATCAATCATCCTGGACCTTCTCCCCACGTGGAGTATGTACGAACCAGCTGGATACAGATTGCGATTTGCCAACTGTGGCCCCCACTTATTACAATGAAATACAGATTGCGATTTGCCAACTGTGGCCCCCACTTATTACAAATGATATTTCAGGGTTTTTTTTTTCCTCTTGTGGTAAATTTTGCTAGAGGAATAATAGTTTTTTTTTTTTCCCAGAAAGGTTAATGGTACAGATTTTTAAAATGCGCGTACAAAGCCCATTTTGAACCCGTTTCGGGCCTTAAATTCTGCAGAAAGACTAATGCCTTGTTCTCTTTACAATTTAAAAAGAATTTTTCAAAAAATTCCCCCTAAATTCTCTCTGGATTTCTCCTACTTCCAATATTTCTCTCTCTATCTCTCTCTCCCCACTTATTATCCCTACTATTTTTCAAAAAAATTCAAATTCCAATCCAAACACAGCATAAAGGTACAGAAAATTTGGTACAGATTTTGTATATAGATTTTTCGTGGGGCCCACTACGGGTCCCATACAAATTATCTGAGCCGTTCACTAAATGTAAAACATTTTTTCAAGGGCCCTCGCAAAAAATCAGCTCAATCCGATACTTATAGATGTTCGATTCAATCATCTAACTTTTTCATATCCTGAACACCTATAAGTTGAATTTTTGCGAGGGCCCTTGAAAAATTGTTTTACATTTAGTGATCGGCTCGGATCATTTGTGTGGGATCCGTAGTGGGCCCCACGAAAAATCTATGTACAAAATCTGTACCAATTTTTCTGTACCCTTAGACTTTCTGTTAATTTTGGTACAAAATAGGACCTTTCGTAGACTCTCTAAACGATACAGGATTGAGCTTATTTTTTATTTGGACCGTAAACAAAGTATTTTAAACAAAATAAGCTGCTTCGATCATTTTTTGAGAACCCGAAATGGGCTTTGTACGCACTAGAATCTGTATCATTAGCACCTCTGTTTTTTCCTTGGTGGTCAGGGTATTTGGGCCCAACTTAAGTGCATCTCAATAATCTCTTTCTCAATCCGGCAATAAGACTATGGGTACACCGTGGACCCAGTTCGGGGTTTAACACAAGTTATCGGAGTCGATCAATATTTTCTTAGAACACTTTTTTTAAGGGTTTCTCGTAACAAAAATAGTTCATTCTAATATCAATAGGGATTTGATCAATTCTACGCCCAATTTACTCACGCGATATTGAACAAATAAATTGATCAAACTCTTACCGATACGTGACATGCAAGGACTGACCCTCGGGCTAGGGGAAGTACTCCTTAGATTTCAACGATTTTCTGGTAATGAGTAGTCCTAATCTCTTATCCAAATGCGGTCCTTCTTATTCGCGGTAATTAACTGTTCATCTTCTTCGTATCTTGTTTATATTTTCGGTGACTTTCTCCGTCTTCTGAAGGCCCTCTCTCTCTCTCTCTCTCTCTCTCTCTCTCTCTCTCTCACACACACACACACACACACACGGGCCTGTCCGCAGATATTCATCAATCTTCGTTGTGACGAAGGTGGCTGGATTTTCCCCTATGTCTCTCTTTCTCTCTGTTTCTTTATATGTTTATATTCATGAACTCTCTCTTTCTCAATTTGCCTTCTCTCTCTTTTTCTATTTGTTGCTTTCTAGCTGAAGGATAGGTTTCTGCCCCAGAAGATTTGAAATTAGCCCTGTTAAATCCTTTAATTATTGTGTTTTTCCTAGGTATTAGTATTTTTCAGTGTCCCTCACGCCGTGTTTGGATACGGATTGATAAAGGGGTTTATTGAGGGAAAAAAAAATCCATGTTTCAAGATCAGGCTGTTCAGCACCAGGAAACAAAACCGTATACTCCTATTAGAAGTTGAATCTATGGTCATTTTCTTTTTTCTGCTGTTCTTGCTTTGAAAGTTGAAAAGATTAAGCCCCAAGGGTTAGTCGGTTGGTTCAACGGTGGGTTTGCTCTCCACACATTGACCAGGGCTTGATCTTGTGGTCAGACCGTAAGAAAATAATTTCTTGTGAATTTCTTGCTTTTGACCGGACCGGGGAAAGAGAAATAGTTAAGGTACGCGTAGGCCGGCCCGGACACCCCTAACCATCGAACCAATAAAACGAAGAAAGGGTTTCAAGATTCATACTTTTTATAGAATAGCAGCCTAGGGTTTCCGGAGGTGTTAACGTTGTTGGCCATGAGTATTTGAAGTTGACTTCTAGGTATCTGGTTTCAGCTTCTTGATTCCACCAGATTTTGACACATTGTACTCTAGTGATAGAATGTTTATTGGTTCAATTTAGTAAACACAGATTGCGATTGAGTTGTCTTTGTTGCCTGTAAGTAATTGAATTGACTTGGGCTTCATAGTTGTTCGATCAGTGTAGTTTCGGAATCGAATTGCTAATCAACTTGGTCATTCTTTAAACTGTTAATCATCAATTAGGTTATGATTTCTAGGATATTTGAAGTATATATATAATTATGCCTTTGCCTAAAAAAGTAGTATTGTAATAATGCTTATTCAGGCATAGTACAATAAGAAGCTTGTCCTAGTAGGAAAGACCCTCTACAATAAGAAGCTTGTCCTTACTCTTAAGTGATGAATTGAGGATCGCATGTCCTAGTAGGGAAGACCCTCGCTTGTATTGCAAGAGGTTTGGATTCGATTTAGGCTTTTAGGCCCTTAGGTGTTTGGTCTTACATTTATCTATCTCTTTTAGGCCAACGGGTGTGGACTTTGTCCCAATGGGTTTCCTGTGTTTGGTTTCTTGCCAAACTTGGGGATTAGGTCTCGGATGGGCATAGGATTACTCTTAGCATTGTAGATCCTTTGGGTCTCAGGTTAGGGGCTTGATGTTATCATTCCTTGTTCCTATTGATCTTAGTAACAATTTCAGAGATTAATGACATTTTTTTGCCTTTCAAAAAAAAAAGGAGGTTTGGATTCGATGAATTCAGTGATTCAAATTACTCTTTTTAAGGACTTGAGGATTATAATATGCCATCTATTGTCTCTAGGTCCCTCTATGATGTTACTCTCGATGCCTTGATTTTTCAATTCATACACGAATGGAATTGTGAAAGGAAGAATCGAAGCTGAAAATAAAAAAGTTGATAATTTAAATTGATTTGAGAGGAAATTGATACAATATGCATCCATGCAATGTTTTCCAAGGCGATTCTGGGGCTTGCTTTTGAGGTGAGGCACAGTAAAGACGCTCCTGGCATTGATTTTTAGGTAGAGAACCAAAAAGGCGTCCGCCTATCTGTCGAAGGCATACTGAGGCGTGCGCTTTTCACATCTTTTTTGTCCAAGACTAAGGAAGCTAGCGAATGCATCCGGAGAGTTAGTTCTTTTTTTTGTGTAAGTGAAGAGTCGATGCATTCTAAGTTGTTGGAGCTAAGACGAAGGGTTTTCACTTATTCGCGAGACCAACTTAGAGTGCTCTTAAAAGTTGGATCTATTAACGCTCTATATTTTTCATGCCTAAACATTTTTTTTTTTTTTTTTGTGAATTCTATCTTCTATTTCTTTTTTCTATTTTTGTGAGGCACATTTGTATGGCGCAACCACTATTCCTCTCTTTTATGGCATTTTCATATAATTTTATTGTTTAAGAATAGGAAGTGAAAACATCTAAGGCTTCCACCTCAATGACTTGAGGCTTACGCCTTACGCCTAGCCTCATGATAGGTCAATATCCTTGCTTTGCACTTTAGCCTCTAAAAACTTTGCATCCATGTACAATACTTTATGTACCTATTACAGGTGTCCAACTTCAAAAGTTTAGTACTGACATTTGTATTACCAAAATTGAAGTGCAAGAAGACCATTCAAAATCGATTGTTCTGAGAAAATAACTAAGACAATTCAAGGTTTCTTTGTTTTCATTCTTCTATCTTCAAAATTCTAGAGTCCTAATACTCATTTTGAAAGGCTTTGATTGTCCAAATTGCCACACTTTTTCTAACATCTCATTGATGACTCCAAATAATTCCTTTTCCAGGTGTAACATGTAGGTAAAGTGAATCGACTTTTAGATGTATCGAACCATATTGCATGATTTTTGTATTCCTGCTTTGCCCATAGATATGAATCGATAGCGTGATGTATTCATCGTGCGATGTATATCTTGAATCATATGGTTCTGATAACATAGGTATTTGAATAGTTGGCGATTGCCAGTATCTGTAATTTTGGTTCTTGGGAAGTGGTTTCATGAGGGATTTAGGGTCATGCTATTGGGAATGATTAGATATTTTAAAAGTCAAGATTTCAAGATCATCGCTCTAGACTGGTCTTTAGATTTATGTTACATTATTTTCATTAAGATGAACCCCCTAGGACTCTAAAATATTTTGGAACATTTCATTAGTATGCTTAATTAGTGTTGCTAGCAATTTTTCTTTCAATGTACCTTTTTCGAATGATCTATATTTCTTTCTTAAATAGCTAGGGAGGACTCTTAGACAGCTCTGGATGTCCCTTTGAAAGAGCTGTCTGTTAAGGATTTTAGGTTTAGAGCTAGGATCCCCAATTTCACTTTCTATCACTTAGGGTTTTTGTCATTGAAAGAAAAAGATGCATAGAAAATAACTTCTAGATAGTTCTTTGAGCCCCATATATAGTTCAGTGATTATCTCTTCGCCATTCCCTTTCATGACTAATCTAGCATTTTGTTTTATTATTATCTTTCTATTCGCTGCATGAGGTAGATTTGGGGTTATCTTCTAAAGAAACCTTCACACATTGTATTGGACCAGAAGACGGTGGTCGGGCTAGAGCCACGAGAAATATAGTTTGACGCGAGTGGCATTTGTGGACTTTTAGAGTTAGTTTTGGGTAAACTAGATTGGAGTTAGTAACTCTTATGCACCTAGAGTCACATGCTTTTGATCGAGTAGTAAGTAAAGTTGGTCGGTTAGTTTGTGGATTTCATTTGGGAGATAATTTATCTTAGAGTTTCAAAGTACAAACTATTTGTGCTTGTCCTTTTAAATTCAACGTGGATTGATTATTTATGGATCTCTCTTGTACTTCGAGTTGGATTAGTTTAAGGTTGGTAACTTTAATAGGAGTAATTTTTTAAAGATTTGTCTATTCACTCTCTCTAAGCGCATTCTTCTCTGACTCTGCATTTGTCTCGTGGGTGTTTCATTTTCGTGGTTCCCACTCATTGGTTTGCGTTGCTTATATGGTCCTCATGATACTTTATTATTTATGGTTTTTACTTCTAGCCATAAAATCACTTGACAAAACAAATCATTTACCGCCAAATTGAAGGTGGGATGACAATCTAGAGCAAAATTTCTTCTCCCATCTAACATGCAGCTGACAAGTAAGAAAGAGTTTGATAGGGAAAGGTCAATTGATCAATCTTCCTTTAAGTGGATTTTGCTACTTTTGGACCGTCCGAGGAATTTATTAGTTTTGGGAAAAAAGACTTGAAGGGACTTAAGTATTACCATCATTCAACACATTTATCTTAATATAAATAAATCTGTGCTTCTTGTGGTGGTTTTGTGTCTTTAGAGGCTTCTTGTTTAATCAAGAGTAAGTATGAGGATTTCTTGTTTGATATACTTCAATGCGTAATCTCTTGCTTGTGTTATTCATGTCCACTACTTTCTCTGATTGAGGTCTTTTTAATTTTCCTCATACATTAGTCGAAAAAATTAGATTATTGTTTATCCTTGTTGGCCGTTCAAATTGAAGATTCGTGGATTCTGAATTGCAGAGCTTTCCAAAACAATTGAGGAGGTGAATATAGTGGATATTTTCTTCAAGGTCCATTCCATCCTCTCTGTTAGATCAATTTTAAGTTTTTGATTTGATCCTTCTTAAATTGTATCTTATCTGTGCTTTTGCTCTTTGCTGCAGAAAAATCCTGATTTGGCTTACAATTTCCTGACAAGGAGAGAGAGCACGCTAGTCGACATTTCATGCATAGGACATGACTGTTTACAAGCGTGCTCTCTATCATTGTCATGGATTTGGTTGCCAAAGTGGGTTGTTTTCCTGTCCGTTTGGTGCAGCATCAATAGGTGACTTCTGCTAATAGCTTGGATTTAGTTTTTGGTTTTGTTTCTTCGATAATTGAAAATTTTCAAGTTCCTTCAACATTTACGACACTATTTAGTGCTTCTAAGTGAAATTCAATTCTCTTAAATGTATAAGAGGTTGTGCTTTTTTCTTTTTCTTTTTGACTTTAACATCTGTAAATGTTTGATGAATAAAATAGAAATTTGATGGTTGCCTATGCACAACTTCCGTCGCTGTTGAGATTTTCAACTTACCTATAAAAATAGGGTTTCTAAAGCTTGAAAAAAATAAATTCTATTTCCGGCCAATGACTTGATAAGTTTTCTACTTTAAGATCATTTGTGTATTTGATTGAAGATCACAGAATTTGTAAGTAAATTTTGTGGTTGATTTTCGGACGATGACTCTTTCAAAGTGGGCTGTTTTTCCATACAGAAAATTCATATTCTAGTGCTATGTTTTGTGTTTTTCAGCACCCATTGCCTCCACTTCCCGTTAACTTTGCAATAGGCTCGTACTGAGAATTTATGTTATTTTTATGTTTTACAAAGCGAACAGTCATATTGTCATTTACACTTCAGTAAATAATTTTGGAAGAGCTACAAATTATATGTAATCATTAAGTTTCTCTATCATGGTAATTAGAGAAAAAAATATAAACTTTTTGACACTTTAGTTCGACGTAAAAGTCGTGCGTACATGATTTATGGTATTAGAATTTGTTTTAGCTAAAACATGTTGCAGATCTTACCCACTTAATTAATTTCTTGCTGCTAAAATGCACCCCATATATTTATAGATTTGCAGTTGAAGGGGCATATATTTTATGTGAGTAACCAATGTCATAGGAGGATTCTAAAACTTTCTTATAGATTTTTGCCATGGAACTAAGTTGGTTTCTCAAAATTTCTTAGCGTACTTAATCCATTTTATGAAATTGGAATTTTCGTGAATAAGAGGGTCACTTCACGATATGATTGAGTGGGTAGATTGCATCCTACCTTATTTTTGTCCTATAAAAGACTTGAATTGTAGTCTTTCAAAAAGGAATTTTATCTAGCTAGATTACTAAACTAGATGATCTTTTAGGCTTTCCCATTCACTAGGCCATATACAGAGGTGGGCTTTGGTTTGCTAATGTATCAATTCTTGTCCACTTTCTGGGCTAATTCTGGCTTCTGGGTATGTAGATTATTCTTAGTGAGTAGACAGAATCAGTTTTTTTTTTTTTTTTTTTCATGTAGTAGGAAAAATGAATTGTAACCTTCAAGATGGATTTTGTAACCTTCTTGGTGCATCTTGGTTTTGATGTTTAGTGTTACTGGATTTGCTGTAAAAGTTTTGATGTAGAATGAGTTTCTGCAATCTATATTTCCATTGAAGACACGACACCTTCACTTATCATCATGCATGCACAAGAAATTGGCAGGTATCAAACCGGGATGTGGAAAGAGCCTGACTTCATGAAACGATCGGGCTCTTATACAATTCGTATTATGCTACCTAAGTAGTATCAAACTTGAGTTATGTTCTTCTCTACAGGTTTGGTTGGATGTATAAAACAACCATGTTGTCATCATGTTTTGGTATGCCCTTATAATTTAAGGGCGAATATGATATACTGAAGTGAACTTCTTGGTCTTATACTTACACAAATTTTCTTCCCCCTTAACTTCGACAGAAGAGTACTATCGGATTGGGGATCTCAAAAGTTTCTAGAGAGAATCTGTAGTAGTCTTGCCATATCTGGTGTCTATGAGGCCATTCACTTCTTCTTTGAGGTGACATCATCTTTGTTTGTGACATCCTTCGGTTAAGTTGGACCGGAGGTTTTAATTTCACCTTCTCAGGACTCGTTCATACGATTGCTTTGCTTCTGTTTGTGTGAAGATATAGCTGACTAGGGGTCATAATAAAGGAGCTAGCAGAGGGTGAATACTCTTATTTTTACTTTTTCAATATTCCTTTTCAGTCTTTCAGATATGAGATGAAACTTGTTCTTTTTGATGACTATAGGAATTTTCCTCTATAGGCGGTTTTACGTCCTTTTTTTTTTTTTCTTTCTAGGCAAACGAAACTTTTATATAAACTCAAAAGGGTACATCGAGGGAAATACAAAAATACAACTGGGTTTACGTCCTTAAGCAATTGGGTTTTTGCGTCTTGGGTAAGGAATTTACATGTGTGTGTGTTTTCATAAATGGTGGGTTTCTTTATAGGCCTTGTGGTTTTAGCTCTATTGCTCTAGAAAACATGTTCGGCTTTTGTCAACTTCAGTCCATGCCCTAATTAGGGTACAAGATGTTTCATGCTTTGCTAGATAGTGCAACGTGTCGCAGTGATCTTCTATTCATCATAGCTTGGGTTTCGGCAATGGTAATGGTAAATCATAGTATTCTTCGGTATACCGTAGCACTCAATGTCCAGCATGTTTTGAGTTTAGATGATCCGGATAGAGGAGGGCATGTTGGACGAAGGGACATAGATTCGGATACAAAGGTGTCCGGAACCGCTCAAAATGTGTGAGAGCTTCAGGTGCATCAATTGTGTGAGACTCATGTATGTATTGACTTCACACACATTTGTGCCCTCATATGTCCCTCTATCTGTAGCTGTAGCATTACTCATAGATAATTTTCATTCGGTTGTATTAATGACCACAAAATTAGGTGGTTACGGAAAACCTTCTCTAATGCATTTGATTGCTGAGTAGTAGTACATTGGTAGTATGTATTCTTCTCATGACAACATCTCCAATTTCAAGCCATTCCTCCTGCCAAATCTACAATTTGTTTAGATATCCAAGAAAGTTATCTCTAATCCTATATCAATTCCCTCTCTAAATTAGGGCTTTGCAAATCTTGTGCCAAATTAATTTCTTGGCACGTGATCTGCCTCGAGCCTGGCTAACTTCTTGTGCCCCTCTCTGATGATGATTTTTTTTTTTTTTTTGTGTGTAAATCATCTCTCTGATGATGGGGCCAACTAAAGGCCAAAATTATTCTTCTCTACTACTATTGGAGCAACATTGTCAAAGAATGACTTTGACTTCGAAAAAACTTTAGAGATGACACTCTAATTAATAGGGGTCTGAAAATTAAAGTTTTGTTGGGAACCTACTTAGAAGAGATGATAACATGTTAAATGTGAGTTTAACATTTTTTACCTCTCATTTCTTGATTCTTTTACTAGAGTTGCTGCATCAAGTACATTCTATTTCTTTGGACGAACAAATTGTAGTAAATGGGTAACGTAGACAGTAGACAATGGCGGAACCTAAGACAAAATGTGTGGATCACAAATGTGATGGAGAAGAGGCCTAGGGCACCACGTGGAGGTGTCAATGTGTCCAAGGACATTGAATTATTACTCATGTATTCTGCTCATAACCAAATTTTCTCACACTTCTCTTTAACTTTCCCTTGCATTTTGCTCATAATCTGTAACGACGCGCATCAGCTGACCTGCATGTCAACCCTTAACTTAAATACGTGACTCAAAAGGTTAGCCTAAGGTTAAAAATAGCTAGTGGACGTTTCGTTATATATTACTCTTAATTTCCTTTACCCACCGATGTGAGACTAAGGAGGTGGGATCTCACATAATCATTTTCTCATCTCTTCTTTCTTTCTTTCTTTTTCTTTTCCCTATGTTTCCAACAGAGCAAAGGGATTGTTATCCAGGGAAAAAAAAAAAACCCTAAAAATAAGGCATTTAGCAAGCAATAAGTCCTATAATCACAAAACACATTATACATTCAAATACCCAAACCAAATCTTTGACATTATTATAGGCCCCTCAAGGCCCATACTTCATATGAGAGAGTTTGAAAGTGTACAAGTGTTTGTGGTTGTAGCAAATTGGCAAGCAAGAGGGTGGTACAGTTATTATGAATAATCTGTCAACGTCGTTAAACACAAAGGACAGGACTGACAAGTGACAAGGGAGGTCCTTGTCATTTCAGTAAATTGGGGGAGGTATCTGTTATTGTCAGGTTCCTCGGGGAGGTCAGTGAAGTTTACCCTTTGATAATTTCTTTACTAACCGCTGCGCTCCAAAGTTGTAATCGCCGAGGCTGCGAAGCAAAACCCCGTCCCCAGTGACAGTGAGTCTCTCTCTCTCTCTCTCTCTCTCTCTCTTCCCCTCTTCTCTCTCTCTCTCTCATTCTATTACGCTGCCCTTGAAACCACACAATCGTTTCCAATGGAAAATAAAACTATTATATGTATATGTATAAATCCAAGGACTTTAAACTACAGCTAGCGGAAAGACACTGAAAACCCTAGAATTCACTGTCCTTGCCTTTGCTTCTACGTATACATGGAAAATAATCATGTCTATAAAGCTTCAATTCATTCACGATGTTTGGATACAAGGAATCAATCAAAAGGATTTCTCAGTGGCTTCCTGATAATCGTATTGTGTTTTTATTTTTATTTTTAATCACTATCCGAACCTCGGATTGACGAAGATGATAGCTTTTGCATTCGAAACGTTTGAATGTGTAGGGTTTGCTTTCTTCTTAGTCTAGATTCAGATTTTTGCCAATTTTTTCCTCCAAATGGAAATTATTATGGTGGGTTTTGTTGGACGGGGTAAATTTTTTTAACGGTCCAATTTAGTCATATCCGGATTTGAGAAAGTCGATAAAATTGCATTTCTTTAATTTGTTTCATTGAGTGCAGGTTTATATGCACCGTTAAGTATGCAATTCCACTATTCTGATCCCCTAAATGTAGGTTTAGAGCCATTGGCGGACGCAGAATCTTATTGCGGGGACCAAATCATAGGTATTCATATATTAACGACATAATATCATCCTTATATAATAATCACACAACTTTGAGGGGACCATTCTTCATAATTTTTACAAACAAAACCTAAAATGTAATGAAAGTTGGGATAATTGGGAGGTGTGCGGGGAACCAGGCCCCCACTTGCACCCCCTTGGTCCACCCCTGTTTAGAGCAATATAGATTTGGAGTAATATAAGTGGGAGGCACTGTTTGGTGGTATGGTTTTCAAATTTTGATGTCTACGTTTTTTATTACAGAAGCAGTGGAAAGAATTCAACCGAACGAAACAATACCAAAAAGTTTGTAAACGATCACAAGCTCCTATGAAACCATCATAAGCTCCAACACAGACCCAGGCATCATCAAAATGCTCCATATAGGGGCGACAACACAATCTATAACTCTCTCATAAGCTCCAAGAAAATACCATTTTGAATTGTAAGATGCTTTTTAATGTTTCCTATGGATTTGAATGCTAAAAAATTGAATCTGCTCTCACATTGGATTTGGGACATTGACTTTGTTCACATTGTTTTAGCAGTGAATTTCTCGACACATATGAGTCAGCATTACAAGATGACTGAAGAGCCTGCTGGAATACAACCTGATGCAGATATGAACGACTCTGATGCGGACAACAAGATGGCAGAAAGTATGTTTGGAAGGGAGATTTGTGGGTCCGAGGGAGAAATGCTCGCGTTATATGACGAAAGAGAATTAATTATTCATGAAACAGATGGTAATGGGGAACCTTACATTGGAATGGAGTTTGAGTCTGAAGAGGCTGCCATGGCATTCTATGATGCATATGCAAAGCGCATGGGGTTCATCATCCGTGTCGGTAACTGCCATCGTTCAAGTCATGACGGGTCACTTATTAGTCGCAGGTTTCTTTGTAATAAAGAAGGTTTTAGGGTAAATAATAGGAAATTAAAGAGGCTTGAAGTGAGGAAGCCGAGGGAGTTAACTAGGGAAGGATGCAAGGCCATGATAATGGTGAGGAAAGAGAAATCTGGAAAATGGGTTGTCACAAAACTTGAAACAGTGCATAGTCACCCATTGGGGATACCTGCTGGGAAGGGTCGTCGTGGCACAGTTCAGGCCCGGCCTCAGGTTAGTTGAGATAATCATTAGCATGAGTAACTTACTTTTTGTTTCACGACATTCGCACTTGTTCTTTATCTTTACTCTTTATTATCTCCCTACTCTAGTTGAGTCTAGTTTTGTAGCAATTTCTTGTCCATCTTTACTTGTTTAAGCCTCTTAAGGGCCCGGCATCCTTGTCAGAATCGCAACAACGTGCACAACTTCCACTGATTGTTCTTCCCTTCCCTTTCTACTGTCTTTTTTAGTTCTATAAACTATTCTCCAATGGGTTAAACGCATGATACTTTTCTGGTCCACACTGCTAACAATACCCAGAGAAACTATAGTATTTAGAGACAGAATTTTAAGTTGGTACAACACCACGCCCCTGGGTGGCAGTTTAGTGAATGTCTTGTTGCTGCATATTGACAACCACTAGTCAATCTTTTGGTCTCTATAATTCGCCATTGAAGTTGCTTGCATATGTGCACAAAGATAGTGGTGGATTATATTTACCTGCATCATGTATTTGCCAGGGAGTTTCAGTTGTCCTTATGTTTTTGACAAGTCTTTCAGCTCTTGCCTGAATGGTGGTAGACTCATTAAGTGGATCACCTGAAAATCACAAAATTACTTGAGTAGGAGGATATCCTATCATTGATCTGTTTTGGTCTTGCTCCCCAAAGTCACCATACGCAAAGTTAAGGCTATTTGGGGTAAGCCCTCCATGAGTGATGTATATGTTCACGGAATTTGCCCAACCCTTTACCAGTAAATAAGTAGAAGAAAAAACTGTTGTGTAAATTCATACTCTGATACATACATAAAAGCAATGCTGCGTGGAAGTCTTCATCCCTTAAAGCCACACATCCGAATCTTTTGATCTGGTACAAAAGCTGCTAGTTTCTGTTGAATCATAGTTTGCATTAAGGCATCAGAGATGAATTGCATTTCCGGTGTAAGATATGACCAAGATTCTATGGCATTTCAGGTCTCTAACCTATATGACCAAGATTCTATGGCCTCACCCTCAGGGGAGGCTCCAGGATTTTCGTCCAGCATGACAAAAACGTAAAGAATTTTTTTGTATACAATGCTCTATATTAAATAAACATATTTCTTTTGGTTGACAATTTATTGGGCCTAGTTAATTTTGTTTTTTTGGGCTATAGGATCTACTTACTCACAAATTTAAGTGAATTTCCATTTACTTTGTCTAAATGACTCAGTACCGACAATATCAAATAAAAACTAAATTATATGTAAAAAAAATACAAAATTTTAGTGCATTTTTTGAACCCAAGGGTTCTCTTGAACCCCCTTGAGATAAAGTGGAGCCGCCCCTACTCGCCTTAATAAATTTTTATCATGCCACTTCCTCTTGACATGCTAGGTTACCCCGTAAAGTTTCAGCATCCCATACCACAATCGATTTTATAGTTAGTTGAAACTTGAAATGTCCCTTAAAAAGTACACGGAGTGTGATGAATCACTGTTTAGCTCAAATCCTGTGTTCGGTAACAGAGACTCAGAATTTGCTACAATTGTCCTAAATTTGGAGACTAATATTTGGCTTTGTAGACAATAATTGTAGCTGGTATTCTACATGTCGCAGGCCAATATCAGGTTTGATTTTTGCTCTTGTCTCTTTTGAGAAAGAGCAAAGCTCCCAGTGGCTAAAAATTGGAAGAGTTACTGAAAAATCCCCTCAACTTTGTTAGAAGTAGAGTCTTACGAAAAAAGATCCTTCAAGGGCCTGTTGGTTTAACCATAAGATATATTGCTTGGCAGAGAAGCTGCATTTTGTGAGCATTTACCCTGAAGGCATCGCATTTTTTATTGCTTGTAATGCCATTTCCCTTCTTCCATTATGAAAACAACTTTGTAAGTGAAAAAAATCTGTCTGTATCCTCTTCTCTCACCCTTTTTTCCCTGTCCATCTCTATTATATCACTCACTGGTGAAATACATTTCGAAATGATTAGCTGTTGTTGTTGCTGGCTCAAATTTCCTACATCTTCGCTTTTTACCCATAAAAAAAGTGTAACCCGGCTTCCCTTTTATGTGCAGGATGAAAAGGATAAGAAAATTCGGGAGTTATCGACGCAGCTTCAACGCACAAACCAAAAGTTGGCAGAGTGCCGAAACAAACTGGACATGGTTTTGAAAGATATAGAAAACCACACTAGCCACCTTACAAAAAGTATCCAAGAAATAGTTGAAAAGGTGAAAGAAGTTGAAGATGAGGAAGAAGAAGAAGAAGAAGAAGAAGAAGAAGAAGATCAGTTACAGCCAAGTTGAAGCGTCAGCATGTAGCTTTACCAAAAAAGAAAGAGAAGTGGTAGCATGTAGGGTTTCCACCATTGATTGCTTTTCCAACTACTAGCTTAAATCGCTCCATCCGCCAGTCCACACCATACTGGGTTTGTTTTTTCTTCATTTTTCCTGTATATTTTCTTTTTCCTTTTCCCTTTTCCCATTCAATCATTAAACTCTGCTGTTTGGAGAGTATTCTGGTGTATATAGGTCGGAATTGGTATAATGGGAAAGCTCCTCAAAGGCTTGATCATTTTTGAATGGTCGCGGGATTGATTTTTAAGTCTACTACAGTGCCTTTGTTTTTTTTTGTTTTTTCTTTTAATAGCTTGGTATTCGGTTCAATTCATCGATGGATCGTGAACCAATTGCACCATGTATTAGCAGGAGATTTATTTATAATTGGGGTAAACTCGCGTATATTCTGACCCGTCGCATGAATTGATGTGAGAGTTGAACTTTCAGGTTTTGTAAGCCTCCTGGTTGTCAAGCAACTACCATCATGATAATCCCTAGGATCAATGTACTAATTTCAGAACTTTGCAATAGATGTTTATAGCATCAATTTCCTATCAGAACAAAACATATAATTATTTTTGTAGAAAGCTGGGATGTGCCATATAGATGTTACGAATGTGTTGGACCTGTTGGTGGATGATATGCCTAATTTTGGGCATGTTTTTTTGTTAGTTACGCAAGGGGTTACTTTGGGAACTTGGAAGTTTATGGTATGAATAGTTTGAAGAAGAGATAAACTTAGCCGTGATTAAGTTATTTGCAACTCCGTGCAATCTCAGCTGTCCAAAACACTTTTGGACGGTCGAGATTGAGCGCCGTAAACCTTATTCACAACTCCTCCGTAAAATAAATTAGTATGCATATTTTTTTTGGGGGTCTGTTACTCATGTTTTTTACGTATGGTACGCATATATTTTTTTGTCTCATTAGTTGTGTAACTTTTTTGGAGCCCAACTATATGGTGCCATTTGGTGTTCTGGTGGACACCAAATGTACACCACCTTGTGTAGAACTCATTTCGGGGTCAATACTAATAATCGGAGTACTTGTCTCAATCAAGCGTTTTGGACAAATACAACTCACGTGTTTTGTTCAGCTTCCGTGAATTATTTATATTCCCACCTACTTCAAATTAATGATTCAATATGGATTTCTCAGGTACATTTGGGATGGATCTCATTTTGAGGGGAATAGTGCCCTAAGGATAAGAGGCTCTTTCACCTCACATTGAGGTGGTACGTAAAGACAAAATATATGAACTTCGTCTTAATATATACTTCATATCCAAGCATTACCCAAGTATTATATAATATGAAGGAGTTTTTGGCCTACTATTTTTCAATTTGGAACCAATTTACCCTTTGATTTCCCCCATTTTACAAATTACCCAGCCATGACAAATTCTCAATTACAATTTTGCCCCTCGATTTTGGACAATTTACAGTTTGCCAAGGTTTTATAAAGCGCCACAGTTTGCCTAGATTTTGGCCTGCCATTTTTAAATTTGGGACAATTTTGCCCTTTAATTTCGTTCATTTTACCAATTGCCCAGGGATGCCATTTTCAATAATGCCCTTCCCCGCCTCCACCGTCACCTCCGGCCCAAGACCACCCAAAACACCCACCTTCCTCTCCCCACACCACCATGCTACACCACCCGTCACCTCCTCCTCTCAGCCTCACCACCATCTCCTCCATCCTTTGGCTCTCCGCCGAACCGCTACCAACAGTGGGTTTCAAGCCCACGCCGCCGCCACGGGCCCCGCCGACGCCGCCTCGAGATTTCGGACCACCACAGCGATCTACGGATACCGTGCAACACTTACCCGAGCTTAGAATCGCGTTTGAGGTAGTTTTTTCCGGAAACCCGAAACCTCCTCCTCTCGGCCTCACCATCATCTCCTCCATCCTTCGGCTCTCCCCCGAACTGCCACCACCACTACCGCACCCACCGCAAAACCCCACCACCGCAGCTCCCTCACTCCATCAGCTTTTTAAAAAAAAAAAACAAATAGCCACGTACAGTGGGTTTCACACCCACGCCGCTACCGCGGGTCCCGCCAGAAGTCGCCTCGAGATTTCGGAACCACCACAGCGATCTACGAACACCACGCAACACTTACCCGAGCTTAGAATCACGTTTGAGGTAGTTTTCCGAAAACCCAAAACCTTAATCTGCATTTTAACGGAAATAGTACCGAAACTTAATTTTTGATGTAGATGGTGACCTGAATTTAATTTATTAATTAATATTTAGTCCTGTTTCCATTAACTTTTAGTCCTATTTGTATGGAAAAGTTTTTGATAGATTAAATTGGATGGTTTAATTGTTGCATAGATGAGAAGTTATGGTGGATTGTGGTATTGAAATTCATGTGTAGAAAAATTGTGCGATTAATAAATTTATCGCAATAATCATAGTTTATGTAGTAATTATTTAATAATTAAATACGTAACGATTTGGATTTAAAATGTAAATGAGGAGATATTTATCGGAATAATCGTAGTTTTTGTTCATCAATTTTATGAAAACGTTTAACCCAAAACTAATTGCCCATGTAGTTAAGAGACGAAAGCGTATCAAATTCTTATTGCAAGTGTAACGAAAATTAACCCAAAACAACAAAATTTGTTGTCAAGTTCTCTTTCCTTTAATCGAACAGGAATAAAAACAAATTCTAGGAAAAGATTTCACCATACAACTATTGGAATTGGTGAAATAAGTTCAAAAACTTATGCTCTATGTGATATGTGTGTAAATCATCTAATGCTTTTGCTACTTTGATCAAACTATGTAATATATATTCCTAACTATTTTCATACTCTTCTATTGCTTCCAGCTCTAAAATTACAAACAAGACATATCTAACCTATATCAAAACTTGTTCCCTTCGACGGGCATGCATTCATGTTGTGCACGAAGGTGAATCTACCGTTGCCCAACACGCTCTCTTCAACGGGCAAAACATTCGTGCTGTGCACGAAGAAGGAACTTAGTAGTATAATAAAAAAGAGAATTGGAACACCATGTGGCAAGGAATTAGAAAGTCACGGTAGAATTTAGAATAGTGAGACAGAGGGAAAGCATAAAATATAATTGAGTGGGAATAAGGCCCCGTTTCGGAACGTAAAAAAAGTTCTTATTTTTTAAGAAGACAATTTCAAGCTAAAAAATAATGGACTTATTGAAATCTAAAAATATGCAATATGGATCTTGTTTGAAATATCTTGATGAGATCTTTTATACGGTGCAAAAAAAAAATAAAAATTTCATTTACATTATTTTTGAGTTTGAAAATGTGAAATAAATACTTATTTTTTAAGAAAGTGTTATGGAACGGAGCCTAAGTATATTGGAGTTCAAAAGGTTCTTAATTTGCAACCCACATTTGTTGACTCTCACAATTGATGACTTGATGTAGTATCTCGGGTGGGATATAAAATGATTTCTTCTATCGACACTACTACAAAATGGTATAAAGATCACGGTTCAAAAACTAAGAAAATCTCACTTTTTGTAAAAGCGTAATAAAATGTTATGGACTATAGTTTTAATCTCAGTTATACGAAAAAATTGAGATGGAAAATTTTTTTAATCTCAGTAATCTAAAAAGTGAGATTGTAACTTAAAGAATAGATCTCATTTTCGAAAAACCGAGATTATATATGAAAGATTATATCTCGTTAAGGAAAAAACTGAGATGAAATGCTTTTTTAATCTCAATAATCTAAAAGTGAGATTGTAACTTAAAGAATAGATTTCGTTTTCGAGAAACTGAGATTGTATATGAAAGAATATATCTCATTTTGGAAAAACTGAGATAAAAAAACCTTTAATCTCAGTCATCTAGAAACTGAGATGGTAAGTTAGAGAATACATCACATTTTGTTTTATTTGGATTGAGATGAAAACTCTTGTATAAAAAAAGTTGAAAACTGTTTACCCCTTAATCGACTCCGCACGCGATACCCCTAAATAAATGTCAGGATTGATTTCCAAAATTTCGTCCTCCATTCTTGTTCGTCTCTCTAGCTCTCAACCATTCTACAAAAAATATTTTGACGCCAAATGGGGCACTTTTGGCAAAAATGTATTTCATTACCAAATCGGTACCTTTGGTGACAAAATTTATGAAGCTTGCGTTTCGTCGCCAAATGTATTTCGAGTATGAATTATGCTCAGAACTCCGATTGAAATAATTCAAATTGGGTTTGAACAATAACACAAAGGGCTACAACTTTCATGTTTATCAAAATTGGTAATTTTAATATTTAAAGGTTCAAAATAATGTTCGAAACATATTTTAATGTTAAATGCATATGTTATATATTAAATATTCAATTATATATTGAAAAGTGTGTGTGGTGTAGTTGGTTTAAGCTTCTATGCAAAACTTAAGTGACCTGGGTTCAAAACCCCATAAGAGAAATAAAGAGGGATTTTTTCCCTTAGGAAAACGCCACTTTTAACCTCGATTTTTTCAAAAACTGAGATTGTTTCTCTCTAAACAACCACAGTTTTAAATGCGAGATTAAAAGTGAAAGATATGAACTTTTTAGTTACACCTTGATTGACCATGGTTTTGAATGCGAGATTAAAAGTGAAAGATCACACAAGATGACTAAGATCTTTATCTATTTTTGCAGTAGTGCGACTAAAAAAGAAAGAAAGAATGGAGATGGATTCGTGTAATTGCTCTTCATATTAGCTATTGATTTTAATCACCATATGAGGGGAGTTGTCTTCCTCGATCACTTGAAACTTAATCAAATTCAATAGATTCAGGTCTTTATATATGTATATACACGTGTGGTAAATTGAGGTGATTGTTGAGGACATCAGGAGGGGCAAGCATAGGGTTCAAGGAGTGTGAGTTTCAGTTTGTTCGCAGGGTTGCTAACATAGTGGCGGATAAACTGGTGAGTAATGGACTTCAGGGTGTTGGCACGAAAACGTGGGAGTCAAGGCCACCCGATTGGCTGTGGGACTCTCTTGATTGTAATCTTTCTTGATTATTGATTTTACCGTTGATAGTAACGCAATTTCTACCATTTTGAAAAAAAAAATTAAGATAAGTGAAATCGATCACCTAAACATTTAGAAAATCTTGACCCACAATAATTTGTAAGACGCAAACTTACATGAAGAATATACTAGTGGCGGAGCAAATGTATTACGAAGTTGCAGTGTGCCTCGGTGAAACCTTTTCAAATATCGTCATCATGGGCCATGGCCTAAGTTGTTTATTTTATAGAGTTCATCGAGCACTTTTATTTGTGAATGAACTGGACACTTGTAGTTATAGTTAATGATTGAGAGATATATTTGTCTTGCTATTCACTCTCTAAATTATACTCTATTTCTCATCCATGATTTCTATCCATTTTTTAAAAGCATACGTTGTTCGATTATGTAACTATTGATATCCAATCAATTTGATTTTTTTTTTAAAAAAATTAAGTGTCCGAAAACTCGATAAATAATCAGTATTTAGATCGAGATGACTTCAAAAATCCTATTTACTTTGCAGTGCAATTTCGGGTTGATTCCAAGTCAAGGAAGGAAAAAAAGACAAATGAATTTTATTGTAGAACACATGGAGGATAGAGAGAGGATGTTGCCTCCTCCAGACAAGGTTTCCTTTTTTTTCTTATCGGATAACCTCAATCAAATCCCCTCCATTTGCCCACGTACTACGGTAAAAAGCAAAGCAAACAAAGCATATTCTCACCCGAGAGAAACTTATTCACAATTTCGTACAATTTCATCCATTCGTTTCGGTTACGTTTTTAAATTATTGTCGATAATAAATATTTTTTATCGTTAATAATTTTTCTTTAATCTAGATCGTGCAAAAACTTTTGGACGACCGAGATTTGACCTCTGTAAATTTTATTTACGAGAGACCCGTTAAAAAGTTTTTCTCCACCCCCTCCTCTCCTCCTCTGCCCTCACTTTCCCTTTCACTTCATCAGGGATACTATAAACACAGACCCCCCCCCAAGCAACATCATCCACCAACAATCCCCACCCCTCTTTCTCTCTCTACCTACCACAAGAAGAGGAAGAGGAGGATTCAATCATGGATGGGTAATCACAAATTCTACCCCTCTTTCCCTCCCTCCCACACACGCACACACATTTCTTTTTTGGATTTCGGGTGGCGTATGTCTATTTCGTTTTTGGATTTAGGGTGGCGTATGTCGCGGTGTCCTTGATCCGTTTAATATATTTCGAACACATATTTCTCGTCGATACTTGTTTTGTTTAAGCAATAATAATGCATTCTCACGAAATCAATTAAATTACTCTTAACATCTAAATTCTAATTAATCTCAGTCTTATGACTCTATCTTCTTCTCTCTCAGATCTGATACCTATCAAAAGGAGTACTACGACCGTCGACCCACCTCGACCAACCGCTCAGCGGCCCCGCCGTCCACCACCAGCGTCCACGTCACCGCCCTCGACGGCATCGTGAACGTCAACTCCCTCTTCACCATCGCCGTCTTCGTGGGCCTATCCCTCGCCTCCCCGGGCCAGCACAGCCTCGAGAACCCCTCCGCCTGCGACGCCGGCGTCGACGCCGCCAAACACCTCCTCTTATTCGAAGTGGTCTCCTTCAGCTTCTTCCTCTTCTCCTCCCTGGTGGCCCAGGGCCTCAAACTGGCCATCAACCTGAAGAACAGCACCGACGTCGACGAGGCCTTCTGGGCCCACATTAACATTAAGGTTTTGAGGTTCGGGATGTTAGCGTCGGCCGTCGGTTCGGTGATGGGGTGCCTTTTTCTGATGCTGTCGATGGTGAATATGATCGAGATACGGCTGGGGACGATGGCCTGCGGCAGCAGGTCGGCGGTGCAAGCGGTGGCGGCGCTGGTTGTGCTGGTGTCCTCTGCTCTGCTTGTTTATATAACTATTGCTGTATATGCATTTCTGCATTGAGAAAATCTTTTTAACGGCATAGGGTGAATAGTTATTTACGGAGTCAATTGCGACTGTTTAAAAGTGTTTTGGAAGGTCTGGATGTAATAAAACTTTTTCGGGAAAAGTTTAACTCTTTCCCAAAAAAATTTCATTTAAATCTAAACCATCCAAAATCAAAACGGAAAGCCAAGATCGCGCGGAGTCTTGAATATGCTTCTCCCTTCTGCAGTAATGGGTACTGGAGTGGAGTAGTATTTTATTTTTCTGTCTTCTGCAGTAATGGGTACTGGAGTGGAGGAGTATTTTATTTGAACTAGTGGGTGGTTTTGGAGGTGGACTGTGTATGAATCCCAATGTAAATGTAAGTTTATTTTTGTAAATATTTGTTTAGGTGTATGAATTATGTTAAACTTTAAAATTGGAGGTGTATGAATCGAGGTGTGTTACGGGTCCGTTTCAGTTTCTAATAAAAGAAACTTTTAGAAAATGAATGTAATTTCAAGCTCAAAAATCATGTGTTTGCGCAAATAATTTTTCTACCAATATGGATCTTGTTTGATAAATCTCATTGAGATCTTTTAAACGGTGCAAAAAAAATTAAAAAATTATTTTTCATTTTCATTATATTTGAGTTTGAAATTACCTTCTTTTTCAAAAGAAAGCAGAACGAAACTATGAATTATGTTAACATTTTGAATCTAAATGCAATCTGCAAAATTTAGAGAAAATCCAATTAGGAAGCAAAATCGATCGACCTAGGATTTTCAGTGAGAATGATGAAGGTAATGACCCATTTTTATCTTACCGTATGTGGAGAATTGTTTCCCTCAATCATTTGAAACTATATAGTAATAAAATTTAATAAATCTGGGTGGTATATATTTGTACAGTCCCCTTCTTGTAAGGGAGTCCTTACTTAGCTTAAGTAAGAACTTCACATTTTCCGATCAAACAGTTTTTCGTAAAGTCCGCATATAACTGTTTTGAACACATTGAACGGTTCAGATCATCGAAATTTGATCGGGATATGTAAAGTGCTTACTTAACCTAAGTAAGGACTCCCTTACAAGAAGTTTGATGTATATTTGTATATGTATACGCGTAAGAAATAAAATGAGTGAATTCGATAACAAATTATACATTTTAGAGAACTAAATCTCACCCGGAAACTATTTGTAAGATGAAAACTGACATGAAGAATTCACTTGGGACTATCCCATATCATCAAAGGAGTCTCTAATTGAATCATTTACTTTATAGAGTTCATCGAGCACTATATATTTGTACAAAATACTAAATTAATTCGACACTTATAATTATACTAGAAATTGCTCGTGCATGAAGACATGGAGCAACAGATTTTGAGCGCAACCTAAATGACTACCATTCTCTATTATTAACCACCTCTACCATTAATGAACCCGACTTCTTCGAAAAAATAAACTAAGACCGATTTTTCCTACCGGACTAAGGCCGAATTTTCCCTTGTAGCCCCGTGGGGAAACTGATCTTGATACTATTTAATTAAGATAAAATAGTCCTTCGTGAAACAAATAAAAAATACCACCAAATAATCAATTAATCAATTAAGCAGTCGCCCAACAACCAAAGATAAGGAGAAAAAAGACAACTCGACCACATATTAGAAAATAAAATACATAGCATCGTTGTTCATTAACTCAATGGAAAACACAAAGGTAAGGAAAACTATAAATGTCTATTGTATTTCAGTAATCTTGCCACTTGTACATTAAAAACTACCTACAAACACTAAAAAACCAAAAATTAAGCATCTCCCTTAAATCAAACATGAATCTTTTTACAAAAATCGACAAAGCAGAAACCATTTTATCTAGCAGGCATGACTCGAGTAATTAGCATACGCAAATCAATTATGCAATATCTCAACTCTTGTCCAACGATTCCAACTTTGCGAAAACCAATTCCAAATTAAAGTTTCAGAAAATCTAGATAAACACCCAATCAATATAGTAGTGATGATTAAAAAAAAAATTAACAAAGTAGAAATCATCGTTCATGGGATAAGAAAACCCTTGGTTTGGAGATGAAATAAAATCAAACCCGGCAACTCTTAATTAAAGTTTCATAAAATCTAAACACTTAATTAACAACCAATTATCAGTAGTGAAATCTATAATACAACTTTATTGTAGTTACGAAGTCATAAGTCATTCCCCATTCATAAGTTAATATCATTAGGCTAGGTTATTGTGACGGTTGAGGTTTATCAATTGCTTTGGTCACTTGAGATTTTTTCTTTTAAGAGTACGTCAATTGAGATTTAGGACTCAAATCATATGTAAGATGACCACTGGATTGGGGATTTTATACATCATCATCCATTAATTAAAAGGATTGACCAGTCCTTCGAAAAGCCCAAAAGAAAAAAATAAAGACAACCAGTTTGGTGTATTCCTTTTTATAAAGCCATGTCATTCTTTTTTCTTTTCAAATTTGACCACCTTAAGAAAAGTTTTTCCCAATTAAAAGTTTGAATCTTCATTAAATCCTAAAGGCATACACAGAAATATCACAAAACTAAAACCGTCGTTCAATTTTCCCCACTTGAAAACTACTTGCCCTCTTATCTCTTTGAACACTTCCTTCTCGAAATAAAATCCGGGAATAAATGCATAGAAAATAAAATACATAGCATCGTTGTTCATTTTTTTTTTTTGCCAAAAGTTGAGAGGTAATATTTATCAAAAGATCCCCATGGGGGCAGGTTGGGAGTCCACAGATCGAACACTCCAACAGAAAGAGCGTATAAGCGCATAGATGCGCCGCCCTACAGAATAAGAAGAAACCCCCCAAAGGAGGACGAAACCCCCCGAAGGAGGACAAACCCCCCAAAGAGGGGACATTATTAAAATAAATAACAAAAAAAAAAAGAAGCACCGCCGAGACATCCGCCGCCACTCTTTCGCAACTATCTTGATAGACTCGTAACCACCACCTCTGCTTCACAAAATAGAAACACATCGTTGGGAGGTGGTCGCCCAACAAACGTGGTAGACGGCGTCAGGTCACAGATCTGAGAAGATGGAGGCTGAGAACGGTGGTGGACAATATCTTACCCGCAACCACTGAAAGCGAAGCTCCGGAACGTTGCTGGAAAACGATCTGGCTGAAAAGTTCCCAATGGACGCCCGAACTTCAGTCGCAGAATTGAGAGAGGAGACGGTTCGACGGTGGGGAGAAGAGAATAGAGGGAGAGAGATCGGAGGGGAATGATCCCTCCCCTCCCGCCGCCTGAGAAGGGGGGGAGGGGAAGGGTTGTTGGCGGCTAGGGTTTGAAGTTTTTTAGAGATAGAGGGAGAGAGAGGTTTTTTCGAGAGAATTATTGTCCATCGTTGTTCATTAACTCAGCAGAAAACACACAGGTAAGGAAAACTATAAATGTCTATTGTATTTCAGTAATCTTGCCACTTGTACATTAAAAACTACCTACAAACACTAAAAAACCAAAAATTAAGCATCTCCCTTAAATCAAACATGAATCTTTTTTAAAAAATCGACAAAGCAGAAACCATTTTATCGAGCAGGCACGGCTCGAGTAATTAGCACACGCAAATCAATTATGCAATATCTCAACTCCTGTCCAACGATTCCAACTCTGTGAAAACCAATTCCAAATTAAAGTTTCAGAAAATCTAGATAAACACCCAATCAACATAGTAGTGATGATAAAAAAAAAATAACAAAGTAGAAATCATTGTTCATGGGATAAGAAAACCCTTGGTTTGGAGATGAAATAAAATCAAACCCGGCAACTCTCAATTAAAGTTTCATAAAATCTAAACACCTAATTAACAACCAATTATCAGTAGTGAAATCTATAATACAACTTTATTGTAGTTACGAAGTCATAAGTCATTCCTCATTCATAAGTTAATATCATTAGGCTAGGTTATTGTGACGGTTGAGGTTTATCAATTGCTTTGGTCATTTGGGATTTTTTCTTTTAAGAGTACGTCAATTGAGATTTGGGACTCAAATCATATGTAAAATGACCACTAGATTGGGGATTTTATACATCATCATCCATTAATTAAAAGGATTGACCAGTCCTTCGAAAAACCCAAAAGAAAAAAATAAAGACAACCAGTTTGGTGTATTCCTTTTTATAAAGCCCTGTCATTCTTTTTTCTTTTCAAATTTGACCACCTTAAGAAAAGTTTTTCCCAATTAAAAGTTTGAATCTTCATTAAATCCTAAGGGCATACACAGAAATATCACAAAACTAAAACCGTCGTTCAATTTTCCCCACTTGAAAACTACCTGCCCTATTTGAACACTTCCTTCTCGAAATAAAATCCGGGAATAAATGCAATTGTTTGCTGTCAAAATAGATGGCAATGATAATAACCAAATCATTCCTTTGGCTTCAAGTGAAAATAACCTAAATCAGGTTTCACTTGCAGATGTCTTTTTTTTGTATTCCTCCGTCTTCTGCCTTTTATGTTTTAAAATTTTGTGTGCTCATTCCATGCATCTTCAATTACCAAATTTTGTTAAGACTGCTGATTTTGCCATTCTATTTTTTGTTAACGCCATTCTCTTTTGGTGCAAAAATACACTTGCAGGGGAGTGGCGTTAACAAAAAAGGGAGTGGCAAAATTATTTCCCTTTGTTAAATACTTTTGTATTTGGCTTCAATTTGCAATATCAATGATGGTGTTTTGCATTCAACTGTACCAGATTTAGTCATTGTTTAAAAATGCATACCGGAAAAGAATAAAGACCCGCGCAAAGAGTGTGTACTATGCCAAACTTGAAAATGAAAGAGAGTTGGCAGACACACAAAATATATACACCACAGTAAAATACAACACATTCAAGTGCTAGCAAAATAAGCATTTTCTGTCGGTCACCTAGTAGGGTATTCTGTCAAACACCTAATAGGCATTTTATTCCCATGTTTTACAACTCTCTTTCTTCCCTAATGTTAGGGCAAAGGGCTAGCTAACAAACTGACCACATTTTAGAAAATGAACATCATCAATTAACTAACCCAGACACAACATGCTTTACAAAAACTTTCATACTCAGGATGCTTTACAAAGACTTGCATATATGTGGTTCAATATGCAACAAACACAAAATAAATGATCAAATCAATTAAACAAAGCTGCCAATACTCCTATTTCTCAAGGCAAAGTTTATCTTTTCCAGCCTGGTTATCGTCAACGTCGCCAACAAAATCGAACAAAAGCCAAACTCCCCAAAATATATATCTAACCGAACAAAAGCCATACACCCCAAAATAAAGCCTTCAATGTATGCTCTGAAAAGCCACAATAAGAATCTCAGGAAAAAAATAATACTAAAATACAAAAGTCTATACGTATGTGAAATACAAAACCGTATGTGAATAATTGTATTCGCAAAAAAAGAGAGAATGAAATACAAAAAAAGAACTGAAAAAAAGGGAAGCAAGATGGAACCTTACGTTGGGGGTAAACTAAAAGAAAACAATGAAATACACTCGCCTCAATTTTGTCGTTTCGAAAGCAGAGTAGGGAGGGATGGGGGAGGAGAGAGGGAGAGAGTAAAACAATGAAATACAAAATCGTATATTGATTTGTCTTCTTACCATAAATTAAGTGTAATTATTGTCAATATATGGTATGGTTTAGGGATAGGAATAGCAAACTTGGTAGTGATTGGCCCATGCCAATATAGTCTACATAATGTTTGCCCGTGCCAATTATTGCCATATATAGTCTATATATGGTTTAGGAACCGATTAATTAATGGGGTATTAGAATGGAAATGAATAAATGGTGAAGATTTATGCAGAAAAATGTGTTACAAATCTAATGGTGGAGGATAAATATGTGGGTCACCACATCGTCGTGATTTGTATTATAGATGGTTGAGAAAGATATGTTTGCAATTCACTCTCTAATAAAAAACGTTAGTATTAATTAATGGAATATTTAAATATCCATCCTCTTTATCCATGCCATGTAAGAATTCATCCCGCCCTTTTTTCATGCTTATGTTTTCATCCTCTTAGTGTGTGAAATACCCTTGTTACCCCTTTGCTTGTTTGATTCCTAAATTAAAGAGATTCAAATGAATACCACAGTCCTTGATAAACCTTCTTGACTCCTAAATTAAAGGGATTCGGTTTCATATCACAATCCTCCAATTAAGTGAGAAACAATAGGATCATTTCAAATTTTTGAATGTGTAGATCACCAAATCCCAATTATTTCTACCTTCCTTTTTGATAAACCGTCTTTTTGCATTTTAAAATTTTTACATTCATCTTAGTCCTTCTCCATCCTTTTTCCACAATGGCCATCTTTGCATGATAAGTTGACCACATCTTTACATTTTTTCTTCATTCTTCGAGTTGGCCAACCAGACAACAAAAAGTCATATTTTCCATTGATCTTATTACACGGAACATGGCTAAATTACCATAAAAAAAGAAATAACATGACATACTTAAACTGTTACATGGTTAAATTACCATGACATTACATGGTTAAATTACCATGACGATTACAACGTGAACACGATAAATTACCCATGATTCGACCAAATATTTCATGGTAAACGGTTCAAATAATTTATCAAATGGTTAAATTACCATGATCTTACATGGTTAAAATACCATGACGATTACAACGTGAACACAATAAAGAGGATGATTATTGGATTAAGAGGATGATTATTTAAACATGAATACACCTTGTCACCATCATCCACCTTCTGCATCACCGACCACTGACGACTGAAGCCCAGCCCTCACCGACCACCAGCGAACGTTTTTTGTCCACCGGCGACCCTCGACAAACCTCGAGATCCTTAGATCTGGTACCTAGTGGCTGTTTTGACTCCCGACGCCCCTCCAAAAACCTTACTCAGTCGCCAAACCTTCTCGAAATCCCGTTCTGGATCTCGCCACTGCTTGCCCGAAGATCATTTCAGAAATGAAACTGGTTTCGTCGCTCGCTTCTCGAAATCCCGCTGTGGTCCAGTTGGGCGAGCCTCAAATTAATGGAAATGGAAATGGAAGGTGGGGGGATGGGAAACGGAAATGGGGGACGGGGGTTGTGGGAAATGGAAACAGAAATGGCGTGGGGTTAAATGCTTTTGGTGGCGAGATTTTCAGTTTGTGATAAATGATTTTAGCAAAATTTTTGGGTTTGGGACTTCAAGACTTATCTTTTCATCCTAAAATTCAATACTATATATGTATATATAAAATAGTATGTAGAAGGGCAATACTGGGTATATTTTAAAGTGAGGATGAAAACATAAGTATTCAAAATGGTCAGGATGAAAACATAAGTCGGGTATGAGTTGAGGATGGATATTTAAGTATCCCTTAATTAATACCATTTTGTCTTTTTAGTTGGGTGAATTTGTTAATTTACCCCTCAATAGTCAATGCAATAAACTTTTACAAAATGCATGGATTATTTTGTAAATTCACACTACAAGACAAAAAAAAGTGTCATTAATAAAAAGGGGAGTGAAAATATCATTTTCATTAAAAAATACTAATCAATATTTAGATGGAAAGATCATTTATTACTCCAAGTCAATGAATAGTAGTTATTTTAGGACACATGGAGGATAGAAAGGGAGGATGTTTGTTGATTCCTCCGGATAACGTTTGAATGTTTGTTGATTCCTCCCACAAGAAGCTTGGTGTACATTTGTATATGTATGCGTGTAAGAAATAAAATGAGTGAATTCGATAACTTATTATTCATTTTAAAGAATTAAATCTCATCCGGCAATGATTTGTAAGATGAAAATTGACATGAAGAAATTCACCTGGGAGTCTGGGACTGTCCCATCTCATAAAAGGAGTCTCTAGTGCATCAAATATAGTGCGGAGTTGCAGTGCGTCTCGGTGAAACTTTTTCAAATATCATTATCATCCGTCGCGAATTAAATTATTTACTTTATAGAGTTCATCGAGCACTATATATTTGTACAAAATACTAAATTAATTCGACACTTATAATTATATGGTTGAGAAAGATTTGTTTGCAATTCACTCTCTAAACGTTAGTATTAATTAATCCCATTTTGTCTATTTAGTTGGGTGAATTTGTTAATTTACCCCTCAATAGTTAATGCAATAAATGTAACGCCCCGATTTTCTAAGGAATTTCGGGCGCATTACTCTTAAAATATGCTGAATTTTACAAACTTCTAGGCCCCTATTTATCCTTATACAAAATTTACAATTTCAAAATAATACAAAATCTATGTACATTTATTTAACAAAAGCAATTCCAGAGCGACCCTAGTTTTGACACGAAATCCAAGCAACGTTGGCCCAGACTCCGTTCCAGGGTTCCACCTGTATCAACTGCTCCACTGTGGAATCCTGCACACTCTGGCAAATTGAACGCCGAAGCAAACGATTTGCCAGGATACAAACGTATCCTGAGTGATAATTCACAAAGTAGAAACCCTAAAACCCAATACCACAATATGCAGATCAACAATATAACAATTCACAGGAGATACAGAATAACAACACATTGTCTTTTTCTTTACTATCCATTGTCTTACATGAAATCTAAGGATCCTCTCCACAAGGTCCTTTCCTCCCACATCCACTAACTACAACCGTCTCATGGGTCCACCCTTCCTCTTGCTTGTCCTGCACCAGGGTCCTAGGTGAGTGCACCTAAATTATGTATCTAGTATGTTCTCACTTAAGACCATAACAGGAGGATCGAGTTATCCCATGACGCATCGTACATTAGGGTCGGACATCACCTACCACTAACTATAACCGTCTCATGGGACCTATTCCCTCTTTAACAAAAGAAGCGAATTTTCCCATGACGCATTATACATTAGCGTCACAACATCTCTCAACACTGGGCCCCATTGGTTACCCATTTCAACACAGGGCCCCATTGGTTACCCTTGCCATAGCCATGGCTCAAATCACAATCCACAACCTCAAACCTCAACACTTTATCAGTTTCCATTTACTTAATATCGTCTACATGAATCACTACTCGTAACCATCCCGGAAACCTATTTGTCCAATCTACAACCACAACAAAATATCACACGGTTCAACATTTCAACTAAAAAACTAACATGCTAACAACTCATAACCATGCGATAAAATTAATTATGCGAGAAAATTAATCCTGTCATAGAATTAATCATGCGAGTAACAAAATAAATATTCAGTCAAACAATTAATTACTACACTTAAAAATTAAGTCTATTTCTCACGTTTAGAAATTTTATAAAACATTTCTACTTCCTCCGTCCCTTTATTATAGTCCAGTATTCCATTTTGGGCTGTTCCTTAATAAGTGTCCATTTTGTAAAGTTAGTGGGTAAAAGTTGGTGAATTGTCTATTTTGTCCCTAAAAGTAGATTCCATTTTAAAAAGTTAGTCAGTAAAAGTGTAATGATGATGGGTAAATAGGGAAAGTGGAGGAAAAAGTTGATGTGAAAGGTATAATGATGATGTCTTTTTAATAAGTTGGAGTTACGAAGCAGGACACTTAAAAAGGGACGGAGGGAGTACTATTTAAACATTATCTTTAACTCTCATATTATTCATAGATTTTACAAACTAATTTTTTATTGGAAAATACTTATTGCTAAATTTAGTATTTACTAACTCTGTTAAATATTAATATGAGATTTTCATAACAACAAAATTATGCGAGGCTATTCTAGTCAATATTTATCAGGGTTAAAGATTAACTAATATATAATCTAAAATATTTCTTGTTTACAATCTAAATAAATTTTTACTAGTAAAATATTCTTGTCAATATTTCATAAACATTTATCTACCCCAATAATTTATTAAACACATAAACATCCACTCAAATACAAATCAACAATGCATCATCAACAGTAATTTTGCAATCAAACACTTGCTAAACGATCATAAATTTTCACAGAGTATAACGCTAATTATTCCAGCAAATCGGACTGAATTTTAATATAAACAGGACTAAAAATAAATTAACAATTTAACAGCAGGTCATCATCTTCAATAAACTTTAAATCTAAGTCCTAACTCCATTAAAATGGAGATTGAGTTACGGGTTTCCGGAAAACTACCTCAAATGCGATTCTAAGCTCGGGTAAATGTTGTACGGGGTCCGTAGATCGCCGTGGTGGTTCCGAAATCTCGAGGCGGCGTCCGGCGGCACTCCAACGGGGCCCGCGGCGGCGGTGTGCCCACAAAACTCACGGCACACACACCCACGGCCACAACTCTCTCTTTCACTGATTGTGGTGCGGTGCGGTACGACAGTCTGGTGGTGGCGGGGGAGGGTGGTCTCGGAAGGACAGAGGAGGTGGTGGAGCTAGGCCAAGAGTGACGGTGTAACGGGTGGAGGTGGAGCCGAGCAAGTTCGGGGGTGATGGAGGAGGAGTGGAGCTGTTATTAACACGGCTTCTAATTACTGGAAAATTAAAAACAGAAACGCAACGACAACAGTAAAGGAATGCGAAACGTACTTAGCCAATTTCAGGCGTCCGAAAATTGGCAATGGATGGAATAATCGAGGCGAGTAAAACTCTGTCCTTAAAGCAAATTCGCCCTCCACTATGGTGCTGATGGAATCCGCGGACGTCTGCTTCGCAGGACTACCCGATTTTCACCAACCGGAAGCAGCACTGCAATCTGGTTGATAGGCGAACCGAAACAGTATCGAACTCTCAGAATGGATGCGTGAAAATGTAGAATGTATGCAGGTTTTTTTCTCGGTCATCAATGAATCAGAACCGGGTCTGTTATATAGGCATCAAGACACCCGTTCGGAAAAGGCAGGCGTCATTGTTCGGAACAGAACGGTACCGGTTGGTCGGAACCTGTTCGCCGAACAGATGCAAGGAAAAAAACGGGGCAACCGTAACAGAAGCGCAGTCGGCTCTGACCCAGCCAAGCCCAATCTTTTGATCAGCCCGGCCCGGCTCGGCGCGCGCGTGTGTTTTATAAGAGCAAAGCATACATTATCCATGCCCTCTCCCCCTACAAAACTTCTATGACCCAAAGGGCCAACCCTTTGTTCTCCACTTGGGTTATTTATTCCCAATGAGCTTTCCTCCTCCCACCAATGTGGGACTAGCCATTTTCCATTCCTCCAAACACCATGTGAGGGGCAACTTTCCATGGCAATTTCTCATTCACCATGACTTGATTTTCTCCACTTATGTGTTCAATCTTAATCTCCTAACCAAGACGAACACAACGGTATGTGGGTCGGTCCACGTGGACGCGTGGGACCCACTCAATAATTAGCTCAAAGTTGAGCAAAACCAAGTTGTTTCCAACAGGAGCTACGGGCCGGAGGTGATGGCAGGGTGGAGCGGGTGTTGGGGCCGAGGGGGAGGAGTGGGCCGGAGGTGGCGGGGGAGAGGAGGTGGCTGCCATGAGAGGTGGTGGTAGTTATGGGGGTGTACGGTGGTGGCGGGTGACGGCTGCTATGGAGGAAGTGGTGGTGACCGGACCAGAGGAGCCGAGGAGGTGTACTTATAATGGAGAGGAGAGTGGGGTGAAGGGGAGGAGTAGTGGGCGAAAAAAATGGAGTAGGAGGGGTGGTGGTTCGGCAGAGAGAGAGATATACGGGAGAGGTGAGGTGATGGTGGAGTATTGGCTTGGGTTGGAAAAATGATCCAGTGCAACTCATGCACACACTAGAAAAATTTACTCGCCGGATACATGCGTGCACAATCGATTACGAAAATAAAATTGGCGTGACGACATAAATAATTTTTCGTATTAAATAAACGAACGAGCAAAAACAATATTTTTTTGGTTTTGATAATAATTATTATTTATTAAAAATACCGGGTCTTTACAATAAACTTTTACAAAATGCATGGACTATTTTGTAAATTCACACTATAAGACAAAAAAGAAATGTCATTAATAAAAAGGGGAGTGAAAATATCATTTCCCTTAAAAAATACTAATCAGGTATTTATTAGATGGAAAGATCATTTATTACGTTGCACTGCAATTTCGGGTTGACTCCAAGTCAAGGAAAAAAAGGAAAAACAAAGGCAATGATGATCAAAAATGATACTCACACAACAATTCAAACACAATACCAAACATAATCTCTCATATACATGTGGATAGAGAGAGAGAGGGGATGTTTGTTGATTCCTCCGGACAACCTTTGAATGTTTGTTGATTCCTCCCACGTACTATTTTTTCACACCTCCTTTTTTTTTATCAGCTTTTCGCTATTTGGGCGGAGCAAAAGTTTTCTACACCTCCTTTTGCTCTGCCCAAATAATAAAGCAAATGTGGATAAAAAAATATAGTAAAGCAAAACAAAGCAAACAAAAGCATCTCTCTCCCTTCTCCTCCCTGAGAGTCCCCTCCTCTGCCCCTACTTTCCCTTTCACTTCAGGAAAACTATAAACACAAACTGCCCAAGCAACATTATGAGAGCTGTTAATCACAGAAGGAGGGCCGTGTCAGGGGGGTCTGACACCGGGGGGGTGATTAGTAATGGCTAACATTATCCCTCTCTCTCTCTCTTTCTCTCTCTCCCACCTACCGAAACAAGAAGAAGAAGAAAGAAGACGAAGAATCAGTCATGGCTGAGTAATCACACACACATCCTTCCCCCTCTCCTTCTCACACACGCACAACCAAATTTCTTTTTGGTCTCGTCCATATTTGTATTTTTTTATTTATTTCACCAATATTGGATTGATGGATTCAGGAAATCAAATTAGTCTTTTAACATCTAATCTCTCCTCCCTCTCAGATTCGAGTACTACAACTGTCGATCCACCTATGGAGGGTGCTTTTGTCATTAACATAGGCGATTTCCTGCAGGTAAATCATGAAAAACACAGATCCCCTGACTTATCACAACTTCAAATTGAACTGCTTTCTTTTTGGAATTTTGCAGCTAGTTACTAATGACAAGTTCAAGAGCGTGGAGCATAGAGTTCTTGTTGGAACGGTTGGTCCAAGGATATCGTGTTCGTGTCTTCTCTTTCCAAGTGAAAAGAACCATTATAAAGTTTATGGGCCGATAAATGAGCTTCTGGCAGACGGCACTCCACAGCGATACAGGGCTATCTCCCCTAGTGAGTACGACGACAAATACTTGGCTCGAGGACTTGATGGCAGCCAAGTCCTTGATTGGTTTAGGCTGTGATTTACAGGTACATGGGAACACATAAATCAACCCTTGAAAGAGGCATGCATAGGATACTCATAAGGATGTGTTCCATGCAACTGAGAACGTCTTTCGAGTGTTTTGAGACATTTTCTGTGGCCGAGTTCTTTGTTCTTGCATTCAGTAATATTGATGTTAAAGACATGTTATGCCTATGAAAGTTGTGGAGTTGTTTTGTTCCAGGGGGAATCTAAGTATTGTGCAAGAGATATGTGTCTTTTACATTGGACCCTGATATAAATAAAACTAGTCTCTACTTTGATGGATTCGTATGAATATTTCTTTTCTTTTCTATAAACATTCTCTCCCTGGGAAAATTCATCTAGAATGGTGTAGTAGTGGCGTAATTATATAAACTTTAACAAAATGCATGGATTATTTTATAAATTCTTGATTTTGCCACTTCATTTTTTGTTAACGCCACTCCCCTGCTAGTGTATTTTTTGTGCAGAAATATAGTTGCAGACACAAAAAATACACTTACATGGGAGTGACGTTAACAAAAAAAAGGAGTGACAAAATCATTTCCCTAATATTTTAGGACACATGGAGGATAGAGAGAGAGGATGTTTGTTGATTCCTCCGGACAACCGAAAACCATTGAATGTTTGTTGATTCCTCCCCCGTACTATTTTTTCCACACCTCCTTTTGCTCTGCCCAAATAGTAAAGCAAATGCGGAAAAAAAAAAAATTAGTAAAGCAAATCAAAAGGCAAAGCAAAACAAAACAAAGCAAACAAAAGCATCTCTCTCTGATTTTAAAAAAAAAGCATCTCTCCCTTCTCCTCCCTCTCAGAGTCCCCTCCTCTGCCCCTACTTTCCCTTTCACTTCAGGAAAACTATAAACACAAACTCTCCAAGCAACATCATCCCTCTCTCTCTCTCTCTCACATACAGAGTACCTACCAGAAGAAGAAGAAGAAGAAGAAGAAGAAGAAGAAGAAGAAGAATCAGTCATGGATGAGTAATCACACACACATCCTACCCCCTCTCCTTCTCACACACGCACAACCAAATTTCTTTTTGGTCGATCTCGTCCATATTTGTAAAAAAAATTTATTTCACCAATATTGGGTTGATGGATTCAGGAAATCAAATTAGTCTTTTAACATCTAATCTCTCCTCCCTCTCAGATCCGAGTACTACAACCGTCGACCCACCACGACCCCGCGCCCTCCGCCGTCCACCACCAGCGTCCACGTCACCGCCCTCGACGGCATCGTGAACGTCAACTCCCTCTTCACCATCGCCGTCTTCGTGGGCCTCTCCCTCGCCTCGCCGGGCCAGCACAGCCTCGAGAACCCCTCCGCCTGCGACGCCAGCGTGACCACCGCCAAACACCTCCTCGTATTCGAAGTGGTCTCCTTCAGCTTCTTCCTCTTCTCCTCCCTCGTGGCCCAGGGCCTCAAACTGGCCATCAACCTGAGGAACAGCACCGACGTCGACGAGGCCTTCCGGGCCCACATTAACAGCAGGGTTTTGAGGTCCGGGATGCTGGCGTCGGCCGTCGGGTCGGTGATGGGGTGCCTATTCCTGATGCTGTCGATGGTGAATGTGATCCAGATACGGCTGGGGACGTTGGCCTGCGGCAGCAGGCCTACGGTGCACGCGGTGGCGGCGCTGGTTGTGCTGGTGTCCTCTGCTCTGCTTGTTTATATATCCACTGCTGTATATGCATTTCTGCAGTAATATGTACTGGAGTAGTATTTCATTTGAACTATTGGATGGTTTTGGAGGTGTATGATATGTTAAACTTTGGAGAAATTGATAATATTCCATTTAATTTTACTACTTGGAAATGCCTTTTTTTTCTTTTATTTAGTTGTTGTTGTTACTTTTGATGCTTTGCTGTTGAACTTTCTGGGCAACTCAGGTGTCTGCAGCTCGACTAATTTTGTGGAAACACAATCTTGCTATGCACCAGTGAGGAGTCCGATTAAAGTCAGCGACAAAGATGACTAATTTTGTGGAAACACAATCTTACTATGCACCAGTAATGAGTCCGATTACAAAGCCCGTATGGACTGGTGGCTACTGGGTAGTAAGAATTGAACTTGTAACTGATTTGGGTATTTAGCAATTAGTTGATGGAGTTTGCCTGCTAGGCTATCATGATTAAGTTAAAGACCCATCTTAGATTTTGTTGGAATTCACCCCATCAAATTAGCTTAAACTTACCCAGAAGAAGGTTTTGAGTATATTAGGTTTTGTTTAATCTGTATCATATTAGCTTAGTGTATGTATTGCTAGTGCAATTGACTGAATGTTGAAGTAAAGGCGGGTTTTGGGGAAGCACTTGATTGAATGTTGCTCTGAGGAGTTGAGATTTGTTAGTAAAAGAGGAGTGCAGATATCACTCCCCAATATCTATCTTTGGCTCAAGTGATTGAAGTCCAAGCATGACCGTCAGTAATTCAGCCAATGTGTTGTGTTTAACAAGGATGATTATTTTACGGTGAGAGTTTCCCCTGTCCTTGATTGATAGGGTATATCCGTGAAATTGTCATTATGGTTTAGTGATCATAGGGTCGTGGTCCTAGAAGGAATCAAGGAACCTCCAGTCCCACAGATACTAGCTGAGCTTGTGTCCGAATTTGAATTTAGGCATATAAACTGATGAAGATGAACTGAGATGGGAATTGTTCAATCCTACTCCACTATCCCCTGCTTCGGCATGATTCTACATTTCTACTACGAAGCAAAACTATAATTGAAGTGAAGCACAAGTGGATCAAACTCACTTGGAAATTTGTATCTTCTTCGATATTTTTTTTCCCTCTAGACATGGGAATTCAGTTTTAACTACTATAAAGAGCCTCATCTCCAATCCTTATTCAATATTTTACTGTATTTTTTTGGATCCGTTTGTTGTATCCAAAAAATTCTCTCAACGCCTCAGATATTCGTTTTGAAACGTCGAATTCGATCTTCCATTTTGAAGCTTTCTGGTATGAGGCCGGTGATCACGAGCTCATAAGATATGAGTATTGGAGATGGGCCTGATGGCTATGAGCTTTTATAAAAGGTGGAAAAAATGAATGGAAGATGCTCTAAGAGATTGCAGCAAACGTGGTTAAAATCATGGTAATTCCAATCTCTACTTGCATACCAATTAGTATGCCATCTCCATTACTTGAGATTGGAAACATCAACCTCATCTCATTGATTCACATTAGTTATATCTTCTGTTTAAAAGTTTCTTGAGAATGGCTTCTCCATATTACCGTCGAAGAGGAGAGATTATCCAGTGCCTCAAGAATTGGAACACGTGGTGCCCTAACAAATAAATATGGACTGGAGCACCACGTGTTCCTGCCCTAGGACAATGAATAATTTTTTGTCAAGTAGGGAGTGTCACGGGAAATGGGGGACCTGTGTGTGCACAAGTGCACAGAAGGCCTCCCGAGTTTGTGTCATGGGGTCAACGGAATCAACCTCCCAATAAAAAAAAGGGCTATTTACCGAGACATCCCTCAACGTTTATCTGTTTTTCACGGATACCCCCCCCACGAATTCTCGCTACGGCCAGATCCCCTCCGTTATCTTACTTTAACCGTAGACCCCTTCTGTTACCATTCCGTCCAGAACCATTACTTTTTTAACAAAAAAATGGTTTAAGCTTCCAATATTGCTCCTAACTCTAATCCCTCTGTCACCCTCTCTTCCCGACCACCACCACCACGGGCTGGTCAAAACTTGATTTTGACCAGTGGGTCTTATGCATCTCACTGAGACGAGCTCAGTGGTGGTGACGGGGTCAAATTTTGTCACCGGAGGAAGGCGCACGGGCTGTTTGAACACGGTGGGCGGAGGCGGCGGTGTAGTTTACCGGAGCTCAGATCAGGAGTGGTTGTTCGGAGGTTTTGAGCACAGGGTTGTGTTCGTCTCGTCGAGACGATCTTGGGGGTACTCGGATTGTAGCTAGAGGTGGCTGGAGGAGACCGCACGTGCTGGTCAACGGTGGTGCCCTGTCAATGTTGACTGGCGCGTGCGGCCTCCTCCAGCGTGCTCCCGCGACTTTTCGACCACCCCCGAAATTGTCTCGACGAGGCACTCCTGGATCTATGCTCGAATCTTGAATCCAAGCAACCACGACCTCGGGATTTGTAGAACCGTACCCCGCCGCCACTTCTGAGCTCCTCCGGCGACGAGCTACCATATCCGTGCTTGTCTCGACGAGACGAGACGAATACAACCCTGTGCTCAAGACCTCCCTCGAACACTCCTGCTCTAAGCTCCAGTAAATTGCACCGCCGCGTTCGAACAGCCCGTGCGCCCTTCTCCGGTGACGAAACTCGACCCCGTCACCACCACTGAGCTCGTCTCAGTGAGATGCCCAAACCGCCGTACTCTAGTCATCTTCTCCGGCGAAATCGAAAACTCTGGGTGGCGTTAATGTTGGTGGCAGACTTGAATTTTGAGAGAGAGTGAGAGAGAGAGATTGTGTGAAGTGTGGACTGCTGTGGGTATATAAGAGAGGGTAAAATGGTCTTTTCATCAATTCCATCCAAAGACGTTAGGCCCCCAAACGAAAACATTAATGAGGGAGCCTGCCTGTAGCAAGAATTTGTGGAGGAGAAATACGTGAAAAAACGGATAAACGTTGAGGGGTGTCTCGATAAATAACCCCCTTGCCCGTTCGCTTAATTTTCATTCTTTTTGAGATTTACCCCTAATTTGCATCCGTACGCCCTCCTCCCGTCACTGTTACATCTGAGCTCCATCCATATCTACGCAGGTCGAGCTAAGTTATTCTCTGCACGAAGTCTCTAATTTTGCCTCTCTTTTTTTCAATTAGGGTTTGGTTCTCTCTCTCTCTCTCTCTCTCTCTCTCTCTCTCTCATGGACTCTCTGCTAGCGACCTATGCCTCCTCAGACGAAGATGAACAAGAAGTTAAACACGAGCGATCTGAAATTTCGGTTGGTAAGACCTCTACCTCTCTCTCTTCTTCTCTCCCACCCCCCAAATCTTCTTCTTCTTCCTCTCTCTTCTCTTTTCTCCCCCCTCCCAAACCCCACGTCCCAACCCCACCATCACAAACCCTAACCCACCCCTCTCCCTCAAAACCCATCACCCAATTGCACAAACAAGAAGTAAAACAAGAAAATCAATCACAATCGCGATCAAAGGAAACCCCTAAACCTCCCTCTTCCTCTTCTTCTTCTTCTATTTTCTCTTTCCTTCCTCCACCCAAGTCCAAAAACTCGGACCCATTTGCCCTTGCCAATCTTTCATCCACTCCAAACCCTAAACCCAAAAAGATTATTCATCTGAAGCTTCCAGTAAACCCATCTCGGAGGAAATCTAAAGACAGTGATGATGACGACGACGACGATGATGATAAGGAGAGGGAAGGGAAAACGAAGGCTACGGAGTCTGTAACCGAGACTGCATCCGTGGAGTCATTCCTATCGAGCATTCCAGCTCCCAAGAACTCGTCCACACTGGGTTCTTTGCCCTCTGCCGCGGGCTCGGGTCGAAGATCGATTCTTCAAGCCGATGTAACAGCGTCGTTTAATTCGAATGCTTATAGCAGTAATGCTGAAGTGGGTGTCATCGATAATGGACAAGTGGTTGAGGGGTTGTCTTCCGCTTCTCTTGGAGATGTGGGAAATTCTGCAGAATATGTAGTTGAGAGTGGTGATGGTGGTGATACTTCTGGTTGGGTTTCATCTAGTGCAAATTATGAGAATTATGAGGGTTATGCCGGTTATGGGAACTATGATTACTACGGGCAGTATGAGAGTAATTGGGGTGATGGCTCGACTACAGTGGTGCCATCTGATGTGGCGGGAACGGTTGAAAGTGTGGTGAAAGTGCCTGGGAAGAGAGGTAGGAATGATGTTCCTCAGGAAATAATTGAGGTGAAACAGGATGAATTGATTAAGAACCGACCACGGGAGGACCAGGTCAGATTAACTGGAATAGCTTTTGGGCCTTCTTACCAGGTACATAACCTATTTTCTTGTCTTTGATTTTCCTTATTCTGCTTATTGGCTTTCTTTTTTGACCTGTTATGTGCCCCGTGCGTATTTTGTTTGGTTAGTGGAACTTTTCATCACGAATGGTATTTGGGACATGATAAGGATAGCTATTGTTGTGCATCTCTTTGGACAGTTATGTACCATTGGTGATAAAGACTCGTGCTACAGTACATAGATTGGGGAACATTCTAGGCCTTTGTCTTGTGGTATTGGGCATGGGATATGCCCCCAATGCATTTGTGAATGACCATTCAGTTTGTAGACAATTCAAAGAAGAAATAAATCATTGATGTTTACAACATAGTTCGCTCACTTGTTATCTGGATGCCTTTACATGTACAACTTTGTGACATCTAACAATCTCAGGTGAGCCTAACACTCCATTTTGAAATTTATGGGTACAAAATCTATTGACTAGGAGAGTTTAATCATAGTTTTTTCCTAGGACGGGTGATAGTGATACTTGAAGAGAAGGATTGGGGGAGGTAGTTGGAGAGTTCTATTCGAAAGGTGTTATACGTGCAGTGCCAAGACACAGATGTTGTGCTTGAGATTGTGTTTTCTCTGAAAGGATTTTTAAGCGCTAGACAAATCTGGTTGCATTCGTGACATTGGTAAGGTTGTTTAGGATTACTGGGAAAACACTTTTTTCCTTCCACCATAGACTTTAAAAAGGCCCGCGGCTTCGTTGGTTGCAAGACCTTAGATCATGAGGGTGGGCACAATTTTTTTTGGAGGATTGTGGAGATCTGTAGTATTGGGTTGGCTCGGTTCGGGGAATTGTCTAGTGTTATTAATGGAGCCGCCAAGGGTCCTGTGCATTTTCAAAGCTTGATTTTCTATTTCATGTTTTTTGGTTGGATTCGTAATTGAATTATGAGTACATTGTTATTTTAGAGGGTACGCAGGCCATGTGAGTATATAGCAGCAAAGCCATAGTTGTTGGTCAAAGGTTTAAGGCAAGGAGACCTGTTATCCCTTTCTGTTAGTTTGGTTGCAGAAGATCTTGGGAGATCTATTTTTAAGTTGAGAACTTTCGCAGTTAGAAGATTGCGGAACTGGGAGGGATTGAGTCTAATTTCTATTTTCTAGTTTGCTGATGATATGGTTCTTTTAGTACTTCTTTGTATGCTTTTGAAGCAAAGTTCAGGGGTCTAGTTTTCCCTGGGAATGTAATTCTATGTTTTCATTCTTTGTTAACCTTAACTTTGTAGGGCTTTATGTTGTGCTTATCTAAACTTGTATCTTGATTTCCTAAACTAAGGTCTGTCCTTATCAGTTTTGGGGTTGTTTGTAGGGATTCTTTCCCACCATTTCAATGCTCTAGTAAAGTTAGCAATAGTTTCTTGGTTTCCTTATGGAAAGTTGAATAGGATAAGAGTGAGTTTGACGATGCCACACTGGTAGTTGTACATGATTATGATAATGGTTTTATGAGACGCTTAAGCGCCCATCCAGAAATGGGGATAGTTTGATCAGATTATGTTGTGAAGAATTTAGTTGTTGCCAGAAAAGAAGAGTGCTTTTGTTGCCACTTTTAACTCAAGTGATTGGTATGCCCTAAGGAGGACAATGATAGATCTAGACAAGTTTAGAACCATTAGGAAGTGTTTTGTGGAGTATAAGATTTTCCCAATTCCTTGTACTATTCTTATTTTCTAACCATTATAATGACTAAAATCTGTCCCAGTCTTCATGAGTATGATTGTGAATAAAGTACGTTTATTATTTACACTAGAACATGGTTTTGTCTAAGGGGACCATTTATTGTGCCGTAACGGCATCTGTTCGTGGGTTACATGGGTGCATGAGCCATGCGGCCCTACCATATATCCCAACTGTTAATCTCCTTGGGGTCTCAGACTTTCAATACTGCTTCCCTACAGAATAGGGAGACACATGGTTACAAATCTGTCTCATACCCCATGTAGGCTATCAGTGAGACTACACTTTTCACAAGGCTAACTCATGCGTTTGCATGTTTCCTTCGGCTTCTCTGGGCAGCAATGCCAGCAAAACTTTGTGTTTGCCTGGGCCCTACGTGCTCATGTACAATCTCTAGTGGCACTTGTACTTGCACTTGGTTCTACCCTAGGCATTGTAGACCTTGTCTCCTTGTCTTGTAGACTTTCTCGTGTTGACATCTTGATATCTCACAGCAGCCTAGGTTAAGTTCAGGCCATAGGAGCTGTGAACCCCAACGGGGTTGTTGTGGCAATTGTGGAGCGATAATGCCTGACCCTTTTGCAGGATCTTTTTAGCTCGGTGGCTTATCCCAATCCTTCTCGAGGGATTGCGTATATGCCAATCTTCGAGATAGAAATCCTCCAAATAAGGACGTCCACTTGAAGACATCCCTTCATCTTTGTAGTCTCGAATCTTGATGCCGGTACGAGGAAATGGGGTGGAACAAATACTAATGAGAAAACTTGACATTGATCTTCACCAATGTGAATCCATACCTCTATTATTTTCCATTGATCTTCGCCAAGAAGAAACAAACAGTTCATAGTGTTTCTTGAAACTTGAAGTTGACTTATATTGCATGGTTTTGTCCAAGTTTACTCGTATTCCAGTTTTGCCTATGGTATTTGTGGACTAGAGTTGATAGAAAATGCTTCAACTGGAAGCAAAAAACCTCGAATCATTAGCTTTCTACTCGTAGTTGTTTTGTGGGATTTCAGTGGTTATTATGCAATTAGCAAGATGTTGGTTTTTTCTCTTTTAATATGTTGAGGAAGCATTGTTTTCTCAAAGTAAGTTAAATGCTCTGTGGAAGCAATTTGAGAACGTGCTGGCTACTTAGGTTTTTTTTTTTTGTCCAGTCGGATGGCTAATTTTGCCTTTGGAAGAGGACCTAATCGATTGTTTGGAGGCGTAATTCACATAGGTCTTGTGCTTCTTAGTTAGTTGATTTCCTGAATAAATGAAATTTTTTTTATTTTTTTTTGTAGCCTGTTTCAACCAAAGGGAAGCCTTCGAAACTGATGAAGAGGAAGCATCAGATTAGTTCTTTGTACTTTGATATGAGACAGAAAGAGATGGAACTTGCAGAGCGTCGAGCCAAAGGCTTCCTAACAAAAGCCGAAACACAAGCCAAGTACGGTTGGTGAGTTCAAGGTGGCTTTGCTTCCTCATCTTCTGTAATTGACACTGGAAACAAGTTGTAATCTCTCTCTTCCTCTCTCTGATGTAAGAAGTTGAAGTTACTGAACAAACCTTTCCAGCTTGTAACAGGTTTTTACTTCAAATTTGTTCTTGTTACTACTTTATTGGCGTTCCATGTATGGAATAATGTAGATTTTTGTGCTACTTTCTTTGGATATTAAGTTTTTTTTTTTTTTGATCGGCAATTTTTTTTTACTATTAATCATTGAAACAAGTTACAACGATTAAACGGATCCAAAAGAAACATGGCTTCACAACGAGGAATAACTGGCAATCCATCATTGAACATGAAATCTGCATCCTCTTGTTTATGGCTTCTATAAATTACACAAAAATTGAGGGAGAAGATCATTCTTAAAAGCTGTCACCGGAAGGATGGCAACTAAGAAGACTCTGCGGTCTCCTCAACAAATTTTGGAGGAAAAATTACCTTTTAAGTGTTTTCTTTCGGTTTGCTCTTCGTAATATTCTCTGAAAGTGTACACATTCAATTTAATTAAATGACAGCCTATTTCGCCGCAAACTCGGGAATTCAAAGCCTCCCCAATTTGTTGATTTTTCTTTTTTTTTCTCTAACAAGTACTGAAGTACAGGGAAATTCATCTAACATAAAGGGCCATCTATCTGCAGAAAACTACAACTGTGTATAACAGAAAAAGGCACCCCCAAAAAAAAAAAACTGATACAGTAAATCAGTTGTGCTAAAGGACTACTCTCTTTGATTCTATTTCTTTCATACTATGAACTATAACATCAATGTTTCGCGATAGGAAACTGGAGTGCTCCTCCATGTCTTTCAAAACCATATCAAGCTGCTCTTGAATAGTCGCTGATCTCTTTCTTTCCCGCTGTAATTCAGCTGTCAATTCCCGGATTTTTACATCTTTATCATCCTGATAAGCACCAAGAGATACAGTTAATATAGTTGTTATTAAGAAGAGTCGGAAGACCAGAATGCAAATTGAAATTTCCTTTCTCCCAACAAGTAGGAAAGCAAGCATGTGAGCATCCACGGAAACAAACTCCGCACTACGTTACAGCTAACATCAACCTATTAGGCATAACAGTAAATAAAACAGATGTTAGGGTGAATCTAGTAGTAGTCTCTGCATATCCGGACAAGAAAGCATCAAGGGTGGATTCAAACATTAAACATGTAAAGCATGCGGGGATAATGTAGGTGACGAGGTAAACTTCCACTGGACTACAAAGAATCTCCTCGATGAGCAAGAATTCTGTTCCTCTATGTACGTCTCTACTTGTTTAAATTGCATAGATCAATCTGGGGTTAACCCCCAGGAGCAAATTAGCGGGTTTTGAAACCACAACAGATTAAAGATCTTGCTGCTTAACTTACGGAATGTCATGACATTGTTCAGATCAGCCAGTATCTGGTTCAAATTGGCAGCCAAACCAGAGTGGCAAAGATGTAAGTCCAAAGGCCACCAGCTTTTATATGAGACTTCATCTTCAGAAATAAGTCCAATATGTGAATAGAACCTGCTGACAACCCATTAATATCTACCAATGGCTATATTGCGCAACCAAATAAATATAATCCAAAGAAAAAGCGAACCAATCAAAATGTAATTCTCAACAATACTTTTGTTGAAAAGCTGCTTGGGCATCAAAACCTAAGAAGGCTCGATGATTGAGGCGTAGACTTCGTAAGGACATCCACAAATGTATCCATATAAGCCTTTATCAGTCAAAAGTCTCAAATAGCCTGCATCATATTTCAGGCTCAAATAACTAGGGCACACACCTTTGTACGTGTGATACAGCAGGTACTCCTACTAGCTAAATCAAAAGGCAAACGTTCAGATTTTTCCAGAGCAACCTATTTTCAGTGAAGAAACCATTGCAAGGAAATTTGCAACAGAGAGATAAAATTAACTTACAGACAAACTGACACTAATCATTTTCAATGTGCCATTTAGCTATTCAAACAGTAATCCTTACTGGTGTTTGCGATAGGAGCACAGCACGACGATTATTGGTCGGTGCGACAACCAGAGGATGATTGTGCTCCTTGACAAATCTCGTGACAACCCATTTTCCTGTCTTCTCTTTCTTTACGACAATCATTGCCTTGCAACCCTCCCTGGTGATAGCTCTGGGTTTCCTGTTTTCACTTCTCCGTGGCCTGTGCTTACGAAAACCTTCTTTATTACACACTAGTCGACGCCAAACAACCTTCCCATCACGCATTGATCTCCGAAATGCATCAACTCTCATGATGAAGCCGAAGCGCGTTGCATATGCATCGTAAAACACCTTGGCAGCTTCCTCAGATTCAAATTCCATACCCACAAACGGTTCCATAACTGAATTTTCCTCACAAGCAGCTAACTCTTTTCCATTAGAACACTTGATTATTTCCCCGCTATTTTCTGCACATGGGTTCTCATCCACTGGCACCAAAAATAATGCATCCTCAGTCCAAATTCACACTTGAAACCAAAACTCCCTACTCAACCAAAAATAATATACAAAATATTACACCACACGTTTCTTTATAATCAACAACAACAGTCAGACATTTTATGTGACTCATTTTGTTTCCATAAAACAGAATTTTCTCAAAATGCATTCTCCAAATTGGTAAAATAGGTGGCTCACTCCAATAACACAGGATCAATTGTATCAGGGAACCCAAATGCTCCATGTAGATACAAAGGAAACAAGAGAGGAAGCACTACAAGCATTAGCAAGCTCTAGGCCTAGAGTTTGAGACTGCAGGTTCTTGTAACTGCAGCAAGTTCATAATGAGTATTGAGTATCTTTCATTTAAGGGGTACAAACAAGCCGAGCCGAGCTTCATCGTGTTCGAGCTCAGCTCATTTACTAAATGAGCCTAAAATTCGAGCCAAGTCTGGCTAATTTACTTAACGAGCCTCTTTAAACGAGCCAAGCCCATACAAACGAGCCGAGCTTTTGCGAGCCAAATCGAGCTTTTGAGTGTCGAGCTCGGCTCGTTGAGTAAACAAGTCAAGCCGAGCCGAGCCCTGAGCTGCTCGCGAGCCGCGTGGTTTGTTTGCAGCCCTTAGCACGCTACAATTACAGAAACAGCACGGGGCGATGACCGCTTCAAATTCGAGATTCACAAGATTTTCCGGTATGCGCATAACTAAATTGCAATTTCCCGTTTGTTACAGACACAACAGAAGCTAGCTTTCCATAATCATTTCAAAAACCTACTCGATAACACATTTCTCCAACTAAAGCTAAGACTTGCCCAACAACTGATAAAAGTGTGAATAACCTAGTACTATTGTAGACTGAGCACTAAATCAATTACACGTGGGATTTGAAAGGCGAGTAGTTGGACATATACGAAGAGGAAAACATAAAGAAAGAAATGGACAACTTACTGGAACCAGAGATCCAAATCCACTGGGAGCTCTCGAGTTATCACGCTTCCTCTGTTCTAGAGAGAGAGAGAGAGAGCCGGTAGTGGTTGGGGAGAGCTGGAAGGGGTTGATTAAAGTGCTCGGGCAAATGCCAGTAATTCAAGCTTTTAGGAAAAATTTCACTTTACGTCCTCAGGTTATTACACTATTATCACTTTACCTCTGGAACTATCGCGTTAAACAATTTATACCTTAAATTATGGACATTCAGATTAAAAAAACTATGGACATTAATTCGGTTTTCCCTATATCTTTAACAAGGTTGCCCTATAATTTCTGGAAAAATACCACATGAATAATTGCAACTGTTGATAGGACGGGAGAGGAGAGTTCCTCCCCGTTACATTTTTCAGGTGAACTAGTTTTTTACACTCGTAATATGCAATGAATATTGTTTTATTTTAATACACGAGAGTGCGAATATGTTTTCTAACTAATAATAGGAAAAAAATTCACCTCTTTGATTGCTTATTTACTGGAGTCCACTAATTGATTGTTAGGGTAAAAGAATCGTGTAAATACACAATTAAAGCGGCGAGTCTTGTTCACTTAGTTAACAGTAATTTTACTCTAAAAAAAAGTGTCGAACATGCCATGTGACATGTTCAATTATTTATTGAATTTTTTTCTTTTTTGCAGTTAGACACTGTTAAAGACACATCTGAAATACGGGGACTCAATCGGGACATATATGAAAGACTGTGCCATCAATAATTACCTTTGGAAGTTTTGGGGGTAAAATTGTTATATTTGAAAGTCGAAGGTTGAAGTGTAACTAAGATAGTGTATTTTTTTTTTTGATAATAGATAGTGTATATTTGCCAGCCCTAAAATACTAATCGATCAGAATACCAAAATCGAACAAGGCTCAGCTGCTCCGGCGAAGATCGGCGGGTCCGGCAACGATGAAATCAGGTGCCTCTCTCTCTCTCCTCTTTCTGTTCATCCTCATCTCTCTCTCTGGTCTTCTATCTCTCTTTCAGTGTTGTTTTTCAGGGGTAATTGAGATGCTTTAAAGCCTTAAACGTAATTTTTTGGGTCTATTAAAATACCGATATTAACGTTTGGAGGCCCTTCCTTTCAGCATTTTTGTGGGGGGCCTGCGGAGGTGGCTTTCTAGGATTCTGCCCAGGGCCGGCCCTGGTTAACATCAATTAGCTTACATTCGATTGACTGAGAAGTACGCAATATGGCCTGCATAGCCTCTTTTTTTTTTTTTTTGTATTAGCAATCTTCTCCTTATAATGGGTATTTTCACATACAAACACGAGCTTTTCAAGAGACCTAGTCGAACTACACAAATTTGAATTAGATGAAGACTGATTACATTGACTCTGGACTAGATTTCTTGATTACGGCCAAAAAAAATTATGAGTTTAAATGTTTGAGAATAACTCAACTGTATCCTTCTGAATTCTGATTTACCTGAAGGGAAAAAAATTGAGCCTGAACTTTGTGGTACTTTGAAGATGATGGATGTTCTTGGAGAATTTGTGAAATTTTCTGCCTTTTCAAATGGGTATTAAGATGTCTAGCGTTTTAACGGTATTGCACTTGATATGTGTATTTCAGCGGAGTTGGACAAGGGAGAAGGGGCAGTAGATAACTCTAATGAAGGAAACGCAGATATGTCTGAAGGAGGTGGAAACGCGGATATCTCTGAAGGAGGTGGAAACGCAGATATCTCCGAAGGAGGTGGAAACGTGGTTATGTCTGAAAGAGGTGAAGTTCACGAGCCATATGTGGGTTTGGAATTCGACTCAGAAGACGAAGCTCGGAAATTCTATTTTGATTATGCTAGAAGGATAGGGTTTGTTGTGCGTATGATGCAACGCCGTATCTCAGAGACTGACAAGAAAGTGATTGCACGTCGGCTTGGATGTAATAAGCAGGGATTTTCCCCTAATTATGGCACTATTGGACCCGATAACAAGCCAAGGCCTAGTGCACGAGAGGGTTGCAGGGCAACGATTCTGGTAAAGCTGGAGAAGTCGGGGAAGTGGGTTGTATCAAGATTTGAAAAGGAGCATAACCATCCTTTGGTTGTGACCGAGCAAGGACCAAGTACTACCCCTCCTCATATTAGTGTATGTCACATTCTCCCTGTGATTGTCTATTTTACATTTCTAGTTTATGGTTGAAGTTCAAAATCGAATGTTTAGTAGTTTATGCTAATATACTCAGGTTGTTGAATAGATAATTTCCTCTCATTTTTCTCGTCTTTGGATGGCTAAACCCCATCCCTCGCCCCAAGAAATAACTAATTAAAAGTTGAAAGACAGAAAAGAGAGAGAGAGAATTGATTAACCATCAAATTTTGTATATTGTTATGTATAAGCTACCTGAATATCAGTCTATTAAACTTTTACCCCAAGCACCCTTATCCTTTTGCTAGAATTTATCAGTTTTGAATAGAGGCCTGAGAAGTTACCTAACTAATAATTGGCTTGGTTAAAACTTAATTGGAATAGTGGCCTAGAGGTGTCAGTAGTTTAAATCTACGTGAGTTATCAATAAGAGAAGAAGAAGTTATAATCTATACAAGCTTCCATGACTAAATGGGACAAAACGAGAAAGTCAGATGAGGCTCTTATGACACACATGATAGAGGCAAACACAACTTGTGTACCTGAGTACCTCACAAGTATTTACTTTACTGGCCTTTTCTTTTTTAAGTGCATTATCAATGTTTCCTTGCAAATTTTGCTTTTTTTATTGAGAGATACATGAATATATCTGCGTTTGTTTTATATAAACTTGTGACATTTTTTACAACACTTTAGCTTCTAAAACATACTTGTATTTGTAGGATACCATCAACTAATACTTGGTGCAATGACATTTATTCTGATACACCTTTATAAATTCCGCAAGATACATACTCCCTCCGTCCCATTTTGTTTGCTCATTACAGGAATTCGAACTTTTTATTAACTCAAAATCTTTGGTTTGAAAAGTGTTTAGATTTCCACAAATACCCTTTACAACAATAAAATAACTTTAATTAGTACTGACGTATTTTATCCTTCTCAATGATCTTAAATGCTTTCCAAATTTCCTGTCTGTGAAGATCTCTCCAACTGGAACTTCACAGGGGTACTATATACATGTGAGCTGATGATGAGGTGGCTTTCAATCTTCACTTCCAAGTTTGAAAGTTTTAAGGTTAGGGAACCAGGAAGAAATCCAACAATAGGTGTTACTTAATTCAAGTCCTTAAAGTTATGGAGGGTGTAAATTTTAAAACTTTCGCCATACAAAGTTAACCTTTTACACTTCCCTAATTAAGTTGCTTGCAAGTTTTAAAGACAGATCAATTATATATTGGCCTTATTGGTTTTGGTTTATCTAAGAAAGAAGATATCTAGTTTTGACGAATGAAATGACCTAGGATGTCTTGCCATGTGGTTAACTGGCGATTTTTACACTGCTAGCATGTTAATGCTTTTGTCATCGATGCTTTAGGGGGATAAGGATAAGAAAATTGAATTTCTGATCCGGGAGTTGCGGCGTCAAGACCAACTATGTGCAGCATATCGGGAAAAACTACTGAAGTTTCTGACAAGCATTGAGGAGCAAACTGATCAGTTGTCTTCCAAAATTCAAGATGTTGTCGACAACGTGAGGAAAGTTGAAGCTGAAATGCAGCAGCAACTTCCCCAACATAGATAGCCTTGGAATTGCAGTAGATAGCCTTGGAATTGCAGTAGTTTTTTTGTTTTGTTTTTTGGTAGTCTTCTGTGGTTTTTTTTTTTTGTAAATTGTCACGGCATGAATTCTTATTACTATTGTGTACAGACTACATAGAGAAGTTTTTCAGTGCCGGGTGGGCACCGGCCACATCTCGGCCGTCGAAACGTGTTTTGAACTGTCCAGATCTGTTTGTGTAATTTTTTAGTGTAAAATTACCAAAACACTCCCTCAAGCCCAAACAGATCTGGGCCGTCCAAAACACGTTTGGACGGCCAAGATGCGTGCTCGGCACCACGTGGCCAGTGCCCGCTCGGCACTGAAAAAGTTCTCGACTACATAACATGCTTATTTGGATTGCTTCACTATAGGGTCCCCTGGTCCTGGTTCCACTGATGGTTGAAATCCAAAAAGCGTACCATACTGGTAGAATTGTACTATTGAGATGGCATTGAAGTCACAACTCTCTCTCTCTCTCTCTCTCTCTCTCTCTCTCTCTCTCTCATGCCTGTTTGTGTTTCCGTATGCTTGAATGTGGTGCGGGTGAAAAGGTGAAGAAGACTGAAATGGTTTTACTGCGACCAAAGAAAAATAGTGTTCACACTTTCCACTTTTTAGTTTCTCCCCATTGAACATTTGAAACTATACCCAATTGAAATGGCACACTCCAAAATAAGATAGGGGTGGTGTTTTTACATATTGTAGAGAAACAGCAAAACTCGATTTCAAGTTTTGAAATGGCACACTCCAAACTAAAATTTGTTTAGGAGACCAAAATATCCCTTAATTTTTTCCTCTACTCCATTTCATTTGTTTTCCCTCCTTTTTTATGTTGCCCTTCTTGTTTTTTGGCATCCACGTATACTTAATTTAGTAATTTTATTATTTTAGTAATTTCATTATTTTTAAACTTTAAAATTGTAAATAAGTAAATTTATTTTTTAATAAGACTTAGTGAAACAACTTTGCTCGTCACTGCCTTTGCTACATAACAACTGGAGTAATCTGAAAGGACAAGATTATCTGAGTTATAGCAATTGGAAACAATACCAAATCAAATAACAGCGTAACTGCGTAAGGCCTCAGAAGCTAAGAACACATCAAAGAAGTCTTTAGTAAAATGACTTCTCATATGGTACGGACCAATTAAATGGGATTTTGTGAACTAGTTTTATGGAATAAGTCTTCGGCTTCGTAAAGCTGTACCAGAGGGTTGGAGGATGCAACGTTACTACGTGAATGTCAAAAGAAAAGAAGGTGAAAGGACAAAAAAAAAGGAGGAAACACATTAAATGGAGTGGAGGAAAAAATTAAGGGGTATTTTGGTCTCCAAAACAAATTTTACTTTTCATCCCATATTCCAACTACTTCTACAATAGTGGAGTTTAATTGACCTCATTTAATGTATATTAACAAGTGTCTTATCATGTGCCTTAAGGGCACACATTAACAAAACTCAATTAAGAGAAAAAAATATTAAAAATCGTGCTGAGAGATGAGAGTAATAAATTAAGGTCCTGTTTGGAACTTATGGAAATGAAAGGAAAAGAAAATTAAAAAAAATTTCCTATCATTGTTTGATTGGAAGAGAAAGAGAGAAGAAAATAAAAGTTTTAAGTTCAGTGAATAGTAAATTTTTCCTCATATTTTTCTCTCATTTTCCTCCATTTTTATTTTCCTTTCTTTTCTTTTCTATAAATTCCAAACAGAGCCTACGAGGAAAAATATTAAAAACGGTGCCGAGGGAGAGATTTGTTATGAAAACCCAGGTGAACAAATTTGAGCAGATCACCGTAACCCGTTCAAGTTTTGGAAGGGGCCACCGCTGTAATTTCCCCAAGAGAATTAAGGATCTGTTTGGATGTAACTAATTTTCAGAGGCCAACCTCCGTCGCGTGGTGGGCTGAATATCGAGCGGGAAACTCCATACTCCATTGACCACCGACTGCCGCCGGCCACTTTCCATTCGAGTCAATAGTAATTTCAATTTGATTGCCGGAGGCATTATTGTGTTTTTCTTCTCTCTTTCTCCAACTATATACATTATATACATACACATATACGAGATTATATTCCACTTTGTGCTCATCCAGTGCGCAAAGCTCCGTATATGTGGGGACTAGGGAAGCGTTGATGTATGCAGCATTACCTCTGTAAACAGGGAGGCTGTTTTCGAAAATCGAACCCGCGACTTTCATCTTACTTCTCCGAAGCCTTGTTGTTTTAGTGCTTACTTTGATTGCACACCAGGTGTTTGATGAAACTCCCTTTTTCGACAGCGGCTGAAGTTTGAATTCCTTTAAATGCCTGAGGCGGGAGATGGGTATCATACTTTTGACTCGAAGTATTTGTCCATTTTCGGAGACACGGGTTCTTCATGAGTTGAAGGATCCAGTAAGAATGTACTTGGAGGAAGTTTTCCAAACACTTGTAGATTAGTTTTGAGGGCACAAACGAGGGGAGGAAATAACTGTAGTAAAGAACCGAAGAACCTTCGGTACCCACGAGGCCCCAAGCTTCCCCGAGAATCGGTGACTGATAGATTTTGGAAGGATAAGCCTTCCACTGACCAAAATGAGACACATGATTTAGTTTATGAGGATCCTATGGTTGATAATTTTGATGACATTGATACTGAGGGTGAAGGAGAACAAGAAGGTGGAGACAACATTGTTTGGGACCCAGATGAGATAGAAGCAATCTCATCTCTTTTTAGAGGGAGGATTCCTCAAAAACCAGGAAAACTCTTGAATACGGAAAGGCCTCTACCACTGCGACTTCCCACCAAAATCCGGCCTATAGGGTTCCCCACACCTAAGAAACACGTAATAATGACTTCTTCTGCAGCCGTTTCTTTGCGGCAAACTTTCTCGAAGCGAGTATACAAGAACCCGAGTTTCTTAGTTGACCTAGCCAAAGAGATTAGAAGACTTCCTTCCGATGAAGATGTGTCCACGGTTCTCAACAAGTGGTCTGCATTCCTTCGGAAAGGGTCTCTTTCATTAACTGTCCGGGAGTTGGGTCACATGGGCCTTCCCAAGCGAGCTCTGGAGACTTTTAATTGGGCTCGAACACAACCCCACCTCTTTCCTGATGACCGGATTTTGGCTTCAACTGTTGAGGTCTTGGCAAGGAACCGTGACTTGAAATTGCCATCTGCTTTAGAGGAATTCACTACTTTTGGAAGCTGGAGCGTAATTGAGGCAATGGTGAGGGGGTTCATTAAAGGGGGACTCTTGATAGAAGCCCGAAAGCTTATCTTATCTGCTAAAGCTGGTAAAAGGACGTTAGACTCCGGCATTTATGCTAAGCTAATACTAGAATTAGAAAAGAACCCAGATAAGCACATTCGGGTATTGCCACTGTTAGAAGAGCTTGGAGAAAGAGATGATCTGAACCTAAATCAGCAGGGCTGCACGGCTATCATGAAAGTTTGCATAAGGCTTGGGAAATTTGATATTGTGGAGAGCCTTTTCAATTGGTACAAACAATCTGGGCAGGATCCAAGTGTAGTTATGTACACTACTGTGATTCATAGCCGTTTCTGTCAAGAGAAATAAAGGGAGGCATTGCCAGTGGTTTGGGAAATGGAAGGTGCAAATTGCCTGTTTGATCTTCCCGCTTACCGTGTGGTAATTAAGCTTTTTGTTGCTTTGAATGATCTCCCTAGGACTGTAAGATATTTTTCAAAACTTAAGGAGGCAGGTTTCTCTCCTACTTATGACATCTACCGTAACTTGTTCACCATATACATGGTTTCTGGGCGGGTAGCGAAATGTAAAGAGGTTTGCAAGGAGGTAGAGATGGCAGGTTTTGTGTTGGATAAGCAAATAAAGTCCCAGTTGTTGCAACTTGAATCATTAGCCAGGTCACCTGTTCCTGATGTGTAAATTATGGTGTCCTTATTATTTGTATCTATGCAGTTCCAGGGTATTTTGACCTTTGATGGTGGTGTTGGTTTGATAATGTACTGATTTGTTAAGTCAAATACGTAAATATACCAACATTGAGTTAAGCTGAAATGGTGTCATGCTTGATTCTCATGGCCCGTAAGTGACACGGGTGTTGTCTTTTTGCTGTATCTTGACATTTTCTTGGTTACTCCACAGTACGAGAAAAAGAGGGGATGTTTTTCTCTAATTGTATGATTTCCATGGGCAGATCTCGGTTGCCCAAAAAACCGAAAAATAGAGTGTTTATCTCTAACTTTTGTGATCGCCATGGACGGGTTATGCATCTTCGTATCAAAACTGAAGAGCTTTAAGTTCTTCAGCTTTAAGTTCATCAAATCTGATGCTAAGCTGCAAATTTTCACAATGGACTTGTCACGACAAATTCTGGAATGAGATGTTCCATATATAATCAACTGAAAATGGTGGTGATCATGTATTCATCTATTGATGTGCTTAAAACCCTATTTGCTTCCTGGTGCCAAAATCTAATGCTTAAAAGGTGAAGGTAAATTTTGTAGAACTGAGAATGGGTTCATGTGTCAGCCCTAAAGTAGTAATTCGATCAGAAGGAAATACACCAGAATCTCAATCCAAATCGAAGCAATAAGCATTAGGGCCCTTCCTTTCACCATTTTTTGGGGTCAGAAGAAGCAGTGGCTTTCTAGGTTTCTGCCGGGTTAACATCAACAAGCTAACATTTTAAGGAGGACTGAGAAGAATGCAATATGGCCTGTAAGGCTGTAATATTGTTTGATAGCTGTTGCATCTATCATTGTTTTTTTTACAAACCAAGATAAGTCTTTTTTTTTTTTTTTTTGTGGTGAAAAACAGGGATACTTATTCACTCACTTGAAAGCTACGAGAAAGTCTACATACACAACACTCAACCACAATTCCAAACACAACTGCATCCGGAGCCGTTCGATGCGTGTGAATTGAGCCGTTCGATGCATGTGAATCCATGTGCATTGAACGTCTCCAAACACAGTTGTGGTCGAGAGTTGTGTGTGTAGCATTCCTCGAAAGCTACAGTATTATTACTCTACAAACACGAACTGTTTTTCTGGCTATACACCTTCCAAGACGCGTTTTCTTCAGGGGGACCCCGTTGGAACATATCAGGGACAATGGGGCTACTGGTGTAAGTTTTAGAAGATTTTGGGGTAAAAAAACGGTTTTTAAAAATTGCTGGGTAAATTTAGCGAAGCACAGAATATGTATATTTGTCTGCCACTCTGCCCTAAATCACACAATTCTATCACTGAACCCACCGCAAAAGTCTTACTAAATCCTCGATCGCACTACGCTCGGCAGCTCCGGCAGCGTTCGGCGGCTCCGGCAACGGTAGGAACCGGTACCTCTCTCTCTCTCTCTCTCTGTTCCACTCCCTCTCTTTCTGGTCGTCTATGTCTTAAATTGAAGTACTAGACATTTTGGGGGTAAGTAAATTGAAGTACTAGACATTCAGGACCCTTCATTTTAGCATTTCTTTGGGGGGCCTTCAGCCGTGTATATTGTTTATATTTGTTTATTTATGTGTTCGTCTCATAGCTTGAACCCACATTTCCCACTTCTAAAGCCTTGACTTGATTGAGTACCTGGCCAAGATGATTTGTCCTAGTGGATGGATTTGTTAACTTGAATATTAAAGATGCAGGAACTTCTTGTGCATGTGAAGATAACAAGATATGATATCCATTACTGCTGTGTTTACTGGTGTATCTAGGAGAGTGGTTCTTACTTCTTGTCTTTATTTGGGTAATAGACACACACACACACGGAGGGGGAGAGGGAGAGTCTTTGCTGGTATTGAATATGATTGGACACAATGTTACAGGAATTGAATGTTGGAGCCAATAACATGGACAGTTCGGATGGAACGGACTTGGTTGCATGTGAAGAGAATGTAGCTCAAGAACCACATGTTGGCATGGAATTTGACTCTGAAGATGCTGCCAAGAAATTTTACGAAGAATATGCGATACGTGTAGGATTCATAATGCGGATCGATCAGTGTCGTCGTTCGGAGGTTGATAAGAGAATCCTTTCCCGGAGGCTTTCATGTAATAAGCAGGGTTACTATATTAAGTCGAGAGACCGTTTTGGGCCTGTTAGGAAACCAAGGTCAAGCACAAGAGAAGGCTGCAACGCAATGATGTTGGTCAAGGTGAATAAATCTGAAAAATGGGTTGTGACAAGATTTGAAAAGGAACATAGTCACCCGTTATTCGTTGGGGGCCATTCTCATGCTGCCACGGTGAGTTCTAGTATATACTACCCATGGCCTATGTTGATTACAATTTGATGTTTTTCAGTTTCATGGTTGTTACTGTAGTTTGATCAGATTATCACATTGCTCATACAGTTAAATGATATTGTTTGTTCGCAATTGATTGTTATGGAGTTTGCTTGACCTCTTCTATTATGATGATTCGATGAATGAAACAAGACAAGACCACTAGTCAATGATATACATTATACCATCCTGTCAAAGTGAGATGATATAATGACTACATTATCAGATCTAATGATACCACTTGCTAGTGAGCTTGGGATCAAGTGGTTATGATAAATGTCTTTTTGTCTGTCCTTGAGGTTTCACTCTTGCAATTGCTCTCATTGTGTTTCATATCGCTTTTCATTTTTGGTCTCCGTTGTAAGTTTTGGTCTTCGTAAAATACTTAAATCGAGGTTAGTGTGTGTATTAGTCTATCATACATTCTTATTGGAGTTCCAAACCATGTTAAACTTCAGAAACTCTGATTGAGGTGAACCGACATTGGTAACTGAAGCTTTCAGGCCAATTACATTAGAACCTGTATGATGTATGTTGTTTCAAACTTAAAGTTTTACATGCATCCACATGCTCTCTCTCTCTCATCCATTTATATTGTGATATTTGAAATGTGTTGGTTGTCAGTGTCATAATTTCATTTCAATCGAAGTTCTTTGTATCTATGTGCTGGGTGATTTTCTTTTCTAGGATGCAAAGGATAGAAGAATCCAAGAACTCCTTAGGGAGTTGGAGCGCCAAGATCAGTTATGTGCCAGGTACAGAGAACATATCGTTATGTTTTTGAAGAATGTTGAGGAACAAACTGAACAACTGTCAATCAAAATCCAAGAAGTTGTCAATAATGTGAGAGATGTAGAAACTGAAGCACAAAACACTCCTCATCACCAGTAGCCCCGGCTAGAAGAGTAAGTATGTTCTCTCTCTCTCTCTCTCAATACTTTGTGTAGTATTTCAAGAACCTAAACTGCAAGTCCTAGTCTTTGATGTTGTCAGATTGTTGGTGTGATGTTTATTCAGAAAGCTCAAATTTGTTTTTTCTGTTGAACGAATGGGTTTTCACAATTGGTGTTGCGGTTGATTCCAAGTTTTGAAAGTTTCTTTCTTTGTACCTTAGTGCAGCCGAAGAAGCAGAGGAACAAAGTTGGTGCTTGCATTTCTGCACCAGTGCAAGCTTGGAAAGTATCAAGTTGACAGATGTTTTCGGTTGAAGTTGTTCGTTTGTTAGTTAATAGGTAGCTAGACTTTTAGGCGCATAATTAGACAGACCTTAATTGTGATTGCAATTTAACCAGGCACAAAATAGCAGTTTAACATCTTGGTGTATCAATGTAATTATATTAGTATCTAGTTGTTGCATTGTATGGATTAATTAGGTAACGTTCACTGTCATATTCTTAACTAAGTTGGATTTCTAGTTGAATTTCCTGGACAGGAATTTGATCTTTTGTCTGAATTGACTGGTTTTGTTAACAGAGAAATTAAACATCAGGAAATTACTAAGCTGGCCTGGTTTTAGTAATTCTTGCAATTTCAATGTGGTGAACGAATTTTCTCTTCGTTGTGCAAATTCCTCCTCAGAGCCAAGATTCAAGCACAGCCTATGGGTTGGTTAATCTTAGCGATGGGTATGGATAATAGATTTATAGATTCAAACGCTGCACTTCCAAATATTAACGCTATCAGCACAATGAAAGTACAAACGCGTCCAATTTGCCAGAACACCAATTATACTGTGTACAGAAAATGTTATTATCACGTTTAAGAAGAAATGGAATTCAAACATCTATCATCACTTGCCACTTCAAAATCAATGAGCTTTATCTTTTATTTCTTTGTTTCCTTAAAAGTGAAGCAGCTTGTAGAAACATCCGATCAACTTCATCAAAATCGTTTAACTCTTCATCTTTTCCCATTGATTTGTCCTTTCTCGACTCAGAAGCCACTTGACGCAGATGCTCCTCAAAATCCTTTGTTCCTCCATCACTTGGTCCCGGGAACTTGTCAAACTCATCCAAGTAAAGAGGCCGTTCCGCCTTCTCCTCATTCTCTGTGTCAGAATCTGTTTCAAAAATATCTGACAAATTTTCAGAATCTGATCCCATGCCCGGCTCTGTCGACGAGTCATACTCCGGAGGGCGTTCTGCGTTTTCGGCCAGTAGAGCTCTCAGCTTATCAGGTTTCTCAAACTGTGGGTCTGAAATGCTTCCAGAGTCACTGCTATCTATGCCAGTAGTAAGGGTTTCTTTTGCGATCTTAAATTTATTCTCAGCTTTTGCCTGAAGCAGCTCAAGGTCCTGTTCAAGTCTAGGAATATGTTTCCGAACAGCTCTTAGGCCATCTCGATATTTCGATTTGTCCAATGCCTGTATAGGAGGGAAACAGAATGTGGGGGGAAAACAAAAAGGAACAAGGTTCCGTTAAGTGGGAATTGAATAAGATCTAAGTGGCATCATCACATACTTAACAACCGTTCTCAAATGCCATGCTACATGAGGGGTACAAACTGCGGTAAAACGTGCCAAAGGGTTTGGGTATACTGCATAAAATTGAAATTTATCAAAAGGGATATCATAGTTCCCCCATAAACAAACAAAAACTTTCTTTCTGTGATTGAAAGCCACATGATCTATATACTTAATTTTTTGGTTGACATAACTCACATAAGTATAATCTAAATTAAAAACATTTATGAAATCAGTGGCAGAAAGATGGTTTAGGTTTTTGTGTGGTGCACCAAAAGAATTTACCATCCATGGAATCAAAATAAGTAAATTCTTCAGTTGGTATTCACAAATATGAAATATCTACGAGGAAAACTGTATTTGCATGTATATAAGAAAGAGAGAAGAAGAATTATAACCTTCTTTCTGGGGAGAGAGATCCTAGGAGACATTATCTCTGTTGGTGGCTGAGAGTAGTTCTTCCCTCTATACATAATTATAGTGTTGCCTTCTTGAATGTCAAGCACAATCCCTCCACTCAATCGCGCCAGCTCTACAGCAATCTCCTTGACCTCCTCTGGGGTAAATGTCTTCACCACCACCTTCAGAGTTTGGTGCTTCTTCCAGTGCAAGTGCATGTTCAAGATTACACCCTGGTATATTCCTCGTCTCCCAACCGGCACATAATTCTTGCTCTTGATGCCCATCTTCAAGAAGTAGAAGTGCTCTTCTGGAGTCAATATCTCTGGATCATGGGTTGTTTCTGATGTCTCCTTAGGTTCAATCTTCTTGAGAGCTTCAACAAGCCTTTCCTCTTTCCTTTGAGCCTGAAATTAAAATATTCATTTGATTCTATAGCGTATTTACAATATAGAAAAATCCCATACAAAAATTAAAACGAAAAGAACCGCATGGCACTGCCGAAAACAGTTTGACGTGGACTAAATAGAAACAGATTGAATCACCCTCAATACAGGAGTGTAAGATTTTTAACAAGCTAATAACACATCCTTTCATAAATGATTTTCCCAGAAGTCACATGTGAATCAATCATGATGAACAAGCTAATAACATATCCTTCATAAATGATTTTCCCAGAAGTCACATGTGAATCAATCATAATGAACAAAGCAGACAATTACCTGCTCAAGTTCTCATCTATTCTAATAGATCCAAGTTTGCAGACCAGAAACACACAAATCAAATGGAGTTCTACCTTTACCATCTTTCGTTTTAAGGAGATTATTTCCAACCATAGCATGTGATTTGTTACATTTCACCAAGTAAAAATTTGGAAGGAGGTACCACAAGATGCAGTATACGCATTTGTTTCAAGAAGATATACAGGCCATATAACTATCCTTCAGTCATATTTCGGTATTACATTACTGTTGAAATGCTTGAATAAAACCATAAAAGCTCCAATAGCTCAACATGAGCACACACAAGGGGTACAGTTGCAAAGTATCCCAACCTAGCTAAAGGCGTCACCATAGAGCACTTGGTAATTTACAAGGCATGATGTATAGAAAAGAAATACACGAAGCGATTTGATTAAGAGATTACCAATGGAAGACTTCTCTGATTGAAACCAAAGTACATAGCCAGATATATATTCTTCATCTGAGTAACTAAACTGATAAAGTGGAAAATAATTCCCCAATGCTTGTGAACTATGCAAAAACAACAAATGTACTCTCAAAACAATCAGAACTAGTTTAATTCCGAGAACAAATACAGGCCAGTGACTGAGTCAACTAGGATTTGAACTAAACACAACACAAGCTATGTGACAGTTCGTTTTGAGGATTGTAGTTGTGCAAGTCGCCTTATCTAAATGGAGCATAAGCAATGTTTCATTTAGTTCGTTATTCTGATGATTGTGTATATCAATCATCAGAATAACGAACTAAATGAAACATTGCTTATGCTCCATTTGGTTGAAGGGATTCTAATTTCTCTGTTCAATATTCATATATTAGAGGGTTAGATAAGGTGACTTGTAGACATGGGTTAGAGGTAGACTCGGAGGAGATGCAGTTTTTAGGATCCTCGTATAAGATTCCTAGTGTTATGAAATTACATCCTTTCCACAAAAAAAAAAAAACATGCATTACATATTGATGCTGAACTACTCCACTGCTACCTGCTGGACAAACGCACATAACCATAAAATGATTGAATTACCTTCTTCATCTTGAACAAAATCTTTTCCTCAGCAGTCATTCTCTCATAATCTTTCTTTTTCTTCCATCTGAAAAACTTTAACCACCTGACAACTGCTCTTTTCCCCTTAAGTTTCTTCCTTTTCTTTTTAACATCACCATCAGTTACTGTGATGCTTCCAGAGTGCTGTGGATGCTCCGCATCTTTGTCAACCGTGTTCAGAAACTGCCCTGAATGAATGCGTACAGAACCCCAATGGGGAGACGTCCATGAACCAACTAGCGGCAATGGTTCGTGACCGAAAACCTTGCATACAACATCACAGCATCTATTGCACAATGAGATTTTTTAAACGTAGATCGACTATCTAACACAATTTCCAAATACCATTTTAAAATACATTCAGATTCACGGCAATACGGCATGAAGTATATAAGAAACCTAACTATCCATTATGATAACATTGGTAGCTAATTACACTAAAAGCTTTAGCCTTTAAGGCGACCTCAACTCTCAAATCTGATTTTTTTGGAGTGCTAGATTTAAGCACCCGTGCGCACACACTCACTAGAAGATTCCTGCTTCTGTTCTATGTAAATCACTACATATCATAGCATGGTCGTTGGAACGAATTTTTCTAAAACGTTCCATAACCGGAAATGAATCATGTTGATGTTGATCACAGGGGTAAAAATAAGGTGGGTGGGTGGGTGGTTTTTTTTTTCACATGGAACTTTATTCGAGTAAAGCTTGCAACTTTCTACATACATACATACTTACTTATCAAAAAAAAAGACTTTCTACATACTCAAATTGAAATCAAGAACAACTACCCGAGATGAAAGGGGAAGGGGAGGGGGCGGCACCAAAAAAAAACCAATTGTTCTTCTACTACTACGCCATCAAACTCAATTAGTCCCAGGCAAAACTAGACTAAAAACAGCTAACCAGTTTCTACACAGAATACAAATGTCCCTTCGCTCCCCAACATGAAATTTAATAAAACCTAAATTCTTCATTCACAGGAAGTCCGAATTAAGAAGAAAAATTATCAATCAATAAACCTCATCATTGCTCAAACCGGTTTAAAAAACAAAGAATAGATTAGGAAATTTGAAGAAATTGAATTACAAATCGAATACCTGTGATTTTGAAGAACGAGTTCTTTTACAGTTGGATTGAAGAGCATAGGGTTGAAGAAGAGATATCTGAGTTGTTGCGATTTACACAGAGCCCTCATCCCCATTTCTTCTACCTCTTCTTCTCCCCCTTCCTTTCTACTGGTACAGTGTTCACACGACCCGTTACCACTCCCTCCTGTTCCAAGGGGTTAGGTTTATGGACCTGGCTCCGTCCAGAATTTAGATGGCCCAAATTTATGGCCCATGGAATTCGGTTGTTGCGGTTTGGACCTTACCCCAAATTTTTGTAACAAATATCCGGGTCAACTTACGTGCACTTTGACTAGTTCTAGAACACTAAATCTAATAACTAGCGAACTCTCTAGTGACCCCATTATTTAGAATGTTTGGCATCTGTGAAATTCGTACCAACTTGCGCGCACTTTGACTAGTTATAGGGCACTAAAGCTAATGACTAGCGAACTCTCTAGTGACCCCATTATTTAGAATGTTCGGCATATGTGAAATTCGTACATGGGATCTTATGAAAGACACTCGCTTATTAGTTTTCCCCTAGCCACTTGGCCAAATCTCTTGGGGTCTGTGCCTTTTTGATGTTAGAGCAGATATCTTGCAAAATAGAAAACCTCCAAAAAAAAATAATGATCCTCATCCATCAAAGACAAGATAAACGTTGATGAAAAGTTTAGGACATAGGAGGTGTATTACTCACATAAAATTTTGCTCAGTGTATTGTTTTTAATGTACGCGGAAGTGGCTTAGTTTCTACAAGTACTCCTATAGTATCATTTAGTCAATTATATGGAGTACTAATCTTAAAGTCCCGCAGGTTTTATGAGATTAATTCTTTTGGGTGAGTAATTCGGATAAAAAAGACCACACATTCGTTTGTATGATATTGGTAATGAATGTACATTTCATATAGAAGATGTGAAGATTCTGAAGATAATCTCAAAACATATGCGTTTATTCTCATTTGGAAGACTCACAATCCTTAGATTTGTGAAATTTTCATTTCCCCATTACGTTTACATTTATGTTGGTAACTTTGGTATGAGACAGTCACTCGGATCTGGTCACTACAACCCCTTTGAACAAGGCATAAACAATGAACCAGAGGACAGAGAGAAACATCTAAGAGCCAAATAATTATAGAACTTTTCTTCTCAAAACAAAAGGTTACTATATAAAAGTTTGATAGTATGAAGCCAACAAACATGGGGTAGTACTCCTTGGAGATGCACAGTACATGGTAGGAAGAAATCATATCTCCTTTCTATCCTTGAATTGTTGTATATCCTCTTCCTTTTTTTCTATATACAAATCAGCTTCAACTACTCAATGCAGCAAACCCACCACCCTCAATCATGTGTCTGAACTCCTTATAATTCACCATCCCATCTCCATCCACATCCACCTTCTTTATCGCCTCTTGCAATCCTCTATCCGTCTATCGTTCTCCCCCAATGATTGGAAAACCGACCTCAATTACTTTGTAGCAATATACCCGTCTCCATTTTGATCAAACACATTGAAAGCCTCCCTCATATCCTCTTCCTCGTCTCTCTCCTCCATTATCCTCTGGTACAAAGCTCCGAATTCATCAATGTCAACATACCCGTCTCTATTCACGATGACTTTGTCGATCATTTGGACGAGTTCTTTGTCAGCCATGACTATGCCCAAGTTCTCTAACGAGTCGCTAAGCTCCTTTTTGGTAATTTTTCCATTGCCGTTCTTATCGAACATCTAGAACACCCAACGTAACTCTCCTGTTTCCATCTCTCATTAAATCCAAACCCCTAAATAAAAAATGAAATAACTAGAGATTAGCCGCACCCACTGCCTATTAGTTTGATTGGAGGCCGAAGGAATTCGGGAGTTTTGGCCTCTGGGGATGGTAGGAAAGTAGAAACATAGGGGGGAGACTGACAGATTGTGTAATGGAATGGGCGCGGAAATGGACAAGGATTGGCAAAATATGGTTTTGTTAGATTTGTCAAGGGAAAAGTGGCGAAAGCGGTGGGAATATAAGGATGACAACTAATTACAGTTGAATAACTGGGCTCAGAATTTGGGAGTGAGCGTCCATGGTTTACATTTTGCTTGTTTAGAGTCCAAGTTGGATACTTAAGTCCTGATTAAACGCACTTGCAACACGGCTCACAAAACTTCGGCTGAGTTGGGGGTGATAAACAAGCTGAAACAAGCATTAGTAACTTGATATTTCATTCCACCGTTGAGACTTTTTTGTTACCTGATATATGGTACATAGTTTAGCGCATTTCCAGGGGAAAAAAGAAAAACAGGGTCACTTCTAAACCCAAAAGAACGCCCAGACTAGTAGTATGTTTTAAAAGTCCGTTCCGCTAAATTTTTTATTTTTAAAGTATTTATTTTTCATTTTACTACTCCTTCCTATTCCACTCTGTTAATGATTGAACAGCTTTCATCAAGAAATAAATCTCTCTTCACATCTCCTGTACGCATTTTTCCTTTAAAATCACATTCACCCAGGAATGCCCAAGATCACAAAATTTCAGGTCATCTTTGGCAGCACAACAGTAATAAAAACACAGAGGGAGGAAACCAAAAAAAAAAGAAAATATAATCCAACCATGTGCCCGAAACGATCATTATGGCAAGGAAAAAAACACCGATGATCGGCGACCGATCCAACGGGCGAGTCGGTTGGAAACTTATCCATCTTGCAAACGAAGAAATTGCCTCAAAACATGGTAGGGTTTTGGGACAGAGTGCGTTTGCTTAACTAGCAACAAATCGGAGGAAACGGAAAAACCGAATGGAATTGCGAGAAGCAAATTAGGTGCGAATTGTTCCAGTAAATAAAGGGCCTGAAAAATCAGCAGAAAGTCAGATTCAGGCGAGTGAAACTGGATGCTTTTTGGTGTCGCAAGTTTTTTGTTTTTGTATAATTGCCTGGATCGTGGCATGTTTTCGAGATCCAGTCAAGAAGCTGACTTGCTTTCATCATTTGGTTTTCCATCACAACAAATCAAACCACAAATCGAATTGCAACAATAAGAGAAAACACACGCAGACAGATCTCAGGAAGAGAGAGAGAGAGAGAGAGAGAGAGAGAGTTCTTGATGTGGCTTCCATGCGTATATATATAGGTGGAGATGAACTAAAGGAGATTAGGGTTTGGCTACCAAAATGAGTTGAGAGATTGGGCTCTTAATAAACATATTTTGCCCTATCTACGGCCCATTTTTCCTTGAAGAGCCCAGCCCATATACGGGGAGATAAGAAAAGAAGGACCATGTGTAATTATTCGAAAAGTCAACACCCACCGCTCAACATTCACCGCTCACAATCTCACCGTTCAAAACACTACGGTCCAGATACTCTTTCTTGGAAGATTTTTTTTAAAATCTGAACCATTAAATGCCGAGATGAACGGTAAGATGTTGAGCGGTGAGCCTAGTCTAGCTGGTAATTATTTTGGAGAGTTCTGGACAAATTCCTTATCATTTCTTCCTACCAAAAGTAAACAAAGTCAATTTGATCAACTCCTTGGTTCGGTAATGGAGCAATATTAGCTTTCATCCATTGGTTTCCTCCATTTTCTCAGATGGATCAAATCATATAAATTCGATTGACAAGAGGTTGATAATTGCGTGAATTGCATTCTGATTTTTGATTTAGTTTTTTTTTTTTTTTTGATAGGCCTGATTTTTGATTTAGTTATACCCAAAGAGTAAAAAACTGAAAAGCGAAAAACGAATGGTAATATGGACAATAAATAACAAACTATACAACGTTTTGTTATACAAAGGACTACGTCACTGAGGATGGCTGGCAACCGAAGAGGTAAGGCGCCCAAAGGCTTCCTCACCATGCAGATAGAGCAGTATGTAACAAAGTCAAAAATAAATTTCAGCCTCAAGCATCCCACCATCATCTCCAATTCGAAGACTGTAGCTCAAAAGATATCGAGCTCCTGTAAGTTGTAGTAACTGGTGAAGGCACAAAATTGGTCGACGATTGCTTTGCTATTTCATGGGCTAAAAAATATACTCTCTATTGTAGGGACCTAAAAAGCATATAACTTGCTTCAGGATATCTAAGCTGACAAACACGTACTCAGCTATTTTGAGAAGCTTTTACCCCATAAAAGCCGCAGAAGCAATGAAACCGTGTTGTGCACTTGTGCATATCGCCATTGTCAGTCATGTTACCCATAACCATCAACCGGGAGCAATCTTTCACTTTCTAGTATCTTGCATTTGGGTATCCAGAAGCAAGATACTATCAACCGGTAGCAACCTCAATCGTAAAGTTGATGGGCAATTGATCTCAGCAAATGAATTATGCTACCCAGCACAAGACCTAAAGTTGACGTACAATTGATCTCAAATTTAAAAAAAAATTCCTCATAACAGATAAGTATATGAAGCAAACTCTTCCTTTATTGCCATAGGCAGTGACAGAGAAGAAGTTAACCTAAATAGAAGAATAAAGCACAGTTCAAACTACTGAAATAAACAAAGTGTGTTACACGCATCCAGAAATATTGGGGCAAACTACTTTGTAGTTTTCAGGTCAAGTGTAAGAATTTAAGCCAATAAGAGAGGAACGTCTAAATCTTAACCAAAAATCTATGCAGTGATTTATATAGGAGAACTGATAAGTCAAATTGAACGTATATCCATTAGCAGGACTCAAATAAAATAAGAGATGAAAATGAGTGCTAGTAAGCATTGGATAGAAGCTAAGCTCCTCGCACATATAGGCCAAGGCACTGAGAAGCAGTTTGGTTACAATCAAGGAATCCTTACCAAAAGGTTAACAGTGCGGTCCATCACAGGAGGCAAGGAAACCACATCCCCATTCCAATATCCTTACCCCATCAAATTTCAGGATACTGATAAAGATACTTCGACTTCACAAATCACCAGCAAGGGAATTTCTATGTTTGACAAGGTACCCAATCCATTAGGAGATTTTCCCCATGACATTAGGGGTTCTGGATAAAGGAAACAACAATGATCAAGATTATTTCCGGTTGTCACAGGAAAAAGCTGGCGAAAAACCAAGAACTTTGTTCTTGAAAGCTGTGTGTGTTGAGAGAGAGAGAGAGAGAGAGAGAGAGAGAGAGGAATATGCCTGACGTTGTCCCTGTCCTAAGCCCCTATGGCTTCCTCTCCACTATTTGTTCTCAACCTTAACATCTCCATTTTTACTAACTGGTTTCTTCCACCCCAAACCTGATACCCTCTGAGCATTTATGTAAGTTTGTCACACCACCTAGCAGTGCTCGGAATCCCACCAGTAGCAAGCACTGCCTCTTCCTTTCCTTGACCAACACTCGGGACAAAAACAGCAAGCTTCCAAAACTTTCCCACTTAACAATGAGAAGACCCCTATCCATCTAAGATAGAAAATTCAACCACCTTTGTTTCCCGTAGCCAAGATACACCATGTAGACTTCTAACTTGACTGCCCCCTCTAACGTTCCAAGCCAAAGTCTAATACCACCCCAAGCGGATGGATAGATCTCCCAGACGGCTTCAGCTTAGGAAGATGTAAAACACAATCTCACCTCAAACCTTAGGCGAGAGAAGTAAAGCTCCTCCTATTTCCCGAAGTCTATTATTACACCTCTAGGAGAGTAATCTTTCTCTACATGGCTATTTTTTAGTCAATAATTACACAATAGAACTGTGCTAACTCGATGTGACTCAACCTTTTACAATAACAGAGATGCATCAAGACATCCTCCTAGTACCCCAGGGGAGTATAGCACGTTGGATTTAGGGGATGCCAGGGGAAGTAAGACAATAACCTCTCTTATTTTGTATCATGGGAAAGGAAGATCAAAGGAATGGCCAAACCCCTTTTATTCTACTTTTTGTTCACCACTGATTACAGATTTCCACTTCCACTAAAATGGTAATTCGAGCACTACCCTCCTCCATACATAAGAACAAGTATTCCTCCCTTCCCTTCTCTTACCTTCCTCCCTCAAACAGTATTATGTAATTGTGTCACCTTGGACTCTTATAATATGTTTAGATGGAAGTGAAGGGATAGGGAAGGGAAGTTTAGGTAGGAGGGGAAGGGGAAAAAAGAGGATGACAATGGGAAGGAAAAGGGAAGGAGGGGAAGGAATACTGTTTCACCCACAAAAGGAACTTTTCATAAGTTATCTTCCTAAAAGAGGACACTCCCACCGCAGTGTTTCTTTTGGAAGAGACGAAGGGGCATCTTGGGAAATGACCATCAATATTTGGTTACAAATTGACGAAGTAAAAAACATTCCAGATTTTGTTAGAAGAAAGTTTTCTGTTGTTTAAAGGTTAGCAATGCTCATTCAACACCAACAACTCATCCATAACATTTTATCCCCACAAACTAGATGCAAAGCATTCGAACTGGAACTTTGAAGTGTCAATTTCTACAATTCAGGAAGAGAACCAAGATTTCGGAATGAGTAGTATGACTCCAAAACATTTACACGTTTCGACCTAAATTTCCAATACCATCGTCATCAACTTCAATGGTTCCAAGATATCCTATTACAGCAAACGAAAACAATTCTCAGCTCAAATTACATTCTTTAAAAAAAGGGCGTACCCAATGCACAAAGCTCCCGCATATGGGAGATTTGGGGAAGCATTAATGTACGCAGCCAGGCAACCTTAACCCTGAAAGCAGAGAGTGTTTTCGAGATTCAAACCCGTGACCTTCAATTTAACTAGATGAATCTTATCATTCAATCAGTAACAGGCTAACAGCACCTATTCAGCATGTCAATCAGATATTTGCATCACAACCTGCTTAGGGGTCTAATTCTTAAAATAGATCAAAATTGCAGGTATTTTCTTATTGCGTCGTGACTCTGTTGATTTACAGCTCTACATTTCTGACATTGCTAACAACAGTCACCAAAAGGTATACGCAACAACAAAGTTCAGGGAAACAAGAACGAAAAACAAGTACATATAATACCACACAACATTTATAACTTTCAACAATTCCAAATACGAAATTCACGACAATCTTTCCCAAATTGCCCTATCCAAATAACCATAACAAAAGCAGAGCATTGAGTACGCAAGCGTGCACATTATTTGAACCAATAATAATACACTTTCAAAATCGTCACTGTTAACTCGTTACTCACCGAGTCACGACTCATCATTACGGGATGTCCCACGGCTTGGGCTCGGGCACGGCGACGACCATCCCCTGCAGCTCCTGCGTGAGGACCACCTGGCACCCGAGCCTTGAGTGCTTGTTCAAAACCCTAGCCCTCGAGTTCCTCCTCAGCACGTACTGCTCGTCGTACGACGCCGGCGGGAGCCGCTCGAGCCACTCCTGGGCGATGTTGACCTCGCACTCCGCCGAGCACGCCTCGATGTCCTCCAGCCGGTGCGACGCCGGATCGATCAGGCCGCTGTTCGCCAGGGCTTTCAAGAGGGTCTGCCCCGAGAGCCCCACGATCTCGCGCTTCTGGCCGTCGGGGTCGATCGCGAAGAGCTTCACGATACGATCGGCGACCTTTTTGGACGAGGTATGCGGTGAGGGCGAGGTTGAGGAGGCGGAGGATCTGGTGATGAGTGATTTGGAGTAGAGAGAGAGGGAAGGGGTTCGGTTGAGGTGGGAAGTGAGTTTGTGTAGACTGGACATTATCGCCATTGTTGCAGAGCTTTTTCGAGGGATTTGATGGGAAAAAATTGGAGAAGAAGATGGGTACTGGGCGTATTCGTTGGGTCTTGTTCTTCCCTCCGGCGAAATGGATCCGGTGCGGTAAAATGATTCGAGTATATCCGGAATATTATGGGTTATGGGCCTCAGTGACCCGAAAGGCTTTTAAGACATGGGCTTTGAAGAAAACCTTGTGTGGGCTTTGGCTAGTAGAAGATAATGGCCCATATGGTCTGGTGATACCAGTTGATATAGAACAAGCTAAGAACATTTTTTTAATGTTGAAAATGTCATTGGCGGATATTAATTATCAAAATACGTCATTGGCCGTCATTTTCACTTGATATAGTTTTATTCCTCAACTCAATTGAAGTCCACTTCTTCCTCGTGCTACGATGTACAGAAGAAGAGAATGGTGGATCCCAACGAAAACTCGATCCGGAAACTCAAACTAGGTTGGACAATGCCTAAGTTTGATTTTTCATAGCTCCTTATCGAGGATAAACATACTCCCAACAATGCTTAGCAAAAAAAAAAAAAAATACTTCCAACACCACCAACACATGGTGGGACCTTAGCTTCGGTTCTGACATAAGTACAGTGAAATCTCTCACAGATTATGGCGTGGTGTGACGGGACAATATTCTCCTAATGGATGTGATGAAGTACCATACATGCACGTTTGTTATAATTAGAGCAACACAAGCAAGGCTTACTGTATCCATGTGAATTATGTTTACAAATGACCCAAGGGGGGTCGGTGTTTGATCTTCACCGTCCAAGCTTCTCGAAGTGTTGTCCATCCAAAATTATAGTAAGATTGCAAAATTCACATCACTCTGTTTGATTTTTTCAAGCAAATGTTCAATGTGCAAGTCAACCTCCGATCAACAAGAATTCTTACATGAATAATCTTTATGAACGATGAAAGATTTTTGGATAATTAAGGTAAACCCGAAACGAAAAGACATAAAACTAAATCTCCTTATTCTTGTCCCAACACTTGTAACCAAGTAGTTTCCCAACTTGTGTGGGGTCCACCCCCTTTCCAATATCTTCCCAGCCACGGACTAGACGGAAGGACATAAAACTTGCCAACTAAATCTCCTTATCTTTATCCCAACGCTTGGCAACTAAATTTCCCCCCCTAAATTATTGTAACAAAGTAGTTTCCGACCTAAATTTCCAAAAAAAGAGAGGTAGCTGCAATCTGTCCATCTTGAAAATTGAAAGTATGGGTTACTCTTTGAGACAATTTTGCTATTTATTCGTCGAAAAAAATGTTCTCCAAAGTTCATCACTTTAGCATAAAGGTAAGTTTAGCGGCTTACTTCAGTCTCACCCTAAGTCTACCTTCCATCTCTAAGAGATTCTCGAAGTGTTGTCCATCCAAAATTATAAGATTGATCGTATATTGGCGGCTACGTAATCAAATCATTTAATTTGCAAAATTCGCCATCACTTTGTTTGATTTTTACGAACCAACGTTCAATGTGCAAGTCAACGTCCAATCAACAAGAATTCTTACATGGATAATCTCTATGCACACTATAAGATGAGTTTTTTTGGATCATTAAGGTAAGCCTGAAACGGCTCCATATCTCGTTGAAGTTCGGGACTTTAGGGAAGTGTAATCCTTTTTCGGTGTATCGAACTCTTGAAGAATTGGCAGAGCATTCATGAATCTGGAAGTTTAGAATTGTGTAGTTTGTAAGCAAATTCCTCAGGCTAATATGTTCAGTTGGAGCCTTAGCTCAAACCCCTTCAAGAATACATCCAAGAAGACTTTTCAGAAAACTTGAGTTTGAATCCACTCTTCACAAACAGGCATTGAAAACCCTCCATCAAAGCAAAGGATCGGATCCACCACCAAAGAAGAAAAACCACAAGACCAATAGTTTCTCGCCTCGTGTGCACATTCTTTTTCTCAAATGCAAGCAATCATCAGATCCCAACCTCACAAATACAATGTCGTTTAGAGACTCATTAATTGCAGAGACTAAGCAAAACCAGCAAAAGGAAAAAGAAAGACGGTAATGGAAGAACACCGAAGGCCTTGTTCTGCCCTGCAGAGTTGTCTGAATGCCATAAGCACCAAAGTTCCCGGTGATAATATGGCTCTTAGTAGCGAATCCAACGAAAACTGCATCATAAAAGGGAAAATCATCATTCAACATAGCCATGGCGAATCAGCTCCTAGATCAGCAGCTTCAGTTCAGCTATACAGTTGCTCTCAAGTCGACCCAAGTTAGTAAAATACGAATAATTCATAAATTAAAGAAGGATTCCATCGTATGGTGATACTAATGCAATACCTTTCGCTCTCTTTCCGCAATTTTGTGTAACAGACACCGGAAAAGGGAAGATGAGTGAGATGGCAAAACTCAGACACGGGAAGACTACCAAGCATTCTGGGGTGAAGATCACAACTTTTGACATAAAATTTCATGTCACAACAGATTTTGGAATTCCAGGAGCGTTTGCCATAACAAACAAGCACAAACACAAGTTTTTCCTTCAATCTGCCACTCTCGAGGTTTCTGGCTACATCAGCATCCATTTTGACTGCAACTCGTGGGTTTACCCCGTTCATAGAACAAAGACCGACCGGCTCTTCTTCTCAAACACCGTAAGTCACATGACAAACTGATTTTTCCTCTCAAAAATGTCGTCAAAAAGTCACAAAGCATGTTGCTGTGTCCAGAGCTATCTCCCAAGCCAAACACCAAATGCTTTGGTGCAACTGAGGAAGGAAGAACTTCTTAGCTTGAGAGGCGATGGAACTGGGGAGAGGAAGGAATGGGAACGCATTTACGACTACGATTTCTACAACGACCTTGGTAATAAAGAACCACGACATGCGAGACCCGTCTTGGGCGGTTCTTTAATGTATCCGTATCCCAGGAGGGGAAAAACTGGCCTCAATGGCAACCAAGGTATTCAAATTTTCCATGGTCATACTCCCTCCATCCCATATTCTTCATCCTTTATCAGAATTCCTATCTTTAAAGAGATGTTAAATTAATGTTGTTGATTCAGAGTTATTTCCTAAATCTTCTGGGCAGGAACAATCACGCTAGATATGTATGTTCCCCCAGATGAGCGAGTCAGCCCCCAGAAACTATCAGAACTGATATCGAATTCGATTCAAGCTAGTTTACATTTTATTTTACCTGAGGCAAAATTGTTGTTCACAAATGCAAGTACTGGGAGTTTTGAATCCTTCGATGAGATCCGTGACTTGTTCACTAGCAGCAGAAGTCAAGTCCTTGAAGGATGGGTCGCAGACAAGTTGAAGAGCATGCTACCGCCTGAGATTTTCAAAAAGATTACACGTGCAAGCAAAGAGAACCTAACAAAATTTCCTTTACCTCAAGTTATAGCAGGTGATGTGTCTTACAAGTAACCGAGAGTAGAGTTAGAACTTAGAAGGCATAGCATTTGCAGAGTTATAAGTTGTCCACTTACTTCCCTGGTTTTTGTAAAATTTTCAGGAAATGAATTGGCATGGAAGGATGATGATGAATTTGGGCGTCAGATGCTTGCAGGGATTAATCCAGCAGTAATCCAGTGCCTGGGGGTATGTTAAAATATGCAGCAGTTGTGAGAAGCCCTAAAGCCTTCTCCAATAGCCTCGTTGATTATGTGCAGTGAAACTAATATATTTTGCATATCTTTCTTACCATTAGTGAAATGTAAGCAGAAGTTTAATATTCGAATTTTGAGATGAACTACAGAGTTTCCCCCCAAGGAGCAAACATGGAGTATGGAGTTCTATCAAGCAATCACACATCGAGTCCAACCTCGACGGGCTGACTCTTGAAATGGTAAACAACCCCCCCTGGAGGATGTGATAGACATTGATAATGAGTTTACTACCAATCATGTTAAGTTACCAGTAGTTCCAACAACGTATATCAAGCTATCTATCACCCTCCCTCACGTGCAACCCCGTCTTGCACGTGGAGATGCAAATTTTTCAGTGATGGAGCGAAAGAGAAGCATAATGCAAACGGGGAACAAATGCAAAACAGAGAGACTTGTACATACCCAAGACCTCTTCCAACTAGAGCTTTGATACCATGTTAAGTTACCAGTAGTCCCAAAAGCTTAAGCTGTTAGGAAATGTGCCCACTGCCCACCAATTATATCAAGCTATCTAACAGATCAAACCCCACGATAGGTGAATGCAAGGGGCACAATATGCACGATTGGCTGTTGAAAATGTTTAGGTAGAGGCTCCAGCAGGAGGACACATAAGTGTCCACACAAAAAATAATTCTAGAGAGAAGAACATGGCGTAAGCAAAAAGAGTTTCCCTAAGATAGTTATGTTCAAGAAAAAACGATCACAGCATCAGTGATAAGGGCATGGATTTTAAGCCTTTTATATTCAAGGGGCTACAAGGCCAAAGGCACAAACTGTAGCTTAGTTGACACGAAAAGGTTATATAAAGGTACCAACGAAGAAATTTGCAGAAAAGGTACCGATGGGCAACCATGAACATGTAATTAAGGTAATCAGTATGTGTGCTTAGACAAGCATCCAGAATGAAATGTTGTTCAACCTGGAACACTGTTTCAGGTTATCAATTAGCAGAATATAACAAATTTAAGCACCAGATATAGTTGAAGAGTGCACACATCCAAAAGGCATATATCCTTTTCTCCTTGACAAAAGAAATTCATATTGTGTGTTGTCATGCATGCATTAATTCACTATGAATCTCCTTCCAAACAGGTGGTTTAGCATCAGTATTTATTTTCACATATCACATTGCAGGCTATTAACCAATGGAGAATTTTCATCCTGGATCACCATGACTACCTCATGCCATTTCTCAGCAGAATAAACACAAAAGGTGTGTGTGCTTATGCATCTCGAACGCTACTGTTCTTGAGGAAAGATTCCACGTTAAAGCCACTGGCAATAGAACTGAGCTTGCCTATCCCCTCTGCTAGAAATGAGAGACAGAGAGTGTTTCTCCCATCAACTCACGGCAGTGAGGCAGCAGTTTGGCAGTTAGCTAAAGCTCATGTCGTATCCAATGACGCCTGTCACCACCAGCTAATCAGCCACTGGTATGTTAATTAAGCCATTATCAAAGTCTACTTGGCTTTACCTGACTTTTCTTCATTCAATTAAGTGAAGCAAGTTTATGTAATTTATGTCATTTTATCAGAAACTGTAACTTGGAAAAACCCTAATGATCTTCACCAAAAAATTTCAAAACTTCTGATTCTATCCCGTGTAACTGTAACTGATGCCAAATATAAAACATCTCATGATAATTGTGTAATGCATAATACACAGGTTGAAAGCTCATGCAGTAGTTGAGCCATTTATCATTGCAACCAGAAGGCAGTTGAGCACAATGCACCCCATCCACCGGCTACTGGATCCTCATTTTAAAGACACCATGCACATAAATGCGATAGCCAGGAGCATCATCGTAAATGGTGGTGGAATCCTTGAGAAGACGTTGTCTACTGGTGAAATCTCAATGGAGCTGACTTCTGCATTCTATAAAGACTGGAGATTTGATGAACAAGGCCTTCCCGCAGATCTCGTCAAAAGGTACTGAAACTACTCTCCTTCAATATATTCATGCCACCGGTCTTTCCCAGGGACCCAGATACGCCCCATTTATTCCACGGGACAATCAGTAATCACTTTTTTCCCTTTACGATCCGTCATGTAAACTTGGTCCTTTTATTTTGACCGAGGCAATATGTATTTTCTTATCTACCTATTCGGTAAATATTGTCCCTATCTAATATTTTCAAAACCACTATCTTTTCCCTTTTCCCCCGCGTGCTCAGTAGTCCTACACCTACGAGGGGTCCTTTTTTTCCCCGCATGGCCAGCAGTCATATCCAGATTAGTAACCACTTTTTCATTCTCTTCCAGGCCTTGATTTGAAATGTTCTTATACAAAATGTTGCGTGTATATGATTTATCTACCCCCAATAATACTAGAGAAAAAGTTTTTTTGACGTAGTTGTAGCCCAACCGCTAGTTTGACCAACCAGAAAAGCCTGGTATATTTATATTGCAGCTCGTGAGTATGTAAAGAGTTCTTGTAACATAGCATTTATGATATGAAATTTGTAGCATCTGTAACGTATACAACATATAACACCGTTGTTTCTAAACCCTTCTAATCCCAAAAATATTTCACAAAATTTCTCTTTTCCAAATTTTTGCATTCATTTAAGATATATACACACACTTATCATACTTATGAACATATATTCCAGATGCATGGCCCAGCCTGACCCAAATAACCCTGGCGGGGTTCAGCTCATCTTTGAAGACTACCCCTATGGTGCAGATGGACTGGACATATGGGTTGCCATTAAGGCATGGGTAACAAACTTCTGCTCAATCTTCTACACAGACGATAACTCTTTAAGGTCCGATGATGAAATCCAAGCATGGTGGTCGGAAATTCGAAATGTGGGTCATGGCGATAAACACAACGAAACGTGGTGGTACCCGATGAAAACTCTTAATGACCTAATAGAGGCTCTCACAACTCTCATATGGACTGCATCAGCTCTTCATGCTTCAGTGAACTTTGGGCAATATGGATACGCTGGTTACCCTCCAAATCGACCGACACTGTGTCGGAAGTTCATTCCAAAGGAAGGGACACTAGAGTTTGCTGAGTTTCTTAGGGATCCTGACAAATATTATCTTAGCATGTTGCCTGAAAGATTTGAACTGGCCCTAAGTGTCGCAGTGGTAGAGGTCCTATCACGGCATACATCAGATGAAGTGTACCTAGGCCAACGGCTATCGGAGGAATGGACAGACAATGAACAGATACAACAGATATTTCAGCAGTTCCAGAAGAACCTTCAAGAGGTGGAGAAAAGAATCTTGGAGAGGAATAGAAATCCCAATCTTAAGAACAGATGCGGCCCTGCCAAGATAGCATACAAGCTTTTGTACCCTGATACGTCAAATGTTGGGTTCAAAGGGGGAATCACCGGAAAGGGGATACCTAATAGCATATCCATGTAACATATAAAGATATTGTTAGTCCAATTCCTTTTCTTGATTGATTCCATGTGTAATAAAGGTCAATTGACGTAGAATTATATAGGTTTGAAAAAAAAATCCATTTCCTTGTATGAATTCTCTTTCATCTCATGCAGCTCAAAAGATAAATGCAAACTCACCTGCTCAAATGAGAAAACCATTAATACTGGCAGTGGCTCATAAGTGCTTATTAGCAGTTTATCAGTTTCAATAGTTCCCCAAAATTGCTATCTTATTTGAGCATGTTCAGATGAATAAACAGAATTTGTAAGTGGTTCTGCATTAAAATTAAATTCATTCTCATTCTTATTCATAATATCCACCCGATAAAGGTACTGTTAGTGTTATCTATGGTGCTTGGAATTGCAATGACAAATTACACACCCAGCCAAGGCAGATCACAGAAAACTTGAACGCTTGCAACCATAGATAAAGCAATCAAGAACATAGACATTTGAACATAGATTTGAACCAGTAAACACATAAAGAAGATTATTTTGTTTACAATAATCTGTACAGATGTGTAACCAAAAGGCAGAGGAAACCGGAAGAGTTGCAATGGGTAGGGACATGAAGTTACAAGTAACAACCTCAACAAAGAACATACTCTAAGCCCACAATCGAGAGAGAGAGAGAGAGAGAGAGATTAGCTCACAATATCGTGAATTTGTGACGGATTTTGGAGTGAATTATGCTGGTTACCTCCAAATCAACCTATAATGCATGTATACCACTGGATCTTCCAACCTCCAGCGGAATTATCTCAACATGCAGCATCGATTTTCCAGGGCAAAAGGTGCATGATCAACTGTCCCAGGACTGCCCAACACCAAATTGGCAACCATTTCAGCAGTACCGAGAGCCTGGAAAATAGAGCAAAGGTGATAGTTGTCATTTCACTACTTTCGTGCGCCAATTAAAGCTTTCAGCTTGATAGATGTGAACCTAGAAGATTGGGTCACTCATATCTACTTCAATTTTCTTTTAAAAATAAAATGGACTCCTTAACAACTCACAAATATGCTAAGGTAATCCTCGCAAAAGTATACACATAGAGAAACTATCAGAATCTGAAGTTCAAAAGAAAAAAAAAAAAAACTGCACATCACACTGACCAAATAGCAATATGAAATGAATTGACAACTTCTGACATTGAGCAAGCAAAACAGTAGAAGAAAACATGGTAAATTACCAATGAAAGTCCTTCCCCTTCATGGCCAGCAGCGAGGAACAAGTTTGATAAACCAGGAACTGCCCCAATCACCGGTTTCCCATCTGGCACTGTGGAACAGTATTACAACAGTTCACAGGTCACAAACCCTAACTAGTATCACCAGAATACTAAACGTATCACGTATTTAAAAAATGAGATCGATAGTCTACTTACTGTAAGGTCTTAATCCTATTCTCACTTTTCTACTTTGGCAAAAGTCTCTGAGAGAAAGTTCTCTTAAAGTGGGAAAGAACTCCCCTGCCCGCTCCCATATGCGGTCGATAACTGACTCATTCATTTCTGTACTGAACCCAACAAACTGGCGGCTGCTCCCTGAAAAGAAGACATAGGATGGAACATCATACAACTTGTGGTCAATGACAGTAGAGACCAAGTGAACATGTGCAAAGGCAAGACATAAAACACTTACCAAGAACAAGGTTTCCTCGAGAATCCATGGTGGCGGTCATTGACACAGACAAAGATTCTGCATCAACTGGCCCTGAAGCAGAAACAGAAGAATGAAGAGTTCCTGCTTCATGATTAACGTAACCCGCTTCCATCAGACCATGATTCAGTACGAAAGAATTGAGATTCTCTACCACAAGTAGATGACCCTGTCGTGCAGAGGAGCCACAAGACCAATTTTACAAACAAACATAATGTGATTATTGAGGAAATTTTGAAGAAAGGTTAACGTTATACTCGTTTTAAGGTCCCCCCCCCCCCCCCAGGTTTCTTATTAGTAGAGAGTGTAACTCTGTAAAAAATTGGCACAATTGCTATTCCCAATCGAACTTTCATGAACTATTTCAGGCAAGTTCAATGTTGTCACTACCTAACCAGTATATCAGCTTCCCCATTGTTTCTCATTTTTCAGACCATGGAGAAAATTAGTTATCATAAGCAACAAAATACATATGAAAATAAATTAAAACACTATACTTGCATAAGAATATTCGGTTCTAGAGTCTTAACCTTCCGAGGCTTTACAGGGACTTCCAAGTCAAGTCCTGTGTCCCTAATCAGATCATGCATCAAAGTCCCACTCCAACAACCAGCGGCAATTATAACAGCCTTCTTACTATACAAGGTGTTTTTCGAAGTCTGAACAGCTTTGACCTCCCCACTACCGGATCTGGTACAAGGATTACACCAGTTACTCTCACCCAACAACATGCTATACAAGAATTCCAGTCATTATACCCCAATTTCACAGAGGAAAAACAAATCAGTACAGTGGAGGAAAGAAACAAGGAACCTCAATAAACTGGTTGCTGGTTCATAATAGAATTCTGCATATCTTCCTTCTGATGCAAAATGTCTGTTGACCTATATGTTAGATTATAACTACATAGTTATACTGCAGGTGGATGCAGATTGCTAAAAGAATTTCAGTAAAGAAGGTATTTCTGAGGACCTTCTCAATGAATGAAACCGCACGCTGAGCATCTATTTGACAGTCATCAGGCAGAAACGCTGCCCCTCCTTCCTTACCAATCATCAGTGCAGGTTCCTTTAACAGCAAATCACCGTGAGACAAGAACTCAGCCCTCAGCCCAGCTTCAGATAGCTGATCCACCCTTCTCTTTAACATGGCCGAGTCTTGGGAAGTTCTACCAATTAACAAGCTTCCTATCAATAAGAACATCTTACAATCATTACCATGATGGATGAGCAGAATAACTACAACAACTATTGGAAGGGCAATGAAGACTTCAACATATGAGAGGGACATATTGTCTCGCAATATTTCACATAGATATAAAAGAACCACAAAGCATGTATCCTGCATAAATTCGTGTGGAGCATGCAGGAGGGCATGCATGCATGCAGAAGCATCTTTAAGTCACAACACAAGTGTCCAATGAGAAAATGACAATTGACAAGGAAATCCTTCAATCACACGACTCACAACCAGTGTCTTATACTTCACTTAGCCTATAAATCCTTGTCAATCGTTTTCTTCTTATTTTCCTTTTTTGATAAGTTAAACATGTGTAAAATCTGGGATGAAATTTTAATGTTATTTCTGTTCTAAATACTATCAATTGGTAGGTAGGGTCACGTTCAAATGTCTTCCTGTTTGCTTTCAGAATAGCTGTGAGTGGCTAAATTTGGGATGACACTGTACCTCCATAAGATTAATCATCATGTTGTCCACTCCAATATCAAGACAGGATAAAAGGGGAAAAGATATTTATTTATCAGTTCTAAAAGCTATCAATAGGTAGGTAGGGTTACTGTTCTAACGCATTACACACAAAAATTACCGACAAACAAAAGAAGGAAGAAATATGTATATATAAACATATGTATACATACATTTGTGTATATGTACAGATATTGTAAGGTCGATTTTTTGAGGATAAAGACCTCTGGACAAGTGTAATACTACAGTAACTAACCAATCAGTATCACCTGAGCTTCATTTAAAACTCAATTCATCGCCGAGCTACTGAAGATTCAGAATAGATAAAATGAGAGAAAGAAGAAAAAAAAGACTTCTATATTGACCCAAGGAAAAAAGATCACCTGTCTTCTTCCAACCTAACATCTCCAAAGGATTCATGCCTTGATGCTGTACATTTTCTGCGAACATTTCCCACAGTTTACGACTTCTCATTGCAAGCTCCCATTTATCACTGCCAGGGGCTTTGTGAACCATCCATAAATAACCTTGCCCTAAAACCAGACAAAATGCCAAAGACAGGGAGAAGAGATCCTACACCCAATCAGATTCAAGAAAAGAGAAGCAATGCTCAAGCATATATTGTGCTCAAATGTTCAGGAATATCAAACATATCAAGGTTATAAATCTATGATTAGCAAAACTGATCATAAATATGCTAAACTCGAGATATTTTGTAACTAGAAAGTCAAAATTGTCCTTTATCAGAAACGACAAGTCAAGCTCGTATGAACTATGAACATCTTCCAGTACTTTGACAAATATCAAAAAATCGAGGAGGTTGCATGAATTCTATGCTACTTGCATGGGTCGCTAATCAACCACGCCAGAACAAATATCTAACAAAGAAAGTAATCACTTCTCATCACCACTCATTAATAAATGCCCTTATGGATAAGTAACTTTCCTCAAAATGACCTCATCTCTCACAATACACGGATCCAACATACAAATTGCGAAAGAAGCTTCCAACATAGAAGGGTACAGCACCTATATCATATCTTCAGATGGTGCCTAATTTAGTGGAATTCTGTAGTCACATATATGCTGCAACCTTTTCTCATGTTTATTCTCCTTTCCTGCTATTGTGTGTTCATTGTTCACGACCATCCCCAACAGACAGAAATAAACCAATAAACGAGGTAGGATTGGTCGTGCTGAGACGGGGAAACCTGACTAGTTCTTGTTTGAAGAGCAGAACATTAGCAACATGGATTACGATGACTATTCGGTATACCACTTCTTCCCCTTCCGCTTTTCTTGCCGTCCATATATCCTTTTAATTGCTTTGCTTCTCCCTGCGATGACCACTCTTAAGGCAAGAAAGAAGACTTGAGCTTGCAACTCACCCAGACAAAGAAGTTCGGAAAAAAATCTTGTGATCGACGCTTGAGTTCTCTTAACATGACAATGTGAAGGATGCACAAGCAAGATAGAAGATGAGGAACCAGCACAACTACATTTTAAGGCTTTTTAACTTCCTCAAATGATTGAGGAGCGGAGAAGGGCTCCCGACCCATTACATCTAACTTTCCTGTCCTAACCTTTCGAAATATCAATTAACTACATGGGCTTTACAATCTGTATATGCAAATGTATAAGTCATAAGTTCAACGACTCGTTTCTGGAACTGCTGAGTACAGGGACTTGAAGTCAATCAAAGCTTAGTGTCATGAGTGCCTTCTACCAAATGCAACTTTTGCTGATTACAACTCTATTTATTTGTCATCATCTTCTTTCACCACATTCTAAAATACTACTTTTTTTTTTTTTTTGAACAGCATAATACTACTACTTTTATAATGTATATATAACACCTTCTTACATTGTTTACAATTCTTATACTATTGAAAGCGAGAAAGAATTAGGAATCTTGCCTCAGTTTCTGCTCTCTGGTATTCCTAAATCATCAACACGAGAAAACTTAGCGTACAAAGCACGTTTTGTTAATACCACAGGTGCCCGGTCCAGCTTAAGCGACTAATTACTAACCCCACCGTCCACTAGCGGGCCCAAAGTGTACAAACCCAGTTTACCTGCACCAGTAGCGCCTGCGCACGGGACGGCGGCGTCAACGACGGCGACGGAGAGATCCGACTCCATTAGAAACTGGCGAGCGATAGTCAGACCGATAATCCCCGCGCCGACCACAACCACGTCGAACGTATGGGACGACGCCTTGATCGGCTTCAAGCGTCGAAAAGGAGCGGTTCCATCTGATCGTTTTGTTTGGGCCCTCATGGTTGGAGCGAGCAGTGGTTTTACGAGAAATTTGTTGCCAAACAAACATGAAGTCGAGGCGATAAACGACGGCGGACTGCGCAGAGATGAGACGATCGCGTTCGAGCTGGGGTTAGGGTTCGGGATCAGAGTTGAAGCTATTGCAGCCATTTTTCGGGGGGGTTTCAGTTTCTGAGTGAAAGCTCAGCTGCTCTGTTCAGTTGCTGTCAACGTAGCTGATGAGAGATGACGGATCCATTAAAGGTGGCCCAAGCCCATGTAAAATGACAGGGCCTTGTCGTGATCGGGATTGCGGAGTTGACGGAAATAGACCTTTTGTTCCCTTAACTTTTTTTTCAGAAGTTACCGTTTTGTCCTTATTCAAATTTTTTTCGCATATGTTAGTTTTAGGCCATATTTTTTGGGATTATTGATTCGTCTTGACGAGACGATTCAAAAAAGTAAATAAATTTTTTCTTTTACCCAAATATTTTGAAAAATAACTACTTTTAAGAAGAAGAAAAGAAGTCAACTTTAGGCCTTAGTTAAGTTCCGCTAAATTTTTTAGGTTTTTTCTTGTTTTGTTCTTTAATTAAAAAATTCGTAATTGTTAGTTTTGCGTTTAACTTTTATGGTTTTTAATTCGTCTTGTCAAAGACGAAATCGAAAAGTAAAAAAATTGGGCTTTTATCTTTGAATATTTTCAAAAATATTTGGGTAAAAGTCATAATTTTTTACTTTTCCGATTCGTCTTGACGAGACGAATCAATAATCAAAAAAGTTAGGCGCAAAACTAACAGACGCGAAAAAAAATTTGAATAAAAACAAAACAAGGAAAAGCTCAAGTAATTCGAGAATTGTAAATCTATGCCGGATTATTTGAAATTCGTTCATTTTGTTAAATCAATGACAATAGAAAAGTCCCGCGGAGACTATTAATGGAGAAGTCACTAACCGGATGAAACTGTGTACAATTTTCAAGAACTACGTGGCCGCTCAGCGCTAGGAACCAACTTGACAGGGGTGCTTGGCAGCATCTCCATTCCGAACTAATTTGGTCTAGTATGAAGTCACAAATATAAGACTCTACCCAACTCTTCTGAGCTGCACACCTATAGGCTATAGAAGCAGAAGCAACTTTCCATAACAAGTTCTTTGTCCAACATCAATACAGAAGCCTAATTGGTTCAAAATAAAAGCACGATACGAAAATTCAAAAAGTGGCCGGAATGGTTGAGGAAATAATACAATTACATTCCACATTTAAAAATAAATAAATCATTCGACGAAAACCCTTTCCATTTTTGGTCAGCAAAAAACCTAAATCGCCTCCCAAATAAATAAGGGCACTGACCTATATCAAAATTGTTACAATATCAATAGCAAAGTAAAAAGAAAAAAAAAAACTACACATTACAAATCATCCAGGTTAATCATCAAGTCATTGTTCCAACAGATCTCCAATGGCCCTGTGGAATCAGCTTCCGAATTACTGTCGCATTCTGCCACAGCTTTGTCCAAAGAATCTGCTAAATCTGATTCCCATAAACCCAACCGACAAGCTCTCCTGTAAATCTGATAATCTGCAGCCCTTAAGCCTGCTGAGATCATCTCCCTCAGTGATTCACAGCATTTCCCTCCAGAGTCAATTGCCTCCAGAAAAGTTTCCGATGAACCAGACTTCCAGAAAACAACAACAGCGCAACTCCTATCCAAAAGTCGCACATCAAATTCTTCAGAAAACACTTCATGGGAGTCGCGGAGCAATTTGTTTAGCATTTTCACGGACATCCCACCTCTGAATCCCCACAAGAAAACCACATCCTTACATTCAACTTTTCTTGGGTTGTCCGTCCAAATTGAGACATCCTCGTCAACTGGGTCTTGGGAGTTTGTGGAGTGAGGAGTGAAGGTGTTTGCATAGCCTTGAAGGACCGAGGGTAAATGGCTATCATCATCTTTGAGAGTTTCAGGGGCAATTTTGAGAATAGAGCACAGTTTAGCGAACAATTCGCTTATCCTCAAAACGTTATGGCCATGGATCTTGCCCTCATTCCCATCAGCTGAAAGATTGAAACTTGGTCAGTTTGGTTTAATTTAGGCTTCAGTATAGATGCCAGGAACATTAAGGGAAATGGGAATGTGATTCCGGCTCGCTATCATTCATATGTTTAAAAAGTTTGATTAGGGCCTTTAGGGATCATGAAAGCATTTTCCGAGGAACATGCTTAACCCATAATTGATTGCATGCAAGAGAACTGAAAGTAACTTACCTTGGTGACTGATCTCCATATCAATTGGCGCAAAGAATCGTCCTTTCAAAAAAGAAATAGCTGCAGGTAAATTGGTAACCTTTCTGAGAGGGCCAATTTCCTTCATCAGATAGCTGACATCAAGTATGTGGGGGAAAACCAAATGTAAGGAGCTCCTGAACTCATCCATGCTAGAAGGTAATGAGGAAAGGAAATTTGAATAAATGAATGAAAAATCTGCACCAAAGCAATATAAAAGTGCAGAATCAGGGAATGTAAACAAATAGAGTTTAAAATGAGTGACAAGATCATCTGGGAGACGGACCGTTAAGCGAGTTGTGGGCAACAACAGGTTTCTGAGAAGCAGAAATCAAATCGATCACCTCTCGAAAGCCATGAACACGCTTATTTTGCTCCTCTTCCAGATTTTGAAGCTCCCTCTATCATTAAAAGTAAGATTATAATGACTATATGAAGCTTGAACATCCATTATCTCTAAAGGATTATGGTTTGTTACTACCTCAAAAGTTTCCCTGTCTTCTTTTGAGCCAGTCAAAACAACTCGAACTGCTTGGGTTCCCCCACCCTTTGCTGGACTTAATAAAGGAACAAGGTCATCAGAGAAGTCTCTCAGCATCTGCAACCAAAACAAAAACCCTAAAAAGACATGAACTAAAACTTCACCAATCCTAGTGGAAAGAGTGAATAATCTGCCTTTCTTTCACTTTAACCAGATGACATGGTTGCATGAGAGAGCAATTCTCTTACCTCTACCACAAGCTGCACTTGGCGTTCGCTGCAAACATCGATGCTCAAGCATGGCCTAGACCCATGCTGTTCACTTCCTAAGATAAGCTTTCTCAAGGATTTTATTAATGCATCTGTCCCTGACAAGAAGATAGTTTAGACATGAAGGAAAGTCAAAAATCAAAAGAATGTGATGCAAAATTTTCCTCTACCTTCATTCTTTGGGCCTGTGTCTTTAATTGTATTTATCCAATGCTTAACTCGTGATTTAATCCTTTCAACAAAAACTGCATCAGCAACCGAAAGGGCAGAGGAAGATTGTAGTACGCATTTACTAGGCACAAGGTTCCCTATCCGAGCTATCGAAGCTGATTCTTGTGATCTGGATAAATACGATATGCCTGTCCAAAGCAAAGGCCCATAAATGGCCCCTCTGGTTAAAATTCAAGACTTTTTGTAAGTTAAAAATGTGGGCTAGTTGAAGCTGATAAAAGAACAAGTCTCTCTGTCTCCCTAATCTGTTTTTCTAAATTCTCCCCACCATATTTTAAGACAACAAATCTCCGCTACAATAATTCAAACAAGTAACTTACCATCATATATGCAGGCATTGAAATCAAAACCTTCTCGAGCCATAGAAGTCAAGTATGATGACTGGCATGAAAAACTATAGGAAGGCATCCCAATTTTAAACTCATCCCTTGGGAACAGATGAAAGTTGTATCTACACCAAAAAAGATAAAACACAATCAACTGGAAAAGCAAAATCCTTGTTTTATCATCAGAAAGCATTGGAAGAAGCGTTAGAAGATTATCAGGCTTTCAAAACTTGACTACAGTCACCACTTATCAGGACCTAAATAATGACACGGCTGTTAAGAGCAACAACTACTGTTTTAAGTTTTTAACGCATTTGAACAGGGCAGCCAAATTTCCTAAGAAACATTATCAACAGCGATCAAAATCTATCAGCCAAACTACCTAATTCATGGGTTAGACTGTAAAATTGACTACTGAATGTTACAAAAACCCGAAATGTCACCCTAAAGTCAATATAGGTCAACTTGTTAGCATTTGTAATCCTATACCTATTATCCTTAACTTGTCGCTAAGATTCACCTGGCACTGCAGGTGGTTACCTCTCTCTGCCCTCTCTCTACTTTTCCTTCTCTCACCTGGGTTATCTTCTTCTAAAGGCTACTGAAGGTGTTGGAATACTTCAGCTTTCCATCCTCAACACTTCCACTTTTGATATATTTTACTATTTTAGTTAGGAATGGAAATCGTAACTTATTACATGGCTGTATCCAACATTCAAGGAAAATTGAAGTCTCTATGACTTGAAAATTCGAAATTAAGTCCATTTTCAACCATTTCAGATTAAGAGGTAGCTTGACCCTCCTACCACTTTGAGTTCCTTCTTTCTCTGTCAATTTCCATCATTACATTTAACATCCATCCACTCTAGTGGTAGTGTAGCAGCCTTAAGTGTTGCGAGGTTACGGGTTCAAATCCTATTGAGACGAGTTTGATACCCATTGTGGTTGGTTGGGCTGGGGTTAGGGTTAAAATAGGTTCTTCTATCATATGACCCCAAAAAACCCCACTATGCAGGACGCAATTCAACTAACATAGAGTTCTTCAACCGTTACTGACTATGGTAAGTTAGCAATTCCAATCCCCCCACAATTCAAACACCTTAATTAAGTTATCCTCTTCCTTTTCCATAATACTGTAGGATGATGAAGTGGACATTACAGAAAAACTTTAAAAAAAACTTGCGAGTGTTATGGCATCTGAACATTTGAGTTAAAAAAAACCCCGCAAGGGATTGGCCTAGTGGTCAAGGCTTGGGACTTGGGTTTGCTCCGTTTCAGGTTCAAAACCTCAGGTGCTATCAACTCCTTTGGGGCCAGTGCATACAGCTCCCCCGCAAGTGAGCGGTGGGATTGGGCCCCAGAATTAGTCGAGGTGCGCGTAAGCTGCCGCGGACACCTGAGTTATAAAAAAAACATTTGAGTAAAAAAATCAAAAGGTTAATGTCCATTGAAGTGCTCTACTATATCAAATGAAGCTTTCATTCAGACTAAGCAGATTTTGATTAAAGGACTAGAGATGGTCCACAATGAGTAGTGGGAACTCACGGGTGGGCGATGACTTTTGAAGCCCTGACGGAGAAAGGACAAACGGCGAACTGAAGAACCTGAAACCTCTCGGCGGCGTACTTGGCCTTGAAATAGGCGGTGTCGGGGGTGTCGACGGGGAGCACTCGGTGCCAGGGAGAAGAGTAGGACCCAGTCTTCTGCAACGACACGGCCACGAAGTCCGAGTCATGGATGTGGGTCTTGAACTCAGCTAACGCCTCCGAGAAATTGGTCTTGGTCACCTGCTTTATCGGCCACCGGCGGCGCTGGTTGGAGTGGTGGTTGGAAATCTGGGTGCAGAGGAAGCGCCTCTGAAACGTACGAGGCCGAAGGATCATTTACGCCGGAATGTGCAAACGAGGCTGTCGGAAGAAATCTATCTATGCTTGGCGACGGCGCTGCGGGTTCGATTTGGGTTTGAAGTCGGGGCAGGAGAGGTGGTGGTATGGGTGGTTCTCTTTTCGGGTCCTTCGGGAGGAATGTTTGGTTTGTTGGTTAAATCATAAATGGTGTCTTTGTGCATAAAAAGTGCTACACACAAAATGGTTGTGTAAAATATAACACATAATCAATCTTTAATCGTCCATTACTATAATAAATAGCTAGGATTCGCTCAAACTCTTCTCCGGAATTTTTCCCGGTAAGAGTTTTTTTTTTTTAAATCTAGACCGTTCAAATCGTCCAAATGTATTTGAACGATCAGAATTAGGCGCATAACCAACACAACGATTTTGCGCGTAGCATTTTTACAGTTTTTTTTACTTTAGCTTTGGATTCTGTGGCAGATTTTGAATTTTGGGTTTAAGTAGAAAATTTTGAATTTAAGTAGAATTTGAAAAATATGTTTATTTGCAGGTTTGTAGCCGCGAGATTATTAATTAATTACTTTTGATTTTTGGAAAATTTGTGTTGCTTCTAAAAATCAATTTTTGTAGAATTTTTAACAGTTATTATAAACTGATTTTTTAAAACTAAAATCTAAAAACTTGTCAAAATAATTATTCATTAACATTAACACCCACTATATTATTTCTTGAGTTTTTTATGTTTTCACTCTTGCAATTTAATTGTGACAAAAAATTTCTATTGAAATGAAGGGTCAGCCGAAACGAGCCAACCCTTAGTCCCACAAATTATGTCAGCCATATGTCTAGATAGCCATACAGCACCCACCTAACTAGAGTGGACGTGGCATATTTAGCCAACCGACCCTTTTTAACTTTTGTAGCTCCACACCACTTCTTCTTTTATTAAGAGCACTCGCTTCTTCTTTTATTCTTTCTACCGATGTGGGATACAAAACCAAGGCTTACTTCTTCCATCTTCTAGTCCACTTTCAAATCAACCCAACCCAACCCAACCCAAACTACCATAGAATGGAAGAATCAATCTCGCCGGCATGTAATCTAGTAATCCGTAATGGAGAAGGAATGATGGAACTGAAAATGGATTTGTTCCTCAGGGCGGGCAGAGCCAGAGAGATTTTGATTAGTGGAGTCAAAAAAAACTAAGAACACAAGCATGGTCTTTTTCGTTGTTTTCTTACTCTCCATGTCTCTTTACTATAGTCCAGGTAATCTATTTTGAATTCTCTCTTAATGAATGTCTTTTTGAAAAAAATTAGTAGGTAAAATTTGATATCTAAATTTTCCCTTTTGCTCTTTTGAATAGATTCCTTTTTAAAAAAATTAGTGAGATGACAAAATTACCCTCTACTACTAATCTCTCTCTCTCTCTCTCTCTCTCTCTCTCTCTCTCTCATGCAGTACTACTAGCAAATTATCCATGCCTACGACATTACCCACTCCGATTGGAATTACCTTTTCAATCTTGATATTGGCTCAAAATAAATTGATTCATTTCTTGGTGGCATGAAAGATAATTATTTGATAGAATTAGCCATGCTAGAATCCAAGTAAATACCAAGTATAAAGTTAACTTGGTACAAAGAACAAAAAATGAACAAAAGAAAATTTGTTTAAAATACCCTATTTGCTCTAGCACCCTTCAAAATAAACCAAATTACCAATGATCATTGTAAAATACAAGTTAAAAGAAGGGCTGAGATTGATTTGATTCAAGGGATCATTGAATTTGGTTTATTTTGAAGGGTGCTGGAGCAAATAGGGTATTGTAAACAAATTTTCTTTTGTTCATTTTTTGTTCTTTGTACCAAGTTACAGTAACTTTTTACTTGGTATTTACTTGGATTCTAGCATGGCTAATTCTCTCAAATAATTCTCTTTCGTGACACCAAGAAATGAATTAATTTAGTATTTTGAGCCAATATCAAAATTCAAAAGGTAATTTCAATCGGGGTGGGTAGTGTCGTAGGCACAGGCAATTTGCTAGTTTGTGAAATATATTTGAAAGAGTATGGGTACATTTTTAAGAGAGTTGGAGAGCACACTTCATCTCTTGGATTAAATCAATCTCAACCCTTCTTTTAACATGTGTTTGTATGGATCCCACACCCCTTGTATTTTATTAGGTGGTAGATGTCAACCAAAGTTGTTAATACCGTTCCGTACCGGCCAGTACCGGCCGGTACGTACCGTTTTAAACAGAATCCGGTAACTTGAACCACTGATTTCGTTCCGGTCTCATACCGGTGCTTACCGGAGAATACCGGCGATTTCGGAAAATACCGGACGAGATGGTGTTACCGGCGATTTCGGCCGGTATTGTGCACAGCTGGACCAGTTGGAAAAAGAGAGGAAAAGAAGAAGATCGGAGCAGCGATTTTCAGTCACTAACTTCAAAAATCACCGCCGACGGTTTCTTCGAGGTCTCCGACAGTTTCTCCGGCGACACAACCAACTGAAATACAATCAATGGGAGAAGATTGATCGGAGAAAAAAGAGAAGCCGGAGAGAAGATGATCGGCAACTTGTCGTTCCTTTTTCCCTTTCATCTTCCCGGCCCTCTTCTTTATCAGGTACAGAGAGAGAGAGAGAGAGAGTGAGTGAGAGTGTGTGTTTTACATTTGACTGGAAAGAAACAGAGTAAAGTTGTACCTGGAAAGAAACAAAACCAGTGGTTTTGCACACTGTTTTGGATAATGTGCGTGGAGGTGATTCCAATATATTTATATATTTTAAAAAGATTGAAAAAGAAGTGGAATAGTGTGTAGCAAAACGTTGTTGTTTCAGAATTTTAGCAAAACGTGAGCGAGGCTCAAATTCCGGATTTGCATCCCCCTTGCGCTCGTATAACTCATGACGTGCACCCAGTTAATTGGTTTCCGAATCAATTTTTCCAAATTGCCTTCGGCCACGGCCCATTTTTTCGAGCACGAGAGACCTCTCCTTGGGTTCTCCTTCACAAGCCCACTAGTGTCCAAAGCCATTTAAGATGGAAAAGAGTTTTGTAACTAGGCAACGTAGGATAAGAGGCAAACACATAGGTATTTTATGATAAATTACATGGTATGGGAGATTTTTTTGAATTATAATTATATATAATTATTATATATATTGTAGTTGCGGTAAATCCGAAACGCCCTGACCGGTACGGTATACAGAACATTGATGTCAACAACTAGTACATGGTCTTGTTTGCAGATGACAAAAGGACAAAGACTCTTGAGAGCTACGTGGAGAGAAGTCAGCAATTCCCTGGAATGGTTTGTATAATTTTTTTTTTCCCTTCTTTTGAGAATACTCGAAGTGTTTTTCCCAATCTTAGATTTTTGGGTGATTTATTTGGTGAACATCAAATTCTTGATCTGATGTGTTCCAACTTCCATAGTTAAGGTTGTGATTCATGTATGCTTTAATGCTAATTCTCTTGGTTTTGTTAATTTTTGGGAAGTTGATCTAATGGGGAGGCGATTAAGGAGGAGGATGGTGCAACTGTTTGGATTTGCAGGTGTGGTTAGATGATAGAATCATAGAAAATGATCATAGCATTTTGGAATGATCATCAGAATGTTATGTTGTTTGATTCTCAGTTGAAGTTTGGGTACGAACCAATTGACTGCCGGTTCGAGTTACCTTTGGGGCCATTGGAAGTTATTCGGCGGTTAACTTCAGCGTTTAAGTCTCTCTCAGACCCAATTGGGTTAGGCGGGAATACTGGGCTATCAAAAAAAATTTTAAAAAAGTCCAAGGGTCTGGAGGTTACCCTTTGTGATGTGCCATTTTCTTTTCCATTAAAGCAAAGGCCAGTAATAGATTAATAAGCTCTGTTCATTCATTAATACAGGAAAATTGGTACATCACATGGTTATTCCCACATTTTCATTCAATAACTTTGCCTGTATATCAATTATTAACTGTTTCCTATTCGTGGTCAAAATATCCTTGGAAAATAGGAAACATCAAATAATACTATTTCCACTCCTCCCCTCTCAATGGAAAGCCAGTGAAATTCTTTCATATTGTTTTTCCCTCCAACCAACGGCTATAAAAGTCCAAAGCTTCCCGTGGCTTGTACTCTGGAACAGTATGTCCGGATCCCTGCACCAGCACAAGTATAAAACTCAAAAAAGAAAGAAAGGGAAAAAACAAATTTGAAAAAACCCTCACGTTTAGTCTAGATGCCTGGGTTTTTTTTGGTCATATATGGTACCGGTTAACGGTAGCCACATTTACTAACCTTGATAGTGAGGAAGGTGAGATTGTTGTCATATCCTTGTAGGAATCTGCAATAGATGGGAGAAACTTTAGAGAAAAGTTCTAGGTTTTTTTCTTGCAGCAGCATTTAACTCCTCTAGTGGGAGGCAGCCTTTCGCATTTCGCTCTGAATCGCCATTAATCTATCAAAGTATAGACTTACCCAGCAACTTGTCCATGAGAAGTCCAAGGCCTCCATTCATCCACAACCTTATATCCAACTGATCTAGTCCATGCTTCACTCCCAGTGAATGGAACACACATATCATGGTCTCCACTGCCACAAATGTACACATTCATCAGAAAAAATTTGGAATCTCAATGCATATCCAACCCAATACCCAAATTACTGCATGACTTCCGTTTCTCTACCTATCCTGATTCCTGACTCCTGAGGGTTTCCGATTTTCTCAGTTTTAGCAATTATATGAAAATGCAAAAAATCGAGCAGTAAGTATTGTTTTAGAAGTTGATATACCTATATATGAGCGCCCGATATCCCCGGGAAGTCAGGTTCTTGTGGTACTTGATCATGCTTCCAGAATCATGTGTGAATAGAATTCTGCCGGTGCACAAGTCCCATCTTCCACACACACTTTCCTAAAGCATTACAGGGATTATAATTCTGTTTTCTTTGAAGCATGTAGAAATTTAGATACTTTAATCGTACTTGTTCGGCATGAATTGCTTTCCGAATTGATTCAGTGTTAAGCCACAAAGTTGCAACTTGGTCATCCTGCATATTGGAGTAGATTTAAACCATGATAAGCCAATTAATTTTAGTGGTGCCCAAGCCTGAGGAGGCCAATAAAATTAAGGTAAATAATCCTACCATGTAGTAATTCTTAAAAGACAGCCTGACATAGAAAATGGATTTTGAAGCAAAAAAGTAATTTCTATATGATGCTCAAAGCTGTTCACAGAGAATTGTCAAACGCCTTTGTTGGCCATTTTCCTGCTGCATACTACGAGAGTAACACCAGCTCATAGATTATGCTAAAAAAATGCTATCTGTGTTTTCTCAAACCTCAAATGATAGATTTGAAAAACACTGAAGAATAGAAAGTTCAAGTTTAACAAACCAAGCAAACTAAATCAGTGGAGTAAAGGTCAAACAAGTGTAGTAGCTTCAGTCACTTACAATACATGGGACATCTCCACTGTTGAGAATTTGTGGCCAAGTTGGAACGATTCCATCTCTTACCGGAGCTTGATAAGGCCATGCACGGCCAAACATTCTCTTCCTCACGGGAAGGGGTCTTTCAGTCTCGCCTAATTTCCTGAAGCTGGATGGCAACTTTGTAAAACCAAGTATGGTATCTAAAGCTTTTGTGCCATGATAGCATGGTTCTAGTATGTTGTAGATGTTAAGGCTGTTGACGTCCTGCATTTGCCATGATATGAAAGTGAATACCATATCTAAATGGGGAGTGATGGAGTATATCTTAACACTAGGCACTACTAGCAACTGAATTCTTACATCATAAACTTTCGCTAGCTTGTTTTCACAGTTGTCATTTGCTGGATTGTAGAAGTTTCCGCGACACTCTGCAGTAACTTCCTGCAGTACCAATCATGAGGAATCAGAAATATCCTTCATCGTCTACATGTGGAGAAATAATAGTCAGCTACTTGATATTTTGTGCATAGTTATTTGGTTATGGCCTTATGGGCCTGTGGCCCTTGTGGGGAGATGCTCATAACCACACGGTAGGTTCAAGCAGTAACAGCAGCAGTGACAGAGATGCTCCTATCCACACGGGATGCCATAAAAGTGGTAAAAACATCACAAAGCCAAAAATCTGAGGATAACATTCCTTGACTTTCTTTTCAGCTAGCAAGTGATTTTTTATTAGGACTAACAAACATCACATCGGTAAATACAGAAAATGTACTTTGGCAAAATCGCAAAAGTTGTAGCCTCCTTCACATAAGTCTGTAATCAGCTTTTGGTCATTCCCTCGGTTCACATTGGATGTTCTGATGTCATGGACGGACTAAAACTTGTGTCAACTGTGCCTACAGAAAAGTTAATCTCAAGACTAACAACCTGTTTGGAACTTGAGGAAAAGAAAGGAAAGGAAAAGGAAATTTTGAGGAAAGTGTGGAGGAAAATTTACTGTGATTTATTCTTTGTTTTGCTATTTTCTTCCCTATTTCCTCCCAAACCAAAGAAGGGAAAATAATTTTCCCTTTCTTTTTTTTCCCTAGGTTCCAAACAAACCCTTAAATAGAGGCTGCCAAACATAAAGCAGTAGCCAAACAAGCTTACTTATGTTTACTCATACATATAAATTTAATAATGTAAGTGGTATATAACTCGAAACGTAGGTTGAAGCAGTACCCAAACTGTTACTCGAACCGTAGGTTCCCTAAACAGTTATCACCGTAAGGCGTAGGTTGAAGCAGTAACTTGTTTAAGGAGGTTGAGGAAACTAGAATGAATATAGGTTGATCACACACACACAGAAAAACTAGAATGAATATAGAAAAGACAAGCTCCCCACCTCAAATAGTTCATCCGAAATGAGGCCCATCCCGTGTGCAAAGGGAACAAGAGCATTGCCATCAAACACATCGTCGGTAACTCCATTTCCCACCATATAACCCTGCGTGCAGTATTTACTATAAGTGATAAATCTAAAACTGTTAACCGCTGCTTCAGTAGATTTCTCGTAAAAAGGGGGGGTACCTTGAAGTTCAGAATGGGCCTCACACCGGCGTCGAGTCCTGTACAAGATCCAAATTTGAATATTATGCCTCAAACCCATTTCAGCACACATATACATGCCATAGAACAGAATAAGAACCTTTTACAACTTCATGAGCCAGAGTTGGCACATATATTCCAGCATATGACTCCCCAGAAATAAAAAATGGATTGGAGAGGAACTCTGGGTATAACTCGAACCACTACAAGATAACAAAAAGTTCCAAATAACGTTACCACATTAACATCCGCCAAAAGTTTCTACTACAATTTTACGTTTCCTTGTTTTTTTGTTTCAAATGGTGGTACCTTGAGGAGGAATGTATGTGAGTCGGAAGCAGTTTTCAGGTCACCAGTAACATAATCGGATTCATTTGCCGAGTAGGAAAATCCAACACCAGCAGGGGAGTCCAAATATATAATGTTGGAGACCTGCCAGCGCAAAGATCATCCATTAAGCAGCTAATTTAAGAAGTTCAGAAGATATTGAGTATTGATGTCTATTTAGACGAAAGAAGCATTCAAAACAAATCATAACCTTGGACCAGCTGTGTGGATTGAGATGTAGTTTGGGAAGGCTTCCCTTTGTCATTCCTGTTTCAAAGTTCATTCCAGTTTCAAAGTTGAACGGCCCTGCATGATACCATTCAAAGATTCCGTTTGCAGATCATTGGAACTAAGGACAAACTGAGTTGGTAACTGACAAATAAGTGCTGCAGATAGATGAAAGTCCTAACAGTACATGAGAGAATCATTTCTCACAAATTTCCAACATCCAAAACACTGAATCTAGCCCAATTACGCAGCTGAAGCGCGAAAATCAAAACCAAAGAGGAGGTATTCGCATCCAATTCCAATTGTCACAGCATTTGAATTGACAAATTGGTAAGAATTGCGGTCAGAACCATACCGAACATCAAGAATCCAGGGGAAGGATTTAACAAGGGAAAGGAAAATTATGGGGAAATTATATGAAATCCAGATTGGTGTAAATAAAATTAGCATATTCACTTTATCATATTCTTGCCTTTTCATTTACCTTCTCTTTTCCCTTCATAATTTCCTCTACAAATCCACAATCCAAACACACAGGCTTAATAGAAACATAAGTGCATAGTCTTCACCATTCACAATACATGCCAGTGATACCACAAAGAAGAGAGAGAAAAACAAGTAGTAGTATCTTTTTTATAACCCAGGTGTCCGTGCCCGCCTGAGATCAATCCCACCATCCACTATATGGAGAAAAACAAGAATCTTTACATAATACACATCAAAAATTGATTCAAAGTCGATACCGTGCTCATAGACAAATCCATCGAAGCTCGAGCACCCGGGCCCACCATTGAGCCAGAGAACCACTGGATCAGTCGAGGAATTTCTCTCAGAGAGAACGAAGTAATAGAAAAGTTTCTTCCCGTGAGCTTCATCTATGGTCACATACCTATAAACCCCATCTAAAATTAGAAAACAGTACCAGTAATAAAGGGATAAAGACCCACCACAACTGAAAATGACCATTTCCAATTAAAATCCAGTAAAGGGTATATGAGTAAGTGCAAAGAAAGATACCCAGAATAGTGTTCGGAAGGAAAAGTGCCATTAAAACCGGGAATCTGATCGACCAGTGCACCTTCAGGGACAGATTCAGTGAATTTAAAGCTGAGGATTACGTAAATTAGGGCTGCGTGGAGTAAATGGGGAATCTTGGTGTTGGACATATTTGTGGGCATGAATTCAGGTTTAGAAAGAGAGAACTGAGAGAGGGAGAGGTCTGTTGTCTTTGTCTCAATTATTAAGGTCCATCGATGGTGGGCGAAATATATAGGAGTGCGTGGAGTGATGGTTTTTGCTTACAAGACAAAACAGAGAGAGAGAGAGAGAGAGAGAGAGAGAGAGAGAGAGAGAGAGAACAATGGGGATGCTCCAACCAACAGAAAACAAGTGGGCACTCAAACAAAGCGAGAAAGTTCAGAAAAAAAACAAAGGAGGGAGGAATGATTCAATTTGACGGAACTAACGAAAAACGGTTTAAATGACAACCGAATTGTGAGACGACAGGTATTATGCGGTTTTACTCGTAATTGGAAGATGTGCCATGAGAAAAAAATTTACGGATTGGGAGATGTTGTTGAGCGGAGTGCTTGGCAATGGTGTCGAGCGGTCAATCTGACCGTTTATCTTGGCATGGATAGCTCGGATATAATTCGAGAGCGTAAAAATCTGAATTGTATGTTGCTCAGATTAAGATCTGAGTCGTCGATTGTCGAGATAAAGGACCGGATTAACCGCTTGGCACCTCAGGCAGCATCTCGGGGATGAAACTTGAAAAAGAAGTACTAGTACTAGAATAGAAGAGTAAAATAAGGAAAATCTTTATTTACAAAGATTTCGTAAATAAAGTTTACGGAGGTCAATCTCGACGTCCAAAAGTGTTTTGAACGATCTAGATTAAAGACAAACTATTGACAGTAAGAGATAGTGTATTTATTACCAATCAAAGATTAAAAACTCATCTCAATCGTTGATTACCGAAACGGACGGATGAGATTGTGCGTTTTCCGTAAACAATTTATTCACTGCTCTCTGTGAATAAATTTCTCTCGTTAAAAAAAAAAAAAAAGGGACCAAAAAAAAAGTAATTATAGGGAAAGTGTACTTTCCCTTTGTTTGGCCTATAAGAATTGTTTTACAAGGAAATGGAATGATAATCAAAATTGTAAGGAAAGGAAAAAAGAAAGAAATTTGGTATTTTACTATTTTACAATACTTTTATCAGATTCATTCAAATTACATGTCAAACAAAATAGAGAATTCTTTTTTTCGCTCTTTTCTCTTTGCTTTCTTAAGTCCGACAACAATTACTGTATTTGAAAATTCTAATGAGAAGTTGAGTCAAATTTGACAACTAATTGTATAAATAATAAAAATATTCCCATGTGGCAGCCGCCTTTGGGCCAGTCCACTACTTACGGTTGCCGTGGAAATGCGTCACCACTCACATTTTGTTGGCTTTGAGTGCATTAATAAGTATTCATATATAAGCAACCTATAGTGTAATGGAGATGTGAAGTCTTTTTTTAACTTTTTCTTTTTTTTAAAATAACCAGATGTTTAGGTCAGTTTGTACACACCTCGACTAATACGGAGACCTTGAAATTAACGACCGGCCAAACCTCCAGTGGCACCAAAGGTTTGAATGTTTGGCCGCCGTGAAATTCGGACAGACAAGGGGTTCCCGTAGTGCACCAATGCCCTACGAGAGTGTGGGGCACCTCGGTGTACTCAACTAGAATCATGTTATTGTGATCTGAACCGCTCAGTTTTGTAGAGTACGTTGAGTAGATCAATCAATTTTTTTCTTTTTAAATGATCAAATATCATTAGTTTATTGATCAAACAACATTAGTTATAAGAAAATGAACCGTTAGTATAATTCCCAGAATATACTGTGAGACAAATCTATCTTGACTATGTAGATATCTTTGTCCGATTGATTTCTTTTTATATACTCATAGTCTTCAACAACCCATCTACAAAAGGAACGGTTCAAATCGCGATGAAATTCCATGAACGGTTCAACCACTACAAACTGAACGGTACTTTAGATTGCGATGACGAAATTCCAGTTTGAATACATCGAGGTGTCCTACATCCTGTAGTGCATTACAGGAACCCTTGCACTATTCGTCTATTCGAATATGAGAGAGAGAGAGAGAGCGCGCGCGAGAGAGAGAACAACGGGCACGTGAAACGTGTGATGAAAGTGCAGGAGCAGCTCACCTGAGATAAGATTTTTTCTTTTTGGTTTGTTATTTCAGTTTTATCACTTTAGTCCAGAGTCATTCAAGAAAAGATAAGTATATAGTTAAGTCTTTTACTGGTTTTTGGGAAGGAATCTTGTAACCCACAGCTTTGAAGGAATACCACACGCCACATTAATCTGAGATTAATGAGTTGATCAATATCTTACTGATATTTGGAAAAGAATTTAGAATTTCATTGCCCCAAGTAAGTATATATTTTTGTTGTGAATTGTTTTATTTTCTATTTTTTACTTTTCAAATTTCTGCCGTCAAGAAGAATCGGAAGTATGTTCATTTTTCTTTTATTTAACAAAAGTACGCGAAAAGCATCCAAAATACAACAATTCCTGGGAAATTTGTGAGATTCATTCCCCTCCCAATGAATGCCATTGAAATCCTTTCATATTGTTTTCCCCTCCAACCAACGGCTATAAAAGTCCAATGATTCGCGCGGTTTGTACTCTGGAACAGTATGTCCGGATCCCTGCATCCACACAAATTACATAATTCAACAAAGAAAGCAAATGAAAAACAAATCCAAAGATCCATATGTTTAGTCTAGTTTGCCTGGTTGTTGTGTTACATGCAAGTTAACGTTTCCTATACCCCCAATAATTGGGGACTAAATAGGTTCTGTTGTTAATGTATGCAAGTTAACGTTTACTAACCTTGACAGTGAGGAAGGTGAGATTGTTGTCATAGCCTTGTAGGTATCTGCAACAGACAAGATACGTTTTAAAGAAAAGTTTCTGAGTTTTAGCGGGAGCCTTTTGCACTGGATGGAAAGCGATAACCGAATCCTGAACTTGCACACGCTCATCCAAACCGGCATCAAAAAGCGATCGGCCGACGCTGGGCGCAGTACAAGAACGAGACCCTCGCAGCCAGCCTATTTATCTATCTATCAAAGTAACAGTCTTACCCAGCAACTTGTCCATGAGAAGTCCAAGGCCTCCATTCGTCCACAATCTTGTATCCAACTGATCTAGTCCATGCTTCAGTCCCGGTGTATGGAACACCCATATCATGGTCTCCACTGCCACAAATGCAAATGTGCATCAATTAATCAGCTATTACCATGGTCGATCGCTCAAACCGTCTATATTAAACAAGAAGCAAGTAGATTCTTGCTTTCATAAACATCTGCACTAGCATATTGAAACAGTATTATAGAAAAAAATCTTATATACAATCCACAAAAATGACTCCAAATTCCCATTTCTACTACCTACCAAGTTCCGAAACTCAAGGATGGCTTGTTTGAATGTAATAACAAAAAAGCATCATAAGCTAGATTGGCCATTTTCCTTCTGAAATGACATAGCCTTAATATACCTTAGAACAACCTTTTTGTTACCGATCCATGAGATTTATGTACAAAAAACGGGGCAACCCCACGACGTTGGAAGATGATCCAATCTTTAGCAAAATAACCGAGATCTTCCTTTCCCAACCCATCCCAAGGACTGCCGATGGTAACAATTCATAAGGAATGTGCCGTTCAAAAACAAAAACAAATCATAAGGAATAAGGAAAATTTTGGTTTCTCACAGCCTATCCTATAATACCCCAAATAACTGCATGACTTTCCTTTCCCCTCCCATCCTAAGGATTGACAATGTCAACGATTTAAGCAATTACGCAAAAATGCAAAAGCTTGAGTAGCAAGTATCGTTTTAGAAGTTGATATACCTATATATGAGCGCCCGATATCCTCGGGAAGTGAGGTTCTTGTGGTACTTGATCATGCTTCCAGAATCAGGAGTGAATAGAATTCTGTCGGTACACAAGTCCCATCTTCCACTCACACTTTCCTAAAGCATTACTGGGATTATGATTCTGTATTCTTTTAAAGCATGCCGAGCTTGATATATTCAAATCTTACTTGTTCAGCATGAATTGCTTTCCGAACTGATACAGTGTTGAGCCACAAAGTTGCAATTTCATCATCCTGCTTATTGGAAATCAATAATGATAAATTTGTTTTAATTTTAACCGGGCCGTACTATATAATAACCATACCATGTACTCATTCCCAAAAGATGCCAGACATAAAAAATATAAAAAAAAAAGGTAAAAAAAGAGAATAGTAGCTTCGGTAACTTACAGTACATGGGACATGTTTGTTGTTGAGAATTTGTTGCCAAGTTGGAATGACTCCATCTCTTACCGGAGCCTTAAAAGGCCATGCACGGCCAAACATTCTTCTCCTCACAGGAAGGGGTCTTTCAGTCTCACCTAATTTCCTGAAGCTGGAAGCGGAAGGTAACTTTGGATTATCAATTATTGTATCTTCAGCGACAGTACCATGATAGCATGGTTCTAATATGTCGTACACGTTAAGGCCTGCGATGTCCTGCGAATTGTCATTATAGAAAGTGAATATCATATGTATGAAGTGAATGATGGAGTACATCGTAAGAATGTGCACTCCTGGCAAGTGAATTCTTACCCTGTCAACTTTCTCCAGCTTGTTTACACAGTTCTCACTTGCTGGATTATAGAAGTTTCCATGACAGTCGGCAGTAACTCCCTGCAGTATGCAACATGAGGAATCAGGAATTTACACCATTGTCTACATGCAGAGAAGTTCTGAAATTTTAGTCAGCTACTTGATATTTTGTGCACAGTTAAGGTTAAGGCCCTTGAGGGGCAAAATTTTCTCCCAGAGTGAATGTAAATGAGCGGCAGGTTCAAGCAGTAACAGCAGCAGTGAAAGAGATAGTCATATCCACACAGTATGGAATAAAAGTGGTAAAAACATCGCGAAGTCAAAATTCTGGGGAGAATTTTCCTCGACTTTCTTTTCGGCTAGTTAGTGATTTTTTATTAGGAGTGACAAAACATCAAATGGGTAGAAAGAAGAAAAATCCTACGGTGAAATCCCAAAGGTTGTAGGCTTTTAATCAGGTTTAAGTCATTCGATCCCTTGGTCCCCATTGGAAGTTCTGAAGTCATAATGAGACTAAAATTTGCGTCAAATGTTCCTTACAGAAAAGTTAATCTCAAGACTAAATAGAGGCTGTGAAACATGGAGCAGTACCCAAACAAGCTTAACTCTGTTTACTCATGTATAGATACAATGAATAGGAAACTTAATAAAGTTGGTACCAAAAGAAACAAAGCATCAAAATCTTTGAGTTCGAAGTACCTTGGGATATGTTATCTAAACAATTTATCACCATAGATCGAAGGTGTAAGTTGTTAAAGTAGGTTGATGAAACTAGCATGAATGATCTTGATAGAAAAGAAGCTCCCCAACCTCAAATAGGTCATCTGATATGAGGCCCATCCCATGTGCAAAGCTAACAAGAGAATTGCCATCAAACTCATCGTCAGTAACTCCATTTCCCACCATGTAACCCTGCAAGCAGTATCTATTCTAAGCAATAAAGCCTACACTTTGACCGCTGTTTTAGTACATTTCGCAAAGAAAAGGGGTACCTTGAAGTTCAGAATGGGCTTTACACCGGCGTCGATTCCTGCACAGGATCCAACAATAAAAGTTAGGCCTTATAGGCTTAAACCAGTTTCACAACACATAAATATCATAGAACAAAAGAAGAACCTTTTACAACTTCATGAGCCAGAGTTGGCACATATATTCCAGCATATGACTCCCCAGAAATAAAAAACGGATTGGAGAGGAACTCTGGGTATAACTCGAACCACTAACAAATAACAAAAAAATTCCAGATAACATGACCACATTTACATCCGCCAAAAAATTCTACATGTTTAGGTTTTCTTGTTTTGTTTCAAATGGTACCTTAAGGAGGAATTTATGTGAATCGGAAGCAGTTTTCAGGTCACCAGTAATATAGTCAGATTCATTTGCTGAGTAGGAAAATCCAACACCAGCGGGGGAGTCCAAATATATAATGTTGGAAACCTGCTGGGCAAGGGTCATTCATTTAGGAGCTCAGTTAAGAAGTATGGGAGATTTCAACGTCTATTTCAAATGAATTACCATTCAAAACAAATCATAACCTTGGACCAGCTGTAGGGATTGAGATGCAGTTTGGGAAGGTTTCCCTTTGGCTTCCCCTTTTCAAAATTGAACGGCCCTGCATAATATTATTTGAAGTTTCTGTTTACAATTTTTTGGAATTAAGTAATTAACAGAGAAATAAGTGCATTTGATAGATGAAAGTGGTAACAATACATCAAAACCTATCATTTTCCAAATTCCCCTCTAGTGTTGGTTATGCCAAAACCGTATAAAAGATTAAGAAATCCAGCATTGTTTATTACTTTATTTACGTGGTTTTACTTGGATCATGGACTAAAGGAAATAATTAGCTTATTCACTTTATCATGTTCTTGTCTTTTCATTTTCCTTCTCTTTTCCTAATTTCCTCCACAAATCCATGATCCAAACACAGCCTTAACAGAAACAAAATGTGTAACAAAAACAACATGCTGCTTTTTTTCTTATTGGCAAAAACAACATGCTGTTGTGCCGAAACACTTCAAACGTCTCCCGAGGACTCTTTCAACTCTGATTTTGACACAGTTCGAACCGGCGAACCTGTACTGCGGTATTGACTAGACAAAGCTCTAGGTGTGCTCAAAAGTGCGATTCAAGCACTTGGAATTTTGGGCAAATTTCACAGTGAGTGCTTATATGAACCCAAGTTCTGATAACAATTTGTTGTGTCTAAGGACACCCAGAACAATCACACACACGTACACAAACACAGCTACAAAAAGTTTTAAGTGGTTCAGCAAATTGCCAGCCCACAGACAGCGAATTTCAATGTATTTGAGGAGAATTAATACTAAGGGAAAGCAGTGAAAACTCGAACCCTAAACAAATCTGGTACAAAATTCTCTCCCACATAACCAATTCTCTCTCTTCATACTACATATTGTAGCTGCTCCATGGAGAGGAGAGAGAGCTCTTCCATCAATGTATATGTATGAAGGTGGGAGTTGAGGGTTTAGCCACCAATTGGTGGTTGGAAGATTGGAGCTGGAGCAAGGGCAGTTGCAGGATTTTAACTCAGCGGTGACAAAAATTTATAAAAAAAATTTGCATACAAAACAGTACATAAAATAACGATATTTAACATGGTTGCAAACTTATTGGGCCTAGTTTATTTCATTTTGTGGAGCTATATGATGTACTTTTCATTTACTCTGGCTTTGTTCGACTAATTTAAGTGCAGACAATATGAAAGAAATATCAAACTATACGCCAAAATCTACAAAATTTTAGTGTAGTTTTTTAACCATGGAGTTTGCTTGAACACCTAAAACATAAGTGGAGCCGCCCCTGAGTCGGAAGTTGGCTCAATCTGAGCCAATAAGTCAACACAGGCAAAATCTTCATTTTCCACGGTACGTCCCACAACGAAAATGAAAGAAAAGCAATAATCTTAACAATTACTATGCATCAATAATCTGAGGATGTGAAAATGATTGATTAAGAATTGGTACCGTGCTCATAGACGAACCCATCGAAGCTCGAGCACCCGGGGCCGCCATTGAGCCACAAAACCACTGGATCATTCGAGGGATCTCTTTCAGAAAGAACAAGGTAATAGAACAGTTTCTTTCCATGTGCTTCATCTATGGTCACATACCTACAAGCCCCACGTAAATAAGAAAGCAGTAGCAGTAAATGTAACAAAGGGATAAGGAACCACCACAGCTGAAAATGACCACTTGCAATTAAATCCACTAAAGGGTATGAGAGAGTGAATAGAGAGATACCCAGAATAGTGTTTGGAAGGAAAAGTGCCATTAAAACCAGGAACCTGAGTGACCAGTGCACCTTCAGGAACCGATTCAGTAAATTTGGAGACTAGGATAGTGGAAATTAGGGCTGCGTAAAATAGATGGGGAATCTTGGCCTTGGCCACGGCCATGTTTATGGGCGTGAATTCAGGTTTAGAGAGAGAGAATTGAGAGAGGGAGAGAGGTCTGTTGTCTTGTCTCAGTTGAGCTCCATCGGTGGGGGGCAATATATAAAATGGAGCTCCATTGGTGTTGGTGGGAACTGTGAAGGATTGTTTGGAGCCAATTATTTTTTAAATTCATTTCTGAAAGACGGTACTCCATTAAATTGTACACAGAGAGATTATAAAAGGTTTTAAACCAGGAATCTGAATGACCAGTGGACCTTCTGGGACCGATTGCGAGAATTTAAAAAGAGGGGAATCTTGGTCGTGGCCATTTTTTATTATGGGGAGGTCTGTTGTCTTGTCTCAGTTAAGCACACCATTGGTGATGAGCAATATGTGGAGTGATGGTGTTTGCTTAACAAGGCAAAACAGAGGAGAGAGAGAGAGAGAGAGAGAGAGAGAGAGAGAGAGAGAGAGAGAGAGCGCGGGGGGGTGCGCGCGCACCAATGGCGATGCTCCAACAGAAAACAAGAGCGGGCAACCAAAGGAAAAAGATGGAGAAAAAGGGAGGAGAAAGGAATGTTTTAATTCACAGCTCACTTTATTTGGGGAATACTTTTATATAGGTTTGCGTATTTTTTTTGTTTATAGTAATTTTTTTAATGTTTTAACAAATTTTTTTATTTTTTGAATAGAGGTACGCTATGTACATTTAAAAAGTATAAATAAGTAAAAAATTTGACAAAAAATCATTAAAAACGAAAAAACACGGATGACGAAACAGTCAATAATTTTGAAAAAAATATTTTTGAGTAGAGAACCAAACAAAATGACGTTTATGCAGATTTGGAAGATGAGGGCATGAAAAAGAAACTTATATGGTGTGTTTGGAACTCGAGAAAAGTGAGAGAAAAGAAGAGAGAAAAATGAGAGGGAGATTACGGTGTGCACAATTCTAGATTTTTCTATTTTCTTAATTCTTTCTCTTCAAACCAAATGATAGGAGATAAATTCTTTTAATTTTTCCCTCAATGATGAGATGATAATTTTTTTTTTTTGGGGTTTAAAAATAAGAATTTTTACGAACATATTGATTAACAAAAGTTACTAATGTAAATTATTTTAGGGATGTGATTTTGGCACTTCACTTATAGCCGGTAGCACTTCACTTCTTGTTTTGTAATCTCACATGATTAAGACACAAAGTGGAGTACCAGTGGCTAAAACTGAAGTGCCAAATTCAATTTCTATTACTTTAATAGATCTGGTGGAGTTTTCATATTTAAGAATAGTACGACGTGTTTAGACACACTTCACACTCACACTTACATCTTTTGGTGGGTCCCATACACACGGGAGTTATAAAGTGTGCAAACCCCAATGTGAATGTAAGTAGATTTTTGTGTATGTATTTGTGATTGTAGAATGATTAAAAGAAAGATCACCTTGCCTTAAATGGCAATGGCAATGGAATCTAGGACGAGATTCATACTCCCTCTGTCCCAATTCTTTTGTCCTTTTTAGAGTCCGTGCCACTTTTCAATTGATTATATCTTGCAATCGATAACATTTTAGGTGATTTTGAAAACACCAATTAAAAGATCTCATTGAAATCTATAAAACAAGATCCATATTGCATATAATCAATCTTACTCATTAAAAGTTATAATTAATTTTTTAACCGGTTAAGATAGGGCGAAAGACAATAGAATTGAGACAGAGGGAGTATTTGAGAAGGAATGTAAGTAACTGTCTCGTCCTTGCTTTTGTCCTTGAGATCAGATAAAGAAGAAATCATTTTAACTAACTCCCGTCGTAAATTTGGTTCAGTGGCGTTATCAACACCGATTCGTGGATCCAGGTGAGTCGATGCTTCCTGTTTCCTGACGACAATTTGGGCCAGCCCGTCCCAAGGAAAGGAGTTCGTTAATTGCAGAATCCGGTACCAGGTACCGGCCAATGGTAACATTTCGATATTTGTTTAACCTGATCCGACTCCTCTCGTACACTTCCCTCATTTATCCGCGTGTAACTACGTACTTCAATGTGAACCCATTAAAAGTTGGGAAAATGACGGTCAAAGACGTGTTTTGATACTTAATACCGGTCAAGGACATTTTCAGCATTAACAAATGTTCTCAGCATGTTCTTGACAGGTATAAATTATCTAAACACGTCCTGAGCCGTCATTTTCCCTTAAAAGTTTTTTGGGTAAATTAAACCACTATATAAAGCAAACAGCCACAAGCCAACAGAGAATACAATACAGACTCTGAAAATGTGTTCAAACAGTGAACACCATAAAAGGAAAAAAACCTCAAAGCCACCTAGTCCTACTTACAAAAGCAAGACAAAACAGGCTGGAAACAAACTAGGACCTGAAAATCCTAGAACCTAAGCCCCAAACAACAGACATCAATCTGGTTTCATCAGTACGCTGAAGGCCTCGCCAAGAACAGAGACAAGTTCGAACTTCTGCTACGATGTGAGAACTCAACAAAGGAGCAGGAAGAGATTTACCTTGAAATACTCTATTATTCCTTTCACGCCAAATCCAATAGATCGAAGCTGCCAACGAAAGCTTGTAAACTCTACATCGGATTGAGGCTCCACTCATACGAGAGCATACCCAGTCAATTTCCCCTGACAACCCCAAAGCTGATCGAGTAATATGATTCTTAGAGAGAACCACCTGCCAAACCTCCTTAGAATACGGGCATGAGAAAAATAAATGTTCATGAGTCTCTACGCCAGTTAGGCACAAGCTACAACCTGCAGTAGTCCCCAGCCCCCAACTACACATCCCTTAAAAGTTAAACAATGGTAAACAGAGCACCATCCTTTCATACAATTCCTCCATAAGTTTTTTCCTCCCAGACAAACTACCTGAGGAAAGCTCCAAGCATAGCTATGAAAAGTGCAACCAGAACTGTTCTGCTTGGTTTTGCAACAGATTGCCCACCAGAGAACTTGAATCTCTGAGCCTGGTCCCTGGAAAGAGAGAAAAAAAACAACAGGAACGGATTAGTATAGGTGTATAGATTAAGAAGATACGCGGAAACAGATTAGAAAAAACAACCCAGACTGTGTTCTGAAACAGGAAAACATTTTCCGGTGTGCATCGAAATGTTATCCCCGTTAGTACAGAAATTATTGTTCCTAGTTCTGAACAAATACTGAGCTTCATAGATGTATTCTCCATTGGAGCATAGGAACTCCGACATCCCAAGTCTGTCCAACAATGAGAAAACGTGAAGTGCAAATGCCAGCACGCTCACGTATATAGAAGACTATCCAAATTCATTCTACATAAAAGACTATCTCTCGAAAATTCAGTCAAGTAATTGAACCAAAACAGAATGTTCATGGAAACGTAACGGTGGCAATAGCTTACTTCTGTAAGGATGAGAGCAGGCCACAGTAGATGGTGTTTCCAGGCAACGGAATCTCAGTATCAACTTCGATCTCCGGATTCACCACGCTCACGTATACTTCTTGGCCCAGGTACCACGAGTCCAGGTTCTCCGCACGGAGATTCCAAATGCCAGCATTGTCAAGGTAAACTAAAATAGCAGTCCAAGCTCCAGGGAATACCTGCAGTCGTTTTGGAGATAAAAGTTCTTCGGTAAGATTGCATAGACCTCATATGAAGTAGATAAAAAATGAAGTTTCACTAACAGAAGACTTGAACAAGAAACAAGAAGAACATGAAATAAAAGACATCATAGAAAATCATAGTGCAGTTGAGCAGAGGAAATCAAAGTACTATCTTTCTTTTGCTATGAATCTAACTTCTTTGCGTAAAATTTCTTAATTCAACAACTTATTTCATACAAAAGCACTGAGAGTTAAGATATTATAGAAAAGATACCTGAGTAGTGGAGCGAGCAACGCCATCCCATTTGTTGTAAGTGCTTCTGCTGTTCTCTGTCCACACTCCGTAATCCATGCTATGATGCGAACAGGAAAGAGTTAAATAGGTACTTCTGCTATTAAGTATATGATTAGCGGGAGATGGAACGACATCAAACTAAGATCTTACCCCACAACAAAGAATGCATAGCCATCCATATGGTAGTTCTGAACAGATGAATCATTGTTTTGGAATATGATTTCAAAGAAACCTTTGTATGTGCCGTTAATGATAGATGTGTCAACTTTTGGAGGTCTGTTCATCAATCTATTAGGGAAATCAAGCTTGTAAACCCCAAGAACGTTGAATTGCTGAGCAAGCTTCAGAGGTGTTGAAGGTGCTAAATAAGAAATTCCATTAAGCATAGTACGCCATTTTCCATCGATGAGTTCTGCAGGTTTATTAAGGATCACAAACACTTCAGTCACAGTAATATCGCCATATTTGAATGACCCTTGTGGGTTTGGGCGAGCAGCACCAGCAGAAACATTCCATCTACAAATCAAAACAGTATCATGACAGTGTAACAATTGTCAGCAATGGACTAAAACAATAAATGGTAGACTAGCATTCATGGGAAATAAGTTAATAAATAAAGGGAACAATAAAAAATAAATAAAAAAAGCTTCCCTAGAAAGTTCTGACATAGCATCATTTACCTCCCATGCTTATGCATCAGTCACCTTCAGAAGACAAATGACTGAAAATCCCAGTTGTAGATTTGCACGGTGGGAGAATAATGATGTTACATCAAATCTCCAGGGTAGCCAGTAAGATTCTCAAGTAGACTTTTTTATATTACGCAAACAGAATACAAATTAACGACAACCTTATGGATCTTGCTTGATTCATTGAAAAATATGAGTCGAAATCATTAGGGGGATCTGGAAGAGGACCTGAAGCAGGCCCCTGAGAGTTGGAGTAGTGCAAGATAGCAACTCCTGTAGCTCTAGCCGAAGCAGATGAATTTACAAACCGGGAACTGGCAACGATGTAATAATCACTGGTGGCATTTTGATCCATTGTGACCAAGAATGAGAATGATTGACCCACATGAATATCCATGTTCGCATAGTTCTGCTGAACTGTATATGATCCTTCAGTCTCTACCAGAAGCAAGTTATGATTCTGGATTCTAAAATTCAAACTTGTGGAGATGCCAACATTATGTACCCGGAAGCGGTATGTTTTGCCTAATTTTGGTACAACAATTAATATTTAGTTATCCACTTAAGTGCTAAGAATTTAATCGATTTAGCATAAAAGATAAAAGAAAATGGCCACAGCAAAAATGCCTCCACGAGTGATGCTTTACAAGCTCCTAATGAAGTTCTTCCCAACATATACTTGAAAACAATTTACCAAAAAAGAAATTATTTGACAAGAACACTTAGATGCCCATGAAGAGTACAAATAATTTTATTACTATTCAGTAAACCCACAGAACTAAGGACCATCTACAGTCAAACCCACCCAAGAAAATTACCTGGTTCAACATTTATTATCTCGTAAGAGATACCATTAGGCACCAGTGACTCATCATAGCGATATGGACCTAGTCCGTTAAAGAGGACACCATCAGGAGCTCCAAGGCCAACCCCATCTTCAACATGCTTCCTTAGTTTCTGTTTCCCCAAAAGCATCGGTCAATAACAATCGTTAACGCTACTATTTACAAGAACCAATGAGGAGCAGACCGACTAAACATACATCATGACTCTTTATGTACCAGTCACTAATCAAGAGAGTGATATCCCCATCTGGATTTCCAAACGGTAGTGGTATGACGTCTCTGTTGTTGATGATTATTCCTCCATATCCACCAGCGGATCTTTGGAAGTTTAGAGAAGGAAAGTAAAAGAAACTCCCTATCTGGTCTTTAACCTGAAATTGATATGTCCAATTCCAGCCAGCAGGAATAGGACAATTAGTCCCTGAGACACCATCCTGCCATGAGTTTTTCCTCTGTTGTATGCCATTCCTGCAATTAGACTACTTTGAATTAACATCATCAAACATAATTACTTGCCACGTGTCAGCCTTTCACAGTAAACCTATACCATGTGAGAAGAAATGGCTCTTTGAGATTATTCTTGACATTGACAACAACATTCCAGTTTGTGGTGACATTGAGAATGGGTCCGGGAAATTGTCCTTCAATTCCAATCACCTAGAATTGTGGGTTAAATAGGCATCAGCAGACAAACCATTATCACTTGATGGTACAGAATTCATCAGCATAGAAACCTCGAAAAAAGAAGAAATCAAAGCTTCAGAGCATTAAAAGAGAAACCATAACTACAGTGGAAACTTCAACTGCAGTACAAGATATACAAGGATGGAGTAAAATGGTAATATTAGTGTTAAAGCATCCAACTCAGAACCAACTGGCAATGAGTGGAGAGGCCGCCAAGGCTCATATACTAGTTTTGAGGAGAAAATTAACCAATGTGGGACAACTCCAACACTCCCCCGCACGCACGACCCCCGACTTGCACATGGAGAGGTATACAAACGATCCATAACACATGGATCACAAAAACAACCATGCATTTATGGCACAAACAAGGGGGAACAAATTCTCCAAAATCCTAGCTTTGATACCATGTTAAAACATCCAACTTAAAATCAATTAAATGTGACTGGAGAGGCCCCCCAGGCTCATATACTAGTTTTGTAAGATAAAATTAACCGACGTAGGACAACTACAACAAGAACAATCATGATAAAAGAAGCTAATGTCAGCGTATTAGCCCAATGTATTATAATATAGGTTATATGGCAGCCAAAGATGCATTTCTCGTAGTAAAAGCAAATACTGAACAAGCACTAATGTCACAAATAAAACAGCAAATCAAACACGTTGAGAAAAGGCTTTAAAAATGATTTTATCTCCTACAAGTTACTTCTTAATGTTCTACGGCGCTCAAGGCTTGGAAAATTACTATTCCAAGAACTCCGAAGGCAAGAGTTGTAGCCTCTTGATGGGCAAGCCATAAATTGAAGCCTTGAGCCTTCTAGGAGCATATCATGCACCAATAGTAAAATTTCAAGTTTTCATATTTATGATTGCATCATTATGACACATCGGGCTCAAATATTGCTTAGCTGATTTATATCACCAACTATGACTATAACCAATAGGGATTCAAACTCTAGTCCTCATAGGCTACATTTGGGCATCTAATAAGGAGGAAAATGGAAATGCCATAGCTATACAATCCAATCCAATCCGTCCCCATCATTCTATTCTATCCTACGGTTGGGGTGGATCTATTCGAAATGGGTTTCATCGCATCAAAAATTTCCAACTCGTCACAAGCCAGCAGAGTCGTATATGTCAGTGACTAAGTCAGCTTAAATTGCCAACCATGACAATAACAACTAGGGATTCAAACTTCTAGTTATCATAGGCTACATTTGGGGTTCTAATAAGAAATAGCTATGATCCGTCCTCTCACCATATAAGAGGGGTTTTAAAATATTTCCCATCCTAGTCAATGGTTGGCATGGATCTAATGATCTACTGAGGTCTCAACCTTCATTCAGTCTAACACCGTGTTTGGAGTGGCAAGTGCACATTTCTTAAGGTATTTGTGAAATGCACAAGCACGAAACTTAGTTTTGCCGCAATGAGTTTTCATTCTCATTAAGGTTATTCTAAACTTTTAACATTGCCGCCTACCCTTCCATTGTCTCTCTTATACCACAATGTAAGAAATACCGCATAAATCAGGCCCGTCTGCACATGCCATTTGACCCATAATGTGGCACCACTTTCTCATGGCTGAACATTAGATATTCTTCAGAAATGAACTAGCACAGTAGCAAATACTTAACTTGCAAGTAGCCAAAGAGGGACTGGAGTAGTAATTTCAAAAGTACTTAAGACCAAATATAGATCGATCTTGCCTCCAGCATACAATTACCCGGAAATTACAGTGATTTTTCATTCGACATTTGCAGCCAAATACTACTCAGTGTACCTAATCACTCATTGGACCAAATACAATCACTTGCGTATCTAGTAATTATAATTTCGTAATACAGGGAAATTAAATGACTATATCTATATCAAGAGAGAGAATTTCGAGCAAGCAAGTAGATGTAGATAGAAATGCAGTGAGGGGAGAGAATACAGAACCTGTTGTTTAACCCCGAGTGGGGAGGCAGTCATGTAAGAGACCGTCCAATCGTAGAATACGTATGGATCTCCAGCTAAAGCAACTGTAAACAAGCCGATCAAGCAATGGAAGTAAAAGCAGCGGCGAGAAGTCCGTTGGACGGAGAGCATTGGATTAAGCTCTTGCTTCTTTGGAGACTCAGCTTCGAATGTGAACGCGGAGAGACTAGAGAGAGAGAGGTAGAGAATCACGAGAACGAGAGAGAGAGAGAGAGAGAGCAAGTTGCACTGCTGAGTGCTGAGGCGCCAGTTGGTGGGCCTCTATTTTCCATCACTGTACTGTAGAAATTGGAGCCACGTTGCTTTTGAAAATGGTACACACTACTACTAGTACCTTCTTTTTATTTTTTGATTTGATGAGAAAGGTGGTGTTTCACTTTTGTTAAAAGTTTTTTTTTTCAAATGAATGGTAATTTCAAGTTCAAAAATTATGTATTTACGCAAATAATTTTTCTACCAATATGGATCTTGTTTGATAGATCTCATTAAGATCTTTTAAACGGTGCAAAAAAATTTGAAAAAATATTTTTCATTTTCATTATATTTGAGTTTGAAATTTTCTTCGTTTGAAAAAAAAAGTACTTTTAACAAAAGTGAAACACCACCAAAATCTTTTTAACGGAGGTTTTCGTGAAAATTTATTTACGGAGGTGAATTGCGGCAGTCTAAAAATATTTTGAACGGTCCGAATATTTATGAAACTTTTTCCGGGAAGAATTTAGGGGAAGGATTACTCTTTTGGGTTCTTTTCAAAAAAATTTTTATTAGCATTTAGACCATCTAAAGCCAAAATAAACGACCGAAATCGCACAACTCCATGAAGGCGTGAATAAGAGATTCATGAAGCCTCCGTAAATAAAACCAACCTCTTTTTTGATAACCAGTTTTTCTACTAGTAGTATAAAATTAGTACTATAAAATTTTCCGGAGTAAATGGAACTTTGACTCTTATTAAAATAACACTAAAGATAGGTACATTACCTTTTTACACTACATAGTTACACTACATCTTATGTAGGACCTATTTTGGATCTCACAAAAATCCAAAAAAATACCGATAAATTTTAAAATATTATTTTATGGGGTTCTATAAAAAAATCAGCTAACGGATATCGGTAAGTATCATTTCTAGATTTGTGATGGCGAAACTGCGCAGTTGAGCAGTTTCATCCCTACGAATCAAGAAGTAATACTTGCCGATATCCGTTGGAACTGATTTTTTACAGGACCCCATAAAACAATATTTTAGAATTTATGGATATTTTTCTAAATTTTTATGGGACCTGAAATAGACCCCATATAAAATGTAGTGTAACGTATAGTGTAATTATGTAATGTATGTAGCATCTCTCTTAAAATAAATCGGCGATTCCGTTGGTTGGGTTATTTGATTGCGCGGTAATTGACCTCACCGAGCGGACACGGGTCTTGTAGTGCAGCGTCGGATTACAGCCCAGCTCAATCCGAAACCAAATACGCGGAGCTATCTATGACCTGGCAAGAAAACTTTCGAACTGGCAATCTAATACAGTAAGATAGACTTTGTTGCGGACACCGACCATCAAGTAAGGTTCACTTTGGATCCTGCACAGATAATTTGAATCATTTAATAATCTTTTTAATAAAAAACGAGTGAGCTTATGAAAAAATCAGCTCAATCTGATATGTAGACACTCGATCTAATCTTTCAATTTTTTTCATTCAGATCTGAATGAAAAATTGAAAGATTTGATCGAGCACCTATACATATCGGATTGAGCTGATTTTTCACGTGTTCACTCGATATTTTTAAGGAAAAAAAAAATTGAACGACTTGGATTATCTGTACAGAACCCGAATTGGGCCCTCGTTCTGGTATATGCACAATTGGTCTCCATTTTAGTCGGTATCCATAGCTTTTTCGTAATAAGATTGGCCACAAACGATTTGGACATTCGGGATAATTATTAAGCACACATAAAAAAGGAACCACAAAAACGAAAGCACATAAAAAGGTGAGAAAGTAATTGCACATGCTGACTTTTATACATGTTTGGTAGTAGTACTCGTGACAAGTAGGCAAAAAGGCTTCACTGTGGCTATAAATGGGTTTTGATCTACTAAGGCCTCGTTCCAGAACGCTTCTTAAAAAATAAGTACTTATTTTGCATCTTCATCTTAAAAGATAAGAAGGGGCATTCCACAACACTCAAATAACAAGTTTTTTTCACATTTTCAAACTCAAAAATAATGTAAATGAAAAAAAAAATTTAATTTTTTTTCACCGTATTAAAGATCTCAATGAGATCTATCAAACAAGATCCATTGTGATAAGAAAATTATTTGCGTAAACACATGATTTTTGAGGTTCAAGTTGTCTTATACAAAAATAAGACTGTTGCTACTAATATGGGCGCCGGCGGAGGGGCCGATCCGAGCCGTCCAAAAATTCTAAAAAAAAACCAAGGGGGCGTGCGCAGGAATCAACGGCGGCATCCGAGGTGTGTAAGGTGCTTGATCGTAGCACCATTTTTTCGTGTACAATCCATACTAATTTTCGTGTATATTATACACGAAAACGAGATGCTCCGATCAACCACCCTACACACCTCGGATGCCGTTGATTCCCGCGTTAGCCCCCTTGGTTTTTTTTTTTAGAATTTTTGGACGGCTCGGATCGGCCGTCCAGTGGCCGGAGACGGCTAGGCGCGGCCACCGGACAGGCGCGGCCACCGGACCGATTTCCGATCGCCGGCCCTCATGGAACCTATATAAATTCTTCCAAGCCTTCTTATTTTCAGGAACTCCCCTTCTTATTGGACAAAAAATAAGTTCTTATTTCGTTTCCGGAACGGAGCCTAATACAATCTCTAGATAACTATAAGATCATACCAATTTCAACATTCTTGATTTCTCGAAGAGTTCTAGCTAACAAATGAACAATTTCGATCATTAAAATAAGTTCAAAAAACACACACAAATCAAACGATCTTAACTGCACTTGGACGGGAGAGGGTCCAAGTACAATCAATTTGTCGAATGCTGCCTCACAAATTCAGGTCCAAAAGCTCTGCATCCCGTTTTGGCATTATTGTTGGCATTTAGCTTCATGAATAGCCAACAAATGTGATCCAGCTGTGCTTTTTAACGCTCCATAAATTTGCGTTGTCGTGGAGGTACCGACGGAAATTGTACATACAATGTACCGACGGTGTGTGGGGCTCACTTCTGGGTCCCATAAGGAATTATCTAAATTTGCTTAATTGAATGTGTGGTTGACCCAATTTCTACGTTTTGAAGGGCTACTCGAAAAACTATTTTAAAATTAATTAACGGTTTAGATTATCTATGTGAGATCCAAAAGTGGGCCCCATACGCCATCAGTATATTGTATGTACAATTTCCGTCGGTACCTAGTGGGACTCCATAAATTTCCCCCAGGAGGTGTGAATTTCCCTTTTCGTACTTTGAAAAAACAGGAACAACCATCAATAAAAGACTTATTAAAAAAAATATCAATAAAAGACTTATTAGATCCGCAGATTAAAAATACGAAATGTAAACTTGGAATTTAATTAGACGTAGACATAAATGATGACTTATTAGACCGATACAAGTGTTATTGGCTTTGTGAGCCGAATCGATCCAGTTGGAACAATTACAAGAATTATATGCAAACTCACTTTAACAATTGATGTAATGTCCCGGGTTTATACTTTGTAGTATTTTATATTTTATATATGATGATGTAAATGATCACTTCTATCGATTGGGGAGAAAAAAAAAAACTATAATCACCAATATAGTATTCCTTGTGCATAGTAAAAAGACTCAATTTAATCATTAATTCTCAAGTTCACCACAAAGTTAAAAGTATTTTGTTGGTTATTTTTTTTTCGAAAGGCAAAAGAAATTTCATTAATCACTGAAATTGTTACAAAGATTAATATGAACAAGGAATCATATCCCTAACTTGAAGCCCATCCGAGTCACAATGCTAAAAATAATCTTATACTCATCCGAAACCCAAACCCAAGTTTAGCAAGAAGCCAGACACGGAACACCCATTGGGCAACGCTCACAACTGTTGGGACAAACCCGCACACCTAATGGGTCAGACCCAAGAGAAAACAAAGAAACCAAAAGAAAAAGGGTGATTTACGGGCCGGTCCAATTTATGGACCTCTATTCCCACCAACTCCTATTCAAAACCAAAACACACTGCTATGGATTTCTCTAACTTTTATGCCAAAAACACCCCCTTCTTCTTCTCTCTCTATCTCTCTCTCTCATACTTCCTTCGTGGCAACACCTTCGTCATCTCTGTTGAGGTCCACACCGCCGGCTGCTTCAGCGACCCCCTCGTCGGCACCGTCCGCTTCCTCCTCAACAGCTGCCTCTCCGAAACCACACAAGCGTTCACCGTCATCCAGGTCCACCATCTCTCCGGCCGCTTTCCCCGCCGTCCAGATCTCATTGAAAAGAGTCGCCGGCGAAGGAAGAATGGGTTGGAGAAGAGCGAAAAGTCGTTTGGCAGTGAATCTGACAGGGCCGATTCGATGACGTCGTCGTCTTCATCGACTGCTGCTTAGTCGACAGCGTCCTCCCCAAATTCACAGGGCCTGTCCTTGTCGATCCTCCCCATCGAACGCCTCCGCATCTGGTTTTGTTATGGATTTTACGCAATCCTACAACGCCCCTACAGATCTTGAAACAATGGATCACAGAACAAAACAAACAAATACGTGCGTAATGAAAACTGGAAAGAAAAACGAGACACAAGATATACGAGGAAAACCTCAACGTGAGGAAAAACCACGGGAGCCACACCAGTCCACTATGAAATCGATCCAAGAGTACAAGTCTTCTCACAATCTCTCTGAGATGTGTTTTCTCTCGCCTCTCTCTTTTTCACGCTCAGAAAAAGTGATTACAATCGTCACCAAAACACGCAACCAGCCAAAAACCCTAAATACACTTTTAGGCTCTCGGTAGCGCTACAAGCCTTTTGCTGTAGCGCTACAGATACTAAAGCATTAGGTAGCGCTATACCAAAACCTTGGTAGCGCTACGGGACATTCTGTCCAAAACTTGATTTCTCCCTGCTAGGTTGTCTGCACCCCAACAGGTTTGTGTGTATCAAATGTACTTTCTAGTCTAGAATTATTGTTTCGACAAGTACGAAAAGTTACTCACAGTTATGGCTCGAATGTATCTTCTATCAACTAAATCTAGCATTTGAGATTTTGGAAGACTCTGAAGTACTTCAATATAAGCCTCTCAAGAGAAACAAAATAGTCGGTTTCACAAATGCTTATCCCATTTTACTTCAATTTGTGTGTAAAAATTTACCTGGATTTCAGCTTCCTCGCGAGAAACATCAGCATCTTTTCCACGAAGCTTGCGCAACATAGCTTCAAATTCTTTTTGTTTCTCTATCTTCGCCTGAGATTATAAACGATTTTTAGTCGATTTTTCTCATCAAATTTGCATTAGAACCGTATTTCGAAAAATTCCAATTGAAACCTTACCAGCCATTTAGGGGACTCCGGAATGAAGAACAAGCCCAAGAGTTTAAACAGAATTTGTGTTTGAATACAACAATTTTGTGTTTGACTGCGAATTTGTGTTTTACTGTGAATTTCACACTGCGAAAAAGTCACCGGCCGGAGGTGTTTGTCGGCTGGAAGTGGTTGTGCAATGGAGGTGGGAGGGGGTGGTTGCATTTAATGAAGCGTAAAAGAGTAATGTTCATATAAGATTATCCTTGAGTTCATCTTTAGTGAGAATTAAGTCTAAATTTTCTAGACCCACAGATAATTTATCCAAAGAAAGAACCCTGGTCAATAGCAACCACCACCACCCGAGCACCACCCGAGCCGTAATTAGCCCAGGCCCAAACGACAGCAGCAAGGAGACTGCCTGCCGGAAACTGCCCAACGAATGCGTTTCTTGTGGTATACGAGCAGCCCAGCAGGTGGAGGGACTCCTATGAATTTGCCAACTACTAGTAGTACTGTATTAGTTAAAAACAAGCTATAATGCGTTTCTTCTAGTATAGGAGTGCTAAAAAGCATGACTTTGCTTTGTTATAATGCTCGTTAATGGAGTCACACATTATTAGTGAAGAGTGCATGCACCGCAATTAAATCTTGTTTTCTCAAGTCTTGTAATGACATTTTGGTGATTGGTGGCAAATTGGCTGGCATTGCGATCGATATAAAATAAGAGCTTGGCCTCCGAAAGCATGAAAAAAAAAACACCTAAAGCGATCCAATTATTGGGAAGATACCAATTCACGCCATTGCTTCCCCGATCAATGTATTATAAAACAAAACACCATTTTTTGACAAAAATTATAAGAAAAAAAAAGATTGACACGTAATTGACAGCTCATTTGAGTTTGTCCCACATGATAACAAATCAAAGCTCAAAGTGTACTCTTAAAACTTCATACAGTATGTTTTTTATACTAATACATAAACAATCTATATACCAGTGGGCTTGTTTGGGAAGTTTTTTAGACGTTAGACCCATCTCGATCCGCACACCGGGATTTAAAGGGAAATTTATTGGACGGTTCTGTGGCGGTGGTGCCCCAAGATCACTCAATAATTTCGAGTTATAGTATACAAAGAGTGTGCTTGAAAATGCTGAGAAACATGAGTCCAAAACAAAAACAATAAGAGAGGAGGTGTCCACCTCACCACTTTGGGACAAATCATACTACCAAATATGCCACTACCTCCATAATTAGTGCTTCACTGAGCTACCTACTAGGCAATGGTTTTGGAGTAATTTATGCGCAGACAAAATTATCCCAATTATGATTACGATCACGCCAGCCTCACACTTCGGATCTTCCACATGCTTTCTCCCCCACCTGATCTCTCCATTATTTTTACATATATATATACAGACTCAATGACGGAACCAGGATTTTACTCTAACAGTGACGAAATGTATACTAAAAAAATCTAGTGATGGAAAGACTATATAAGTTGGGCATAATTTTTTTTTACATATAATAATTGCATTTTCTGAAATTTTTGTCGTGACGGTCGCCGCCACTAAACCTTTCTGGTCCCATCCTTGTGTAACAGACTGATAGTACATTGTTCATAATTGCTTGTGTATCTAATAAGTACTACTTTACATGCATGTCCAGCTGCATTTTTTGCTTGGTTTGTTTGTACGTGTATCTTTTCTGAATTTTAATGCTTAAACCGGCAACAACCCTTCTTCGGATCCACCTGTCAAACATCTCTCTCTCTCTCTCTCTCTCTCTCTCTCTCTCTCTCTCTCCAGTCTCTTCTTCTTTTTGGCTCCACAATCAGCGATGTTTTGTTTTGTTAAAAAATAAAAAATAAAAATCCAATAAAACAACTTGTTAAATTTTTTTTACTATAGTACGTATTAAAAAAAGTTTTGGACAGCCAAAATCAAACTCTTGTACCGATTTGTTCGTTTTGGGGTCTCAAAATTCTTGAGTACCATATCTTATACTCCCTCCGTTCCAAATTGAAAGTCTCTTATTTCATTTTTGGATGTTCCAAAATGATTGTCCATTTTCAAAAATAGAAATGGAAATTTGATAAAATTCCAAAAGTGCCCCTCTTATTTGAATACAAATGGTGCAAAATAGGTAGAATATAGGGGTAATGGTGGAAAGTAGGTGTAAGGATTACATGTCCCCTAAAAAAATTGAAATTCCAAAGAGGGACTCTCATTTAGGAACGGAGGGAGTAAATTTTTTCAATCTATCTCTCTTCACACGTTACTTTCAAAAACATTCTTTCAAAACACAAATCGAACGCGAGTGTCTACCCCGTGCAATACAAACACAAACCGCATGGAAGCCAGTTCCCATGTCAAACCATGTGCGATAAAAGCCCGCAGTAAATCCCGGTAGTATATATTTCCGTTTGACGAAAAAAAAAAAAAAAACCCGGTAGTATCTACTATCTTAGTCTGTTTTGTTGAACTCAGATGAGAACTGTTCAAAAGAGCCTTCTCATTCTTACACGTGTTCAATCGCTACTTGCTTCACCACGATACCAATTACTATACCCTGTCGTAGCGGATCAAGACGACCCCGCCCTCATCACCAATAATTGTGATATTTCTTCCCTGTATTCCCAATTTCTCGCTGTCAACAGCCACAGCAGTCTCCTTCCCCCTCCTCTTCTTCCACCTCTCTCTCTCTCTCTCTCTCTCTCTCTCTTTCCTCAATTTCCTTAAACCCTCCCCCATCATCCAGCTCTCTCTCTAAAACCACCAACCATTCAATCCCAAAAGCCCGCAGCTAACTCACCAAAGGGTCGTACGCTGTCACCGAGAAAAGAAAGAAACAAAGAAAGAACAGGACCCAAACATGCTTCCCCAATTTCTACTACTCTTTCTGGCAATTTCAGTATCGACCCACCTCTGTATTTCGTCGTCGGTATACGAGGTCCTCCGATCCAACGGCCTTCCCATGGGTCTGCTCCCAAACGGGGTCAACGACTTCCGTTTGGACGGCGACGGGAAATTCGTGGCGTATTTGGACCAAGAGTGTAATGCCAAGTACGAGAACGAGCTGCACTACGACCGGAACGTTTCGGGGTTCCTGTCCTACGGCCAGATCGCCAACCTGTCTGGGATTTCGGCTCAGGATTTGTTCCTCTGGTTCCCTGTGAAGGAAATCCGGGTGGATGTGCCCAGCTCAGGGTTGATTTACTTCGATGTGGGGGTGGTGTTCAAGCAGTTCTCTCTGTCCATGTTCGAGACGCCGAGGGATTGCACGGCTGTGCCGCCGCCGGAGGTTTTGGATGGTGGGTTCGTCGCTGGAATTGCGGCTAAGGTAATTAATTTACTAGGTTTTGGATTGTTGGCTAGTTTGTTTGGGTATTTTTGGTGTTTTGGTTATTGGCATGGGCGGCTCCACTATTACTTGAGGGGTTCAAAATATGTGCCAAAATTTTCATATTTTTCGACATGCGATTTCATTTTTCTTTAGTATTGTCCGCACTGGATGAGTATCACGAAGTCAAAATGAATCAAATCCACTTAAATTTATGAATAATTAGATAGTATAGCTCAAGAAACACAGTATCCAGGCCCAATAAATTTCTAACTACTATTGAAAACTTCAGTTTATGTAGAGTTTTGTATCCACAAAATTTTTCTATACGTTTTTGTCACTCAAATCCTGGAGCCACCCTTGGTTATTGGTATTGATTTGGTAAGATTGGGAACTTGGTTATGTGTTTGGAGTGAATTACGGGTTATGGGTTTTGCTTGGTTCGAAAGGATTAGATAGGTAACCCCAAATTGGGTCTTATCTTGTGGGTGTTGTTTGAGTTTTTCCAGTTGTTTACGTTTGTTTGTGTTATCTTTGATGTGGGTTTGAAGTTTCCTAATACGGAAGTCATGGTAGATGATATTTGTAAGGGGATATCTCTATGGTTTTGAAAATCTCAGTTTGAGAATCTAACAACGGCATATTTAGAGCTTGAAATAACTCAAATCATAAATCTTCTGTCTTGATTACTTTTGCAAAAAATTTGGATCCAGGAATAGAAGAATTTAAGACTTGTTCATTCATTGTGCTCATATTTATTTGGTTGATTGAATTTGTAGCCTTTACTTCGTTGATTTAAGTCCAGCTAAAAGCAGTTTCCTTTAGCAATGAGCCTAAGGTTGTTTGCTGCTTTTTACAGAGTCTACCTAGCAAGCTCCGATATGGACTCAATCGGTTTGATTCCCTGAGGGCTATTTCATAGGTTGGGAAGGTAAAAAAGGATGATTCAAGTTGCGAAGTAGTTCGATCACTACACGGAGTTCCCATTCGGTGTATGTACATGTATTCAGAGAGTCTTGTAGCAGGGTGTTATGCTTCATTTCAGTGTGCTTGCTTGCAGTTTTTTGTATAGTGCAGAGTCTGCAAATTAGCATACCAGCTCCTCTCAACATAACAATGGTGGTGAACTGGACTGAGAGGACAGCTGGCGGAAGAGAATATGGAAATCATCGGTGTCTCTATAACGGAAATAGACTGAGGCAGGAGCATCGGGTTAGAAGGGTTTTCCAGGTGATAAGTCTGCCAAAGTTTGTTTTGTATGTTGATTTCCTTGTGAATGTGAACAAAGTTATGGTCATTGTCGATTTTTGTAGTATACCTATTGGTCGACGAGATATACATATGTGATAAATGAATGAGAAATAAAAGGGATTTTGGAAATGTTTTCTACACGTTTGTTATCGTTTATTTTAGAGGAGTTGTTAGTTGTTACTGCTTACAACTATCGCCTCTATTTGCCATTGTCTTTTTTGAAACAGCTTTGCTATTCTCATCTAAGTTTTTAGTTTTGGAGAATTTGGCTATAAACTGATGGTTGATTGGTTGGGAAAAGATGAAACAAAGAAAGATGGTTGTTTCATTGCTATACTCACAAACTCACTTTCGAAGTCTGAATACTTTGTTTCCCTTATCAGACTTGTTACCTGCTGAAGAGTGAATGGTGATATAGCTATATGACCATGATTTTGGAAGAAAGATTTAGTGGTTGAACAAGAAGCCACTTTTGATAATCTTTTAATGATTGGCTGCTGTTAATATTTATTGGGTTGTGAAAGCGTTGGTTCGTATATAACCAACTCATTAAATGCTTTATCCTTCCTATTTGACGCTAGTTGCATGAATCTGTTGCTTCGCCACTCTTTCTCTTCTTTTAATTGTAAGAAAGTTTTTAATTTCTCTTTCTTATGTGTTTGATATAGAGAGAAAAACTTGGCAAGGGATTTAATCCTTATTCCACATATGGGCTGGACACTCTGTCAATAGCTTCAATATGATTTCTTTGCCAGTTTGTATGTGGTCTCAGTTTTTTTATTTAGCGCTACGTACCTTGTTTACTAAGAACAAATTTGTTGAAATATATCGTGACCACCTTGGCAATACAACTATATTCGGACTAGTGGTTTCCATGCTTTGGAAATAAAAGTGTTCAAGCATCCTTTTCAATAGGAGGATAGACAATTAGACATACATTCCCCATACTATATTACTATATGCTTCTCGGTCACAAGGATTTCAAACCCCATGTCCTAATTATGCATGACCTGAACCCAACCTAGGAAACGGATGCCTTGCGCCTAGACCGAGAGCTCACTGATTCCTATGATCAAACCCAAGACGACCTTCGGCTTTTTGGTAGACAGCCTTGGTCCCTTCCGGGGTGATATGAATGAAGTTTCTGATGTTTCTTTCATTGTTTGTGATCTTCAACCCCTATAGTGAGATCTCTGTCCAGGAGATTAAGCTATGAAGGTCACATTGCATTTGGATTCTTCATCCAATTGTTGCTTATCAAATCGATTCCGGTACTTTCACTTCAGCTCTGCACCATTTTTAGAGGTTGCTACCTACTAGAGGAGTGCCTACTAAGGAATTACTATCAGTCTGGGAAAGTGACTGATACAACTTTTGAGTTTTAGCACTTCTGTTAGTATTTGATCAAATGTTACTGTGTCGTAGAAAGACGTACTAATAAAGTTTGTCAACATAGCAGTCATTGTCTTCATTCATAACTTACAAGTTAAGAACTACTTATGTTCAAGGTTAATTGCAAGTTGCATTCGTATAATATGCAAATTTATGTTAAGGGATTAGGTGGGAAGAACTGTTGATCTTTTTGGGTGGCGATTTTCGCACGTCTTTTTCATTACAACAGTGCTAACCACACAAATAATAGTGCACAGATTGTGCATAGATTTTTTTTGTGGGGCCCACCATGGGTCCCACACAAACGATCTGAGTCATTCATTAAATGTAAAACATTTTTTCAAGGGTCTCCTCAAAAAAATCAGCTCAATCCGATACCTATAGTTGCTCAATCTAATAATCTAACTTTTCATTCAGATTTTTCGGATCATGAAAAGTTAGATGATTGGATCAAGCACCTATAGATATCGGATTGAGCTAATTTTTCACGCAGACCTTTGAAAAAATGTTTTGCATTTAATGAACAATTTGGATCGTTTGTGTGGGACCCGTGGTGGGCCCCACAACGCAATATGTGCACTATTTATCTGTGTAGACAGACTTACTGTTTTCAGTATCCGTTCTCTTTCTGTGTGTAATTTTTGGGTGCAAGATCTGTTCTCATTTGCTGTAATTTTTGGGTGCAAGATCTGTTCTCATTTGCAACTGAGGTGGACATCAAAATGGTAGGTGATGTAGGTTTACCTTATGTTTTAGTTAGGTAACTCTACTTACCTGCTAGTTATACTGTGGAAGTCTTTTCCTAATGCATATGGCCGGTAGTTCTAGTTTGTTATTTCGGGCCTTTTGTTTCATCCTTGTATTCTACTACAATTGAGTGCTGGAAATGAAAGCAACTTGATGTCCTGCTTTTGGATACATAGAAGAAGATTAAAAAAAGATACGGCTTTTGTCAGGGGGAGTGATTTTCACACTCTCCAAATTGTTAATTAACCGATTGCCCGTTTCGTCACCTGATACATACTCATTAGCCACCGATGGAAAGCCATTAAAGGGAAAGGGCATGCATTGCTGCAGTATGTGCAAGAGAGTGCAGATATAATATGTTCCCTTCTGTAGTAGTAGTAGTAGTAGTGTTTTGTGGAAAACTACAGGAGATTCTTTGTAAGTACTTTTTGACAAGTTATTGTTAGAGGGTTCAAATTTAAAAACTCAGAAACAACTTACAGTAAGCGTCCGGATTTTCGGCTCGGGGAGTGCACAAATCATTGGTCAAAACATAAGAGCATAATTTTATGGATTGTGAAATGCTTTTTTCCCTTTTTTTTCTTTGGTTCCTGTTGGATGGAATGATAACAAACCAAAAGGTGTCGAATAAACATAGGATTATGATTGAAAAAGGGAGGCAAACATATGATTTAATCAAAACCCGTGCAGTAAAAGAATGCATCGACAAGGGCAGCTGAGCTCCAATAAGCTTGTCTACGACCTGATATGATGGCGCAAATGGGTGGTTCTGTCGGGTTAATGGACTGTGAAAGTTGGGGGTGTTTTGCTGCTGAAATAAGGTGTTTGCTTATTGATTACAATTCACCTTTTAAGGTTGTGGGTGTACTCGGTGAATCTTCAATTTATAAAGAAATTTGGCAGCATCTCCCATTCCGAAAGAAAGACAACGTAATTAAATTCGCAGACGTGAAACTCTTTCCCTTGTTTACAAACCCTCCATAAATGGAAGATCTAAACATAATTGAGTTTGAGATTTTTTCTTCTTTTTAAGGATAAAATCAAAATGAAGACAAGGAGGAGAGTTGGAGATTCATTTTAAAGCTGTTTGTTTCATTGTTTGACTTTGGCAATGTATTGGTAGCAACGCAAAAGAAAAGCCTTTAAAAGAACCAAACCAAACCCACCAGTAAAGGGAAAAAAAATATTACTTGATTCTGGAATACCGCCACGTGGTGTTGCTCAAATCTTTTCTATCACACATTTGTATGGACTTTACCATTAAGTATTAAGTATGTGGCTTTCACACAAATATATAATTGAAAAGACCATTGGAGAACCCGAGTTCAGTTGATTCCTTTTTCTCACATCTGAATGGTGTGTATTCTCGTATTTATTATATCCGGTAATTTATTAAAAAATTGTGTTCATTGAATTGTGACTGATATATATTTTTATAATGAAACTAGTTTTTTTTTCTTTTCATATGATATACATGAGAGGGGATTAGCAGGATGTTAGAATGTTAGTCAACGGGAGGTTCAGAGACTATCCATAACCCTGAATCCCAAACGTGCTCTAGTGTTGACAAGGTACTGAAATCTAACATATTGAATCGAAACCATCTTGCACACCATCTCAATTTCGATATTAGAAATATTCAAAAGACTTGGGTAAAAAAAATTGATCTCTTCAAAATTCATACGAAAGACTCAAATTGGATGACAGAACGCAAATATAGAAAGGGAAAATGACGGCCAATGACGTATTTTGATAATTAATACTCGTCAAGGATATTTTCAGTATTAATAAATGTTCTTAATATGTCCTTAGCGGGTATTAATTATCAAAACAAGTCCTGAGCCGTCATTTTCCCAATATAGAATTAGGCTTCTCTGTTGTTTGTCTTTGGAATGCAGCGAACAGTCTGTATGATCTCAGCCCGTCCAAAACTATTATGATCGTTATTATTTTTGAAAGAATCTTTTCAAGAAGAGCAGTTTGTTAACTGAATAGTCTTTTTAAAATCCAAACTATTAATTTCCGAAATAAACGGTAAAAGATGAGACCGCAGTCCAATTGCAGAGAAACCGAATCCCAAATTGGAGTATATAGTACCACTAGTAACCAAGAGAAGGATCCAAGTCCAAATTCATTGACCAAAAGGCATAAACCACAAGCCCATGATGTGCAATCACTCCACACCGTCCATTTCTCACCGATATAAATACAAAATCAAAAATCCCATCATTTTTTTTAAATTTTTAATCATTTAACAAGGTCCGCAGGCAAAATCCCATCATTGTTTTTTATTTTCTTGGGGAAAATCCCAAAAGGTATTAATTCGTTATCCCTTCGTCTCCTCCACACTCTCCCCTCCTCCTCCTCCTCCACTTCTTTCCCTCCCCCACCCCTCGCCGGTGATAAAACCGAAACCTCCACCGGCGAGCCACCTCCTACCGCCCGCAACCCTATACTCTATAAAAAAAACAACTTCTCCGATGGCCTCGATTCCGTTCGTCTCCTCCGCGCCACCGCTCAAATCACTCCAAACCACCTCCGCACCAAACCTACTCCCCTCCAACTCTCTCACTCCTTCCTCCAATTCTCTCTCTAAAACCCTAACTCTAAAGTCCCGTTCCGTAACCGAGCTCTCGGGGAGGTCCGGCGGCGGCTCGCTGTGGGTGCTCGCTTGCTCGACGTCGGTGCCGTTCATCGGAAAAGTAGGGCTGCATAGGAGAGAAGGCAACTCGTCGTTGCTTTCCTTCGGCACGAACCCTAGCCACGTGTCGCAAGCAGGAGCGAAGTCCGACTCGTCGCAAATCCTGTCGGCGATGCTTCCGTTCGTCGTGGCGCTCACTGCCGTTGCCGCCCTCGCTCAGCCTTCGACTTTCACTTGGTGAGAATATATTTTCTGTCAGTCTTATTTGTCTTTTTCATTCAATTTGAGTCGATATTGCTTTCAATTGCTTGTGCTTGACCGTGAATTGTTTAATTCCATTGACTTTATGCAAGCTTTGTTGTACAGTAAGTTTTAAGTATTACTCCGTGTCTCCGTCGTAGGGCGGGAAACGATTCACCGAGCTGTTTGTGAGCAGCTCGAGTTCGAGGTTTTAAGCTCGTTTAATAAAAGAGCCGAGCTCAAGTTAAATGTAACTCGGCTCGATTATAGAAACTCGGACGGTTTGTAGAGGGTTGGGTCGTTTATAGAGGCTCGTGTAGTAAACGAACCAAAACTCAAACACCTCGATGTTAAATGAGCCAAGCTCGAGCTCGATTCTTTGGGCTCGACTGTTTGCAGCTCTAATTTAATTAGTCCTTATCAAGTGCCATATAATACAGTGCTTTCATTAATTGTTTAGAATAGTTACTCATGTTCCGTGCAATCTAAGCCGGAGACCTAAAATTTATGTTAGAATTATTTATTTCTTAATTAATTTACTTCAAAGTTTATTCCTTTTCAGTTCTATAAATAGTTTGAAATTTGTAGTAATGGAATCAGTGCGGGAGAATATTCGTCTTTGTGTATTTTTTTTAGTGAGCCTCAGTTTGATCTATTTAATTTACGGAATTTGATTCAAAAGATACATAATTTTGCTTTTGGAAATTGCTAAGTGCAGGGTATCAAAGGAATTGTACGCCCCTGCTCTTGGAGGGATCATGTTGTCGATCGGAATTAAACTATCCATTGACGATTTTGCTCTTGCATTTAAAAGGTCAAATCTCTTCCTAGCTTTTAAAACTCGATCTTCTTGCTTGAATGTGCTTTTAAATTCCTTTGAATTTCGTCTATCGCAGACCTCTACCTCTGTCTTTAGGGTTTGTGTCACAATATGCGGTGAAACCAGCTCTTGGTGTGTTGGTGGCAAGGGCATTCCACATGCCTCCGATGTTCTATGCTGGTTTCGTCCTCATGTCTTGCGTTGCTGGGGCTCAGCTATCCAGCTATGCTAGCTTCTTGAGCAAAGGGGACGTGGCCTTGAGCATTCTCTTGACCAGCTCAACCACCATTGCATCAGTTCTTGCTACTCCAATTTTAACTGGCCTTCTCATTGGGTCTGTTGTCCCGGTCGACGCAGTTGCCATGTCGAAATCAATTTTGCAGGTATTGGACAACTTAGGAAAGTATATGGTTGGATTGTGTGTGTGTGTGTGTTTTTTTTTTGATAAGTTGGATTGTGTCTTCTTGTATTGTTCTCTAATTGGTTTTCATTATAAATTTAATTTATGCACAGGTTGTTCTTGTTCCAATCACTCTCGGGCTAGTGCTAAATACTTATGCAAAACCTGTAGTAAACGTTCTTCAACCTGTGATGCCACTTGTTGCAATGGTTTGCACTTCGCTATGTATTGGTAGCCCTCTAGCTATTAATCAGAGCCAAATTCTTTCAGCCGAGGGTTTGCGATTGATTGGTCCTGTGTTGATATTTCATGCTGTGGCATTCGCCCTGGGATATTGGATCTCCAAACTTCCATTTTTGAGGTAATTTTCTTCTTGTTCATCCTCTCCTGATGCGAGATTGCATTAGTGTAACAAAGCTGCATTCTTTTTCTTTCTTTTTACGTATGGTGTTGGCAATGCCGACTGTTTCAAAGAATTGTTGAGATTTTAGACTGCAACCATTAGCAATAGGCCACATTGCGAAGGTGCATGCATGAATGCATGAGAATTATGTGTCATACATTGAAGAGAAGCCAATCCCTAATGTTTTCCCAGTGTCGGAATCAGGACAAGAGAAAATTGTTCATATATTCGGCGGGGTAGATGTTTGTACGGTCGTACCCGTTAGATACTTCCATCAATCTTTGATGAACTTCAGTGTATCTGAGCTCCTATCCATCATTGAGGCAGAACCCATGTGACACCATCTTGCCCCATGCCCCAGATTATGCCAGTCGAACATGAGTGGTTGGGACTTTTTGGAGTAATTTATAATCAGTACTAGTCCTCTGTTTTCACATGTGATTTTGACATTTTTGTTGTGGAGACGTGTCAGTGTGTCACTAGGAGTGTCTGGAGGGTTTTTATTGGGTAGGAATCTTTTGTTGTTTATCATAAATGTTCCCTGTTATTTGCTATAGTACTGCTACTACTTACCATTTAGACATCATACATCTGCTTGAGTGCTTTCCCAACTTTTTGGGTTTCTTTTATCTTGTGTCCTCTAACTTGCCACCTAATAACATCATGTGACATCACCTCATTTTTAGCTCTTCCATGTTGCCGTGACTATTTTATTGAATAGTGGTTGTGGGCCGTTTTCAACTACTAGATTCCCCTTTTTGGGCTGCACAACGGTTTAATTTTGTTGAGAGAAGATGGGTAGGCATCTCCTACGGCATGTTTTCCTCCCCCCCCCCCTCTTTTTTTTCTCAATCACCAGTCGTAACCTCCCCCAAATTCTCAAAACAGCCGGTATTGTTTGCTTGATTTCTCTTGTGAAACAAAACAGGTTTCATACCAAATTCTTGGAGGACCCATGTAGCTTTGCAAAAATTGAGTTCTGACTCCGAGCTTAGTTGATTCTGTTGCATGTGAAGATTGACATTTTATGTTTAAATCCTTCTAATAATTCTTTTGGAATTGTGACACAGGCAAAAAGAAGAGGCTTGCAGAACAATTTCATTGTGCACAGGAATGCAAAGTTCTACGTTGGCAGGGCTCCTTGCCACCCAATTCCTTGGGAGCAGTCAAGCGGTTCCCCCAGCTTGCTCAGTCGTTGCCATGGCCATCATGGGCCTCTGTCTTGCGTCTTTCTGGGGTAGTGGCTATCGGATCAGGGACCTACCTTCTCTTTTAATCCCACAAACTGGTTCTACAGTTGAGGCTTAGTGAAAGCAACATTTGGTTATCTCCTGGAGAACGACCCAGCTAATTTATTTTACACCTAGACCGGGGCGTCTGGAAAAATCTAATTTGTATTGTTAGAACTTAGAGTTGCCTTTTTAAAATACGCACAGCACAAGGAAGAGGTGAAAAGGTAAAAAGAGGGTAAGGCGGTTGTCGTTGGAAGCAGAGATGGTTGTACAGAGGTAGAGGAGCTCGTTTGTATGTACCTAATGGTATTTTGTTTACTAGACCTGAGGTATATGCAATACACAAGTTATACGGATGGAAGCAGAGATGGTTGTACAGGTAGATGTACCCTATATACTTCTCTCTTTGTACGTGAGCTCGGGCGTAAAAATGGTACTGTGGAGTGTGGTATTAGGTTTTTTTCCTTTGCCTCTAATATTCATAACAGAGTCACATTAAACCTGAAAATTCAAAAGTTGTTTGGGGAAAAGGAAAGGTTATAAGGAATTGACAAATATAGAACTCTCGCATGTACGATATTCAGAGCATTGCGGCATTGTATTTTCTACCGAGTAATGCTATCCGTGCGCGCGCACGCACATTGATGTGACATATGCAGAAAGTCTGCTTGCACAGCAAAATGTGCACAGTGATTGTGCACAGATCGCGGTGTGCACAATCGTGCATGGATCTCACACAAACGATCTAAGTTTTTCATTAGATGGAAAATATTTTTTCGAAGGTATCGGATTGAGGTGATTTTTTGCGGCAGCCTTTGGGAAAAAAATGTATTTCATCTGATGAACGGCTTGGATCGCTTGTATGGGACCCGGAGTGGGTTTCACACTGCGATCGCTGTGCACATTTGATGTGCAAGTAGTCGGTTTGAAAATTATGTACAACATCATTTTGTAAGATTATGGCTCCGTTTGTGTTGATGTAAAACGTTTTACAATGTAAAATGTTTTCCATGTAAATTTTTTTTGGGAAATGATTTTGCAAAAAATACATTTGTAGAGGAGTGGCGTAAACAAAAAAGAGAGTGGCAAAATCAACAGCCTTTTTTTTTTCCAGAAATTTTAAACTTCTATTTTTCGGTATTTGGTTGGCACTTAAAAAATGTTTTCAGAAATCGACAAAATAGTGTAGAGAGAGAGAGATGAAAACAAGAGAATTGAACGTGGGTCAGGACTTACAATCGAAGAAACTGAGCAGTGAGAATTGCAGTAAAAGGCAGCAGGTTCATTTCGGGAAAAAAACTTACGAAAGATTTAATGGAAAATGATTTATATGTAAAAATGTTTTTCCCATTTTTTATACAACTAAACACCGAAAAATATATAAAATATTTTACCGAAAAACATTTTACGCCCAAACACAGAGCCATGTGCATAATATTCTTACAAAAAGATGATGTTTTATTATGGACTTATCCCTTTAAACAAACAAATCAATGCGGCCTTATAGGAGAGCCCGGACAAACATGGTGGGCCTAGTGTACAAGGGGTAAAACAATTGGGCCTTGATTGGGCAAAATATAGAGCAAGTCCACTATTTGCTTTGCTTTACCACCTTTGATCAATGGACTTCATCGTCGCCAGTTCATACCCCTTCTTTTTTCTTTTTTTTGCCATAGCGATATACATCAGCGGGGGTGTTAGAGTAAAGGGTCTGCCCCCTGTGGGGCTCGAACCCAAGACCTTCCACAAAGGGGAGGCAATGACTTACCAACTGCACTAAGCAGTGGTTGTCAGTTCATACCCCTTTAACAACGGAAAATTATTATATTTGTTTCTGGATCACTAGATTCACCGCCACGTGATACTCAACCTCTAAAAGCTAAGGACGCATACAATCACACAACACGCTCTGACGCTCGCACAAACACTCACAATAGATATATATAGGGCCTACACCCACTTGATCTGTGCATGAAAAAACTTCTTGAAAGTAGTGCTTTCGTTAATTGGAGATGAAGCTGAAACAGGAGTCTCGAGTCGTGATTTCACATAGGCCTGCATTTAAGGTAAACTATTGGTGCTTAAGCTTAAAAATTTAAGTTATTCGTTTTAGGTGACCTACACAATTTTCCTAGTAATTAATAATTAGTAAAGTTTAAAGATTCTCTCCATCTACCCACACGTAGTCGTGGATTTGACAAAAGGTCGTTAGATTCTTACTTAGATTTTTGATAACCGGATATCCGGGTCAGCCTGCGCGCACCTCGACTAATTTCGGGACCCTGAAGGTAAGGACCATGCATAGCCACCGGTACAGTACTTGATCCCAGTTGCGCATGTTCGGACCGTTCGGTACTCCTGTACATCGGGATCGTCACTTTATGTAACCCGGTACTGCTATTTAAAACCAGACGTTGAACCTCATACAATTAAATCTTTGTATCCAAAATTTTGAGTTATGTACTCATTAGTTTAAATGTGTGTAATTTGGATTCATTAGTTTAAATTAATGTTAGTTTATTTTGGGTGTAATAAATCTATTCAATTATCTTTTTGCAGGATTCAAAATGTGGAAACTTTATATCCATCTCAAAACTAATTGGCAAACGAAACTCTGTGTGATTAAATGAGATAAATTTCTTTCAAAACTCTGTGTGATTTTTTTCCCAGGAAAACGAAATTCTTTTCCATTAAGTCATAAGCTTCTGGATGACAAATTAATATTGACGAACATTATACATTGAAGCATATATAGGGTGCAAAATTAATTACCAAAAAATCAACATGAGATGCAGTCATCACCTCTAAAATCTATGGTCCTGTTCGGTTTGGGTTTTGAGAATAGTTTTTTAGAGTAATATGAGTGGAGATAGATAAATAGAGAAAATTTATCGGAGACCGTACCCGGGGGTTTTGAAACCCCAAAACTTGTCCTCACTAAAGTTTTAGAATGTGTATATATGAAATAATAGTCTATAACAGTATGTAATATGTCCTGATCAATATCATTTTCCTAAATAAAGTGTTACTATTGCTGATTAAAAAAATGTCCTCGATATCTCAAGATCAACCGTGCACAAAAAAAAAAAAAAAAGAGGCATGTATAAACTTTTTAAAAAAGTAGTTGTAAAAAGGGAAATGATATTGGCACTCCAAAAATTAATACAGGCACTCCAAAAAACAAAGGAAAGTGGCTTTGGAGTTACACTGATTTTGGAGTGCCTGCATCAATTTTTGGAGTACCAATATCATTTCCCTTGTAAAAAATTTCAGGAAGTTTACCAGAAGCTAGCAAAAAAAAGATTCTTCTAAAATAGGAAAAACTAGCTAGATCTTCTTTTTTTCTTTTTTCGGTGCAGCGGAATTTCAGAAACTAGATCCTCTAATGTAGTTAGTTCTTTTCAAACTAAAGGGATAGAGTACTACTGATGAGAAAAGGATGGAAGAAATTAAATCCAAAGGGGTAGCTGTGGCCATAAGAGTTAGTAGTAAATTGAGACATTTTGCGTTCGGAACTTGGCGATCTTTAGGGGCCGAGACGCGAGAGAGAAAACTCTTGTGAATCCCCTAGTCACGGCGTGGATAGCCTGACTTTGATTGATTTTTTATTTTTCCATTATTTGCCAATTAAGAATTGATTGATTCAAATGCATGTGTCTCACCTTTAGATAGCACCTCCTATCTCCACCTGCACCACTAGTCCAAAATTCAGCACAGTTTTTCCCCATAATGGATCAAACAAAACAAAAGTACAAGGAATTAGAAAAATAAAAATAAAGTAATTAAGTAACTTAAAAGCAAGATAAAGGTAATTAATACAGATATTATTATTACAAACAAAAGAAATTACAAACCATATTCTCTGTACAAACAGTGAAATTCCCATCAGTTTCTCACAATCAGTCTAATTTACAACACTTTCTTGTAAGGATTGGTGCATAGCCTACTTATGATTTCTATACCCCCCCAGAACTCCTAATTTCCAGCCACGCCATCATAAAACACGAGTGTTCAAATCGTCTGTACCCATAAATGTCTCTACCGGTCTTCCAGTGTATTTTCAGTCGTTGAATCACATGAAAATCTTCACGTACCTCAAGATTCTCATTAAATCACATGGGAATCTACACCGGTGTAGACAATTTGTGGGTGCGAAAAATTTGAAGGTCATAAACAGTAAACACACCCCCTCCTTACCAAAAAAAAGAAGAAAAAAAAAAATCCACCTCTCTCTCTAGATCCGTTTTATTTGTATTGTATAAATGTACAACAGCACCAATCACGGCTATACATCGCGGTATCTGCATCCGTAACACAGTTATATAGGAGTACCAGACGATACTTTAGATAATTATCGGTATCAGAAGTCCAAAATCTCCATTATGTAATGACCGATAGAACTCCGGACTACCAATACTCTAAGGGTGCGTTTGGATTAAGTATTCTAAGGAATGGCCATTCCATTCCAACGTTGATTCCATCGAACCGAACATATCCTAAGTAGAGGTATTGCAGAAATCGACAATATTTCTCATGACCTGTACCTGGGTTGAAAGGCACTTCATGTAATGTGCAGTTTCATCCAGCAAGCTGTACAAATCCATGGCTTCTCCCCCCGGAACCAGCCTCCGAAGCTCCTTGGTTTTTCGATCACCACCGAACCCTAATTTTCCACCTCTTTTCCCCATGTGAACTGATCTCCTTCTCCTCACAACCCCACCACAGCTTCTCCTTCCTCTTCTCCTCGCCGAAAAACCCCGTGACCGGATCTTCCACAGCATCGCACGGCTCCAGACCCTCCTCGGCCCCACCGCAGCGGCCATGGACGCATCAGCAGCCAGCTTTACCTTCCGATATTGCCCTAGAGCCGACGGCTGTGATGACGTGGCGGTGCGTGATTTGTTCTTGCGCAGTCTTTTAAGGGCTCTTAGGAACCGATGAGTGAATCTAGTCTTGATGGAGTTAGGATTCATGGGTGAGAGCTGAGGAGTCATGAGGGAGCAAAAAAATTTAGGGTTTTTTTTGTGGAGGTTTGGACTGTTGGAATGTGAGAGAGAGAGAGAGAGATTTTCTTCTGACACAAAGGGGCCTCCGTCCTTCGCTCAGGAGGACAAATGGAAACCTTAGTTCTCTGACACCTTCTGACACACAGTATCTACTTGGAGAGAGAGAGAGAGAGAGAGAGAGAGAGAGAGAGAATTATGGGAACAAGCGTGTGAAGAGAATTTGGAGAAAAGGAGAATGGGAGAGGAAGGGATTGGAAATGGGCGGTGAGGAGAGAGAGAGAGAGAAAGAAAGAAAGAGAGGGAGGTGGGGGAATCAATCTTGAAGGGGGTGTTACTTGTTAGTACCTAGTATTATATAGGAAATGGTAGCTTAGATAGCAGTTTGCGTAATTTCAGCTGTCTAAAAGCGTTTTTAATGATTAATGTCTTGTTCTTTTTACTTTTCAAAAAATATTTTCCAAAAAATTTCTCATAAATTCTTCCTATTTTCAACATTTTTCTCTCTATCTCTCTCCACTTATTATCCCTACTATTTTTCAAAAAAAATTTCAAAACACAAACCAAACACAGCATAAATTTTGTTGAAAGATTCTTCGAAGAAATAACTTTTTTCCTGCAAAAAATTCTTTTAAAATATGAACCATCGATTATTGAGATGAATAAACAAGATGAGACTGCAGAGACTTTTCTCCCGTCCAATTGCAGAGAAGCCGGATCCTATTATACAAGTGAATGAATAATGTATCATGGGATTTGATAGTAAAGTATCATATTTCATTATTATTAGTAATTTTGGGAGGTGAAAAGTGTGGGGGATTGTGGGGCTGCAAAGGGCCAACCACCATATGATCGCACATGGTTCCATCACCCCAACTTGGCATTGGTGGGACCCACTCTCACATTCTGGTTCCATGTCTTTTGTTTTTTTCTGCCCGGAATGGCACAAGTGTTCACTTCATATTTAGGAAAATTCTTGTCTAGTGGGATTTTGCCATTTTGGACTAAAAACCCTAGGAATTTCATAGTTGTTAGTATTGGATTGTAACAAAGTGATTACACATCAAGTTGATGGCCTCTAGCCCAATTGGTACTTTTTAGGCTAACGGGGGAAGCTAGCTTAGAATTCACACCTTGTCAACTGCGAGATGATGCTTCCGTAGTGATTTATATTCCACGCTTCCCTTTTCTTCCCGTTTCTTTTCCCTTTCAATACAGGTGAGTGTAAATTCTTCCTAGCTACCGTGTGACAACAAATTAAGATTAATTATTCGATGCAATGGTACAACTGTTTGAGCTGACGTGGTATATGCCACACTCGTATTTATCGATCCAACGAGTTCGAGCACCTATATGTGTGTGTATATATATATATATATATATATATATATATATATATATATATATATATATATATATCATCTCGCTCCCCCGGCCCTCACATGCACCCAATTTCGCTCCTGCTTTGTGCAACTAAGCTTACCGTCCTATATTACAAATAATGGGAAAATCCGAAAAATTACAAGTGCGGTTGTGTTGAAAACTACCGGAGACAGCCGGCCGCGGCCGTCGGTACGATTTCGGTGTGCGCCGGTCGGTCCTCATATCTTTACTGCTTAATTTATCCAATCGATCATGTTGGTATTTTTTTTTTTAACAGAGAATAATGTTGTTATTGAGTTAGCAGCAGAAGGAGCTTTATTTTTCACATTACAAAAAAAAAAATGACTACTCTCATTTCAAAACCCTAAAACCTCAAGATAAATAAGCCAAGTTTAATCTAACCGCGGAATTCTAAAAGCAAACATTTCATCTATCTTCTGTGAAAACCCCAAGGGGCCGTTTGGCCAAATGGACATGAAAAAGTAACTAAAGGAGTTGTTCCCTAAGAGATCGCAAGTTGAATTAATTTCACGAAAGGCTGAACATTCTAAATCTTAAGGCCACTAGAAATTTGTCGATCTTGCCGTTAATTTTAGGGCCTCGGAATTAGTCGATGTGCGTGCAAACTGGTCCGAAAATCCGGTTATCAAAAAAAATATCTATCTTAACTCTGAAAATATCTATCGCGCGCATTGACCATAGCCCCAATTAGTTGTTGATATTTGTTTCAGAGTACTACTTTATACAAGAAAATGGTTGGTGTTAGTTGAGTGGTTATGGAAGGGCTTTCGTGTCAATAAAGCTTAATGGAGGATAAACCATTAATCCAGAATCTGATCTCTCTCTCATATCTCTACTCTTAAGCAAAAGCAACTTTACTTTAATTATGATGCTGAAACTTCATTAGACAAGAAAAGTCAAGACTTAAAAAAGTATATATATATGCTTGAAACTTTGTACTATCACAAAAAAAAAAAGACTTAATTATTAGGGATAGCCTTCTTCTTAGGCAGGTTTTAGATTAGTGCTCTTCGGCCTTATCTTGCTCTGTTCTGTGTTTTATCTTCGCTATGTCTCTGCGTTGGACCTTGCGTTTTTAGTTAATTGAATTTTCGACGTACCCGAAAGAAAAAAAATACTTAAATGTCTCAAAGCAGTAAATATTAATTTGGTCATGAATTTACCATAGTTTAATTGAATATCATCAACCCCTATGGTCTTATTTACTACTGTAATTAATACCCTAGAATTAATTCTTTACTCGCGATTATGATTGTGACATCTTCTGTTTCTAGAAGTTTAGATGAAATTAAAGCTTGGGAGAGATTTTTCAGTGCCGAGAAGGTATATCCCACGTGGTACCTGTTCGGAACATCCGAGCTGTCCGATACACTTTTGGACGGCTCGGATTGAAATCCTCTCTCTCCTCTCACCCCAACACTTTCTCTCTCCTTTTTTCTCTCCAAATCTGAGCCGTTAAAAAACGAAATGGACGACTCGGATGTGCGAGCGGGCACCACGTACTACCCGCTTGGACAATATCGTTCATCTTTTTAGCTAGGACAAATGATTCCGGTTTGCAGCTCATTAGATGGACTGTACCGTGCAATTGGCGAAATGTGGGCCCAAATCAAAATCATCTTGACGGATCTGATCAGTTCAGTAAGTTTTCTAGACAAACAATTGATTAGGTCAAGTGAATATAAGTAGTCGTGTGACCGAATGACATTTTTCTTCGAGCATGATCATTTTTGAATATATGTAACTGTTCGTTTTTTAATCTGAATTAACCGAACATGATTCAAGAGAATTGATATTCGCGCTCCAAGATTTACTGCAGGCGCTCCTTTTTTTGTTTTTACACTGTGATATTGCTGGCAACATCACAGTGTAAAAATAAAATGTACTGTGATGTTGCCAGCAATATCACAGTGTAAAAACAAAAAGGTAGAGCGCCTGCAGTAAATCTTGGAGCGCGAAAATCAGTTCCCATGATTCAATTATGCAACTTTTGACATTGACCATCACATGCAAATTTTGATTTTTTTTTCTCCTACCAAGTTAATTAACGACTCATATAATTAAAAAAGATAACATCTGCAACGACTCGTTTATACGTTGATCTTTGGATGAGCCAATTAATTAAAAAAAGTAAACTGAAGACAAGTTCTGTTAATCGACACATTGAAACTCACTCTATTTTAGATCTTAGATTAATTGGTGTAGGAAAAAAAAAAGTAAGAAAAGAAAATGAAGGTCATATGGTACATGCATTCCATCTAATCCTAATGTGTGTGTGTGTGTGAGAGAGAGAGAGAGAGAGAGATGCCTGACGTTGTCCCTGTCCCAAGCCCCTATGGCTTCCTCTCCACTATTTTTTCTCAATTACTTGGGCTGCTCACATAAACATTCCTTGGAACAATGTTTGCCTAAGCCCCCAAGGTAAGAACTCTTGGGAGAAAAACTTTTGATATAATCCATTATTTGATATCATGATCTTAATAATATCGGGCAAGTAATTAGCTAAAACATTAAGAGATACACTCTCGTAGCAGTGTGCATGTTTTTTTTTTTTTTTTTCTCGGCAAACAAAATATTTTATAAAACTCGATAGGGGTACATCGAGGGGATAAGGAAGTATCAGTGTGCATGTTGCAAGCTATATATATATATATATATATCCATCGGCTGATTTTCGACATGCATCATATTTTTAGTCGGATTTACAGCCACTACAACTGGTACTTGATAGTTTTGACCGATTTCAGTGGGCAATGATATACTTGAGAGCCACGGCCGATTTGGTGTATATTTTATACTAATAATTTACTAATAGAGTATTGCGAATACTTACGTACACAATATATGATGTCTTTGTATCTTTATTCTCATGCAATTTCAGTCGCAGAATCATATAAAAAAAGCATATACTTTTGTGAAATACTGCGGATGGGCCTATTGTTGAAATTGCATATGTACACACCTGCAGGTGGTATTGCCAAGGAGTTGAGTAACAGTGTGCATGAGATCAAAAAGTACTAATTAAGGAAAGAACCCATCACCAACCATATATGTAAGCCTTGCTTTCCTGTCTCGATCATGATTTAGTCAACATAATTAAGCACTCCTCCTTAGGATAGGGTACCATGACCTTAACACGACACGACACGACACGAGCTAGCTAGTTAGCGTAGTAATTAAGTCCTGATCAAGTCCCCATCAATTTTTATTATTACCAATTTAATACCACCGCACGTACGTTGAAGAATTTGTATATAGTGATCGGCTGAAACCCTAGCAAGGGTTTGGCCGAATCCTATGCGTCAAAATTCAGTGGGACATTGTGAATGACGCGGAATAATTCGTTCAACAGTCCTTATAGGGAAATTATGTCCGTTTGCGAGTCTTTCCTAAATCCTAATATGTTTGTATATACAGAGAGAAGCTTATTTACGGAGGAGTTGTAAATAAGTAAATCACGGAGACGTCAAATCACAGCCGTCCGTTCCGGCGTTTAACGGTCCGAATTTTAATGAAATTTTTCCGAGTAAGAGTTAAACTCTTGTCCGGAAAAGTTTGTTCAAAATTCGGACCGTCCAATACACTTTGGACGCGCGCGATGGTGCTCCGTAAACACTTTTTCACGGAAAATTCCGTAAAAAAGATTTTATCATATAAATATTTGTTTGAGCTGTTTTTTTTTTTTTTGTGTGTGCAGGTACCCTTAAAAACATGTTTTAAATAAGTTGAATGTCTCCGATTATTAGTGTGGGGCTCCGAACTATGAGGTCCACACACCTAAGGCTCTGTTCAGTTGTTGGGAGTTTTGTGTGAAAAATACATTCTTGAGAAAAGGGAGGTGAGTTGAAGTAAAGAAAAATAAATTTTTCTCTTCTGTCTTGAAGAGAATCTTGCGGAAAAACTAAAATTTCTTCATTTTGTTTTGCAAGAAAATGTTTTGCAATGGGAAAATTGGCATTTAGAAAGTTACAGAAAAATTGATTTTTCCATCATTTTTTATCCTTTCCGTGCAACTGAATGGGGCCTAAGGTTCACATAAGTTCTTACTAGAAGCTTACCATATACTCCGTATATAAGATAAGCGAGTCTTCCTAATACTAATTGTGACTGCCGATGATAAGGATCGTCTTCGCTAATTCAGCCACCTGCATGGCATGGCTGCATCACAATGTCATTTTAACGTACATTACGCTTGTCGATAATAGACCCTTCGTCTGATTGACAAGTACGTACTACTACTAATTTGTGGCTGAAAATACCTAGAGTCGATCGGCTCTAAGATCTTGATGGATAGCTCGATATAGAAAGGCAACGAATCACACTCGGAAAAAAAAAATCTGATAATTTTGTGATATATATCTTGCAAGTTGCAACTGAGGATAACGATGAGATCGGAGATATTAATACACGGCGGAATGGGAGATACTGGTCGTCGCCCGATGTTAAAGATAGTACTCGAGCAGCTATATACATCACTCCTCTATGTACTGCATGTGTTAATCTTCAATGAGAAAAACAGTCTTCATATATAGCCCCAAATGTTGGGCATAATCTTTGTCATCTTCTTCTTTTTGTCATTGAGAGAGAGATGAAGCAAGCTTTCATGGAAAGGATTACTACTATAATGCATGATAGTGTTAGCTTCAGAAACAAAACAAAAAAAAAAACCACCAAACCAACCAAACTCCGCCTGTGTCTTGCTTAGAGTTTTTTTTTTTTTTATAGCCGGTCTCAAGCCCAAATAAAGGAGGAGAGTTGTGCGTTAGGTAGCTGACAACCAGCACATAAAAACCTCATTAGAACACTATCACATGAATCTAATTTAAAAAGTAAAAAAGAAAAAAAAGGAGAAGAATGAATATTTTTTCCCAACCTAGCTCATAGGCTGAGGTCCCAAATCCCTCCCCTGCTCGGGGCTTAGTGACCTTAAACCCAGAGTAGTGGGTGATGCGATTAGGCTCTCAGAATAATACTAATCAATTGGCCATAAAACAATACATGCACATCGTCATTATATATATAGGTAATAAAAATGTATACATTGTATAAAAATACCATAAATGTGTATTCTGATTTGAATGGTTGCCTCTATCCAACTTTAACCACCGTCCGATAGACGTTTTAGAGCTTTAATTTAAAAGGCCATTGGCTACCTAGGTCGTAAAAAGGCCTCAATTAAAAGGCCGTTGGCTAGAACATAAAAAGTCTGAAAAGAACAAAATAACTATAAATGCAAATCAAATCACACACACGCATGGTTGAAGCTATATTATTAAGGGTGCCTTTCAATAGCAAAAGAAGAACATGGTAGGACCATTTTTTGCCTACTAAAAGTTGACAAACCACCAAAAGGCTTTTAAACTAAGACTCCTTAACGACCAAGGGGTTGGCCTGGTTGTCAAGTCCCGATTCCCAAGACTCTGGGGGTACTGTGCTCCCTCCTAACCTCTTAGGTGCTATAAACTCTTTGGTGGTTCGTCTATCCAGAGGTTTGGAGAGTGATAAAATTTATTGCTCAGAATTAGTTGAGGTGTGCGAAAGTTGGCCCGGACTGATCATAAAAAAACTAAGACACCTTAACTAATCTGACAATATTGTAGCTTATGTTTAGATAAGCCCACGTTATTATCCACGTACAATGCCACATGCTTGCATCTTCTTCGTAGGACCACTAATCTTAACTTGGCTCTCTCACAACAAAAATAAGACGGAATAAAAGAAAGAAAGAAAATGCTTTGTGAACTTGTGAGCTGTGACGAATCAGTAACTATCAGCACCAGATTTCAACCTTACTAATTAAAAACCAACACCCCCTGCCAATAAATAATTCGCGAATTACTACTTGATATCCAGCTCAATGGACCAACTAATTCGCGAATCAATCTCACTGGCAGTACTTTTCTTACATATAGGTTAGTAGCATCATAACTTGACGTATATTGCCGGGGGGGGTTTATTTTTTCTTCGGTACGTAGTATATGTAATTCCAACGTACATTGAAGAATTTTACGCTTTGTTTGGTTCTAGGATTTCTTGAGGAAAAGGGAAACGGATGGGAAAAGACAGAATCAAAACAAGAAACAAGTTGTCATCATTTTATAGTATTGATACAATCTTGAAGCTATTCACATATGCATCAGTTCCTCTACAAAATTTCCACAACACCCCCTGCCAATGTCATATTCTGTTCTTTCATTTGACAAACAAACCAAAAAGGGAAAGGAAAAAAAAAAAAAATCATACAACGAGAGATATGGTAGAACTTTGGAGAAAATTATCTCAAGTTCTGCAGAAAATCACCACCTATCTCTTCAACTTATCAATCTGTTGAAGATTCGGAAGCAGTGTCATCGATTGTCGAGTTTGAGGTTGTCTCTGATTGGCTACCACTCTCGGTATCTGAAGCTCCACATGGCCTTTCTTCTATTCGTTGTTTCAAGAACCAATACATGATACTTGCTGTCAATGTAAGAATCATCTTTTGATTTACCTGGTAAGAGTTAAGACAACCATCATGTAATCAGATATAATGATACGAATCAGAATACCAAGAAGATTTTCATGTCAGTGTTTGAGCTTGGAGTTGTAGCAGGATTTTCGGAGGGTAAAGAAAAGCTAAGGGAAAAAGAGAGAAAAACAACTTCACAGATCCTATCCATTTTCTTTTCCCTCCGGGACCTCCACAAATCCAATATACAAACACAGCGAAGAAGAACAAGAATTAGTTGCCATAATTTAGGAGAGTATTTGAGATCCAACAATGCATACTTTTTCCAAAAGTAAACTTTAACACCATAGAATGTAACTAACTAAACATCTAGCTGAATAGAAAGATCCTGCCGTTTTGAAGGATGTAAAATCAAGTTCCAAGTACTGCAGGGACTAACGGAAAAACAATGGAATCAAAGGGTAAAGACAAAGGGTTTTTGAAGTACCTCAGTTACGTCTTCAGGAAGTAAAAAGATTGAACAGCCAAGCTTCCTTGCAATACTTATAATGTATGTAGCATTCATCCTTTTCTCCTCCTCTAAATTGGCAAAATTCAAGACATTAAAGAGAATCAGTTACAAATGTGATAACTGTGACAACTTTCGATGTGTAATTGAGCTGACGATAAAGGCAATTAATTACAAGACAAAGGAGCATTCATATTATCCAGTTTTAAACAACATAAAAGTTTTAGGAAGACATACCGGTTTCTCCTTTCGTAACAAGACTCCAGTTAACAGCTCGAGGCTCTACAGCACTTAGTAGCTCAAGGAAGAAAATGCCGTTTGACAAACCCTTATCCTATAAAATGGAAGCAATTAGTAATCAGTTAGACTCAGAGACTATCATTGTAACAAATCTTTGAAGCCTTTTTCACCGGAGTCTATGGTGTCCAATTTCTAAGATGAGTAACATTCTTCCGAAACTTAGCAGTATTAGCTATGCCTAGTGTCATTTAGTTCATATATCCCCCATCACCCCACCCACCACCACACATATTCAAGAGAGCAAATATATGCACACTTCAATACCAGCAATGGGATCCAATTTCTAAGATGAGTAACATTCTTCCGAAACTTAGCAGTATTAGCTATGCCTAGTGTCATTTAGTTCATATATCCCCCATCACCCCACCCACCACCACACATATTCAAGAGAGCAAATATATGCACACTTCAATACCAGCAATGGGATTAAGCTTTATACACCAGGCTTAACACAAGAGAGGCCTTCAATTTAGACCAAAGTGACTAAAGTTATGGTTTGACGACAATGACAATTATTCAACTAGAGAAAAGCTTTCAATACTATACCTTAAAACTAGCCATATGACTCTGGCTTCCTGACATCTTCACTTTGGAGTTAGCCCACTCTAAAATGTCTGCATCTGTAAGCTCCTTACCATGGGAATGGAATCTCAGCAACTTTAGAAGTTGAAGCATGTTGTATCGCATCAGTTGCCACAAATAAGCTGAAAAGAAAGTTCAGTATCCTTGAATTTAGGTTACAAATACAAACTTCTTGTCTCACTGAAAAAGTTCCATACTCAAATGGAAAGTTTTGAACTCAAGGATTCATTAAACATGTCAAAGTTTACATTGCATGACAAATCCAGTATGCTAGTGATATACAGAACATACCCAATATCAATTTCTTGTTCCCTTGAACAATATCAGTCCCAGCGATATTTACAAGGGAAAACTTCAATTGTTTACCAATCTTGACAACTTGGTTGCAGTTCTCTACTTTTCTGAATGGCATTTTAATTGGAGGCCTAGATGCAACCTTCCAATTGACAATTCCTGGTGAAACCTTGTCAAGGGTCTGTAAGAGCACCCAACTGCAAATGCACAGATTACTTAAACAATTATGATAACATCAAGCAATACCATTTGTCACTAGCTAATAATAATATTCAGATTTGGACATCCTTCAAATTAGATTGAAACAGATATGAAATGTTCAACATTTTGCAATTTAAACAGTTTTCTACTTTTTCTACATAGTATTTACAACATGACACTGAAACTCAAACTTAAACCCAAAGTCACAATGACAAAGCACTGTTCAAGTTCTATTTCCTTTAATTTATTTGGGAAGAAGACCCATGGACGTTTACGATATAAAATTTGTAAGAATGCGGGAGTATAGTTTGTTGGTAACTCAGTATCTGACCCAATGACCGAATAATCCGGGAAACAATCCCACCATCGAGTAGGGGAAGTATAGTTGTGCAGCTTGTGCTCTATATCTCACAATGAAGGATACTCACCCGTTTCTAAGATCTTCAAATACATTATCAATATATGTTGAATGACCAAGGCTGTTAATCCAAAATCGAAATGCTTTCTCTTCTCTTGAGATCAGTGCATCATCCAGTGAGGTTTCAAGAAAAGAAATTTGCTTTATTTGGGTCGAGAGCCCATTCCTGCAGGTCAAAACTCATAGTTAGCAAACTTAGCCTATACTTCAACGCGAAATAGTAGGTGATGAAAAAGAAGCATAATTTATGTGTGCAACATCAAACTTTGAACTTGGAAGACTCTACATGGAAAATGTAATAATCTATAATGTTTATACATATAGTACTCAACAACACTCCCGCAGGGACAACATAAATCAAAATTGAAGATTGCAAGAGTACTGACTCTATTGACAAACATCTAAATCCCTACGTATATGAAGAAGGAAATCTGGAATGCATGATTTAGACTAGGATGGATAAATTATGGATCAATCCATTCCTTAAAAACGATATGTTTTTGACAATTTTAGTTTCATCAGCATAGAAACCAAGATCCCATTGATATTCTTGTATTGCAGGCTATGATTGATGAAGGAGATTGAAAAAGGCCAGAGGCAATAGAAGATAACCCTTTCCAACCAATGCATGAACATTGTATTCAACTTTGCAGACTTTTGAACTATTAGTAGTGCATATTTTGTGAGTTACATCTTGAAGCATCGTGGCTGGCAACAAAGAATGCTTAGACGAACAATAGATTTTCCTGCAGAAGCAAATAATCGAGGATCCATATATCTTTAAAAGTAGTTGGTGCAGGATGACATGCTTCAGAGAGATTTTGTAACCACCAAAGCATTTAAGTGTAAACATTTTCTATGCACATGAAAGAGGTAGAATCTCACCTACGCTGGAAGACATGTGCCACAAAAGCAAGGTTCAGATTTGGAGAACCTTCTACAATATCTCTTGCAGTCAAGTATCTCTTGCAACCCATCTTATCGGCATGTTCAAGAACTAACTTTGCTCTTTCTAATGTATCTTTAACAGCCAATGTAGATGGGTTATTGTGCTCAGGAGCAAGAATCTTTAAAAGGTGAGCATAAGCCTCTGCATCCTACAGGGAAAGCATTTTGTTTGCTCAAACAGTAAAATGCCAATAAAATTATCTATCTTCATGCTGAGCACATACTAAAACAGAGAACATCTAAAAGCTCAGTTTGATAACTTAAGGAACTGAACTACAGATACTGCCTGTAAAACAAATAAAGAACTACACGTAGAAATGAGCACAGCTGAAACTGTTTTCTTATTCCTGGATAAGAAACAGGAACATTGAGAGCCATTATTCAGAGTTTCAGAGATATAACCACGAATGGGAAGAGAGACATCAAACTGCAGACTTCTACAAGCACATCTTGGAAACTGATGCAAATCGGTTCTCCAATTTCGAAAAATTTACACAAACATGCAACAAAGAGACAAACAACGACTAAGAAATGGAAAAACCCTTTACTACTAATCCATAAATCTAGCAGAGATTTCAAAGACATCGAGTATAACTATCATAGTAAGTTATTATACAAGGATGATGGCATCTAGATGGGACTTAATTATAGTAAATGGCAAAGTTCCCGGACATCTGAAAAGAAAACAACTTCAGCCATGAGCTAAAACAAGTATTCTTTCGCTAAATTATACTAAGTGCAGTGGAAAAAAGAAAGAACAGAAACCAGAGGTAAAAGCCATTACGCATAATACCCTCGAGTCTCCAAAGAAAACCATGCAAAACTAGAAATAGTAGCGGCTGTAGCGCACATATCCTAGACTCAATTTCCACTCCTCTTAAAGACTTAGAGAAGAAAAAAATTAACCAAAAAACAAAAGACTGGGCTACTGAACACACATAATTAATTATAGTACTGGTCTGAATGGGAAATTGCCAATTGTCATCTAGAAACTAGCTGAAACCAACACCTCTTTAAATCATCATGAATTTCCAAAAACAGGAAATTGGGAACACGTCACTCTTCAATATTATACAAGTAACACTAATCAGTTCAACAAAAATTGCAGTTATATTAACTTACAACTACTTCACCTCAGCTCTCTTCTTTACCTTTATGTCAGAAGAGAAGTTTGTGATTGTTTTTGGGTATTCTGCTTTTTTCAGCTGAAAATTCATCCACCTCAGCAAAATCTTCTCTGGTGCCAAACTCATCAGCTCCTCCACATCCTGATATATTTATATAAAATAAGTGTACGCATAGTAATAAATCATCGCAAGGAAACCAAAGCTTCTAAAAAATCTCTTCACCTTACTATCATCAACCAACTGCACCAACTGTGGTGTTTTCCTTAAATTGAGGTCTGCCAATAATTGTATCTGAAATGAAAGCAGTTAGGAAGGTCAAAGGTTACACATTTATCGAATGGAATGCGAACGAATTAAGCACTCTATCAAACCAACCGATTTAGTCCCATAGAGCTTCATGGGATATCCAATTTGTAGAGGTTGAGGGTTGAAAAGCATAGAGACCAGCATCTAAAATTTGAGAAAGCAACTAGAAGAATCTTACCTTAATGATTTGCGATATCAATCCAAGCACAAGATGCCTCTGCAAACAAACAAACACGACATAATTCTGAGTACTAGAACTACTAAAAGCAATAAACAGATGTGACCAAAGATTCATCCATCAAGACCATGAAATAGATGACCATTCTCAAGAGCAACTTTCAAAGTAAGAAGGTTGATTCGACTTAAGCCCCAATAAGAAGGGATGATCTTTGAAGCCCATTGCAAGCTATGAAAATGAAATGCGAAAACCCAATCCAGGTGGCCCACATAGCCAGTTGACAAATTACGTTCAATAACTTCAATTAACCAATTGGGAAAACTGGCACAAAAAAGAAATCTCATGACAAGGCACTGGGCCACCAAATTCATTTTACATACATGCAACAAATAGTAAAATAGATCAGAAGTATAAGAGCCCCACGAGCTTGCACCACTAAAGTGAAGTATAATTCCTAGATCAGAGCAAGATGACCGAAGCGGTAATAAAAAGGATACTAACCAACCAAAATGAGCAGAACTAAAAGACATAATTCACCTTAAACTATGAAACTTTTAATCTGTTGCATGGATAGGTCATAGGCAACCCTTGTATTAAACGAGTTTCCACCAAGGTATCCTGCCTTAGGGAATAAAAAAAGAATATATTTCTTTGCAGGCCCCTCGTTTTAAATTCCCACGTACAATACACATTAGAAACTGAGGAATCCAAATCCAAAGTTTTAATGCTGCAAAATAACCATTTGTTTGCTTAGGGAGAGATTCCTAAGTGTCATTTGGTTTTAAATCAAAATGCCATGAAAGATCATCCCAACTCAAGCAGCGTATCAATAGCTTCAATGTGTAAGGAAGCATTCCTGTATGGGATTGCATGCGTACATACCCTTCCTTCTATGAAGTCCTGAGTCCCTATATTGACTACGGTACATCCAATGGCCTTGGCAGAGTTGAGGCAAAGAGTATGATTTTCATTCATTTCCCATGGATTTAGCACTCGCTTAGTATTGATGGCCCGTTCATCAATTGTACCGGGAACTGCCACGTTAATCAGCTTACTGCATCAAAGAGAAATGCTTGAAGTTAATAAGAAAACAAACTCAATATACATGCTCGCAGCATGTATGTATGCAAGTATGTACAGTACAGCCTAATTACTGATGATCACCATAAAAGAACTCCATCTTTCGCAATCTCAAAGACATCATTTGTTGAAGGGTCTATCGGAAGGTATCCCTTTAAAAACTCGTCTTCTGCGAGGTAGTTGTTGATATGTGAGACGTATGATGCCTTTTCGGATGCACTAATCGTGTGAAGCAGTGTAGAAGTTGGAGACTTGAGGAATGCAGATGAGTTCTTTGGCCCGCCCCCCAATCTTGCGCTTATATGAGCTTGGAGTTTCAAATAAACCTGCCATTATTAAAATGTTATGAACCAATTATACCACTCGTACAACAGATGGGATTGCACTCTTCCTTTGTTTCCAATAAAACAGAGGAAACTGAAAGCATTTCAAAATTAGAACAATCAACATAAAAAACGTAAACAGAAAACCACAAGAGTCGATTCCCAACGTAACTAAATATCCTATAGAGGGCGGGGCATCTCTACTCTATATTCAGGGGTTCGCTGGGTTAAAAATATGCATTTTTTTACACATATAATTTGTTTCTACGTACGAATAAACAGTAAATGAAAATCCACTTAAATTTGTGATTAAGTAGATAATATAGCTATGCAGAAAAAAATGTATCCTCCCATACCAAGTAAATTTTCAAACCAAAATAAATATTTTTTTACTTTCTATAGAGTTTTGCACACAAAAAGGTTTATGTATGTTTTTGTTACTGCTTTATTAGAATACTGGAGCTGAATTAATTTAGAAAGTAACTGAAATAATTGTAACTTAGCCTTCGTAATCCCTGAAGATGATACTCGGAATATTACTGCTATCTTTTCAGTAGTAGTAACTTTTTCGTTTTATTAATTATTTTTGGTACGATAAAACAACGATCAACAGCTCATGACGCTACATATATATCTAAATCAAAACAAACTCATTCACCGGAAATCCACATCTATCCAGACGAAGCTTTTAAGCTTTCACTTCAACTAAATAAATATCATCAGCTAACACGATGAAACTCACCCGAAGAAAGAGTTCGAAATCGACGTCGTCGTCCAATTTCTCGTACGAATCTCGGAGAATCGAGTCTCTCTCCTGCTCCGTGAGATTCTCTCCGACGTGCTTCAGCCTCGACATCTTCGCCGGCATCTCGGCGAGCGTGAGACGGCCATTCTCTCTCCTCATCGCAATGAACTGAGAGAAACAGAGTCGTCAATCGTACGGGATTCAGAAAAGCAGAGAAAAGAGATCGAGAATTTGGACACCGGAGAAGAATGCGAGCGAGGAGTTTGGGAGACTTACGTGAGATTTCAAGCTGCGGAGCTCGACCTGAGTGAACTGGTTCTGTAGCCATGGATCTGATACCAAGATCCCAACGTAACCGGCCATATTGCAATGGATTTTTTTTTCTGCTTCTCTCTCTCCTCTCTCACTCTCTCTCTCTCTCTCTCTCTCTCTGTGTATGGAGTAACTGATTCTCTCTCTCTCTCTCTCTGGAAACTGAAAGACACACACGCAGGTGAGGTTACCACTCTTTTCCTTCTCTTTCTTTTTGAAGTTTGCAGTACAACGGGAGGCCTAACACTGGGGACGGAGAAGAGCTGTCATAGTTTAAAGTTTGTTTCAGAATTCAAATTACTATGACCAAATTGTCCCTGTGACTAACCGCTATTATGCTAACCACTCTCTCTCTCTCTCTCTTACACAGAATCTTTTTGTACTGTGTTAACGGACACAAGCTCCTGTTGTTAAAACGAAAAGAGAATTTATAAATAATAATTCTAGGGACACACCCAAGCACACAGTGTGGTGGTAGAAGGATTGATTTATAAAATGTAACTCCCGAAATTTATAATGTCACTCCTTTAAGGAGTGGCAAAATCAATTTCATATAGAGATTGATAATATCACTCTCCAAATTGATAACTACACTTCCCTAAATTGATAACTACACTTCTCTTTGGGAGTGACATTATAAATTTGGGTAGTGGTATTATCAATGGCCAAGGAAAATTCTAGTTCCGGAAAAACATTGTTTCAATATCCAGAAAAAAAATGGTTGCTGATTTTGCCACTCCTTTTTTTGTTAACGCCACTCCCCTGTAAGTATATTTTTGCAGGGGAGTGGCATTAACAAAAAAAAAAGTGGCAAAATCATTTCCTAAAAAATATGCCCATATCACGAATGTGTATCAACATCCGTGAGATGAGTAGTACTATAAAAAAGTTTAACTTCTTTGGTTGTTTTTTGCGTACAAAATGCATGATTACCCAAAAAAGTTGGAGAAATTTGGAACGGAGAGTAGATATTCATTGTCTGGTGGGGAGCAATGAGCTCTTGCATGCCTTTGAAAAATAAGAGAAATATTTGTGGGCTGGAATTATATTGCCGGCCCACTTTGTTAAATTGACAAAAAGAAAAAATGAGTGAAAAGATTCTAATATTTGAGTATCTAAATTTTAAATTTGTGAATGCTACTGTACAATATAGTATAACTGTAAAAAGGGATCAAAGTAAGAAGGAAATTGTGATTTTAATGAGGTGCATGAGATACACATGACCTATTTGTGGGTCTGTTAATAAGGTCTGGAATTAAGTGAGGAAGTAGCTGGCGTATTTCAACACCTCCAACTGGGGTATTATTAAATTCTCACTTGCATCAGTTTGCCGACCATCACAATTGCATTTACTCCAATTCTCATTATGAACACCCATTTAAAAACCTCACTCAATGGAAGAAGAAGAAGAAGAAGAAGAAAAAAAAACACTTGTGACATTAACATACAAACAATTCTTTGCAAGGCATATCTGTGAGGTGAGAATCACCTCTGAAGTTACTTGTGTGATAGTTACTACTTACCCGTACTACTCTTAATGATTATGCAACAAAAAACATTAACTCTAATTTTTCATCACTTAAATGAGATGAGACTTTCACAAAATGCCTAAATTTAAATTTTGAAAAAACAAATATTGGAGAGAGAGGGAGGGGGGGGGATACATTTGAGTCTTGAACTATTCTTTGTAGAGATTAAATTCTTTCCACACGCGGTAGAAAATTCTACTTTTCCACCACCTCTTTTTTTGGTCCTACAGTGTGTTTATTGTTGATCTGAACCGTTCATCTTGTAGAACCCACATAATAGTGTACTCATGCAAAAAATAAACTTGATCAGATACCGATAGGAGTATCAAAAATTGAATTTTGCTTTATAAAATGGACAGTTTATCTTTATTATTATTGACAGAAATCAGATCGTCTATTTCATAAACCAAAATTCAAATTTTGATATATCGATCGACTTTCGATGAAGCTGATTTTTTGCATGGCAATACTATACTGCAAGTCTTATAATATGAACGGTTCAGATTACAATAATAGACGCTTAGTGGGGCCTGTGATGGACGGTGGTAAAAAAGTGGGGTTTTACACCGGCGATGGATAGAATTTATTCCCTTCTTTGTAAAAGCGGATCAAAAGAAAAAAACTATTCTCTATAGTAAAACAAAAGAAGTGTATATAGAGAAGGATAAAAGAGACATTTGGCCGATATCATTTTCTGTGTAATTTTAATCAGGCGGCTACAACTTCAATAAATAAATAAATAAAAGTAATCGGACAACACAGAGATGGTTTGTGATTGTCACCCTGAACATTTCAAAAAGCTATGTTATATTATACTGGAATACTAGATTTTCAGTCCTTAGGATATGAAAATAAAGTAAAATCGAAGCGACGTTTTGTGTGTGTGTGTGTGTGTTTAACATGGTGGCGTGATTCAAGTAACGAGAATCGTTCTCTCCATGTTTGAGCGGCAAGAAAATTATATTTAAAGAGTTGTGATAATAAGACAATAGAACTAATACGGAGTACTAAATTAAGCACAATATAGAAGTGTAACAGAACAACCACAACTTGGTATAGAAATAAATTAACTAACAATAAAAGACTCCTTTTATTTTCTGTATAGAGAGAAAGATAAAAGAAACATTTGCTAGATATCATTTTTTGTAAACTTTAATTGGACGGCTACAACTTTAAAAAAAAAAAGAGTTTGATCAGACAGCACAGAGATGGTTTTTGTTTGAATCCCTAAACATTTCAAAAAGTCCCGCTATCTTATTCTATTACTAGATTTTCAATACTCAAGATATGTTTTTTTTTTTTTTTGGTGATCCGAATACTCAAGATATGTAAATCAAGTAAAATTGAAGCGACGGTTTTTGTGTGTGTGTGTGTTTAACATGTGGCGTAACTGAAGGAATGCGAATCGTTCTCTCCATGTTTGAGCGGCAAGAAAATTATATTCAAAGTTTTGATAATGAGACAATAGAACTCCTAAATTAAGCACAATACAGAAGCGTAACAAAACAACCACAAAAATGATCTGATACAAAAATATTTAAAAAAAAAAAAAAAAAAACTCCTATGACAATTAATTGTTAGATTCGGCAAAATTTGATCCCGTGACCTCTCAATAAACAATGTACAAAGACGGCCGACGAATTACCACATCCCAACTAGATTTTTGATAGCTGGTGGACAATATGCTAAAAGATGACACCTTTCTTTTCTAATCTGAAAAAGATCACACCTCACGTGGAGTAATTCTCAGCCAAAAAAAAACAAGAGAGCATGGGGTACAGAGCATCGCTAAAGGCAGTAAGCTTGGCCCAGACCCAGGTAGAAGCTAAAAGATAGTTTGTACTAATCTTTTCTTCTTCTTTCTTCTTTTGGAACAACCAAGATGGTGTAAATTCTCAAATGCAAACGTGTAAAATCCAAGTCGATGGGATCGTATGTCTGTGTAGATACAGATGAACCTATATGTCTACAGATGAACCTATATGTCTACATATAGAAGCGGAGCTAACTACGACTATATTACGGGTGCAATCATGCCACCAATAATGCACCGGATCCCATCAGAACTATAAGTGCAGAATGTGCAACTTCATGTCCCAGCACCAACCTCATTAGCCGTTGGGTCCTCTGATGTCTACAACCGGGGTGAGAGCACATTGCAGGGATAAAAAGTAGGCCCGGCCAACACATGGGGCTGGCTTGTAACTTGACCTCCAATATGCTCATCATCATTGCTAGTGATTGGACATGGCAAAAGTATAAAATTTGATGCACATTTGGGTTTGATTTGCTTTATCATTAATTAAAGTTATATTCATGGGAAAAATTTCAAAAAAACATCTCTGAACTATCACTCCAATGTCCCATAAACCTCCAAATTTTAATAAATGTTAATTATATCTTTGAACTTTACAAGATATGATCAATTACACCCACGCTGTCTAATTTCCTTTAGTTGTAAACGGAGGATGCATACGCGTTTATCTTCACTCCCGCACGGAATGACACATGTCCAAAACCCCTACAACTCTTCTCTCTCTTAACTCATCTTCTCCGCCGAATTCCTACCAAACCATAAAAACATCCACCAATTGCATGTTTTGAGTAACACCACAATAATTGCTATTCAGTCTAATCGATTGGAGTATACAAGATTGAACACTAAAACGAGTGCATAAGCCTCAAATTACCAAAGGAAGGGGGGGAAATGGATCTTTAACCATACCCACAAAATTTCAGTGGGTTTGATTTTCCAATTTTGGGACAGAAAAGAGAGAAGAGGAGCAGAGGCCACCCACTGGATTCACTCACAAAAATTCCCTAATTTTGGATTCGATATCCCTAATTTTCACGATGATGAGATGGGGGGCAAGAAATTCTGAAGAGAGAGAACCACACTTTCATTGTTGGCCATACTGTTAGCGGGTGGTGGTTCTGTTGACAATGACGATGTGGTGGTGGCTATGAGAGAGAGAGAGAGAGAGAGCACCATATGTACTGGTTATACAAAACAATTTTTCCTGGGTGAGAGGGGGTGAAGACAAACGCGTAAGCATCCTCCGTTTACAACTTAACGGAATTAGACGGCACGGGTGTAATTGATAAACTGGTATAGTTCAACGGTGTAATTAATATTTATTGAAGTTTGGAGGTCTATGAGACAATGGAGTGATAGTTCAGAGATTTTTTTGAAAATTTCCCGATATTCATTACAAATAAATCCACAAGACTTCCAAAACTACAAACCAGACCAAATCCGAATTCACGATCACAACCTTTCTCTTTTTCTTGGGTATAGGAATTTGCTTTGTCATGCATAAGACTACAAATAAAATTCTATACAGGTAACAATTGATGGGAAGGGTAATGACATTCCGAAACATGGAAGTACCAAAAGAATTATCGCCCTTGAATCACAAAGCAAAATTGGGTGTGTGAACTTACTGCAGCATTCGGCGCCCACCGCAGGATAACTAGAATGCTATCTCTTGAAGAATTTGAAGCGTCTTCCGATGAACCTGGACCAAAAGATCAACAAAAGATTCAAAACAATTTAAGTTACTGCAATGAGAACTCTAGGTGCCAAAACCAATGATCATTTTCGCTTGAACCATGAATACTTCCATTGCAAGAGAAGCGACCAGAAAACTTTCTAATGAAGTTATAAGACCTGCTTCTTAACCCCAAGGGGTTGGCCTAATGGTCTAGACTTGGGACTTAGGGGTTTGCTCCTTCCTAAAATCTCAGGTTCAAAATCTCTCAGGTGCTATCAACTAATTTGGAGCAAGTCCATACGGAGCTTTGCTTCGGTCTCTCCGCAAGTGGGAGGTGGGATTGAGCCCCCAAGGACTAGTCGAGGTGCGCAAAAGCTGGCCCCGGACACCCAAGTTATAAAAAAAAAATAAGACCTGCTTCTTTTGAATCATTTTGCATTCGTAGTAAGTTACCCAAAACAAACACCCAATAGAGAGCGACAGAGAGGGCCAGAAATTACCCATTCAAGATGCTGCGCTGTGATGCCAGAGATATTTCCTGCATATATGCCGCCTAAGACCTGATAATTCCCCACACACAGACAAAGGTGTATCTCAGAGAGTGACTAAATCATATTCGTCTTCTTCAGTAGAAAGAGATTTTTACAAGATGCTAGTGAGATGATCACCACAATGCACACACGAGAACAAGGGCATCCGTGATTTTTCGATTAAATTCAAGGAAGTCAACAATTTTCAAATTTGCATCCTTTCACAAACAATAATTGCTAGCTGTGAGCATACTTGAAAGCGATTAGTACCTTAGAAACAGTCTCGAGAAACATGCCAGGCCGCACAGGTAATGGTTTACGCCCACTAACACTACCCTGAGAATCACAACTATAGAGTCAACATAACAACACCAGCCATTACTCTCATTCATCTAGCTTGCATTGTTTTTATTTTTTTTGTGCATAGTGTTTTTATCCCCAAAAAAAAAAAAAGGCTTCTGTCCAAGGTAATCGAACTCACCCTTCCTGCAATTCCGCTTGAAAAATCAGCAGCATTTTCCTTGTCAGTGCTGGAATTGTCTGCACCTTCGTCTTTTCCTTGCATCACATTCTTTATCATCTCCTCTACAGTTTTCCCTGGCTTCAGAGCCACAAGCTTGGTCAAAAAGTTGACCTGCATCGATCAAAATTACTAACGGATTAATGACTTAGTTGCAGTAGCAAGCATGCTTGTCCTTGGAGGAAAATGGAAAGCACCATTCACTGGTATATGGTGGGGCAGTTTTTAGTATGACAATAAGAGAAATAACTTATTTAGGCCAACAATTAGCCTGGCATTTTCCTTCTGATTCATGATTTTAAATCTCCAGACATGTACTGACCTCTGATTCAGGAAGCGTAGTTAAACCACGGTCATTTCTTTCATCTAGCATTCCACCTCCCATCAAATTCCTAGCCTCCTCTCTGATTAAAACAAGCCTTGCGAGTAGCTTTCTATCAGGAACCACAGGCCGAGATTCCATAGTCTGAAAAGGATTATGAATCCACAATAATTTAAGGAAAAATCATTATGGACTGTTATATACAATACACAACTCATTAGAACCATTGGTATATCACTGATGCGAATCATAAGATAAAAAACAAGAATAGTCGTAGAGGGTTAGTAAAATCAGAATAAGCTGCCCGATTCTTGGTCAATATGAGCAAAATTGGAATGCCAGTTGGGAACCAAGTTATTTAAGTTTTCGGACTTTGAGGTACACCCAGAATCATATAACTAAAAACTACTGGTCCATAACGAAGATCAAGTCAGGAAATTAGGTCCCACACTGTTTTCTAAGTGGAAATCTATATTACTGAAATGACGCAGAACTGCACTATTCAGTTTCAGTTGATTCCTTTTTTTGGGTAAGTTTTCAGCTGATTCCTTGTTACGCTATAAACCAAAAAAGAAAAAGAAAAATATCCTTCTAGCATACAAAATACAAATATGAACGGTTATTGGGACAAAATACTGATATAGTTAGCTGCAGTTCAACAACATCAGCATCGGTCATGGAGTTAATATCTTGGATACTCTCAGCTTTTTTTCCTTTTTTTTTTTCTCGGCCAGCTTTTTGTCCTATTGAGAATGAGTGTCGTGTTAAGGGTGTAATCATGTAATTCCATTTGGGTTGAGAGTAGGTCTAATGTGGCAAACAAGGAACTCTTATAGAAGTGTCTTCAGCTTCCTTCCACATAGAAGAGACCTTGAGGTAATCTCAAACCATTTTGAAAACCCTGCTTCAATATTGATCACTTTGCCAACTACACACAAGTATCACAAATACAAGTTGTCTTCTTGACTACAACAAAAAGGTGAGTTCTGTTCTGTCTTCTATAGACTAACTAGATTCTGTAATAAATCTCCCCCGAAATGGTTTTAATGCTGCAACTGGCAACCAAGGAATACATTTTAAGCAAAACATTTGAATAAAAACTGTGCAGTCCCCTTTCAACAGTGCAGAAACTGGAGTGTTGCGAGTGCATAATTTTCCTCTAATAAGAAATATGACTAGAGGAAAATGATTATAGATGCCTTAAAATGTTTGCGACATTTACTTTGCGATTGTGCAATACACCTATCACGGAATTGTGAAGTCCCAACCCAAACTTGGGTTTTTTCACAAACTCGAGAAATACATCCTATGAATCCATGTGAGGATTATCATTACTCAAACCCAACAATCCCTTGTACTTCCTTATGAAGACAATGAGAAGCTTCTTCAATCCTATCATAATATATGTTGCATTTTTTGTGAATATTTAGCCTTCGCATTTGAAACTGAGGGTTTTCTTAACAATGAAGAAAAACTTTCTAAAATAAGAGAGATTTTCAAACAGAGATTATACGTCCAGATGCTTCATCAAATCAAAAAATTGTACAGCAACCCATTTAGGCGGCTTTCGAATAATTACCTCCAATATATCATCAGCCTGGTTGGCTATATCATTTAAATTTGCTCCTGGAAGATGAACCTTCGTGCCATTCTCACCTTGGAATACACCACCACCTGCAGCAACTCGCCGAAGTAATTCATGCCTGCTGTCTTTCTGGGGAGTTCTACAGAGAAGGCCAACCACTTGAACCTAGGAGACATATCACAAGGAAAAATGTATATATTTAACAAAATGCAAGGATTGCAAAACCCCTTATCACTAAATCTAGTATATCATGTATTTGAGTTCAGAAGCATCCTCACGTGTGGAGGGCACTTTTTTGTCAGGTGGGATAAAACTGTCTCCTTGATAACAACCAAGAGTGACTTGCGCTGCAGGGAATCAATGGAAACGTGTTAAAAACAATCTCTAAAGCCAACAATAAAAAAATCCAAAGAAAAGCAAGAAAAAATGTCCAATAGAAAGGCATCAAGGTCCATCAAGAATGGTCGATCCTGTAACGTGGAATAAATGCAGTCATGCCCGCTGACCCTTAACGTGCCTATGCTGTACCAAAGATGAATTCTTTTGGTATTACCCTAAGCCGATCTATCAGTCATCGGTTAGGTTTAGGAAGTATTTCCTACAGTAGCATAATGAATAGTGCATGGCCAGCCACAAAGAGCTTAGAGCTGTAACTCCAATCAAATGTAATCCCATTGAACTCAAAATTTGGATATGGCCCGATGAAAGTATTTGAGTTTGACAAAACATCAACAATAATAAAACAACAACATCAAGTGTAATAACAAGATACCTGATGCTTAGTTCAACAATCCAAATAACTAGAATATCTATGCATAATACCAACTGATGGTCCTCCGCAATATGAAAGCAAGAACAAAGGTTGAAATATGTACTTTATCATCTTCGTCATTCTCCGCGAGTTCAATCATGTAATCCAGGGCCATCATAAACCCTGATTCCATCTCATCAACTCTCTTCCCAATAACTCCATGTGCAGCCAACTCCACTGCCAATTTTTCAGATGCTTCATCCATGTTCATATCTTCCAACTGCATCCATGTGTAAACATTAGGTAATGCGATCAACAAAATCTATGGACCTTCGTGTCACTAGAAACAAGCCAGAAAATGTTGAAGCAAGGTTACTAAATCATTTGTCTGAAACCGAGAATAGGCTTGTGAAGAGCATAGAGTATTAAGTACAAAATTTGCAACCTATTGTGTGTGTTTGTAGAATGTAGAGTAAATGGCACTACTACTATGTAGCTCAGTTTCTAAGTCAAGAGCCCAATCCGCTCATGATTGATTCAACTCAACAAGCTTTTTTTCACAGTTGTACATCGTTTACCAGGGTAAAATAGCGTTAAATACTTGAACTTGAGAACATGCAATATGGTATTACTCAAGCTCGAGTCAAAAACAAAGAAGAGAAAACTATGACCATATTTTAAATCAATCTCGGTAAGTCACCTCAAGAATGGGGGTTCTCACTTCTCACAGTTGCAATATGTGGAGATTTGAGGAAGATCTATCATTGATGCCTTAAATGTCTCGTCCTGATGAAAGGATGACACCTGTGTTTGTATTTGGGAAATCAATATCCACTTTGCCCTCGTAGAAATTTTCCAAGATAAAGAACATGTTTTAAGTTTGAATTGTATTGTAGAAGGTCTGCCATGTTGGAGTCTGTCCCACATCAGTTAATTATCTCCTCCAAATCTAGTATATGAGCCTAGGCAGCCTCTCTACTCTTAGCCAATTGGTTTTGAGTTGGATGCTTTAACATGGTATCAGAGCTAGAGTTTCAGAGAATTTATTCCCCTTGTTTGTGCCATAAGTGCACAGTTATTTGTTGTGATCCAAGTGTTATGGATCTTTTGTTTACCTCTCCACGTGCGAGTCGGAGGTTGCACGTGCAGGGGAGTGTTGGAGTTTGTCCCACATCGGTTAATTATCTCCTCCAAATCTAGTATATGAGCCTGGGCAGCCTCTACTCTTAGCCAATTGGTTTGGAGTTGAATACTTTAACATGCCACACTCGTGAGTTGGTTACATCTCGCATCAATTATGGATTCCTATACATACATGTTCACAATAGGCAGTTGTGGACACCAAGACATCGGTGCAAGTGTGGAGGTAAAGCTAGGGCATTGCTAGGTCGCATTCCTTGGAGTTTCTATGCCATGATCTTTTGCCTCTTAGCTATTAACCGTCGATGTGGGAGGGGAGGGTTGGATCATAATTTGGACAAGCATAAGGCAATTCATCATTCCTAACTGGATTCCAGCATCATAATCATGAAGCAAAAGGAACAACATAGCAACATCCAAATAGTTGGAAAGACAACCCAAATAGGCAATGGTAATGGTGCAGGGATTGTATTCTGAAATTGTACCACAATGGCAAATTCAACTGGGTCTGTATTAGCATAAAAGAAACGAGGGAAACTAAGGGGAACATCAAATTGGAAAAAACAAGCAAATTCTGGCGTACTTGATAACTATTAACCTAAAGACGTTACGAGAAAATATCTAACCTCTGCATCCTACAGGATGACAAGGCATCTCACCATGACAACCAAAAATCCGCTTGTTGGTTGGTTTTGATGGCACTATTACATAAATGGGGCTTAGCGGGGAAAAAAAAAATTAACTGGGCAAATGGTCAAAGCATTGCAGACTCATCCTATAAGTGTTTTTTTTTTAATCGATTCAATCCATTTAACATGGAAAGCCCGAAGGCAATACAGATTTCATCACGAAATACACGAGTGAACCAAAACTACCAAAACTTAAACCAAGGCACCTACTGCTGAAGCAGGCCGACGATTCCGTCGAGACATAAGAACCAGCCCTAGATAGTAGAGTATCAACAAAGACACCCAGCTCAAACCCACAATCAGCACAAGATGAAATCCAGGCGGGGCTTAACGCCGGCACACCCATATCAGGAGGCACACCGACGGACAATCACCGACGAGCGAACCACACTAACACGGGTAAGACCACACCAGTGCGAGACTTGCCTACACTTGTCGTTCTGCCGGCGTTCGCATCCTATAAGGTTGAGATACCACAAAGACAAACAAATAGCCTGAAATAAGGGGGAGAGAAACAATTGAGGGATGAACTATAATGCCTAGAAGATTCATAAACATGCAGTTTAGAACTTTCACTGGTACTCATGCACAATTTGAACAGTCAATCATATTTCGTATTCAAGTACAACAATAACAATAACAGAATCCATCTAGTCCCCAATCACTGGGGGTATGGGCGGAGGAGGATTGGAGACAGACCTAACCTTTGGCAATATATGCACAAAGTGGCTCCTCCAAGAATACCATTGGAACAGTGGCATCCTATATATATTTCATATTCAACTATCTCCAGATAAAAGCACAAAACATTCCGGAACAAATAAATTCAGTGAATTGATACCGATAAAGAGCAAATAATCGAGGTTATCGCTTACCTATTTGAATATCTAGATTTACCATAGTGATTACTAATTAGTGATTACCAAGTTGTCCAATCAAAAAAATCTAGGAAGACTGAAACAGGCATGTGGCAACTTGATAATTAATCCAATACATTTGGATAACAGGATAAGTGATATCAAAAGTGTCAACCGAGACAAGACGATGCGGCTTCTACAGAAGGGTATCAAAGATAAGGAGCGAAGGGTTTAGGGTTTAAGGTCAAACTGCAATGATACCCGCCTAAAAACAACAACACGATAATTGAAGAGTGGAAAAACTTACAAGCTTGGCGACCTCTTGAAGAACAGAGACGACCTGTTCGCCGCCTTTGATGATAGCTTCGTACTGGGAAGGGGCCCATTTTGGGAGCTCCGGTTCTTGCCTCGTCCTCACGCTTTTACCACGTGACTTGAGTTCTTCATCGGAGTATCCTCCGCCGACCTCGTAGCTGGTACATAGGGCCAGCAGTTTTTGTTTCTTGAATTGCTTGAGTTGCCACTGGTGGTGGTGATGGTTAGTAGGAGAAGAGGGTTGTGGCGGTGTGACGAAGTAAAATGGTGGGAAAGAGCGAAGATTGGAAGTGGGTATTGTTGGTGTTAGGAGGGCGGCCATGGAAGAAGGATGGGGATGGAAGATGAGAGAGAGATGACGCCTCTGCAAAATGTTTTCTCCCTGGGTAGAGAGAGAAAGGGGGGAAAAAAACAAAAGTTCTAGAGGGAATCGCCGTCTGTGGGAATCGAACCCACGACCACGTGGTTAAAAGCCACGCGCTCTACCAGCTGAGCTAAGACGGCTTGGATGAACAAGTGATGCATCTTTATTTTAATAATATGTTAAATAATGTCCATTGGTCAACTCATCATACAAACTTTCAAACACCTCTATATATGTTCGTGATTGATACGTTGAGCTCTCTGCAATTCTGCATTGTCAACCATTTTATCCATTGATTTCGCGGATTGTACTAAAAACGATTTTCCCACTTAGTATGACCCTAAAATCTTGCAGAGTTGAGCTTCGAACTGCTCCCAAACGGCTTAGTTGTTTACGGCATTACTTGTAATAGACTTGAGTCTTGTCTTGCAATCATGATATATGCATCTTCAAGTTAGTAGTATTAATTAGGCACACGGGAAAACAACTTCAGCAAAACATCAAGTGAAATGCTTAAACCACCAAAGTAAATCAACCCATGATGGTCGAGAAAAATTAGACAATGACCCATACAAATGTGTTTGAATGAAGCCCTTCTTGATATTCAATCAAACTTGTATTTTTATTAACATTCAAATGAAAATGTAGGGTGAGAGATAGAGAGAGAAATATTAGGGGTAATAAGTGAAGAGAAATAGAGAGAGAAATAGTAGGGGTAATAAGTGAAGAGAGATAGAGAGAGAAATATTGGAAGTAGGGAGAATCTAAGAGGAATTTTTTGAAATTTTTTTTTTGAGTTGTAAAGCAAACACAACATAAATCCCCCAAGTAAGACTCATTTAGGAACCCCAACAATACAAAACTGCGAAAGAAAAATGATAAGAAGTTTGATTCTCCAAAAATCTCTCCCTTGTTGGGAATGTCAATGGTTCGACCTCTCGGCCCCCCTTACTTTATGGTCATTTAGACCCTGTTTGTTTTGGGTTTTTAGGGAGGTTTTTAAAAGTAATGAGTGAAGAGAGATAGGTAAGGATTTCGTTTATTAGTCCAAATTTCTATTACGGATGACAGGGTAATATTCTTCCCCATTAAAATAAAATTTGAGTTAGTAATCTAAATATTTTTATTAAGTAAATAGACGAAAATATAGAGCAGCAAAAGCCACCGCAACTCTTGGGCTCGTACGTGAAACATAATGCGATTCGGGTCGCGCTTTGCTGAAGGCTCAGGGTTCGATAGTTTGTAATGAAAACCCTATCTTATAAAATAGTATCTACAACCGATATAACATGTGCTCTTTTCATCTGAAAATACGCAATAGAACTGATGTGAGTCATTAATGTACTCAATTACACAATTTGAAAACCGTGTATGTGTCTTGTATATTTTTTCTTTCTCATTGTTACTTAATCTATGTACGTCGAATGTTAGTTGCTTTGACCGTATTCCCAAAAAACAACAGCAAAAATAGGTTAAAGATAACCAAGCCAACAAACAACACGGCAAGCAGGTGTAGCAAATTGGAGAAGTTAATGATTAATTCTCTTATTAAAACCATGCCTCAAATTGTAACAAGATCAGGCCTATTTTGGCCAAATAATCCAAATGTATTGGAGTATTATTTTGTTCTCATTCCAAAAAATTTCGCATTAAGTTTTGCGTTAATTTTTTGTAGCTTATTATTTCGTCATATAACCAACCACACACACAAAAAAAAAAACATCGAAACTCCAATAGTTTTGAATAAAAAACAAAAATAAATAAAAAATTATTTTTGTTTATTTGACCAAAATAGGCCTGGTTAGTTCACATATCTAGTAGGAGTAGTTTATATGCCCATGGTTAAAAAACGGTCCACAATACTCTGTCATCATTCCGTACTCGACTCTAGGAAAATGCCAAATTGTGTTAAACAAAGGGAAAAATTCAAAAAAACCCCTGAACTTTGAACTCAATGTCAAATAGGCACCTGAACTTAAATAAACTTCAATTGAACACCTGAACTTTCACTCCATTAAACGTGATTATGAGAGCCTTAGATACAAATTTTGATTATGTCTCTTTTGAATAATATAATCGAGAATAATAAGATCTTCACAGTTCAAACGGATTAAAAATTGGAGCACTTAATTTTTAACCATATTTTTAATATATAAACGGTCTCAAAAATTAAGTGCTCAAATTTTTAATCCGTTTGAATGAATGTGATTATTCCGATCATATTATTCTAAAGAGACATAATCAAATGTTGTCTCTAAGGCTCTTTTTTTTAATTAATAATTTTTATTTAACCAAAACGTTGCCGGTTTGGTGTGTGGTGAGCCCCCGGGTTCGGGTAATAAGTGGAGAGATAGAGAGAGAAATGTTGGAAGTAGGGGAATTTTTTTTAAAATTCTTTTTGAAAATTTGAGCACTTAATTTTTTTTAGACCGTTTATATATTAAAAAATATGGTTAAAAAATTAAATGCTCCAATTTTTAATCCGTTTGAACGGGTGTGAAGATCTTATTATTCTGATCATATTGTTCTAAAGAGACATAATCAAATTTTGTCTCTAAGGCTCTCATAATCACGTTTCTGCTTCATAGGATTGCAAACTGGTGGTAAGTTTTTTTTTTTTTAACTGTGCCGTTAACGGATTGAGACGGCAGGGGGTAAATTGTGTTCAATTGAAATTTATTTAAGTTCAGGTGCCTATTTGACATTGAGTACAAAGTTCAGGGGTTTTTTTGAATTTTCCCTTAAACAAATCCCTTGATAGTTTGACTACACCTGACTCTATCTTGACCATTGACGAAGCTTAGGCATGGCATATACTCCACTAGTACTAGTAGTAACAAATACTGTTAATCAACGTTATATTTCTGTCGTTATTTTAATAAGTCAATTGGCACGTTATATTACTGTTAACAAATAATGTACTGTAGCCGTTTACAAAACTTTATCCTAGTACTACTACTCCATAACTTTTATTCGACCTTGTCCCTCTAATTATTTTTTCTTTTAATATTTTTTTGTATTTGTTAATTTTGTGTCAAATTTTTGTGAATTATATCGAGAATAAATCGAAAAAGTAAAAAATCTTACTTTTACCAAAATATTATGTGAAATAACCATTTATTAGAAAAATAATCATTTTTTTTGTTGCTAAAATGTGGTTATTTTTGCTTAAAGTAATTTTTTTACTTTTCTAAATCTTCTTATTGAAACGAATAATCCACAAAAATTTGTAGCAATACTTAAAAGCACAAAATATTTTTTTTGAATAAAGACAAACTAAAAAAAGTAAAAGTTGGAACCGGGGTCTCAACAATAATTCGATTAAATTCTTCCCACCGGCGGTGGAAAACCCCACTTTTCCAGCACCACCTTTTTCGGTCATACCATGTATTTATTGTTGATCTGAACCGTTCATCTTATAAGCCCCAAATAGTAGTGTGTCCATTCAAAAAATAAACTTCATCGGATATAGATAGGAGTATCAAAAATTGAATTTTACTTTGTAAAATGGATAGTTCATCTTTATTATTATTGACAGAAATCATATCGTCCATTTTATAAACCAAAATTCAAATTTTGATATATCAATCGAATTCCAATCAAGCTGATTTTTTGCATGACAATACTGTATTGCGGGTTTTAAAATAAGAACGATTCAGATCACAACATTAAATACTTGGTGGGGTCCATAATAGACGGTGGTGAAAAAATGAAGTTTTACACCGGCAGAATTTATTATTATGAATTCCAGATTATTCTCACGACCGTTATAAAGCACTGAAGTTTGGTACATCCGTAAATACAAGCAAAACCAAGGGCCTAGCTCAGAGTCCTAAAACCCCACTTTTCCCCAGGAAAGAGCCAACTGTTCCGCTTCGTCGCCGCTATAAATACCCCTCGCCTGGCTGCCATCACGACGTCTCCATTTATCCAGTCCCTTCCACTCCTCCTGCATTTCTCATCTCTCCTAGGGTTTTCCATTCTCTCTCCGCCTCCTCTCTCTTTCCCTCTCTCCGCAACCGGCAGCAATGGCTCTTGAACTTCAGAACGGAGGCGGTGCCGATGACGGAGGCTCCAAGGCAGTGGTCTTCTCGGCCGTGAAGCCTCAGCTGTTCGTGGAAGCCGGGAAGGCCAACGACGCCGTGCAGTTCTACAAGGCCGCTTTCGGAGCCGAGGAGGTGAGCCGTTCCGTGCATCCCAAGAGGAAGGCGGACCAGGAGCTCCCTCTCATCCTCTCCGCCGAACTTCACCTCGGCTCCTACTCCTTCCTCGTCTCCGACCTCGCCAACGACACCTCTACTCCGTAAGCATTTCCCCCCCTCGATATTTCCGTGTTTCTACGTCTTCTCGCTCTGATCTACGTAGAAATAGAAGCCGTACATGTTATCTTCGTTATGTGATGGTTTAGTTGAGTTTATTATGTTTGCATGTTCTCTGCTTAGGACTTATAACTTATTATTGCGTTTCCCTAAGCTTTCCTAACGGCCTTTGATGTTTGACCAGAGTCAAGACTTCGGGAACAGGATTCGTCATCTGCTTGGAGACCGATGACGTGGAAGCTGCCGTGTCCAAGGCCGTGAGCGCCGGTGCTGTCTCCGAGGGAGAAGTGGCGGAAGGGGACGGCGCGTGCTGCGGTGGGCGCGTGGGGAAAGTTAAGGACCCCTATGGCTTCGTCTGGATGATCTGTTCCCCGGCCGAGAAGTGCGCCGACGTGGAGGCTAGAGCTATGCCTGTGGCGATCTGAACCGTTTCTGTTCTACTGTTTTCGCCTTTTTTTGTGTTCATCTAAATCTGACCGCCTTATTATGACAGTGGTAGTAGCAAGTAGTTGTTGAATCGGCTGTGTTGTTGGTAGTGTCTCGATTACGGTCGTGCTTTTGGTTGATTTCGAAATGAAACGGGGATGATCTTAACCAGCAGCTTTCAGTCGTTGACTTTAATGGAGTAGTAATGAAATTACTTTTACTCCGTGGAAGTTTTCGTTAATTAGTTTGTGATCTGTTCGATGTAATCTAATCTCTATGGTGGTGGTAACCGGTAAATATGGCTGATGGTAAATAAATAAGCTTATGAGTTTAAAGCTTGTTTAGTTAACTAGTCGAGCTCGAGTTTATTGTAACTTACTCGGATTAGTAAAGTTTGGCATGTTTATAGAGACTCTAGTTAACAAATAGGACACCAATATCTGGATTATAAACAAGTACTAATACAAGTAAGAGTTCAGGCCAAGCCAGAGCCAGAATAGTAGTTTTGAAGGAGTCGAGTTGTAACACGCCAACGTTCAGGTTGGCCCGTGTTTGCATCTACAATTGGTTTGTCTACGTATGGAGCTTGCTTTGGGTTGGGTTCAGGTTGGCCCGTGTTTGCATCTACAATTCTACATTGGTTTGTCTACCTATGGAGCTTGCTTTGTGTTTAATTGGGGACTTTTGTGAGTGGATGGTAAGATTGGTTTGTCTTCAGGATTAGTCTAGGCAGATTAGTCAATTGCGAGAAAGCTGACCTAAGTTGGGAGTATCAAAAAAAAGCTGGTTGATGAGAGATAATTAGATTTCCTAATAGGATCAAGGGGTAGTTCGGTCATTTCAAAAGCCCATAGGATAGTAGTAGTATATACTCTCTCTGTCCCAAATTCTTTGTCCGGTCCGCAAAATGGAGTGTTAAAAATACTCATTGATATCTAGTAAGTTGTTGAAAAACTTTTTATAGGTTGTTATCGGTGGCGGGTGACGGTTTTATTGTCTCCCCTCGTTAGTCGAGAATATCGTACTTTCATAAAGAAAATTACTGAATTATCTCCGGATTATTGAGATTATCTGACTAATTGTTTTCCTTTTTAGGAGAGAAACACTTCGGTGCCGAGCGGGCACGGTGCCACGTGGTGCCGAGCAGATCTCGGCCGTCCGAACGTGTTTTGGACGGCCAAGATCTGTTTGGGCTTGGAGGGATGTTTCGGTAATTTCACATTTAAAAATTACCCAAACAAATCTGAGCCGTCCAAAACAAGTTTGGACGGCCGAGATCGTGCTAGGCACCACCTGGCACCGTGCCCACCCGGCACTGAAAAATTTCTCCCTTTTTAGGGAGGGACAGATTACCGTAGAGAACTGAAGGAACAAAGTTTTGTTTGGTTTGGTTTGGTTTGGTTTAAGGTTATTAAAATGGTTGGATAACAGCGAACAGGCTAGTGACACGTGTGGGTGCAGTGTATGTATGTATGTATGTATGTATCTGTGGAATCGTCCAGTACAGTATGCGCGTGGGATTGAGATTGGGACGCTATGCCTATGGAGCCATAGGGTTTGGGTAGGTTTCTCGTGAGACGGGGCCTGCTTTTGCAGCTTTTCATTACAGTAATTGATTACTCCCAACTAGAAAAACGTTTTTCATTTCTACTGTTTTCAAACGAAATTGAATTGCAACTACCTCCTACTACTTGATTCCCTATGCCGGAGATAAATGGAAATTACCCCTCCGTTTTGACAAATTTGTCTTCCCTTCTAGTAGTAAAAATTTTCACCGAAAATATAGGGAATTGTTTTTAGCGCTCTCCAAATTTATAAACACTCTCCTTCGTATAAGATTGTCAGAATCAATTTCATATAGAGATTGATTTTGACACTCCCCGAAATTGATTTTGACACTCTTTTGAGAGTGTGGTTATCAATTTCGGGGAGTGCTTTTGATAGTGCGGACCCTAATTTTTCGTGCTTGGTGGGTCTTTTCAAAAGGACTACTAAGGGGTTGTTTGGCCTAATAAGTGTAATGAGTTTTTTTTTTCCCTTATTCAATTTTGTTTTTGCATTTCTTGATTTTTGTGTTGATTATTGCCTCGTTATGATGAGAGGAATTTAAAAAATAAAAAATTATGATCGAAACCCCTTTTTTAATAAAGATGAAAAAAATTGGCTTATTAGCTTATTTTGTCTTTATTCAAAAAATTTGGGTTTCGATCACAATTTTTTTCTTTTTAGATTTTTCTTGTCGCAACGAAGCAATAATCCTCGAAAAATTGACAAAAAAACTAACGAATACGATTTTTTTTTTAAAAAAGGACAAAAATAATCCATTTTGCCTATTAGGCCAAGCAACCTCTAAGGGTCCGCACCCGTATTATGATACAGGTCATTTTTATTCATTAAATGTTTCAAAATTTTGCTAAAATTAGTCATTTTTAATATTTCTAACGATTAAATTTTTTTGTTTATGTGAGACCTATAAACAAAATCTATATTACATATAAAAACTACCTACTACAAGTTAAAAACTGTGGGAAATTTTAGGATAGGTGGGCAATAGGAAGAATAGACATATTTTACGGGACGGAGTGGTATATTGTATTGTACTCATCTACATTCATCAGAATTCAGTAAATATTGGGGGAGCGACTATTCGCAGCCTCGTTTTTTCTCCCTTAGCCCGCTAAAAATTTTCAATTAATTACAACATCACTCCTTAATGTAAAATGACCTACTTACCCTCATACCTATACATGAAATGACCTACATGCCCTTATGACCAAAACCCCTAAATTATCTTCCTCCCCTTCCCAAAACCCCTAAATTATCTTCCTCTCCTTCCCCCTGAAATTCATCAGTACGTTTGAAAAAGAAAAAAAAAAACACCAGTCGACTGGTTCTTCTGTTCTTCGTCTGGTTCTTCTGTTCTTCGTCTTCTCTTTTCTCCAAAACCCATTCTTCTTTCTTCTTTCATCTTCATCCTTTCTCTTCTCCTCTCTCTCAAGCTTGTTCATCATTTCAATCTCAATGGAGGAGCCAAATATTGTATCAATGGAAGGTTCCAGTCCTTCCATTGAAAAAAAGGATGACTCTTCTAGGTTATGATTTCGAAATTGAAATGGAATCAAATTCTATCGGCAACGATATGATGGCTGAGAAGAAAAATGTTGTGATGGACATTGTATCTTGGAAGCCGCGTGAGAATGAAACTTTTCCCCGTTCACAGTCCGGCCTCCTGATTTACAAATTTTTAAACTAGTTTTTCGGTGTTTCAGGTCCGAATAAGTTAAGTAATTTCGGTCGTTAACCACCGTAAACAATTACCCTACTCGACAGTTAGTTACCGAAATTTAGACATAATTTCAGCATTCAATTACCGAAATATATGTATCTTATTTCTGTTATACTCTAGTTCAGCAGTTAATTACCGATTTTAGTACGCAATTCCGACATGTGGTTACAGAAATATAGTCTTGTTTTCAACAGCTATTTACCGAAATGTAGGATTTTCGTACACACATGTTTTATTTATTGAAATTCGGCAGTTAGTTACCGAATGGTGCACACATTTTTGACATCTAGTTACCGAAATTGATACTTGTTTTCAACAGTTAGTTACTGAATTGTATTACTTTTCATTCAGTAATGGTCAGCAGTTAGATACCGAATTGTAAGTATATTTTCAACTTTCACTTACCGAAATATAGACTAATTGTCGACTGTCAATTACCGAAACAGATCCAGAGAGCTAGAAAACTTGTTTTAATGGACTTTTCAAACAGGTGGATGATTATTGGTTCTTTTGATTTTATTTTTTTACTGCCATTGAATGTTTTTTTTTCAACCATGTTTGTAGGTTTTTCCATTCGAAGATGAGTTGAGACATTGGATAATATCTACTGGTAAAAAAAATCGTAGATTTACCATTCATAGAATTAGCCACCTTAGCATTACAGGGAACCAAACTTGCCAAGTAGGAGTATTTGTTTTCCCAAGTCTACTGCATTACAGGTCAATTTTATGAAAGTTCATTACAGTCAAAATATGTCAGACATCATAGCCCAACATTTCTAAATACGGAGTATCAAATATCCGACATCCATAAACATCCATAGATAGAAAGCTTTTCCAAAATATACAACCAATGACTGGCTAACATCATAAACCCAAGATCTACCCTCGGCCTGAAGCCCCAACACCTCGCTAACAAAAAATAACAGTTTCCGGCTGTAGAATGGCCTACACCTCCTGCAGTGCCGCACGCAACTCCACAGCTCCAAGTCAAGTATCGCCCACAGCCTTGTCTTCTTCCTGTGGATGTGCTTCTGTGCGGCCCTGGCCCCGGCCTTGACGCGGTGGACGCATAATAACCTGCATATAATAACAGTAATGCAAACTTAGAAGTCCGAAAGCTAACCATGGACCTAGAACCTGATACAGGGACAAACCCAACAGGGTCAAGACCATTTTGCAACCAATACTAATAATCACTCGTCCACTTAGGTTGGAAAACACTTCCTAGCAAACAAAAACATACAAATCAGTTGTCATAAAGAGAATGAACGATTTCGCTACCCATGTCAATGTGTTAATGGAAAGCTCAGACTTTTGCGTACAATTTGTCCTGATGAGTTGAATTCTTATGTTCATAATGCTAAGGCTGTATTTTTATTTTGGGCAGGAAAAGGAAATGGAAATGAAGAGATTGGAGGATCCAACAGTTGCGAGCCATTAGATCCTTCAACTTTCCTATATCCTTTTCCTTTTCCCTTGCCCAAATCCTCAACCCAAAAACAGACTAAAAGTAGCCATTACAAGATAAAGCAACCATGTCAACTGCTCAGATATCACTCACAGTGGAGAATTATTGAATTTATTCTAGTGCAGTGCATAGCATAATGGAGAAAAGGACATCAACTTTGCCTAAGGCTGGGTTTGGATCACAATGAGCATTTTCGTGCATAATTTTGAAAAAAAAATTCTGGTCAAGTTAAAGATCTCTATCAGTTCTTTAAATTTGTGCGAATTTCTTTTAAAAAAGTATGCTTTACATTCCAATTCTATAAGTGACACAACTTTTTGGACTTACGTTTCCGTTAACCGCTAAGCTAAATGGACTAAAGTCCATGTTTTCACGGACTTGTAGGTAGGTTATTCTCTCACCATACATCAACTAAAATACCATTTAGCAACTATTGCCATTATTACCCTGTAGTCCATTTACTTTGGCGGAAACGCACCACAAAATTGTAGAACTCAGCTACTGGTATGAAGCTAGTAGCAAGAACGAGTCTTAAGAAAACTTAGATGATATTATCAACAAAAAATCATATAAAACAATACCATATGAGAAACTTCAATTGAATCACATAAGTCAATTAAGAAATTGATGAGGGAGATTTACCAAGGAAATTAGGGGAAGACCCAGAGAAGAAGAGAGAATCAGGAATCCTTTGGTTTTGAAGCAAAAAAGTACTCGCACTAGAACCACCGCCACCACCATCAGCACTGCCGCCGTAGGCCATCCTCCGACCAGCCATAGCTTTGATTCGCCCAAAAAAGGATTTGGGTTTTTTTTTTTCCTTTCTTTTTCAAGCTGGCATAACTAGAGTATGTGAATATCAGAAGCCCTGATTTTCACCCCGATATATTATACTGATTGTTGTTTTCTTGTGTGTGAGATTTGGGGGTAATTCAAAGCTTGTGACGGAAGAAGCTGGTGATGATGATTTCGGTGATGTGGGAAGTGTGGGAACACTGGCTGCTGCTCACATCCATCATCACGCACCTTCCCACCTCACAATCACAAGAAGAAGAACTGAAGAAGGAGAAGAAGAAGGAAAGAGAGAGCTGAAGGGGAAAGAGAGCTAGAGCTGAAGGGGAGAGAGAGAGAGAGAGAGACCTTGAAGAGAGGAGAAGGGTGGCGGTGGTATGGCGGTGTTCTGGCAGGAGTGGCGGTGTGCGGCGGTGTTAATGGAGGGTTGTAGGGATGGTGGCGGGCTAGGGAGATGGGAGGCCGTGGGTTTGATGTGGGGATTAGGGTTTGTATTTAGGTAGGGTATTTGGGGAGTTAAAAAGTGTAATTTTATGTTTTTGTGAGGGAAGAAGGGTATAATGGGAAGATCAGGTACATTTAATGGGTTCCATGGAGAAAATTTTCTGTTTTAAAAGGACTGTATGGAGTAAGGGGCTGAGGGAGAAAAAACAGGGTTGCGAATAGTCGCTCCCAATATTGGCACACATTCGGCATTACTCTCGATAATTTTACTCTAACAAAAGTATCCATGTAAATTACACCACAATGATTCTGTTCCAAATGCCCAAACTCAGCTGTAAGAATTACTTTGGCAATGTTGTGCAGCTTGTGCTGTAGTATTGATTTGAGGCCGAAACCCCGGAATCAAAATAGACCTCTTTTTTGGGGCAAAAGAAAGTCAACCTTGTTTGTCACGCCCTCGATTTTCAACATAAATAAATAATTCATTGTAAATAAAAGTCTCTCACATAACATAGATAATACCCAAAAGAGTCTTCCACCGGTTCAATTCACAAAACAAGTCCCCAAGATTTAAACGAAGTTCAACTTGGCACACCGGCCCAAGATTAAATTTAAGTACAAATACGAACAAGTTATTAGATTACAATCGGTTTGGTCAAAGAAATTCATAAGTTTTTAGTTACAAAGCCAATCTTTAACTAAAGTGGGACCATTACAAAAATGATTAAGTAACTAATGAATCCAGCTTCTAAAAAGTATTCTTCTTCATCCAAGCCCTTGATGTATGCGAGCTATTGACCGGAATTTAAACCTGAAAAGAAGGATTTTGTTGAGCTACACTAGCCCAGTAAGAAAATCTCTAACAACTCTATATGCTTATGGGAAGATGAGTGCTAAAGAAAAAAAAAACATTTTAATAAAATCATAACGGTTTGACTAGAAGAGCTATACGTGACTCAATTTCAACTTTTATACAAAAGCTTACACAACATTCTATCTCATACATATTAACCTTATTAACCACGCCCATACACCTTTCAACTAGACCTTGATTTGCCATCATCAATATTGGCTCTTATTATTACCTTCTCATTTCAATGACTTAGAAACGTTCTGAATCCGTAACGATCATTTTCTCTTTCTTATTTCACTTCACTAACCCACGTTTCATCTAAGTATACACACTAAGTGTGAGAAGGAGAAGTGTAAAGCAAACTAAGACTCTTCGAACTAAACCTCACGACAACATCAAAGAATCCACAAGGCTACATGGTTCAATCTCTTAAGTCTCATGTTAATGCTTATCGTATCCTCCCTCGTGTCCCCTTCATCACGCTTTCTTATTAGTGCCGACTTACCAACATTCATACCAAACAAATTTCTCCGTAACTATCTATTTTAATCCCTCATCTTTTCCCTTACTATCATACTTTCCACTTCAACATCAACCTAACATGAGTAACTTACAATCACACGTATACACATCTTTCATCCAAACCGGCATCAAGACAACGAACCCAATGACCGAAAGTCTATGAAATACCAACTCAAGTTCAAAGTTCATTATCCTTCATCGAATATTTATTTATGTCTCAATCCCACATTATTGGTTAATAAACCATTTCCATATAAAATCATCCATTTTTAATAGCAAAGTGGTGTAGAGGTACACAAAACCAGTACAAATCAAGCTCTCTGGATTCGAGCTTGAATACCGGAGTCCGTTGATTTGTGCCCAAATACCGGAATCTGTTGATTCGCTCAAGAACGCCAGAGGATTTTGTTTTAAAAAAAAAATCCTTTTCTTTTCCTTTCTTTTTAATTAAGGAACTTCAATAATTTTTCTCAACATTAACTAGTCACAATCACATGGGTCACCCCGGGTCTTTTCCCTCGAGCGTTAGGGTCACCCCGAGTCTATTCCCTCCATCACATAACTTGGGTCACCTCAGATCTTTTCCCTCGAGCGTTAGGGTCACCCTGAGTCTATTCCCTCAATCACAATAACTTGGGTCACCTCAGGTCTTTTCCCTCGAGCGTAGGGTCACCCTGAGTCTATTCCATCAATCACGATAACTTGGGTCACCTCAGGTCTTTTCCCTCGAGCGTAGGGTCACCCTGAGTCTATTCCATCAATCACGATAACTTGGGTCACCTCAGGTCTTTTCCCTCGAGCGTAGGGTCACCCTGAGTCTATTCCCTCAATCACAACCAATCATTATTCTTACTAGTTTTCATTTCACAGTAGGTTGACAAGCATATCTCATTTATCGTAGCACACTTGTCCAACAAATATCCCAACCGATGCATACACATCAAAGCAACCCAATATAAGTGAATCAACAATTTCGACATCATGGAACTCACACACCCACATCTCCAATCTATTGGTTGTACCACGAAGCATCAACTAGTCTTTCAATAGCTCAACGGCATGCAAATAATTAGAAACACTTTCACCTTTCAATTTATTGTTCAATAGAAACGAATAATAGTTGTACCACACGTTACCATTTCATAAACTGAGTGAGTCATCATCATTCAAGTACTCCCATTTAAATCCTAATACACAATCACCCCTTGCACCACAAATTTCTCCTACGTGTCAACGAACATTCTCCCAATCATAGTGGCATACCACCAAAGCCTTGTTAGACCATTCAAATACTTAAACGAACATAGGAGCATCCGTATCTCACTCAAGTGAATCTAAAGGAAAAAGGATGCCAAATGTATACCAATGTATCCACCACAAAGACCTAGAAGTGTATTAAATCATTCGTGAGGTTCAAACATAACCTAACTCCCAAAGTTAACATGAAATCTTATAACAACCGATCTTATTTTGGCCATAGCATTTTATTGGTTTAGGATTTGACTACGAGACCACCACCGTTAGAAAGTAGACCTTCCGTACATCAATTTCGATATAAAATTTGTCCAAAACCGAGTTCGGATGAAAAAGTTATGCCCGTTCGAAGTTTTTCCGAAAATGCTGATTTTTGAATACCTACCGGTAGACATTGAATGTCTACCGGTAGAAGACCAAAATTTCACAAAAATGACAGATTTTTGAATACCTACCGGTAGACATTGAATGTCTACCGGTAGAAGACCAAAATTTCACAAAAGTGGCACTACTGGACAGCGTTTCTACCGGTAGATTTCAAACTCCTACCGGTAGGACTTGATTTTTCAGCGCACGAATTCTAGTTCCAGACAGATTTCTCCCAACAACAAATACGGACATTTAAACACTCTTAAACACATCAAACCAACTCATAAACACATAAAGGAGGAGAGAAATCCTTACCTCAAGGATCAAAGCCGAACTCACGAACTCCGAGCAAGCCCTAGCTTTCCTAGACCCGAAATCTACCAAGAACACCTCCTCCGAGCTCAAACCCACGAATTTCCAAGCTCTAGAACACTTGAAATCGAAAACCTTACGGCGGATCAAGGTGGGTTCGATGCATTTTGTGGTGTTGGAGTGTGAGAGTTAGAGAGAGAGAGAGGGCCGAGAGAGAGGGAGAGACCGAGAGATGGAGAGGGAGGAAAACAAATGGGAAAATTTTCCCCTGGCACACACATATACACACATGCACCAAATCACACTAACACCCATGTTTTCCTAACCTTTGCACATTTAACCTCCACATTCACATTCACGCCATTTTCCCCTATTTTTCCTCAAGCACAAACATTAAAATTAAATAAAGAAATCTACGGGTCTCTACATTGTTAGTTGTAGCTAGTGACCCCTGTCAAACGCATAAAAATACTTGGTGACTACCTCTTCGTTATCACTCCACTTGCATCGAATAGGCCTTCTTACTTTACTTGTGTATAGATTCAGCCCATGTATATTAGGGGTGAGCATGGTCCGGATTGGTTCGGTTTTATGGTAAACCAAGAACCAAACCAATATCTATGGATTATGAATTTGGAGAACCAAACCAATCCAAACCATTAAAATACGGATCGGTTTCGGTTTTAAACCACGGTTTGCTTTGAACTAAGCTATCATTTTCAACCAACTAATTAAGAGTAGAATACCAACAATTGGCTCAAGTCTTAAACTAAGAAAATGAATACTGATAAGCCACTACAATGAACCAACTAAAAATACCAATTACTAAACATCTTAAAGATAGTTTAACCAAATAAAAGGTCAAAGATAATTCCTAAAACTATTGAATTTAAATGAGGTAGTGAAAGGGCAAGAATAGCAATATGGAAGCAACCAACTTGTGATGATCACTCCACAGCAAGATTAATAATCATAGGAAATTAGAAATTAGTTGTGAGATATAAAAATTTAGTCTAAATTATCTTGGCAGAAAAGAAAAATTAAATATTGCGATGGATTTAATAGGATCAAAATATTAAGAAATTAGTTGACTAAGGCTCCCTTATTTATTTGGTTAATCATAATTAAATTATATATATATGTATTATGTATTATACGGTTCAGATCGGTTTGGAATCATAACCGTAAATGTGAATCCACAAACCAAATCATATAATGCGGTTTTTAATTTTTTTAAACCATGACCAAACCATATTACTGAAAAACCGAACCAAATATTTCGGTTTGGATTGGTTTGGACTGGATTTGCGGTTTGACGGATTTTTTGCTCACCCCTAATGTATATCCTTTGTGAGAGTTTTATTACATTTTATACAAATATAACTTCCTAAAGTATCGCCGAGTCCTATTTATTTACTGTATTTAGTCTAACTTCCTGAATGAACAAATCTAACTTCCTAAAGTAGAGCCAATAATAATTGGCAATATGCGGCGATACTTTAGTAACATTGCAAGTGGAGCGAAGTGCAATTGATGCCTCCCTTATGCTCCTATGCACATGGGGTACAATTCCCGTAAGCACCCATCCTCTTCCCCAAGCCCCCTAAAATAGAGTAAATTATGATTAACGAATGGCAAAAAAAAAAACTTCCCATCAAGGCTAATTGCTTGCTTTCGTTATTAAGTTTGTCATTTTGTTTGGGGAAAATGACGGCCAATGACGTGTTTTGATAATTAATACCAGCCAAGGATATTTTCAGCATTAACAAATGTTCTCAGCATGTCCTTGGCGGGTATTAATTATCAAAACACGTCATGGGCCCGTCATTTTCCCTTTTTTTTTGTCATTGGTGTTTTAACCTTGGGAACAGCCCAAGTTTCAAGGCCCAAGATTATATGGGCCAGATATGAGAGTGATTGCTAAATCCGTAAATGGCCGCGGCCCGAGGGTTCGAGAGAGAAAGTAAGCCGCTGTGAAGGAATTTCTTTTGGGCCATTTACCGGCCGGCCCAGATTAATGGGCCTACTTCCCACGATCTCCAGCCACAATTAAATTGAGATAAGTTTCTTTTCATCTCCACACTTTTCCCCATCTTGTAGCCATATTTTCAGATATTTTGATCCTCAGGAAAAAAAAAAAAAAAAAAACTGAAAGACGTGAGAAAAAAGATTCATTTTTTTCACTAATGGGAAAACACAGCCAATTATTCGAGAGGTTTATTCAGTGTTATTAAAGTATCGCCACGTGGTGCTTCAAGACCCTTCCCCATCACACATTGGTGTGACCAGAAAATAAGAAATCCAGTTGTCAAGCGAAAACCCGATTTCAAAGTTTTCAAGACGTCCCAAACGTGCCACTAAGGAATGCTTTTTTTTTTTTTTCCTTCTTCTTTTCTTTTGTAATTAATGAATAGTTGTTGATTTCTTGGTTTTTATGATAGTGAACCATTGGGTCAAGAAGGTTTGGTGGATTCGAAACCCTTTCTATGCGTCAGAGGTACGTACCTATGGACTTGAAAGTCTACGGAAGTACACAGCCCACTTCTCAATACATATATTTATTTCTTTTTTCAGTCCAATGCGATACAGAAAATTATTAATGGTTGTCGGAGAACCGCCACGTGATACTCTAGGGGCTTTTTTCGTCACATATCTGCACGGGTTCCACCGCCAAATGTGTAGCCCTCACACCAATGTGTGGTCAAAAGGCCCTCGGAGCACCACTCCGTGCGACTCTAGGAGCACCGTCATTTACTAATCATTTAGAGGATGCACTTAGGTGTTAAGAGAAAGGAGGTTAAGAATTCGCCATTTCCTCCATGGAGTTAATCTAAATTTTCAAAAAAATCGCCAATAAAAAAAAAAAAAGAGTTAGATAATCAAAACCAACCTTTTCAGAAAGAAATTTTGACCTAGAAACCCGTTCCAGAACACATTCTTTAAAAATAAGTACTTATTTTACATTTTCAAACTAAAAAATAATGTAAATGAAAAATAATTTTTTGATTTTTTTTTTGCACCGTTCAAAAGATCTCAATGAGATCTTTCAAACTAGATCCATATTGTTAGAAAAATTATTTGCGTAAATATTTTTTAATTTGAAATTACAGTACATTTTTAAAAAATACTCCTAAATACTTAATTTAAGTTCTGAAACGGGTCATAGACATAATAATACTGGCAGAGAAGTCAAACAGAGAGACACACGGAACATGCCCCAAGAATCTTTTGACAAACACTAGTTGTGAGTCCCGTCATTAAAGAAAACAAATACTGTACTAACGACAAAATTAATGGTAGTCAAATCTTTTTATAGTGGCTTGCCAAATTCTTGACTTCTGCTCTGAAACCACCTTGAAAAATCATGGGCTAGTGATGACTTTGGTTATAAGTACTCCAGTGTCTAGGAAGGAAGAAGTCTCTAAAAAATGAAATCACCTCGAAAAAACGACGTCGTTCTGGCTCGACACATCTTAGTTGATGATTTGCGAGATCAACGACTGAGAGGAGTAGGACAGATTCCTGTCTGAATTGGGGTCGGACAGGAGATCCGGCTCCATTAAACAGTTCACAAGAGAAGAGAGCCCCTCAGTCCCTCCCTCACTCACCAATAGCCCTCAGAGCAATTCAAAGCTACCCTACACTCACACTGCACAATGTGCATGTCCTTGGACCCCCCCATGGTATCAATGAAATCCAAATTCAATTCTTTTTGTTTATTTCTATGGTACGGATGAATTCCCTGGATCTCTCTGTAGTCTGCACTCGCTGTAACTTTTGGTTTTGTTAAAGACTGTGCAATTCTTATTGAGCCCTGCTATTCCCATGGACGGATTGCAGGGATCCACGCAAGGATCCATGCGTTTGGGTCCATTCTGGGAGTTCGTCCCTATGAATTCAAAAGTAATACTTACCGATATCAGTTGGAGCTGATTTTTTACAGGGTTCCATAAAATAATATTCAAAAATTTATGGATATTTTTCTAGATTTTTTTGGGACCCGAAATGGGTCCAAACGCATGGATCCCTGCAAATCCGTCCCTGCGATTAGAATTTCCGATTCTTATTAGACTCATCCGTACCCTTTCAAACCCGGCCATAACCATGTCATTGTCACCCTATGTTTTTTCAAAAATGCTATGGGTACATATGAATTGTACATATCATGTACAAATGAGTTTTGTGGGGCCTTTCGCCCCCACAAATTCAGAAACAATTCTTACCGATATCGGATTGTGCTGATTTTTTACAAGGCTTCGTCCCTACAAATTCAGAAAAAAATCCTTACCGATATCGGGTTGAGCTGATTTTTTACAGGCCAGGGCTCCATAAAAATATGTTTTAAAAATAATGGGCTGTTCGGATCATCTTTGTGGGACAGTACATTTTATATGTACCAATAGCAGCACTCATGTTTTTTTTAGGGTTTGTAGGAAACATGAACATCTTCCATGAAACTGAGATGAACGGTTGAGATTTAAACAACTTTGAATCTCAGTTATTCATTCCAATTTTATGTTCACTTTGATGGAAGATGTTCATGTTTCCTATCATTTTCCTCTTCTTCTTCTTCTTTTTTTAATTATCTTGGCCATAACCATGTCACCCATGTTTTGGGATCATATTTTTTCTTCATTTATTTTCCCCTTTAGTATGAAATTAAAGTTTCTCGTCAATATTATGTCAGTTAAAGGATACGGAGTACGTCTTAACACAAATTCGAACCTCAATATCGGTAACTCTTGATTTGAAAGTAATTTTTTAAACTGAAAATATGCTTAAATGTGAGAGAACTCATTAACTCAATATCAGATTTATTTTACTTGCAACAAAACCATATTACTTATAGTCTCCAACAGCCTAAGCAAACCTCAATTCTTGTGCAAAATGGCTAGCCCAAGCCCTAAATCGTAGACCCAACAGTCTCAATAGGAGTCTCGGCAATTTGTCATTTGCTGGCGAGTTCTAATTCATTCTCTCTCCCAGACACTCGACGTGTTCTTCAATTATATCTACCTCGTCTGCATTCTCCTCTCTCCTCGTCCGCATCATCACCGATGTTTACATCATTGGCGTCATCAACGTCGTCCTACTCTCTTTGTTATAGTACACAACCCTACCTCTACTCGATCTACGTGTTACGCATTCATCTTCGCATGAAGAATTTTCCACCTTTCGTACGTAGATTTCGGTTTGAATTTTGTAGGAGAGAATTGGAGATTTTGGTTCCTAGAACCCTAATTTTGTAAACCCTAATTTTTCTAAATACCTCGACTATTGGGGCTTTTCTAAATTTAAGTGAGGGTGAGGCTAAATCCTGGTCCATGCCCCAGAGCACGAGGTCTCTTTACTACATCAAGCGCATGTTTGGGGGTTCAAAAAACCATTTTCTTCGGTTGGTTAGTGAATTTATCCCTCACACAATTGAATCCCCAAATACTTTTATCGGGCTGAATATAAAATTAGTTGACGTGCGTAAGCTGATATTGACATATTTGACGTCGAAAAAAAAAAAAAAAACATAAGTTCTGCATTAAAAGAAGATCGGGAGTACCAAATCCTCTTACCTTCTTTACTTCTTCATCTCTCATTGGAATAGACAATTGATCGGCGACAAACCAGGAAAGAGCAATTGGCCCCCCCGCGCTGATATAGAAAAAGAAAAAGTATTCAAAGAAAAAAAAGAAGAAGAATAGTACAAACCAGGGTCTTCTCTTGTCACTCTCTCTCTCTCTCTAGCCTTTTTGCAGATTCTCTCTCCAGCCTTACTTCTTTGTCTTTCTGTCTGTTAGCAAGCATTAACACTGTACCTGGGAAGCTTTTTCATATCTGGGGTTGCGTCCTTTTTCTTCTTCCCTTGAGAGAATTTAATTTATAGCTCTTCCTTCCTTGTGGTGGATGAGGAATAGGCCCTGTACCACGCCCCATTGCCCTACACTTTTTAGGGTATGAATTCTGATCTTTTTGAGTCCGAGCTTTGTGATATGATGACGTGTGAGTTTTCTTAATCAAAATTCCTTATATTTTATTCATGTGCTCCGGTCAATTTATGCTTACATTTATTTATTATAAAAAAGAAACTAATTTCATCGTCTAGCTACTAGCAAAGAGCCTCGTTTACAGCTGGAACAAAAAATCGTATGGAGTTCGTAGCATTTAAAAAGTTACAAATCTGAAGTATTTAGAGGCAGGAAATGTTTAAATCTCGTTCCAAGCTGTTGTGATTGAGTTTCTATAAATTGGTTTGAATCATTTTGTCGTCCTCTTTCTCTTCATCCATCGATTCCCTCGTAAGTTAAATGAGTCTATCTATGTGATTTAAACAGTTAATTATTCAGCCTCTATTAAAAATATATTTTTCTACATATATATAGTCATGTTTTTACTATATATTAATCGGATCAATATAATTCCTAAATAAATTAAGAGTCCTTTTATACTATTACTATTAGCAATAGTAATTCTCCAAATAGTTGTCAATGAAGATTTTACTAGTACTATTGATTTTATTTTCTTTTACGAAATACTAGTGCTATCTTCTATCATGTACTTTTAAGAGGTCATATAGCACAAGAAGTTCTTGTACTTTCATGTACTTTTAAGTGCTAATTTTTAATTAAAATAATTAACACAATAAATAAAGGGTAAATTACAATTAACCCCCTTTAACTAACATCCGGAGACACTTAACCCCCTCTAACTATTGAAAATCCATTCCCAGTTCACTTCCGTTACCTTTCTGTTAGAATTTGGATGGAAATCAGCACATGTAAGTCACATGCTCACTTATTTGAAGGGTAAAGACATTATTGCCCTTTCCCCACCTCTATTACCCCGTCCTCCTCTCTTTTTGATTTTTAAAAAAAAAAAACCATCTGACTGGAACAAACCCATCTCACAGATTTCCTTTTATTTATCCAAAAAAACCCATCTCACAGAGTCACAGTCACACATACATCTCTCTCTCTCTCTCTCTCTCTCTCATGGAGGACGAACAGACCAACAGGCCGAACTTCTTGAGCTCCGAAGGTGAGTGCTCCGACTACGGAGGTAGGGTAGAGTCGAAGAGAGAGAGAGAAGACGGAATCTGATCGGCGAGGGACTTGATGCCCTGATCGGCGAGGGACTTGATCTCGTCGGCCTTCTTCGACGCCTCGGCCGCGAACTCCTTCGACCGCTTGGCTGTTTCGGAGACGATGTCGGCGATCCTCGCCGGAGACGTCAGGGTTTGGGTCTTCTTCATGGCTTCTTCGGCGAAGGTTTTCGCCCTCTGCCAATACTCCATCGCTTCGATCTATTGATTCTCTGGTTTTTGATTTACATGTAAGGAGTATCTTGAAAGCTCATTTTCTGGGTTTTTTTTTGGATTTGAATTTATTTTGACTCTGTTGGAGAAGCCTCCTCAAGTGGTAATTAGTTGGTAGTGAACATATTGATATGGAGTTGGTAATTAATTGGTAGGGACCAATTGAATTTGAAGTCACTGCGTGCGTCCGTCAGCGTCGAATGTTGGCGGTCTTCTGGGTTTGCAGTGATGGCGGTAGCATGTGGTTTGGGTTTGGCTTGAGCGTTGGACAATGGTGTCCTATTCTTAGAGGGCAAAATGGGAATTTAATGTTTTCCGTTAATGGTGTCTAAAGCATTTGGGATTTACATAGTTAGAGGGGGTTAAGTGTTGAGTTTTATAGTTAAAGGGGGTAAAGTGCTAACAGGTGTTAGTTAAAGGGGGATTAAATGTAATTTACCCATAAATAAAAGATCATAAAATTGATTAAGTACATCAGGCCATGGCCCTTGCTTTCCGGTTGCTTCCTTCCATCCAGTCCGGTCCAGTTTGGACCATTTGTGGGCCTTTTCTGGACTCACAAAAATGACTAGAACCGTTCACTCTTCAAAGCTCATCGCGAACATCGACTACACCAAAAATCACATTAATCGGATATCGTTCGATATGATTTCGAGATGCTAGTTTGTAAGAAAAAAAAGTATGAAATACTAGATTGTAACCCATTTGACACAATTATGTTAATATAAATACATTTCAATATCATATCAAACGATATTCGTTCGACGTGATTATTGGCGTGGTCAATATTCTCGACGAGCTCTAAAATATAAATGATTTCGCTTATTGTTGTGAGACCCGAAATGGTCTACAAGTGGTCCAAAGTGCACCGGACTGAATAGAGAGTGGGACCGGACAGGAGCCGACCCCATTGGACCCATAATTGTAGCTGCATAGTGTGCACAGCGCTTGCCTCAAAATTCCCCCTTGGATCCCCATGGAGAAATTTTGCAGTGTCGAGCGGGTATATCCCACGTGATATCCGCTTTGCATTTTGGAGCCGTTCAATGTATTTTTGGACAGTTCAGATTAAAACCTTATCCCTCTCACCCCTCCTTTTTTTCTCTCTCCAAATCCAAGCCGTCTAAAATTACATCGGAAGATTCGAATGTACCAAGCTGGCACCACGTGTTACCGACCCTGCACTGAAAAATTCCTCATCCCCATGGGCCACAGAACCTATGCCCCTCTCTCTCTCTCTCTCTCTCTCTCTCTCTCCTTTTTGTGGTGATTCAGTTTTTTCTTTTAAATACACACACCTACAACCCGAAAAGAAAGCCACAAAAGAAAACCGAACCCATTAAAAACACCACCCCACACCGCACCCCCTCGATCTGTCACTTTCTCCTTCTGCCTTTCCACCCTTTCCACACCCCCTATAAGAGAAAGCACAAGAATCATTAATTCAAAGAAGAAGAACACAACCTTTGAAATACCATATCTGATCTGAGAAGTCTACCTCTCCAAGATTCTTCAGACCCGCCCACCAAATTCCCTCCCTGCCAATGGATGTAAGCATGCACTAGTATTTCTTCCATTTTTCCCACTTCGTTCTTGTTAGTTAAGCTTCGTTTGGGGGGGTATTAATTTCGTTTATTATGGTGTTTAATGATCGGTTTTGCAGGAGTTTTGGAGAGGGCACATACCGGCTTTCGGGAGCTGGGATTGCAACGACGAGTACGGGCTCCCTTTCACTCAGTGTTTCGAATCGGCGAGGCAAGCCGGCGGGTTGCTTCGCTACACTTACTCCGAGGATCGCGACCTGTACGTCGCCGGCGATTTGTACCAGAATGACGTCGTCACTCCGGCCATGATCGTTGTTCCTCGCCGCAGGGTAATTAAGCTCGTGACTCAATATATTACTCCTTTCGTACCAAAAAGCTTGTCCGGTGTAGGAACTCAAAACAAATCTAGTACCCCTTTCGTCCCACTTTAAATGCATTGAGCACTTTAATTTTGCGTAAGAAAATAAAAATAATAATACGTAGAAACATGTTTTTTTGGTTCGAAAATGCACGAAATATGAAACATTTAAAGTGGTACGGAGGGAGTAGTATATTTCCACCAAGAAAAATTATTGTAGGAGTAACTTTTTTTGTTTTTTTGAAAAGTTGAAAGAACTCGTAAATATAGCAATTACAGCGACATTGGGTGTACCGTGATAAGTTGCGACCGCTTTACCCTCTAAATTTTTTTTGGAAGTCATACTTTATTACCCCTTAATAATAATAGTCCGACAAAAGGGTCTCATTTTCTATTTTGGCTTTAAGCTACTGAAAAGTCAAGGCCGACCGACCGACTCTGGGCACCGTGAATAGTATTTCTCCGTTCTAAAATGTTTGTTCGGTTCGCAAAACGAGAACTAAAAAATAATACATTTTGTTAAAGAAAAAATTCAATTTTTTTTCATACATTAAATTAAAAGAATTCATCGTTGAAAAAATTGAATTTATTTTGCAAAAATTATGTTATTTTTACGTTCTCATTTTACGAATCGGACAAATATTATGGAACGGAAGGGAGGAGTACTTGAGTTTTGGTACCACATCTCAGGCACTTGACATAAGAAATGTGATTGACATCTCTGTATCTAATGTGTGGTACTCCACTCTGGTACCATAAAGTTTGCTGTCGTCAAACCACAAGATCTGCTGATGTGTTTTCTGATTTTCAAAATATAGCTAGGAAAACAGTCCTTTCTTTGGAAATGAGAAAAATCCGAACGCTGTCCATTTTGTTTTTAGTACATGTTTGATTGATTAACGCAGGCGAAAGCACGTTACCCACATGTGAAAGAAGCTAAAAAGGAGGAATGGGTGGTGAAGGAACCACCTAGCCCTGTTTCGCTGCCGCCGCCGCCGCCGCGAAAAGCTCCGAAAGCAGTGGATGAAGACCTCTACAAGATCTCCCCGGAGCTGCTCTATGCCAAGCCCAAAAGGGTACGTCTTCTTTTACCCCACCTTTCTAGCTACTCCATTTCAAAATTAGTCGCAAGTTTTTTTGGTTAAATAAAATTGAATTAGTACAAGAAATGAATAAAAGACTGACAAAAAAAGTTGTGGGTCCTGATTAAATTGGGGCCTACCGGAGACAGCCATTTTAAATCATTTGGTACTAATGTTCAACCTTTCCCCGGAACCCGTAACGACGGGAGCTTGGATTTGTTCTTTTATTAATATTTTTAGATAAAGATCCTACATACAATAACGACGGGTCTGAAAGCGTCTAATATGTGTGAGTTTCACGTACGTCGTGTGAAACCCACGTGCATCAGATCTAGGATGGATTTGTGTCTTGTATGCTTCTGAATGTGTTTTGTACAAGAACAAGATATGATGGGATCCAGTATATAAACTGTACTAGTATCTTTGACTTGCAGCTATTTTTGATAATTATCCGGCAATACCTTTTTGGTCGCTTTCACGATCATCTCATCGCGTACGATTTTTCAAAAAAAAATCACATGAATGACAATCGTACAACTTTTGTAAATCACATTTGGCATATGGCTATGAGCATAGAAAAATTATTTCATTGCTCCGACACCCTTATCCCACACATTTTTACGGGGTCCTTTACTAAGTGTATAGACCCTACAGAATTAATGCGGTGGAAAAGAGTGTTTGGACACCGCCGCCACCCTTGCGAGATTTCTTTTTGTTTTCTTTTACAGTTTGTAGGGTTGAGGATAAAAATAAAAAAGAAGCAAATTGACTTTTGTATTTATGGTTTTGGCAGAAGAGAGGACTGGGCTTCTTTTCAAGCTGCTGGTTGCCAACCTGTGCTTCATGAATCTTGGTGGAGATTATCTGTCTATCTTGATAGTATTATGCTGCGTACATATATGGAACAGAGAACTACTTTTTAAAGTAGAATTAGGTATCTATATATGGTGATCAGTCAACGTATTTTTGTGCCCAGTGAATGAAACTCATCAGAGCTCAAAAAGCCAAAGAAAACGGAGTAGGAGTATTAGGCTTCTTCTTCTTCTTGCTAACGGTTTAACTTTTTTTTGGGCAACCTTTTAGGGTTTTCTGTTGACAATCTATCTATGCTTTTGGCTGTTCTGAGAATCATGGAGGAGTTATTTTGTTGGAATTTGAGCTAAACCAAAAGCTTGGGAATAGATCAAGTTTCCTATTCATGTCGGTCTTAGTGTGTCCGTATGTAATCTTATATATATATATCTCGTCTGTCTACTTCAGTTTTTTCTTTGAACTGTGAAATATGCATGAATTTCAATGTGAATTCATTGTTGGCGACTCGGCATTTAAGCATGCTACCAAAATAAAACCGAAATAACGAAAGATAAACAATACTTCTAGTAAAAGAGCAAGTCCAATGACGGTAAAATGGTTTGAGTCATTCGCAAAAAAAAAATGGCATTGCAAATGCCAATGCACCATCGAGCCAAATGTCGCTATTTATGGCCATTTTTTGAGAATGGCTTGTTCGTTTTGGGTTTTGAATTTTAAATTCTAATAATTATTCTATTTCTCTTTAATTATTACTCTCATTTTTCTCTCTAATTATTACCCATATTTTCAATTATTATTCTATTTCTCTCTACATTTATTACCTACAAATCCAAATTCAAAATCTCAAAACGAACCACTGGACTTGCTCTAAAGAAATGTAATGTTGTACATATCGTCCCCTTGTGATGCCGCTCCAAAAAAAAAAAAAAAAATAAAGGGAAAAGGAAAAAGAACAAAGAAAAAGGAAAAGGATAAAAAGTTTATACAAGAAGATACTGTATATACTATGTACTATATGCATACGTACAACTTACCCACAAATGACTGAAAGTGCAGCGAGTAGAATTTAATTTCATTGGAATGAGACATCGCACGTGGTAACTGGGACTGGGATCAGGTCTCCCCGGCAGCACCTGCATCTAATTGATGCTTTCGAAAAATCCTGCTTTTCCCTTCGTTTTTTCCCCACAGCAAGGTGGGAGACTGGATTTTCGAGACATAATGATCTGACCCCGCAAGGTGGTCCATGTAGTTGAAAAGCAAATGTGGTGGGTGGGAGTGCCCTACTTGCTAGAAGGAAGTGGACTTTATCACAAAATGTGAAAGCAGATGAGCTAAAGAAGGAACTGTCAAGTGAATATGCTAAACTCATCCATTCTACTTTTTTTATTTTATTTTCTTTTCCTTTCTTATTTACTTCAGTAACCAAACGGTCAAGAAAAATAAGTTTCCTCTTGTATTGGTCGCAAGCATGGAAAACTTGAGTTCGTTGTCGACGAAAAGTGAAATCTTTCTGGGCTCATAAAAGTCTTTGGGTTGCGAGTTGCGGACTTATATACAGATGAGATTTTTTTTTTTTTAAAGGCAATAGAGACTAGAGAGGAAAAAGAGATAATAAGAAAAATATGAAAGCAAAACAAACGGCTGAAGAGGGATCAATGATTTGATCATGACGGTAAGTCAACAATGACAAAGTATGGTATAAAAAGCAGGGGCCATTAACAATGATTTGCTTTTCTCCCTTTTTCTTTGGTTCGGGTGCTCGGCCCAACTTACGCACACCTCTACTATCCCCGTCCAATTAAAGGTAGGTCATTCACGCTGAAATAAGGGGATTCACAAGAGATTGCTCTCTTGCGGCCTGGCCTCAAGCGATTTCCATGTTTTGAATTCAACATATGCGGGTTTACAGCTTATGACTGTTCTCACTTGAGCTAGCCGTTGGGATCTCTTACAGAACATTTATATCCTCATTTCCTTTACCTTTTGGAATCTATATCAGAATCCGCCAAATTACGTCCAACCAGTGAAACATGCATCATCTTCAGTCATCTCTCTCTCTCTCTCTCTACACACACATAACTACATAGCTCTGCAGAATTCTTGTTCTGAACCATCTGTAAAACTTTCTATTCTTTCTATTTCCTATCTTCGTTAAGTTCCTTTCACAATTGTACATAGGTTGCAGCAGTAATGCAGTAGTGCGTGTGAAGAATCTTGTAGTTCTTTCCAACAGTCTTCCTGCAACACAACTAGTCCAGAACTCCAATTCATGCACCCAGGCAATTTCGGTTTCCCAACCGAGCAGATGATATAGAACTTTCTGAAGTAATCGTGACAACGACAAGATAACAACTGATATTCCTACGCCATCGAGATACGAACCGGTATCCCTACTCGCATTTCTACGGTGTATTATACCAAAAATGGGGACAGAATATCAACTCTCGGGACAGTTATCACCTTCAATAACTTCGAAGGAAATAGGCAACGGTTCAATTTAGGAGCCGCATTCACAAGCTAATGAATCCATCAATAATCAAAACAAAAGGTGAAAAAATGGCTTCCAAATGGATAAAGGACTTCAGAAATTCCCATTTCCAATTCCACACCGTTCTCCACAAGAAAATGAATTGGAAACACTATATAGACAAATAAAAGTGAATTGCACAATACAAGTGCAAAAACAAATAAGATTGTGTTCACATCCCTATAAAATATAATTCGGCATCCATAGACAACTGAAGGTAACAGACATGAAACGTACAAACCTCGGTTCATTAATGGGATTGATGGACCCATCGAATACAAGTCAATTGCGTTCTGATGAACTATGCAAAGCCCTGACTCGATCAGTCAGTTCTCCAACTTGATTCCGCAAACGCTCAGGATTGCAGAAGAAGTCGACAAAAACCCGCCTCTGAAGGCCCACCTCTTGCGAATGATGTTTCACAATCTGCATTGCCAAAGCCATGAGGATGAGTTCATGGACACAAATACTTGTTGATCATTGGTATAAGGGTTGAGTTTGAGAACTTATTAAGAAAGTAGATTGATAACTACAGCAACAATGACCATAGTATCAATATTCTTTTTTTCAAAATTTGCTCTTTCTACAACATTCAACAGTCACTCTATAGAATATGGATCAGATTGCTCGATCAAGGAGTCGGCACTATCCAATATTACTTTGTCCAAAAAATTATTAAGTATGAATTACCCACATCAATAATTGAACTTGATTATGTACTTTGAAGTGATCCAAAACAAGAAACAGTAGACTAGGTAGGAATTACCTCATTCTTCTTGCAATGCTCAAGTGTCACTTCTTCAACTGCAGCAGACAGTTTTGCATTGATCTTTTCCATCTCATCGAGCTCTTTCATTAGTGACTATAAAGAACCAAATTTTCCAGGATCAGGAATAACAAATGACACTTAGTATTGCTCAAAGTGAATTATACACCAATGGAGGAGTTACTCAATAAACATGCAGTTTCAGTCATATACAAAGAGGAAATGATTCTACAAGGTTTCATTTTACCTGACAATAGTAAAGGTAGAGCGTAATAAACAGACTGAACAAAATGTGAAACAACTATGTACACAAAAGCACGGTTAACAGAGTGTAATGGCCATTTTTGAAATGCATACCCGAGGTGTCAGGATTGGTTGTGCAGTTGTTGATGATGAAAAAAGTAGTTGCTGCAAACTTTGAATAAAAGTGCACCTAACATATACACAAAACACAAAAGATAAGTGCTAGCTGTTAATTCGAAGTTCCATACATTGTCATTGATCCACTATTTGATTTGTGAATCTATAAAATGAGAGCACATCATAAAGTAATTGGTTATCATTTTTTTAGTAAGGCATGACTTTCATGTTGCTCTCACAGGAAAAAATTGAAGAAAAAAAGTACCAATTTGGTTGGACTGAGGGACAACTTAGTCATGAATATGGCAAGAGGCAGCAATTGAGGACGCTTGGAAAAATGTCTAGCAAATAAGCATCAATCTAATCTAGCTAAGGAAGGATAATACTCACAGCTCATTGATGCATCTATTTCTGTCCTCTGGAAGGGCATGCTCTAGGTCAGACTGAAGGGTCATCAAGTCTGACTGTAGGCCAGAAATCTGTTGAACAATTCCTGGTGCTGATACGTACGTAGACAAACCAGCTTGAGCATCTACACCAAAAGGAAAGAAGAGCAAGCAAATTTCAATTTCCGAGAAAAGTAGATAGAGCAAGGGAGAAGGAGAAGCAAATGTACTGTTGTTACTTGAATGAATGCTCAAGAGGTCTCTAACACCATGAAGAAAAGTATCTTGATCATCCACTGCTCCTTGTTCTTGTACATCAGATGCAGCTTGAATCAATGCTAGGCAACGACTCTAGGAGTAGAAGACGTTGAATGAAGACAGATAATAATGCAAAGAAAACGACTAAAATTACAAGAGTAATTCTACTTAATGTTCATGTTTATCTAGATTATTGGTGATTTCGAAGAGCCTTTAAGGTCTTGGGAACCTGTGGAAAGAAAGAAAAAAGAAGGGAATGTATTAAGAAAGAAATTCTATAGAGTTGGTTATCTACCTCTCTTTAGGGGGGCATAAGGCAAGGAAAATGACTTTTCCTTGTTTGGTTTAACAGGGAAGATGAAAGCAAATAAGACGGTAAACTAACGGAACATAAATTTTATGGAAAGAGTGCAGAAAACAAAACTTATTTACTTGATTCCCTTTGAATTTAGTTCTCTTCCGCTCAAATTAGGGAGGAAAAGTATTTTCCCCTTTCCTTTTTTTTTCTTTCCCTACGTTCCAAACACATCCTTAACGAGGTGTCCACATACCACTCGACCTTTGGTTGCTGACAGATATCCCTGCAGCTCAGACTCAATAACTTTAAGCAACGCATAAGCTCCAAGCATAGTCTTCTTTTCCAGCTGACAGGCTATCTTCAAAAACTGATGCCTTGCAAGCTGATTAATCAGATGATTTATGAACTGCGAACACGACAAATAATTAGAAGCTGGAAAAAGAAGATGTGAACTAACGCCAAACACCACAATAACATCTATGTGCTACATAATGGAACTCACTGCACACACATCAAATGGCCAAACTAGTTTTTTCATTTAACCTCATAATCATATAACCATACCTCACACGATTGTTCATCCAACAAAAAAAATTTACATCAAAATTTCTGTATCTTATCAAAAGAAACTATAATTCGAAAAGCATCAATTTCAAATTTGAGTAGCTTGGTCACACCACTAAGTTTCGAGCAACTAATTAGGCCAACATGATATAGTTCCCCATACCGAGGTTTTTTTTTCTTCTCTTTTTGTCTTTTTCCAATTCCAAACTGCATCCATGTTAAGAACAAAAAGGTTTGCATCTCTTGAAAAGCACCCAAAAAAAAACATCATTCTTGTCTTTGCTTTCATGATTACATTATTCCAAATACAGTTCGATGTAGCAAATCATACCGCTTTTTGCCTGCTAATATAGTATTCTTGGCGCATCACCTTCAAATCATAATCACCTGCATAATCAATAATGAAATTGTAGTTTCAAAAAGATAAGTAGGCATGTTGGCTATGAAGTATTTTAGTCTTCAACTTAAAAAAATTATTTCCAATACCTTGCAGAATGTATGTGTCTTGAAGCTGAGCCAGCTCCCAACAAAGATCAGGGATATTCTACAAATAAACAAAAGCCACACTGATAATTGGGATTTACAGAAATTACCCCCACTCAACAACCTGACCAAAGGTACGAATCAACATCACAGTTTTTTGAATCCCCAACAAGCATAGTAATGCATTCCATGACCGTCATCTGTCGCCAATATAATAGCAAATAACATGCTGAGGCCATTTGAATGTTAAAACAACGGATTCAGCTTAATGGCATGCAAATACCTTTGGTGACAATACCTTATCTAGCCTTGGTATCGTATTAGTCCTTATTTATCGGTAAGTTTGTTAGATCATGCTCGAGTAATCGCATTCTTGATATGGATAATCAACTTACATGGTTCTCAGTGCTAAAGAAAGTTTTCCTTGGCTACAAGATGCACTTCCCACTGGAGGTACTTCAAATGTTCAACAATGTTTTCTCCATTATAAATCCCAAAATCTTTCTATAACACAAGTCACACAACCACCCAAAATGCGAGAAAACCCATGGTTGCTCCTATTTTCAGTGGCACAACATATTCTGCACCATGTCTCATGCCTGTTTAAAGGAAAATTTATAATGCTGAGATGAGGAAATTTACATTAGCAATGCTCTTTTTCCTGATTCTAAGACACCTTAAATATATTTGGAGGTAGCAAACAATGAGAGCATGAAATTCGTTCCAAATTGAGGGTAAACACAATTTAGTCAAGAACAGCTGTTATAAAGGCTTCCAAAGAACCACAAACTACGTCATGTAATTCCACAAAAGATGACGAGCAGCCGCTAGGGCCTTCCTAATTTATGCCTCAAGAACAGTACACCCAATTTAGGAGCCGTTCCACTTTCTCCAAAAAAGTACTTTTTGAAAAAGAAGGTAATTTCAAGCTCAAATATAATGAAAATGAAAAATAATTTTTCAATTTTTTTTGCACCGTTTAAAAGATCTCAATGAGATCTATCAAACAAGATCCATATTGGTAGGAAAATTATTTGCGTAAACACATGATTTTTGATTTTGAAATTACCTTCTTTTTCAAAAAGTACTTTTTTGGAAAAAGTGGAACAGCCCCTACCCCATAAATCAGTGCCTCAGAGGGGTAGATTAGGTATATGCTAACTTTTAGAATAGTATGCTAAAGAGGCTCTACGAGTTTCCATCTCCTCTAGGAACTTAAAAAAAGAAAAGAAAAGAAAAGAACTGATAGCTGAAAGTAGAATCAACTCCCAGGAATTGGATACATCACTGCAGATGGAGAATCAAGCATTCCATCTTGAACATGCCAATAAGTTCTGACATATAAATGAAACCACATCACAAACAAGAAAGTTCTGGTTACAAGTTTCAACCACCAAAGGTGGAACCCATTTGAGCAAAAGGAATAACTGAGAGAGATTTTACATAACAAGCAGCAGATTAAAAATCAGATACTAGCTGAAGGTCCATACCTCAGATAACAACTTTTCTTCTTTGTGATATAGATTTGAAAGTTCTCCCACCAGTTCAGCATGTTTTCTCCTACACATTAGGCAATACAAATACAACAACAACAACAACACATTAGGCAATACAAATGCGTTCATTTATTACCAATGGAGCTAATCTTTTGTAGGAAGGACTACCAGGCCTAAATGGCATCCATGTCTTTGAGTGAGATAAACATTCAAGTAATTGTATGGTGATAAATTAAACACCATATATGTTCTGTTTGCTATTAATTAACAAAAATAGACTACCTCAACCTAACAGAAAAACTACCACAACATCCAACTTTTGTGAGCTTCACAAAACCAATTAGATTTAGATGTATTTCAAACTTCAAAGATCTGTACATCATATCGGAAATTACAAAACATTCACAGAAACTTTTATTACACCATGAGAACAAGTATGTAGGAAACCTCCAGAGTCCAGACATGAAAGCCCTCCTGTCCAAGATTCTAATTCCCAAACAACGGGTGCTTAGCAACATTTTATGAAGTACACAAAGTTAATTATAAGGATATATAACTATGTGAGACCTATTACCAAGACATTTTTCAGGTAAAGACTTCCCAAGCAAAGTAATTATTTAAAAACTGAATACCTTTAGATATGACAAGTAGAATGTTTGAACTTTCATGAAGATTTATTACAAGATTTCCTTTTGCATTGAGAGCGAGTAAAAGATCATTCATTGCCAAAAATCACACCATAAGCGCATTTATTTAAGTCAAATCTGGCATTCATCGGATGTTAATTATCTTTGTTTCATGGAGAGCAAGTAAAATGAAAATCAAGATAAAAAAGATGCTCTACCGAAGGGAATGAAGATCAAGATGAATGTGAGCTTCATCAGATGTTACTTGAGCTTTAAGTGCCATGAGAATAGCTTGCTGTTTAGCATTCTCCACTTGAGCTTCCACCCACTGTCTTTCACTTGTTCCAAATCTGTCACGGCATGGAAGAACTAAAATTTCTTTCCTTTGGCACACATTGGAAGACTACAAACTATGTTGGGAGAACAATCTTCCAAAAGACACAGGATTAAATAAGTATGCCAAAAACAAGTAGCTGTGTTGTTTAACAAGAAACGTGCGACAAAATGGTTATTGAACCTGATCACGTATCATGTTAAGATCTTGCAAAACATGTAATCTAATTTATATGTTCGACCAACTACATCTTTGAAACTCATCTTCAGCGAGATTATAAAATCCATCAAAGTCCATAAACATTGACAGAGAACAATAAAAAACATAAAAACCACCAAAAGTTGCAGAAGTAAAAATACATACATAGAGCGAAGCCGTTGCAATTCAGATACACGTTGATGATGCGACTTCTCTAAATCTGCTTGCATTGGCAAAGGGAGAATAATATGTCAAAATCATCTGACTTATCATTAAATCAATGGCAGTTAGTTAGGCTTGATGATTTTAGGTGCTATACATATTCAAATTGTCTGGGAGATGGAGATATGGGTGGGTGGGTGCCAATGCAAATTGCAGATATGGATATAGAATTCTCAAATGGTATCTAGTATGTGCATGTGATCCTAATGACAAAGGTTCCTAAGTAGCATATGGTCACTAACATGTCCCGTATAGCCTTAAAATATCCTTAACGATCCTCAGAAGGTATTTCAATAAAAAGAAAGAACAAAGAAGACTACCTCGTACTAGAATATTCGACATGTCATCAAGATTCACCCAAGAGCATTTAGCTTTTCCCTCCTCTGCAACTAGTCGGTAAGGACCCTGAATCATATTAAGGTAAGCCCATTAAAACCAACATACAATTCCATGAGAAGAAGATATCCAAGAATTTACCCTCGGTGGACAACTGTCTCATGATACTGAAAGGTCCAAAAAATGCTTTTACAGTTTTCATTAAGGAACAAAATGCAAAACCAGACAACTATTTTGTAAGCCACTGAGTCACAAAATAGTACCCAAACTAAGCACGAATGCATGTGGCCCTCGCTAAGTAAATAACGCATTCCAAGGTAGTATATGAGCCTTGTAGACTTCTCCTTTCACTGCCAATGGGTTTTAGTTGACTGTTTTAACTTGTAATTGAAGCTTGGCTTTAAGATATTTTGGACAAGATCTGTTTCAACTCGGTGATTTGATACGTTGTTCTCTCTTTGTTTGTGACATAAGTGCACTTGTTCCACTGTGGTCACAAAGTTCTGGATCCTCCATTTACCTCTCCCCGTGCAAGTAGGATAGCACATGTGGGGAAAGTGTTAGGGCTTGTCCCATACAGGTAAAATAACACCTCCTATGGGATATGAGACTTGAGGGCCTTCTCCCTCATCACCAACTGTTTTTCAGTTTGGTGCTTTAACATGAAGAAATATATATCCAACCAAAATCTGTTAACGGAGGTTACAGCATGTTGAATCTCTTCTCCAGATGTGCATGTTCTGTCAATTTCGTCGGCACCATACCTCATACATATTTCTCTTTCAGCTCTTATCCTCGTATACAATGACGCCATCTTTGCCTCTACCCTTTTCTTTTCTTCCCTACTTGTAGTGGGCCGAACTCCTATTGGGCCTAGCAAACGGGCAGCCCAAAGCATAGAGCGTTTTGGCCAAACAAAGGGGCACTGAGTCCGGCAAGCTAGGCGGGGACGTGTGATGGTATTGTGGAGCTAGGTCTAGGCCAGACCAGGCTGAATAAGTCCGACCGGGTGAAGACGGAGGATCAGCGTATACCCGGGAGGAGCAGCTAGGTAGGACAATTGGCTACCGTGTCTTTAGAAAACTGAAAAAGTATCATAAGAGTTCAGGTTAACCACAGAGAGAATATCGAATAAGCAGCTTTTCTGCGGATTTTTCTCTGTTAGGTAGGATGATTGGCACCAAAGCAACTCCATGTCACTATCCCAACCATACATATCAAGGATCAAACAGATAATCAATTAACAACTCTATTGTACGAGCCGAAGGGTTCACCCACGATGGCAAACCTTGTTCTCATACATCTTAATGTCTTATGTCCTAAGAGAGCCGGGCCATGGATCTTGAAAACACCAGTGATCCCAATACTTTTGCAAAGTGACTGGTCTATCGACTACCTATTTTACGAAGGATCAGGCCACATTCCTCTATTTCTTCTAGAAATAATGCCGAAAAAACGTAATCTGGAGATAAAGCAAACTGAAACTAACAGTACTGTGATCGTATATACCGTATCCAGTTGCTTAACAAACCACTGATTCAGTTCCTTCATACAAGAAGCATCCACAATCAGGTACAGATGGAAGTCAGAATAAGCTAGGTAGATGCCATCCTCTGCAAGTAATAGAAACCAAAAAGTTCATCAGAAAGGTATTCTTCATATCAATGCAAGAACAGTACAACAAAATCATGTTGTGCATTTCCTTTAATTTTCTCATTCATTTCAAGTGTCCCCAAATCTGCTTAACTATAAGAGAATGTCAAGTACAGGTATCAGAAATATGACCAAGATTAGTTTGGCACAGATGACAATGAGTAACTTCAACAGCATTTTGCTATGGCCCAAAAAAGCAAGCCTAGACAAGCTCAACAATAGTTGGGTAAAAAACTGATGTAGAACAAAGGACTGCATCAAAAACCTCAAGGTCCTCAACCAAAACCCAACTAGAAAGTTAAACCCACAACAAATCCTCCGATGAGTCACATTATTGATGAAACTGGTAGCAACTTCTTAGTATATACACTTTAGGTCATTAAGTGTTTGAAACCAAGCGGCTTCAGACACCAATCCATGTATGTTAAGATAAGATACAGGTAAGCCTCAAAAATGAAAAGTTTCAAACTAAAAGATGGAAGTGATTGTAGTATGTGAATCTCTACAAATAACGTCATAAAATTTGCAAGTTTGCCAGCAGAAATAACCAAAATGGTGCAAAAATGACAAAAGTGCATGCAAGAGGAACGTTACCATCCCCTGAGTGATAATGAGCCAACTCTTGAGCCGTAGAGGAAATCCTTCCCAGAACTGCATTCATCTAAGGTGAAATAAAAGACCCAAATCAAGCACGAAATATAAAGTGCAATTACGTTCTCTACAAAAGAAATGAGTGCATCAAACCAAAAACAAAAAAAAAAACCGAGAACTTTCTTGTTCGTGATTCAAATGAATACAAAGCACCATGATGCAGGTAAGCAAGCACATCCGCTACATAATCAGTGGTGAGTTTCCTCTAGCATGTTTACTCATAGTGTCATTGTTCATTATGGAAACTATCATGAAAAAAGATTGCTTCAGGAACACAAGTGGCGCTCTTGTTCCAATGTTTCCAGAATATGCTAAAATCATTGCAATTTACATTTGGATTGTGCACACTTAAAATTTGCAATATGGTACATTTCATTTCAAAGCAGTGAATTTGGTGACGCAAAGCAATCTGAAATTTTTTCAGGTTTTATTTTTAATGATTTCTTAAGAGAGAAAATAAAATAAAGTATGAACTCAATTAACTCAACAACTCATCTAGATACGCATCCCACTCATGTCAGAATGCAAAAAAGAAAAAATAAACTAAGTAAGGTAAGCATTGTCAATTAGTACTTCTCAGCAAACAAGTTAGTAAGGGAAGCATTGTCAATTACTTAGTTTATTTAGTAAGGGAAGCATTGTCAATTACTTAGTTTATTTTTTCCTTTTTGCATTCTGACATGAGTGGGATGCGTATCTAGATGAGTTTGTTGAGTTAATTGAGTTCATACTTTATTTTATTTTTTTTCTCTTAAGAAATCATTAAAAATAAAACTCGACAAAATTTCAGATTGCTTTGCGTCACCAAATTCACTGCTTTGAATGAAATGTACCATATTACCATATTTCAAATTTTAAGTGTGCACAATCCAAATGTAAATTGCAACGATTTTAGCATGGAAACATTGGAACAGGAGCGCCACTAACGAAACAACTAGTAGCATATAGTTGTAAATGCTTTAATAGCTTATAAACTGAGCAGAAATTAACCCAATTAGCATAAATCTCCTACTTCAGTTCATTCCACACCTACACTGTACTTTTGTGGTCTGCTTGTATTAATGTATTCTAATACACAGCTCCCCCATTTCCGAGGCCATAAAATGGCACTAGATGCTTAGCGTAAATCAGAATTCCCAAGTCATCATATAAAAGAAACTCATACGAAAAACATCAAAAGAACTGGAGTTCAAAAAGTCGTACCCAGGACATAAGGCTCATATTTAAGGCAGGGTTTGTGGGAGCTATTAGATGGGCAATTCTACCCCATTTTTTGTGGAGAGGTTTATTCCTGATTTCCTATGCATTAAACCCGCACCACATCGGTGGGGGCAGATAGCACTTGTCTTTGTGCCAGTGACACCTTACTATTTGTTCCACTCCCACCCTCTCGTCCCCATGAACTTCTGTCTTTTGTTAAAATATGATGGAGACATTGGAAACTTGGAAATTGAGTCAAGACTAATTCTGCCCAATAATGCACTTATCAAAAGGGTGTATCAGTGGTACGGCAATATGTGTAGGGATCAAATCATGAAGGCCACTAACATGCATTGTCCCTATGAGATGCTTTACTGGACACACAAACAGATATACCAACTGTGACTCGAACATTCCACCCTTTATGAGAGATGGAAAGTTATGACACTCAAGCTAACCGCCCGTGGTCATACATACAATGAGCTATCAACCAATCTGAAATGTTAATCAACCATATACAATTAAAGCCACTACCCCACTTGGCGCTCCATTAAAAAGCATAATGTATTCCAACTACTACGGATAAGAATAAGAACATTGGTTCATTCTACACACCTCCAAATTTCTCGCCGAAAGACTATCATCTATTGTAGTAAGTTGCCCATTGACATTAGAAGTTGCTGCAACTCGTGCCCTTCTTCCTTGGATCAAGGATGAAGCCTGGCTCGTGAGCATATCATACTGGTTCTGCAGTTGCCTAAGTTGCCTCTGTAATTCCAAAGCCTCAGCTTTATATGCTAAAGTAGCATCTCTGGAGATCATAGTTAGTTAACCAAACAGTAGAAGTCAACAACTATGCCTCTGGCTCACTTCATTGCATAGTACAATTTGCAAAGAGTGCTGAACTCTCTTAAGAAGAGAGTCTCTATATAAGATACAAGGAAGCAAAATGAAAACACTTCCACACACAGAAGGAAATTTACAGGCACTAGAAAGAAATCATTTCTGCATTCAGAAGGAATTTTACAGGGGCTATAACATGTAACTGGTCAGAAAAAATCCAATATCATAGTGAACCTGAAAAGCATATATTTCGTATCATACAGCAGAACTGAACCCATCCAAACAAAACATCTACTCTCAAGGGTGACATTTAGCTATGTTACATGGATCCTTCATTTTGGCTCAAGTACCCGTGTCGATGTGTCCGACACCCGTATCCTTTTGGACACTCAGATCCTCTACTTGTTAAGATACTTACAGAAAAGGAATATCAAATTAGCTAGAAAAGCAATATTTCGAGTATTTCACGTAGACAAGAAATAGGAAAATAGCAAAAACATAATTTTCTTAACCCTTTCTTGTTTAAATACATTTGTAAACATAGTTTATGGTACATAATCTGAGAAAATTATTCAATATATAATACAAACAAGAGTTCAAGACGTGTCCCCGTACCCGTACCCAAGTTGGGGACACATATCCACGTATCCTAAGATTTAAGTTTAGGAAGGTCCGACGCTACTCGCACACGAGTCCATGTAACATAGACATTCAGATGTAGAATGGAATGTCGAATGGATTATATGCCACAAATAGTTGCTTAGAGTGCGACATTATGGAACTTAGTTCCCAACATACCCAACCTTTAAAACACATAAGAGAAAAATAAATTATATGGCACCAAGGGCAGAAACTAAAGCATTGTGACCAACCTAAAGTTGTAGAATGAATTTAAGTAATTAACTGATCACCGTTTGCTAATGATACAAAAAGCCCTTAAAAGATAATTGAAAAAATGAGTTGATATCCCATATATGTGCATGAAAAGCTTTACCGTATGTCTTTCAATCCTTCTTCAGCTCCAAAAACTGCCTCTTGGTTGTCTCTCCTAGTTGAAAATGCAGATATACTATCATAAGCAAAATCCAAGTCTTCCCCCTGATAAGTAATCATGTCAAATGTACACAAAATGAGCATATACGATCCCATATAATTGAAGAAAATGCAGCCATACTTACACAATAAAATATGCATTGCGAATATACAAATACATAGTATTTTACAGCTTATTTGTCGGAATTACGAAAGGCCAGTCAAGTGCACAATATTATGTACAGAAGTTCAGAAAGCCATATAACACCGGAGGTTAGAATCAATGAGTTCTGGGAACCTTTTTAACAGCCATCCTCGACTTAGATCATTGTAGAAGTAAAAATCTAAGCCCTGACACTCTAATCTTCCATAAAACAGAGTTCCAAATTTCAAATATCTTCAATCTTAATCATTAAACTGCTCAAACCACCATCCTTGCTACGATGACTAACTGTGCACAATCCAACAAGAAAACCAATCAGCAGCTATATAGGCATCACATAAGCAATGAGTTAGTGTGGGGATTTTCACGGCAAACCAAGGTAAACAGGGGTTAGGATGTGAGTTAGTCTTCTTATTTCTCCACTTTAAGTGAAACAACAAGACCAACTAGAAAGAAGAAGAATAGTCCAATTGTATTGTCCTCAACAACACAAATTTTCAGAGGCCCCAAGACTTGGTTGATAAAGGTCTACATGGAGCAATAGAACTTTGTGGAAAAAGCAAGCAATAACTTAAAAGAATTCAGCAATACATCGAATGATAAACACTATTTGGAGTGACAAGCATGATAAGGATACCTCCAATAGCTTTCCTTCTTGAATAAATTGCTCATACCTGGACAGCAAATACAGGATAGTTATGTAACAATGGAAACAGCAACTGTGTCAAGTGAAATACAGTAGATATTGCCCAATGGATCAAATGATATGTTCCCTGCCTTAACTATGTTTTGGCAATTTCCTTTCCTTTTTAACTTCAATATTTCCACTGTCATGAAGCCCAAAATTCTCTAATGAGGAATGACGAATGAGTTTGCCTTTATTGCATGATCTGCGGTCCCCACTCAATGAGATGGTTTTAGATCGGTGTTTCCCATTCAATTGGTGCTGGCTACAACATGACTAGATCAGTGTAAATATAAATATATAGCTTCCTTCTAAATCCACACCATATTTTCCTCCCTATTTCCCCCTCTAACCAAGCAGTGAAATTCGTCTCCATTTGCAAACAAAAAATCATTCTAGTAAACCAATAGCTAGAATCAACATAACAGTCAAAACTCCTGATCGAAAAACCAATACTAGCGAGAAAAACAAAAGAAAAATCACAGACACTAAGAGCGCACAAGCAGCCACTGAAATTCCTGAATATGACACAGGACCGGTAATGGTTTTACCAACACCCCCACTTCAATTGGAGAGCAATTATGTTTACCTAAACGTTACCCATCACTCAAATTGGTCAATATCGCTACGAAAAGGGCCAATTAAAGTGGTGGGCAGTGAACAATCTTACGCTCCTTCAAATGTACTCAACTTAGTTTCAAAGCTTAAAACAGCAATAAATAAGTGAAACCAAGCCAGCCCTCCAAATTAAAACCACAATAAGACCTAAAACCCCCGCCCAACATAAATCACTGACACCTAGAATCACACTTGAAAACACGTTTGAGACAGTAAGAGAAGATCAACGGAATAAAACCCTTTTAATCAGACGGGAATTAAGCGAGGGGAGTGGAGACGTAACTGAGAAACCTCGGAAGGGGAGAGGACGTTGGAGGGGCGGAGGCTTTGGCATATCCAGTCGAGTATGGGGCGGTCGTTGTCGTACTGGAAGGGCCATTCGAAGCTGTCTGGGTCCAATGCGCTGTGCCCTTCGTAGCCCAGCTCACCCAGCAGTGCACACAGCCTCGCTCCGCTCATTGTTTCTTCAAAATTCGAGTTGGGAACTCTCAGATCGGAGAGCAATCGGAGGCGGGATTCGGTGCCGTTCCAGATTGACTTCTTTTTCCAGAAGTTATTTTTTCGGTAATGAACAGTACCGGAACAGAACCTCCGTTCCAATTTCCCTTAAAAAGTTCCTCTTTTTAAAAAAAGTTATTGTTGTAATGACCATATTACCCCCTTCTATGAATTCAAATTCCCCAGACTTTACCCCTGTTCTCCCCTCCCTCCCTCTTTCATACTCAGAGAATCCCAGACCCTCCCTCTCACTTCTCTCTCTCCACCCCCCCCCCCCAAAATGGCAGCAGCTCTACAACAAACCCCGATCACATTCCACTCCAGACTACCCCTATCCACTCGAGTAATCACAGCCAAATTCCACACCCACAGACCCACAGGGGCAGCCCCGTTCAACGGCGGCTTCTCGTCCGCCGTTAGAATCCCCAGGCCGGCTATTAAAATGGAAGCCTAGGTTGGGTTGATCTCACTAAAGGACTACTCTCAAGAAAATACTAGAAAAGGTTCTCATTCAAGAACTCTCTCTCTCTCAAGAGGTGTCTGATCATGACCTTACCACACTACCGTCTTTTTTCTTCTGCATCGACTGATGAGAAAAGGGGCGAGGGAGGGCTGCGGGAGATGAGGGAGGAGGTTGTTGTGCCGTACACTAGAAGCCCTAGGAGATAAAATGGGGCCTGGGAATTTCACCAGGGGACTGTGGGGACCAAGGACCAAAACGACGTCGTTTTGGTCAAATGAATTTTAAAAAAACGGAAGGCTCCAGATCTGGAACCAGCCTTCTTTTGGACCCAAAAAAATCTCTTTGGTTGCAAGCAACATTGCTTTCTCTTGAATTGAAAAAAGGAGAGAGAGAGAGAAGAGAGAGAGTCGAAGGGTGGTTTTGGCGCCGGCCGGGTTTTCGGGGGAGTGATTGGGTGATGGCACCATAGGATCGAATATGTTGTACATGGCATACTTGCACCGCACAGTTAGTGGAGCCCATTTCGGGTCTCACAAAAATATATAAAAATATTTATAAATTTTAAAATAATTATTTATGGGGTTTTGTAAAAAATCAGCTCCAATCGGTAGGTATGTTCTCTTAATTCATAGGAGCGAAACTACTCAACCCTACGAATTCAGAAAACATAAAAATGTTCTCTTAATTCATAGGGGCAAAACTACTCACCCCTACGAATTCAGAAAACATAAAACATACTTACCGATATCAGTTGGAGCTGATTTTTTACAAGGTCCTATAAAAATATTATTTTGAAATTTATGGGTATTTTTTTGTATTTTTGTGAGAATTAAAAAGTGTAGTAAGTTCCATTTGAAAGAGCCACAGCGAACCAAAGGCCTTGAATTGGGTCCTTGAGCCAAACTTCTACTTACCCCACACATAGTACGGGCAATTCTTTTTGGTTCTAGTCTAGTTTGCTCTTTACGATCATGCACACGTATCTTGTATCATGAGTGTCTTTAGGAAGTAGCCTAATTTTCTATAGTAGCGGCCCCACGACCACACTCACTTAGGTGTGACCTTCACGGTTATCTGTGACCGATATCCTGCGGAATACCTGTCTCGAACTCATCCAGAGTTAAGCTCTTCCTCAAACGTCACAATAAAGATCACTATCACCATAGGAGTGGGACTTGGGAATACCCCTCAATCCGCATAAATATCGTGATCTTTCTAGTTAACCTACAATTTTATTGTTACCCATTGAACCTTCTTCATGGAATCTCCAATAACAAAGATTAGGTGTCCACTGTGATGAGTCTGACGACTAACTTATAGGCTCAGTCCCAAACCCCTCGATGATTTTACGATTAGCCTAGCTGCACGCTAATCCTATCTATGTTTGTCGCAAGCCCCTTTTTCTTTTGTCAACATCATCAGTAGAGTATAAGGTCGTGCTTAACTGAGCTCCATTTCAAGCCAACTCTAGCTTATAGTTATAGACAAGCACCTGCAACATGCTAAGCAAAAATCTCCACTGAAACATCAATTGTTAGTTCTTCATAACCAATAAGCAAGAAATAATTAAAATATAATCCCCACATTTCGAAAATTGAAAGACATTCACATTTTGAAAATTGGAGAGGTCTAGAGGTGGTGTCGGAGAGTGGGGGTGGCGTGTGGGGTGGAGAGGAGGATAGAGCTGGGGCGGAAGACGATGGGGGATGGTGGGATAATAGCATCGCGTACTGGTACGGGTCGTTCGCTAGTTAGAATTAGCAATCATGAGATTGTTAAACAGTCAAGACAAAAAAAATGTGGATGATGAACCTAGACGAGGTAGGTGGCTCTACATAGATTGAAGGGTTGTCAGTTGAACAACCTTAAAAATCATTTTTTTAAATACCCAATTGAAAAATTATTGAAAACTCGGCCCAAAAATAATGGAACACCCCACAATCTAATTCAGTGGCGGCTGCATGACAAGGACGAGTGTGTAGCTAAACACCCAAAACAGTTTTCTTTTTGAAATTTACTACTACTAATATTATGTATGGTTCTTGTCCGATATGTATGGTTCTTTTCCGAGTATAGTGTTCGCTACATTAGGAACAATCATCGTTCCATCTGGTAATTAACTCGTAGTTGAACACATAATATATTAGCTCAAACATAATTCACACTCACAATGATAAACATTTTGAGAGAGAGAGAGAGAGGAGAAGAAGAAATAACTATTAATATCGATCGATATTGTACTACGTGTTCTCTCTCCATGACTATCGACACAATATACATTGCCTACAACGTAAATGTATTGGTTTTGCTTTGTTTAGTTTATGAAAATATTTACAAAGGTCTTTTAAAAGAATTGAACTAAATTGTAAGATTCATCTTCTAAGGAATTTTTTATTGATAGTAACACTCGCAGATTTTATAAGCGAATCCTTGTTGACTTGAACAATTTTTCATTTGGATTCTTGGCTACGATAACAAAAATCATTTAAGTCTGATGATAGGAACGAAATAAGATGAAATATATCGAAAAAGGCTCATGGAATTAAACCTATTCACCTCAATTTCCCATTAAAAGATATTAGTGAAATAGTGCATCAGTTTAATAATGCTTATGTAGTTGAACATTTGAGAACTCGTGATAACAATTCTAAATCTTTTTTTTTCTGATCGCACCATACACAATGATTGATAAGATCTTGTGAAAAATAATTGGGTAACAGAGCTAGTAAAATTAAATAATATTTAAATACCCTCATATAAAATCCTGGAACCGTCACTAAAAATACACGTTGTTGTATTTAACGTGACACAACTAGCAAATAGACTCAATTTTGACATGTTCTTGCATGATCTTGTTCCTGTGGCTTGCCTTATTTTTTTGTGATATGGTTTAGTGTTTTTTTTTTTCCTTTCGAAAATCATGAAGTTCTTGTATCTTCTAGTACATAAAAGAGATCTTGCCTGATTGGTGGCAACACATGTATCACTCTCAACTTGGGTGTAAAGATGGCAATTCAACCTGCCCCGCCTCAATTGGAGGCGGGTTTGTGTTGTATTTTTCAAGGGTCGGGTCAGGTCGAGGGAGAATTGATGGAACCTGGTCGGGGTCGGGTTGACGTTACCCCGTTCGGGTACCCGCCCCTCCCCGCTCTGAAATTATTTTATACATTAAAAATTATTTTTATTCTTGTATTTTTACCCCTACAACTAAAATACCACATAAAATATTGTAACTATTTCTTGCATTTTGCTTTTAGATATTAGATTTTGGTTAAATTATAATAGTTATTTCATAAACTTTTATTGTTTGTGCTCACTTATTTTAGAATCTAAAACATATTTTCTCAATAAAAAATGAGCGGGGGCGGATAAATCCAATACACGATAGGGACGGGACTACACATAAATTACCCCAGCGCAACAAGCAATGGCGTCCTTTGTATCTTGAGTCTTGACAAGCTTAGTAGAATCAATCATAAGCTTCAACGCTTAAGACGGGCACTGGAGTCAGCTAAAGACCAAAGAAGCAAGCATGAGTGATTCCATGAAGGCCTCGATCCTCACTCGTAAACCCTGTTTAACTTGATTTGATGTCAAAATGCTCATATACCCCCGTTTGGCAAATAAGTCAACTGGCTTATTTTTTTGTCTTTATTCAATTTTTTTTCCGTATTTGTTAGTTTATCTTCAATTTTTTGGGGATTCTTGCATCGTCATGACGAGAGGAATTTAAAAAGTAAAAAATTATGATCGAAATCCAATTTTTTTTGAATAAAGACGAAAAAATTGGCTTATTGGCTTATTTTTGTCTTTATTAAAAAAATTGGATTTCGATCATAATTTTTTACTTTTTAGATTCCTCTCGTCATGACGATACAATAATCTCCAAAAAATTGACGATAAACTAACAAATACGAAAAAAATTTGAATAAGGACAAAAAAATAAACTAGTTGACTTATTTAGCTGAACGGGATAACTCGAGTAAAACGTTTGAAGTGACCAAGGGCCAACACAGTACCACAAAATCATACGGTAAGCTGCAAGTAGTCATTAATTTACAGGTAAAAATGGTAACCGAACGTGGTATTTCAAAACGTCAAGCTATAGAATGGATTTAAGTAACCAACTAATCACCATTCGCGAATGGAACCCTTTAAAAGATACTCCCAAACGGTAGTTGATATCCCAAATATGTGCAAGAAATACGGTAAAGCTTCTCTTGCAAAATAAATGATTCCGATCATTGTTGGGGGCCTGAGAAGAGCCCGCAACGGCTCAAAACTGAACCGGACTGGACATTAATAAAATTGGGCTGGACATGCCCCTCATTTGTGTGTTCCTTCATGTGTGTTGATTCAAATTTTATTGACAAAACATTGGAACATTTTGTTATCCAAATTCCTCATATTCCAACGTTGTTCGAATTGCTTTGTCATATTCTATATGTGCAGTATTTGAACATGTTGATTGGGCTCTAAAGGTCTTGTGTAGTCATGTTTTAAGTTTATCCTTGTCCATTTCTTGTAAGTCTTGGCCCATCTTTTTATGTTTGGGGATTTATGTTTCAAATTTACTACTAGGATACTAACATCATAGTAGTTATCTTTAACCTATCCAATAATTTTTTGAAATGTCCATAATGGTCTCTTTAATTCAGTATGGCTGTGAGCTTTCAAGATGCAATTTGGCATCTACCTGCCAATACTTTGTCGAAGTTTTGGGTGTGTGCCGTCGTAAGATTGGAACTGAACCTGGAGCAGTCTACTACTTGAGGAGTTCAAATGACATGCTTGTAAAGATTGGAGAAGCAGTGTCACGAAGTACACATAACTTAATATACATTGCTGACTTGTCTTTCATAAAGAAATATTCAGTCCTATTTGAGCTTGGTTCTCAATTCCAATGGAAAAAATGTGCGGACTTTGAAGCTTGGTTGAATTCAATTGTGATTGCAAGGTCAAAGTTTTACAGTGCATTTTTTGACAATCAAAATTTTGAGTTTTGAATTTGTAATGGTCCTAATTGTATTGCGTATGTTCTTACGTGGAAATCAGGAAGGAAAAAAGAAGAAGTTCCATTTCGTTTAGCTGTGTTTGGATTAAGGTTTTTCATTTCATTTTGCTCTGTCAAGTACCTTTAATGTTGAATATTTGCAGCCCCTTTGGAAAAACAATCCATGCACTTCAGACATACAACCTGTTTGAGAAAAAAGTGTAGTTAGCGAACCCAGTTTTTATGAAGTCAAGCTTTTGTGATCATGTGATGAGGACCAATTTTTGTGTCCTCAATACTGGTTTTCTGATTCAAATAGACAGGACAATTGAGTTGCTTCATATGAATGCTACTTCCTAATACGTTTTGATGACTGAATTTGGAAAATCTTTCTGGTGTTCTCAAATATTACACCTTCAGAACAATCTCTCTCAATTTCGCAAACAATTTCCAAGTCCAACAAAAAAATCATGCAGTCCATTGGTTTGCCATTCACTCCTTCTAGCATTCAAGCTAGGTATAAAAACTTATACTATCAATTATCCTTGCCTGCATGCTTGTAGATTTTAAAGCCTTCAATGCACCGTGGTTCCTTCTATTAAGCTGAACACCTAACTTGCTTCTGCGTATCCAACTTTTGTGCTCGAAGTTAAGATGCCAAGAGTGGACTGAAATTTAGAAGCTTAAAAAAAAGTAATACTAGCCTTAAAGCCAAAAAATTGCTCTTAGTTAGATCCACCAGAGGAACGTGCCAAATGCCAATATTATGCTCTAGGCTCAGAACTTGATTTACTACCAACATTATGCTCTTGGAATAGAACTTGATTTAGCTCATGCCTTGCTCTTCTTTGAAGAGTTGGCCCAAAAATAACTTGCAATTTTGGCAGCTCTGAAAATGAAACACACAAGATTTGCCCACAAATGCCTACTATTTCAAAAACTAAAACTCATTTTTGCTTCAATAACACCTCAATATTTTTCTACTATCACTACGAGAACCCAAATCACTTTCCGATATCAAAACATCCAATGAGCACACGAAAAACATTACACTAGTTCTAATATAAAAAGCAAAAGCACCTAACAAAAAGACCAGTAAAATAGTAGTAACAATTAAAAAAGAGTTGATTTTCGCACTCTTTCTTCTACCATCCCATAACATTCCTTTTTTTGGGTAAAAAAAATGTTAATCTTGAAATCTTTTTTGTAAAAAGACAATTTTATAAAAGGATACTAGACTGTTTCTTGAAATCTAAGACGCCTTACCTTTTTCCCTTCTTTATACCCACGGATTAGTGCAAGGGCGGAAGTACTTAAGGGCTAAGGTGGGCTATAGCCTAGGTCACTTTGAGAAAAACCGAAAAACTCAATTCATTTTGAACCATAAACTGAATTTAGTATTTGACACAAGAAAATTAAGTCCAAACAAGTTCAATCGACAAAATTCAAAGATAGAAGATATTATTGAAGATATATGTAGAGACCCGTAAAATTTTTGTTTTATTTTAATTATTGAAAAGTTTATTAATTGGCTAAATGAGAAAATATGGTCTTATTTGTGAATATTTGAATTAGGGGCTTAAGTGAGAGAACGGAAGGTTAAGGGGTAAATGTGTGATTTGAAGTCTTAGAGGTATAAATAGGAGTGATTGGAGTGTAGGGAATCATTTTTTTCCCAAAAACCAAACACCGGCTCTCTCTCCCTCCCTCCGCCGGTTTCTCTCTCTCCTCTCCTCTCTCTCAAAACTCACCCAAATACCTCAAACACCTTAAGAACCCACCCTCATTTCACCTCCTCTACGCAACTCCGGGCTCGTATCGTGTTGGGTGAGGCTCGGGAGATAGATCACGGTTGATTTCCAAAGATTCGGAGCTAGGGCTCGTTCGAGTTTCTTGGGTCTCGTTCCTTAAATCGAGGTAGGGATCTCTTTACCCTCTTTATGTGTGAATGTGTTGATATAGTGTGAATTCGTGCCTATGTTTGTTGTTGTTGGTATTGTTGTTAAAATCCCAGAAATCTGCAGAAAATCTGATCGAAACACATCCGTATCGATACGGGATTTTTGCCGTATCGATACTAATTCGAAATCGTAGCTTCTCATTCTGTTTGCATCCTGTATCGATACAGCTATTTTGGCTGTATCGATACCAGATGCTTATGGGCAGTCTCTCAGCATTTGTTCCGTACTTCATTCCTTTGGTCCCCGATCACTTCCAAACCCTGTTAGACACCTCCAAACCTATTTCTAGCATGCCTAAACGAATTCCTTTGGTTTACTTAAGTTATCCTCGTCTCATTGGCTTTCCGTTGTTATAGAAAGGGTAGTGTCTTACTAGATAAAACTTAATCAACGTATTTTGGGATTGGTGGTGCTTGAGAGTCTTTGTGGCCTAAGGTGAAGCATGCTATAGGTATGTTAGGTGCTATGACTAGACGTGGCAAATGGTGGGAAGAAAATGCATATTGTAGAGAGGTTATTGCGTATTGTAGGATATGAGGTATAATGTGGGGCGCTTGTGATCAATAGGGTAATCTGTATCTTCGTGCTTCGTCTCGAATGTTCATCCTAGGTTTCTTTGGCATTCGTTCTATAGGCTCTTGTTTATAACCTAGCCGGTGGTGTGTCGTAGAGTTGTTATAAGTTCGGTACGAGGCATAGGGCGTCGTAATAAGCTTAGAGGAATAACGTGAACTTAAGACATTTATTATCATATAATAGAACATGGTTATTAGTTGTAATACCTTGAATGACGATGAATGAAAGATTGTGACTTGGAAAAGTGTTGTTATCCTATAATTCGAATTGATAATGTATATGTGTTGTGTGAGATGTGAATGTTGAACTGAGGGTCCTGCAACGCAAGGTGTGGTAATGCGGAGGCTCTAGAGGGCCCGCAACGCAAGGTGTGGTAATGCGGAAACCCAGGTGAAGAGAATTCACTGTAACGCAAGGTGTGGTAATACAGTTGAATGTCTTAAATGATGAATGAAGTCGTAATTGACTTATTGAAGTTTAAGTTGTTGTGTGGGCTATGAGCTGCTTGAGATTGTAACTGTTGAAAAGAGAAACTAAACAATGGATTCCATCAAAGTTTTTGAAAAGAAAGGAACTTGATTTTGGAAAAAGGATTTTTATGAAAAATCCTCCGGTATTCCTGAGTGAATCAACGGTTCCGGTATTTGGGCACAAATCAACGGATTCCGGTATTCAAGAGAATCAACGGAGCTCGACCCGCGGAGGTCGAGAGTATTTTCCCAAAAATTATTTTGGAAATCATACGGGAATGTTTTCTTTTTATGATAAGAGGCTCGATGGCAATGACATTGAATAATAAGATTGTTTGCGGCATTTGTTTAAGTAGTTATAAAATGGTTGAGAAGTCGTCGTGGTTATTCAGAATGATATGAGCCTAATGTTGCTTCGGGAAGACGTACGAATGGTTAGGGATGTTTCTAAGATGTCTAGGATTTTGTAGTTGTAACTCTTACCCGTCTATTGGATCATCTTTGTTCTTGGTGCATAATTCCTCATATTTTCATATAACTTGTGTAAAGATTTTCCTACTGGGCTAGTGTAGCTCAACAAAATCCTTCTTTTCAGGTTCAAACGCAGGACAATAGATTGTATGCATCCGTATGCTTGGACACGAAGACTTTTGGAGGTTAACTTCATTGTAGTTAATTAAACATCTTGTAATGGATTACTTTTGCCAAAGATGGGTTTGTAACTAAGTGTTCTTAAATTTCTTTTGATTGAAAGTTTGTATTATTCCAATCAGGTTTGGTACTGGTAATTATTTGAACTTGGGGAAACTTGAATTGTAAATGATCGTCCAGGAACTCTCTTTTGGGTATTATTAATATTATGCGAGGAGCACGTTTTGAAATGGATTATTTATTTATGTTGAAAATCGAGGGCGTGACAAATTGGTATCAGAGCGAGGTTTGAATACCTAGAGACCGTGGGGAGACTTTTAGTCTCATGGGTTCAAAAATCACTGCATCTTTTTACGAAACCACATGTGTGATTGCATGAGTGACATTAGTCCATCGATGTATCATTGCATAAGTATTGTGGTAGAGTGGTGTATAGTTGTTAACCTCATGTTGGAAAGGTTGGAGCCTTGCATTTGATAGTGATGTGATTAATGCTGATGATCCTCTTTCTTATGTTTTTTTTTTTTAGTAGGATGTTTTCGAGACGTGAAGTTAGGTGGGGTGAGACCGGGGATCAGGATAACCTTGGTTGTAGTGTGTGCGGGGAGAATGAGGTGAGTCAGTATACTAGGGATGAGATTATGTTTCCTGAGATCGTTGAGTGCGCGAAGGGTGTTGAGATTCTGGAGGGTGCACAAGGCGGTGTGAATGTGGGGGAAGCTAGGCATCGAGTCGTTAGCGTGAGATCATCTTTTGAGGGTGTTGAAAGTTTAGGAAGCAAGAAACCAGAGGAACTAGATCAGTCTACGCAGGGCCAGCGAGGCCTCACACTACCATTTCATTTAGAAACTTCGGGAGTTCTCCTTAAGTGTCAGATTGGGTGTCACCGATGTGGTCAGCCTGGTCATATTCGTTCTCAATGCCAAAGGGCTCAAAGATCTTGTTTTACTTGCGGGGAATTTGGCCATCTCGCGAGGAATTGTCCTCAGAAGAAGAGAATGCAAGAAGAGTCAGGCTTAGTACAGCAGCCAGGAATTCGACAAATCGCTATCCAGCCACAACCCCAGAACGCACAAAGACTACCAACCGCTAGCGTAAGTACGTCGCCAGGGAATGTCAAAAGTCAAGGGAGGAAAAGACAAAGGGAATCAAGTCAGCTATCACAGAATCAGATTCGTTTTGGGCTACCTACTTTATCCGGGAATCAGAGAGTCTCACAGCTCGATAAGCATTGTTATATTTGCCGCAAGCCTGGCCATTTTGCGAGAAATTGTCCTCGGGGATCTGGAGTACATGGTGAGTCGAGTTCCATCCAGCCGTACAAGCGTACACCAAATCGACAACAGATGCAGTTCCGTAGTTAAACTACCACATCCTCCTACTCTCTAGCTCTTAGAAACGTCACTTGTTTGAGGTATCACTTTTTCCAAATTGTTCTACTCTTTCGTTGCAATGCTTTTGATTCGGAAACACTTCACCCATTGTGGACCCCATTCTTACTCGTGTTTGGAATCGAAGATAAGAAATTTTAGTCCATGCGTGTCGAGAGACATTGATAGATCACATTTGTTGAAGATTAGGGGTTAATCGTTCCTTATGGAAGTGTTGTCTTTGACTTCTTTGATTTGCGTGTGGCGAGGATAGATGTGATTTGGGAAGAGGTTGATTGTATCCATGGTAGTAGTTGGTATTTCAAAAGCGAACCCGTAAGCGTTGTTTCTTTAAGTACTCTATTTCGTTGGCTAAATTGAAATTTTGATTAGAGTTGTATCGTAATTAGTTTTTCGTGAAGTTCGTCGTACCGTTAAACAGTTATAGCTCTTGACACTTAAGTTAATCATCATAAACCGTTTCTAGTCTTTCTTGGGAGTATTCGAAATCTAGTGTTGAAGCACCCCATGACATGTTTGCTTTTGCTATTGGTGACTGTTTCCGGTATCCCATACGAAGTTTTATTCTGACATTATCCTGCTTGATATAAGTTTTATTTGGTCGGTTGAGATCCCTCTGTGGCACTATCAGTTTGATCGTCTGTTACAATTGGTCTGCGCAAGTTCTCGTATTGCTATTTTAGTCTATTAAGCTCAATCTCTGGTCGCATACCTTATGGCATACAAATTTGTTGGAATCGTTAAACTCAGACTTGTTACTATTGTTGCTCGTATCCACCTTGTATCTGTTTGTTAGCCTAGAGCTATTCAGTTGGGTTGAGTTTCCTTGTTGCACCTATCGATTTATTTGTTGGAATGTATCATCCTGCGCAAATTCTTATGTCAAAATTTGAGCCAAATCTTGTGGTGGCATATCTCTCGAAGTCCATTTGTTACTTTTGTTCAGTTTGAAACCACTGGTGATAGTTGTCTTCGGTGCTATTCGATTCGGTAGTGGTTTCTCAACTCGAGAGGCATATGATGGTTCAATCTGTGACACTCAGTTTCACTTTGTTCGAAGTATGGCTCGAATCTGGTATTGAACAAATTTTCAACCTAGAAGGGCTTAATCACTAGAGATCTATCTCATCATTTTGTGTTTGTCCCCAGTAAAGTTATGATCGATTGTTTTAAGATTGCCTCGGATTATCATGAGTTGTTCGACAAGTTTGTTATCTGACCATTCTAAAGATCTCATGTGTCCTTTAGATTCGGGTACCTTACTATCGTTCTCGTATACTTGATAAGTTTTGTTTGAGTTTTGGAGTTCGCTTGACTCGTTTAAGATAATCAGGATTATGTTGACTGTCATCGTCACTTATAGTCACTCGAGATGGGAAGATTCACGTATTTCGTAGAGAATCGCCGCATTGAAGCTCGTATCATCTTAAGAAGAAAAGGAAGCGTTCACCACTAGAAAGAGAGATTAGGTATCGGATACGGTGCGTGTCTTTTGGATAACCAGGCGACAACCGATGAAATCCAGTTAGAAGAGGCGCTTGATCACCGCTCCTTCTAGATGGAGGTCTCGGGAAGTCAATTGGGATATCGGGTCGTATTTAGAGGTAAGATCTAAGTGTCGAGATAGATGATCGTATGTAGGAATAAGTATCGTTTGGAAGTGTCACCGCAAACTTTTGAGCATTTGCGATGCAAGGTATATACGAATATCATATACGAGCAGAATCCATTGCATGAGTTAGAAAGATTCGAACTCGAGTTAGAAGTCGACGTGTCCATGGTGAGAACCCGATACGTGTCCAAAATTTGCGTAGTCAAGTGTTGAGAGATAAGTCAATGCCGTTAGCGCAAGTTTACATGGTAAAGAGAGGGCGAAGTTAGACAGATGTATTCATTTTTGTTGTGCCTTGATTGATGTAAACCTTGATATGTATTTGATGGTTACTGAATTGTTGTGTGGTGGATAGTGACACGATTGGAGTATGTTGATACGTTGATTGGCAGGATAGAACTCGGTTTATTAAATTTCGAGGACGAAATTTCTTTAAGGAGGGTAGGTTGTAGAGACCCGTAAAATTTTTGTTTTATTTTAATTATTGAAAAGTTTATTAATTGGCTAAATGAGAAAATATGGTCTTATTTGTGAATATTTGAATTAGGGGCTTAAGTGAGAGAACGGAAGGTTAAGGGGTAAATGTGTGATTTGAAGTCTTAGAGGTATAAATAGGAGTGATTGGAGTGTAGGGAATAATTTTTTTCCCTAAAACCAAACACCGGCTCTCTCTTTCTCCCTCCGCCGGTTCTCTCTCTCTCCTCTCTCTCAAAACTCACCCAAATACCTCAAACACCTTAAGAACCCACCCTCATTTCACCTCCTCTACGCAACTCCGGGCTCGTATCGTGTTGGGTGAGGCTCGGGAGATAGATCACGGTTGATTTCCAAAGATTCGGAGCTAGGGCTCGTTCGAGTTTCTTGGGTCTCGTTCCTTAAATCGAGGTAGGGATCTCTTTACCCTCTTTATGTGTGAATGTGTTGATATAGTGTGAATTCGTGCCTATGTTTGTTGTTGTTGGTATTGTTGTTAAAATCCCAGAAATCTGCAGAAAATCTGATCGAAACACATCCGTATCGATACGGGATTTTTGCCGTATCGATACTAATTCGAAATCGTAGCTTCTCATTCTGTTTGCATCCTGTATCGATACAGCTATTTTGGCTGTATCGATACCAGATGCTTATGGGCAGTCTCTCAGCATTTGTTCCGTACTTCATTCCTTTGGTCCCCGATCACTTCCAAACCCTGTTAGACACCTCCAAACCTATTTCTAGCATGCCTAAACGAATTCCTTTGGTTTACTTAAGTTATCCTCGTCTCATTGGCTTTCCGTTGTTATAGAAAGGGTAGTGTCTTACTAGATAAAACTTAATCAACGTATTTTGGGATTGGTGGTGCTTGAGAGTCTTTGTGGCCTAAGGTGAAGCATGCTATAGGTATGTTAGGTGCTATGACTAGACGTGGCAAATGGTGGGAAGAAAATGCATATTGTAGAGAGGTTATTGCGTATTGTAGGATATGAGGTATAATGTGGGGCGCTTGTGATCAATAGGGTAATCTGTATCTTCGTGCTTCGTCTCGAATGTTCATCCTAGGTTTCTTTGGCATTCGTTCTATAGGCTCTTGTTTATAACCTAGCCGGTGGTGTGTCGTAGAGTTGTTATAAGTTCGGTACGAGGCATAGGGCGTCGTAATAAGCTTAGAGGAATAACGTGAACTTAAGACATTTATTATCATATAATAGAACATGGTTATTAGTTGTAATACCTTGAATGACGATGAATGAAAGATTGTGACTTGGAAAAGTGTTGTTATCCTATAATTCGAATTGATAATGTATATGTGTTGTGTGAGATGTGAATGTTGAACTGAGGGTCCTGCAACGCAAGGTGTGGTAATGCGGAGGCTCTAGAGGGCCCGCAACGCAAGGTGTGGTAATGCGGAAACCCAGGTGAAGAGAATTCACTGTAACGCAAGGTGTGGTAATACAGTTGAATGTCTTAAATGATGAATGAAGTCGTAATTGACTTATTGAAGTTTAAGTTGTTGTGTGGGCTATGAGCTGCTTGAGATTGTAACTGTTGAAAAGAGAAACTAAACAATGGATTCCATCAAAGTTTTTGAAAAGAAAGGAACTTGATTTTGGAAAAAGGATTTTTATGAAAAATCCTCCGGTATTCCTGAGTGAATCAACGGTTTCGGTATTTGGGCACAAATCAACGGATTCCGGTATTCAAGAGAATCAACGGAGCTCGACCCGCGGAGGTCGAGAGTATTTTCCCAAAAATTATTTTGGAAATCATACGGGAATGTTTTCTTTTTATGATAAGAGGCTCGATGGCAATGACATTGAATAATAAGATTGTTTGCGGCATTTGTTTAAGTAGTTATAAAATGGTTGAGAAGTCGTCGTGGTTATTCAGAATGATATGAGCCTAATGTTGCTTCGGGAAGACGTACGAATGGTTAGGGATGTTTCTAAGATGTCTAGGATTTTGTAGTTGTAACTCTTACCCGTCTATTGGATCATCTTTGTTCTTGGTGCATAATTCCTCATATTTTCATATAACTTGTGTAAAGATTTTCCTACTGGGCTAGTGTAGCTCAACAAAATCCTTCTTTTCAGGTTCAAACGCAGGACAATAGATTGTATGCATCCGTATGCTTGGACACGAAGACTTTTGGAGGTTAACTTCATTGTAGTTAATTAAACATCTTGTAATGGATTACTTTTGCCAAAGATGGGTTTGTAACTAAGTGTTCTTAAATTTCTTTTGATTGAAAGTTTGTATTATTCCAATCAGGTTTGGTACTGGTAATTATTTGAACTTGGGGAAACTTGAATTGTAAATGATCGTCCAGGAACTCTCTTTTGGGTATTATTAATATTATGCGAGGAGCACGTTTTGAAATGGATTATTTATTTATGTTGAAAATCGAGGGCGTGACAATATAAATAGTACTTATCTAGTTTTTAGAAACTCTAAAATATCTAGCTTTAGAAACTTTAGAATATCCTTGTGAAATATCTAGAATTTTTTGTGAGAATTAGTCACATGTGTAATTCTAGAATTACCTCAAAGTTTATTTTGTATGAAAATATCTTTGTACTAGAGTTTTCCATGGAGTAGTATAAATTAACAAATAGGGATGAGTTTTGGCTATTTTGTATCAACCCCAAAAAAGGTTGAGTTCAAGTGTCTAATTCCCCACTCTTGTCTTTAGTATTCTTTCTTTTCCAAAAATCTTGTTCAACTAAATAGTAGAAATTCCTACTCTTCCAACAAATGTATATTAAGATATGCCATACGTATCCCGATACGATCTATATAATTGAAAACACTAGTTTTGGGTTAGCCTGGGATAAAATCAATTTTTGGTTCCACCCTTGGATTAGTGCCAACTGACCAACAACCCACAAAGCAATAAAAGGGAGCACCGACTTAAGAACATTCAGCGCCGGTGGGAGCAGAATCCCATAGAAAGCATTGAGATACGGATCACAGACGTTTGTCACAAGCCAGAAATTTTCGCAAAAAGTGTTGCGCAACATTCCCAGAATGACCCTAATGAACAAAAGCCCAAGCCTGAGGACTTGTGGGGCTTACCCCGGAGCCGGCCCTGCTTTTTGCATTGAGAACTTTCATGGTAGTTTAACCAAAAGCCCAAGCACCCCCAACAAAACAAATGGTATTATCGGGCTAACATCCAAAGAAAATAATACCAGTGGAGCGGTATTCTGGAAGATACTAAGATATGGATCGATCAACTTGCTCATTGTAGTCATGGTTGCTTCTCCCATGTAACATTTTGGGATGAAGTTGAGAAGAACCCTTGCGGCTAAAACCAAGGAACATATTTTAATCAAAGTAGACACCCCGCACTAATCCCGACAGGCCTCGAGTCTTTCTTGCCAGAAACGGCATAGAATAGGTCCACTGAAAATGGCTTTGCACCCCTGCCGGCATCTGGTAGGGTTCCACTACATTTGAGGGAAAGCACATGAAATTGGGAAAGAAGAACCTTGTACAGTGGTATTGCAATGGCTCACACGGTAATGATGGCTAGAGTCTGGCCTGTGATTGGGGGTGGGTTTTGGGGTTCCAAGTCGGAGAAGAGGTTGGTTTAGAGATAGTGCAGACAGGGAGAGAGGAGGCGATGGGTTTGCAGGGGAAGATAGGTGTCGCGTTTGGAGAGGATAGGATCTTGAATTGGGTACGGAGGGCGGAAACAGAGTGGGTTTTGGGTTTTTCTATTTCTAAGAGCATCTGCAATGTAATAATCAAAACTAAAAGGTTGTTAACGTTAGCAATGTTTGCTCAAAAAAGTGCTTACATTGTAATAATCAAACTTAGCAATCTCTTAGCAACTCATCAAATTTTGACATTTGAATAATCAAAACTAACAACTTTTTGCCAATAATCAAATCTTAATGGTCCTCACATTTTCTCAATCAATTACACCCATCATTACACAAAACCTTCTCTCTCTCAACAATATTTTCAAAAAATAATTTTTAAAAACTATTTTTTTTATAGAAAATTCAAAAAAATAGTTAAAAAAAACTATTATTTTGAAAAACCGTTTTTTTAAATTAAAAAAAACTGTTTTCAAAAACCGTTTTTACACACAAAAAAAATTGTTTTCTTTTTGAAAAAAACTAATATTTGTCACTAAACTCTTTTTTTTTTCAAAAAAACTATTCAAATTATTATCACAATTTTTAGTTTTTAGAATTTTGTAGTTTGAAAAGGTGACGTGGTAAGTTTTGGTTATCCAATTTTGATTATTACATTGTGGACCTCTACATTGCTAACCTTAGCATTGTCTTAAATGGATAACCAAAAGGTGATGTGGCAACTTTTGATTATCCAATTTTGATTATTACATTGTGGATGCTCTAAGGAGGTTGTTAAGTTTGATTATAGTATTGTGAACCATATTTTACACCAACATTATTAACTTTAAAAATCTTTTACATTTGATTATAGCATTGTGGATACTCTAATAAACAAATGGGTGTGGATAAGCAAATTTAACAACAATACTCAAAAAATACCTCACATTAATAAGCAAAGTTACAAGTCTTTTAGCAAATAAACAAATTTCACTCATTCCATAACCAAACTTAATAACTTTTACCAATAACCAAAACTCAATAATCAAACTCAAAACTTAATAACTTAAAAAACACCTCACATTGGAATCGTCTCATTGAGACGAAAAATTTGGTGTGGTCGGGTGCGTAATTGGAACTCGTTTGCGATTGGACAAATGTGGAGGTAGAGGTTGTTAAGTTTGATTATAGACTAAATGGATAATCAAATATTAATGTGGCACATTTTGGTTATTGATTTTGATTATTACCATTGCGGATGCTCTAAGTAGAATTTTTAATTAATCTAAATAAACTAGATTTTGTGGAAGCATATCGAGTATGTTATATTCTGTACCTTGCTAGAAGTGATGTTTCCACTTATGCTATATGCTGACTTTTTTGTTTTAGTACCCCGCTTGTGGTGATGCCTCGTTCCAAAATCCAAGATAAGTAATTATTTTTTAAGAAGATAATTTCAAACTCAAATATAATGTTTTATGCGATAATTAAAAAATATTAATATTTTATGTAAATAATATTTGTAGCCATATAGATCTTATTTGATAGATTTCATTGAGATTTTTTGAACGGTACCCAAAAAAAAGAATCAAAAAGTTATTTTTCATTTACTCATTTTGAGTTTGAAATTTAGCTTTGTTTGGTTTGTGTTTTGAAAAGTTTTTTGAAAATAGTAGGGTTAATAAGTGAAGAGAGATAGAGAGAGAAATGTTGGAAGTAGGGAAAATCTAGGGGGAATCTAGGAGGAATTTTTTGAAAAATTCTTTTTAAAAAGAAAAGAGAACAAGACAAGCTATTTATTTTTTAGGAAGATTTGTGGAATAGAGCCGGGCCATATGTTCTTGTGACATTCATAATCAAGAGACAAGAAGTAGTTGTACTTGAGTCCTTCTGAGCCTAGGTGCCGTTAAAGACAATGGACGTACAATAATAGATCTTAATATTTACTAAAGAATTTGGCTTGTCTGCCGTTCAATTTTGGATTGAGGTGCGGTCCAAGTGATTGCAGCCGTCAGATGAAATTTTTAAGGGTCTAGATTTGTTTTTAATTTATGACCGGTAATAAACGATTATGACCAGTAATAAATTCAACAAATCTGAACCATTAATTTTCAAGATGAATAGTTCAGATAGAACCGCATGCTCATCTCTGCAGAGAAACCGGATTCTTTACCATTGTTACCCATTCTCATTTAAGTCCCGTTGCCATAAGCTCGAGGATGTACTGGCTCAAAGTGGCATGCTTGTCCAAGCCTTGGACATCAAGATGGGTTATTATCAAGCTCTCCATTCTCAATACCCACTCTTACGTGTAACCTCGTCTTACATGTAGACTGCAGTGATGCATACAGCTTGAACTACATGATCTAGGCATAGAGAGAAGTATAATGCAAACACCAAACAAAGGCAAACTCAGAGAGATCCGAACCCCACACATCTCACATATGAACAATTAATTAATATTCAACCATAAATACCTACACACACTTTAAACACACACTCACATCTTTTGATGGGTCCACACACACTAGAGGTGTAATGTGTGCAGGGGCGGAGCAAGGATTTGGGTGCGGGGGTGGCACCGTTCAATAGAAATCTAATTTCATGTTGTGTGGAAAAATATGAAGAAAAAAAAACTAAGTATGAAGTCATATAGTTAGGTTTTGTCGTGGGTTTTTTGCTTTTGAAAAAGAAATAATTGTTTGCCTCAACTCTCTTGTGGTATGCAAATGCAAGACATTACAATATTAATTTTCTTTATCCGAACTTACCATTGTCTAAATTCCAATTTTTTTTTACAGTATTTCTATAAATTATTAGTTTTTTTTTTCATATTCGTTTTGTTCCCGAGGTATTCTCTTTTGGATGTTTTTGTCTTAGCGATTTAGGTCGTCCTCTTGAAGAAACATTTGGTGGGTCATGCAAAGTGAATTCTATATTGGATAAAAAAAAAACTTGACTGTCACCTCCAATCCTTTCTGTACTTCCCAAACGAGTGAAGCCACTATCATTACCGATGTTATCACTCCCGTCATCCATGGCTATGAGTTCACCATGCAGCTTTCGTAAACCAAGTGCAAGATGATCAATTGATCATGTTTCCTTTCTGATTTTTGGCCTTCTTCGATAACTTTCAAGCACTCTAGTTTCACTTTCATGTGCACTATGCCCCTTTGCGTTTATTGTCCACCTTTCGAATAATATACTGTTGAGGAAGATAGCCATCAAGAGACTTTTTCACAAAAATTGCGAGAACGTGTCTACAGAGAATTCCAACAAACTCGAACATATGGCATGAACAAATTGCGCTTTATTGTCACCACCATCAAATACAACTTCGTACATCGGTCTTTCTTTCCCCTTCGACAGTACTTTATATGTCTTCACTGTGCCGTCCTCGTGACATCTAGATGCAGTAAGCTTTTGACTCAAAAAATATTTATGGAGATGTGCCATCTATTTTTCGAGGTCCAAAAATAAATTTGGAAATCAAAATTATAAAAAGGACGATGTGTTCTTTCAAAATTCTCCTATAAAATACAAAAAATTTGAGATAAATAGGTGATAAATTTCAAAATCTTACCGTAATGTATATCACGTCCATTCTACGTTAAATTTTAGAGATGAGTTGGAGATGCTCTTAATATTAGGAGTGACATTTTGTGATTTCGAAGAATATAGTGCGTATTGTGTAGTTTTGAACTAATAGAGGTGTTGTCAGTGAAATTTACCCTGTCAAGTATTCGGGAAAGCTTTCAGTTTCCAATCTCCAGACGTCCACAAATCCGACGGTCGTGAAACGTTCCCACCTCCCAACGCCACTCCACCGCCAGCACCGGAACAAGAGCACTCACCATTGCTTGAGAGAGAGAGAGAGAGAGAGAGAGAGAGCGATGTGCGGGAGAGCTCGATGTACTCTGAGGGCCGACGATATACCCAGGGCTTGCCGCCTCAACGGTCGCCCCCTCCGTTCTATCAACACCGACCGGTAATCCCCTTCAACTCTATCGTCAATACAACAAACATTTACATATCAACGTATATACATGCCTATATATATAAATGAATGACTCACTCACGGAGCCATAGCCAGGACTATGCATCACTAGGGCACTATAAAAACAAAAACAAAAACTCCGGTGATAGCCAATCTTTGACAACATCCCACTGACCGACGAGTTTGTTGGCAATGCGCTAGTGGCTTGGGTGAGTTATTACATCATGATAAACAAAGGAGAGTTTCCAAGTTTAGGAGTACTATTTTATTCACCCACATAATTAATTGGTGAACATTACTCACTATTCATGCTGGTGAAAATTATTCACTTTTTGTAATGTTTCATGCGGATTTTTACTTCGATGATCAGAAATATTCATTTTGTGAGGCTTGTTTTTGTAACAAATCAAGCAAGTCCGTTCTTGTTTTGATGAGTATTTGATTGAATAACATGGTCTTGCGACAAAAAATTAGATAGTGTGATTAGGCACTTAGGGGTGTCTAATTGAGATATATTTTACAGAAACGATTAAAAGTTTAAAATGTAAAAAAATGGCTTTGAATATTGAAGTGGGACCTAGTTTCAGTTATTGAACATAGTATCTTTGATATGCGCTTAGTTGTGTGAGCTAGTTGGCTCAACTCTATAAAAAACAATAATTGTTTATTCAAGTAAAACTAAAACGGGAAAAAATTGCAGTGGGGGCCCGTGTCCCCGGTGGGCCTTGGGTGGCTTTGCCACTGGTCACTGATTTCTTCCATATTTGGACTGAACTTTGTTGATTGGAACTTCAAGCATAATTTCAGGTACCGGCCATCGTATAATGTTTCTCCGGGAAGGGATATACCTGTGGTTCGGAGAGAAGATGGTTCCGATGGTGACGGGGTGGTTCTTCAGTGCATGAAGTGGGGACTCATCCCTAGTTTCACAAAGAAAGATGAGAAACCTGATCACTACAAGATGGTATAATCATCTACTTAAGCTTAGTCTTGTTTTGAGGCCATCTTTAATTTCTAGGGAACTTCAACTGGAAAATTTCTTCATGCCTACTGTGGTTTTTGCTTATTGTTTGTTTTCCACGTGTCTAAGTAGGATTTTTAATTAATCTAAACTAGATTTTGTGGAAACATATCGACTACGTTATATTCTGTACCTTGCTAGAAGTGATGTTTCTACTTATGCTATATGTTGACTTCTTTGTTTTACCCCACTTGGGGTGATTACTCCCATATGGTCTTGTGACATTCATGGTCAAGTAGTTGTACTCGAGTCCTTGTGAGCCTAGGTGCCGTTGGACAATGGAATCACATTGGTCTTAACATTTAGTAAACTACATCGTTACCCCATTCTCATTTATGTCTTGTTGCCATAAGCTTGAGGATGTACTGGCTCAAAGTGGCATGCTTGTCCACATTGAAGTTTGGACATCTGGATGGGTTATTATCTAAAGATTAACGCTCCTACATGGTATATCAAGCTCTCCAATACCCACTCTTACGTGCAACCTCGTCTTGCACGCAAACATACAGCTTTAACTGCATGATCTAGGCATTGAGAGAAGTAGAATGCAAACACCAAACAAATGCAAACTCGAGAGACCAGAACCCAACACATACCACACACAAAAGCTCTAATAATACCATGTTAGACCACCTATTGTTCCAAAAGATCAAACTGTTCAGGGAATATATCAATGTTCTAAAAGTCACTAGGTGCTAGACGGGCGGTCGGCCACCTTTGAGCGATTAATCGGATTAATCAGCGATTAATCGGTGCATATTAATTAGTAATCAGCGATTAATCGTTAGTTGGACCTAATCGGATAGGCCCCGCCAGCGATTAATCGCTGACTAATCGCCGATTAATTCCTTGTTTTAGAACACTGGAATATATACCAAGGTATCTGACACTTGTTACTATAAAATGATGGCATGGTTTACCGTACGATGAGTGTGATGTCATGCAGATTTTACAGTTAGTATTTTCACTATGATTGTCCTATATTGTGTACGACAGTTTAATGCTCGCGCTGAGTCAATACGTGAAAAAGCTTCTTTTCGCCGTCTTGTCCCCAAGAATAGATGTGTGGTGGCTGTGGAGGGGTATGTGTTGTCTTCATCTCTGTTCAAAGGTTCCTTCATGATTTTTTTATGCTCGCTTGCACTAAGCATGTTCATCGAGGATAAGGAAATAATTCATTCCCTCCCGTAGTGTCTTTCCGAGTTGACAAAATTCAATCACCATCCGTTCTGCATCAATTAGAAGAGAAGACCTAAATATACTGTTCAACTGCTAGTTATTTTCTGCGGCAGTCTCTATGGGCTTTCGTTGCATTTCTGTCGCAGTTCTGTTACTGGTGCTTGTTCAGTCTGATTTTTTATGCTCTCTTATTTACTAGTGCATCAAATTTGTTTTGGGATTATCTGTAAAAAAACTTGATGAATTTTACTCCCAAATTTTTTCCGATGCCCGGGGCTCAGGCACATTCATACATCAACAGCCCTCTATTCTTCTTTTGATCAACATTTGCCCTGTATCCACATTTCATGATTATTCTGCTTCCATTGATATTTGGCCGGTTACATTCTGTTTGTCTCATTGTTTATGTATCCAGCTTGACTATATGTACACCCAAAGTACGTAGAGTTATTAATTGCTACAAAGGTGAACTTGTGGTTTAGACGACTCTTCTACATCTGTATTTTGTATCCTGTTCAGTCATTAATTGCTTGCTTCTAGTATTCATGCTGCAATGGGAATGTCATGCTATTCAGATTCTACGAGTGGAAAAAAGATGGTTCCAAAAAGCAGCCTTACTATATTCACCTTAAGGATGGCAGGCCCCTTGTGTTTGCTGCTCTTTATGATACTTGGAAGAACACTGAAGGTGAATTGCCATTGTTTTATTCAAGTTTTGAGCTAACATCTCTGTTGCTACAAATTATTGTATATGCTGCTGTATAGGCATATTGATTGTGCCCCATAATGCTTGTGGTTATACGAGGGTTTAGTCTGATAAGTGATAACTGTTTTGGTGGTGGTATTTCTAGATTAGCTACTTTCTGCAGCTGTCCATTCCCATTATTTTGGCATCATATTGGACAGCTGGTTATGTAGCATGCTTCAATTCGTACTGGTATTTAAACCGATGATGCTTGTTTTGTGCACCTTGGACTAAGTATTCACTTACTCTTATCTGCAGGAGAGATTCATTATACATTCACTATCTTGACAACTTCGTCATCATCAACTTTAGGGTGGCTGCATGGTTAGTCATTTTCCACTGCTATCCTAGAGTGGTTGCAGTTGCGTCAATCCAAAAATTGGAAAGAATTACAGACTACATGTGGGATTATGTAATTTCTGAACGCATGTTCAAACAATTCTTAGATATATTACTAAATGGTTCATCATGTTGGCCTGATGGTTCAAGATGTTGCTTGGATTTGATGGTTGCATTATCAATTGTGAATCTGCAGTTTAGTTTCATGATACTGAGACATGTCATTATTTACCCGGTAGCACATTTGAACAGTTCTTACTGATGTCCTGAATTTTTCGTTACAGACAGGATGCCTGTTATTTTAGGTGACAAGGAATCAATGGATACATGGCTATTTGGTTCGCCATCTTCCAAATTTGAGACAGTACTCAAACCATATGAAGGGCCAGATTTGGTAAGTGCTGATATGAAATAAGAAAAACAGGAATTACTCGTAGATCTGCCTATTAAACCAGCTTGCTTACAAACTCTGAACATAGTTTTCTTCTTTACTAAAACTTTAATTTCCAGGTATGGTACCCTGTGACATCTGCAATGGGTAAGCCTTCTTTCGATGGACCAGAATGCGTTATGGAGGTTCGAATACTTGGCTTCGCTTTCCAATCTTGACATAATTTATGCTTTCATGAGATGATGAAGACCCCTGGGTCAGGTTAAACAATAAATGATTAGGTCTTTAGCAAAATTGTCTTGATTGCACAAAATTGAATACGTGACTGCAAACCTAAAGTCCCAAACTGACCTTTAGTTTCCTATCAATCTCCTATGTATGAGTAGGGCTTTGAAGAGTGGCGACAATAACATGTTGGATGCGGTATAGTGGATTGACTTAGAAATGTGCAGACAATAAAAGGGATTATTGCTTGGTCTAAGTTTTCAGCTTAGCTGTTGGATTTTAACGGCATTCAGTTTCTTTTAGCATGTGCTGCCAATAAATTCTGATCATGTTGAAGAACTATAAATTGCTGGAGGTATTGCACCGTTTTATCCTTCAAGCATACTAATTTGTCATTTCTGTAATACATTCTGCAGATAAAATTGAAGACGGAAGAGACAAAGCCAATCTCACAGTTTTTTTCAAAGAAGGGAGTCGATAGTGAACAAGGGTCAAAGCTTGGGAGCATGCATGGAGATCTCATTAAAAACAATCAGCCTAAAAGCTTGAAAGAGGAACCTCAGACCCAAGACAGCCTGGATCATCCTTCTGTTACCGATGAAGGCAATGATGAATCAAAGCCTAATATTTCGACACTTACAAACGAAGGAGCTGGAAATCTCCCCATCAAGCGAAACTACGAGGAACTTTCAGCTGACGCAAAGCCAGCTGGTGGCAAAGCCGAAAAGCCTCAAACAAGTCCAGCAAGGAAGAAGAAAAACGTGGGTCCTGCAGATGATAAACAACCTACGCTGTTGTCCTTTTTTGGAAAAAGATAGTAGCACTTCTTATTTTGTATGTTCCACCTGTGTGTGCTAATCAAATGCCTGTATATAGAGATTTGAAGAACGTGTGTACCCTGTTGTTTGTTGTTCTTAAGCCTGTGTACTGCTCCATATTTTTGTACGAAGCCTAGAGAAAATTTCAGTGACTATTATCACAAGTTAACCGTGGAAAGAGGGGTTATTTTGGCATAATTGATGGAAATCTCTAGTTCTTTTTTCTTGGATATTTGAAGCCAGTCTCTCTTTAAGTTTCTTTGAGATCTTTCTCTTTGTTGTCAGACGACCAAGCGCAATGATAAATGCACAAAAGTAAAGTCTGTATCTGGATCACGTATAAGCAGCCGCACTGCCTAATCAGAAGTGAAGGATCAACTGATTTAATAGTTGCCCTGTTCCGTCTCCACATCGAACTCAAATTGATAGAATCAAGGAAGTAGAAAAATAGCATGACAGAGGCAGAAGTACACCCGATCGATACTTCATCAGCTATGCTGACTCAACATGTTATTGGCAAATCAAAGTCGCAAAACTCCTATCACCACCCGTCGGCAAACATCAAGACTATAACCCCTATCAAAGTCGCAAAACTCCTATCACCATCCGTTTCTTTGCTCCTATTAGTCTTGTAACAATTTCAAGATTAATGTAACTTTTTTTGCTGTCAAAAAAAAAAAAGAGACTAAAACCCCTACTAGGGTCTGCATCGTCTGATGGGGAAACACACAAACAGCCGCACAGACGGACAGAAATAGCTAACAAAAATTAACTGAATTGCATGACAGAGCCTCTAAATGTCTCAACTATCCAAGAAGCATGAAACTACGCCCATTGAGAGCCTGCACGCAGGTGCATGCAATATTAGCAACATAAGCGGTGTCAAAGTTAGCCAAGCTCACTGCCAAGTTTTGAATGCTGATGTCGCGTTGCAATTCGCGAGTTAATTATCAAACAAACACGCATACGATTATCAAAAAAAATTAAAATTAACGTATGCACGGTAAAAGACAAAATTGCACCTGCAAGAAAATCACATTTGTTTTTCCACCTTATTGCAAGCCCCTTTTATGACATTTACAAGAAAGAAAAGAAGTAGGAAAAACAACAAGAAGGAGTTGCTCGTTACAGAAATATTATCTAACACAGGGGAAACAGCTGGGGTCGAAAAATGGGTAAAGCCCAATCGCAGTTCTCCATCAACTTTCCATTCGAAGTCATGTCCATAATCATCTTCTTCAACATCTGAAAAGGGCACACCAGGATCCCCCAGTTCACCACCGGGCGGTGGCACCGGAGATAGAATCTCCTGCGCTTCTTGTTCCCCAACCGTATGGTGCCGCCTTTCTGCCGCCTCAGCAGCCGCCGCCGCTTCCGCCGGCACCACCCGACCACCGCGGTGGAGCTGGCAAAGGGGGATATTGTAATAGCACCTCTCTTCAGCATTCCAAAAGGTCTACTTGAACTGATGAGTGTTCTCTGGCCTGTTTTCGTTCTTGCTTGTTTTATAGTGCGCCACTGTGCAACTTTACCCAATGATGAGGTTCATTAATTATTGTGCTCATCATAACAGCAATGATGATAGTTAGGCCCTAATCCTCATACAAACTAAGTAAAGTAATGTTATTAATTAGGAATCTTCATGCCTAATTCTATCTTTAGGGTAGTGGGTTTCATCATTAGAGGGGATGATGTGCTTTGCTTAGTTTACAATTGATGATGGTGTTTTCTATACTCCGTTTGCTTTATCCGGCTAAGCTTTTTACTAAATGTGATCACTTTTTTTTTCTTTTCTAATCTCTTTTAATCAAACCTCTCCCCTACGGATGTGAAAGGACGTCAGTTACAGGCAACTACCCCTATAGATACACGACAAAGCATTTTTTTATCATTCATTCCAGATTCCGGGATGACGATAAAAAAAAGAGGCAACTCAGATCGTTTTTAATGTTTTATCTTTCGAAGATTCTGAGAAAGCGTTTTTCATTTCAGTAATGTAAATTGGTGGTTTCGGCCATAGGAATCTTTTGAGTTCGTGGTCCTCTTCTATATTTTGGCAACATGTTTCTTTTCATTGTTTTTGTGCTAGTGCTATTGAAAACATATTTTCGACTTTAGAAGTCTTAAACCCAAATGAAGTGGGCCAAACCCAGAGCAATCTGCACGAAGGATTTCTGGACTTCGCAAGGCATACTGGTTTTCAGACAATGATAAAACGCAATAAGCCGCAAAAAATATATAGATTCCGCAACGGATACTGTAATGAAAGCAACCGTTTCTTCGGAGTATCGGTTTTCAATTTCCAATCAACAACGGGTAGTTCTATACGACGAGGAATGACGTAGCGGAATTCACGAGAGACTAGTTAGCGTACTAGTCCAGACGAGATAAACAACTCGTCGCAACGAGCAAATCTTGTGCACAAGAAAGAAAGACAAAAGTCTGAATATTATTGATATCAAAAAGTTCCATAAACATTAGGTTACAATCTTTTTATAGGAAAAAAAGGCTTAACCCTAGCAAAACCCTAACTCAAAAACGAAAATTCCTAAAATTTGGGGAAAATAATAAAATTGGAAAAAGGGAAGAAAAACATGACTTTCCCAAAAAGAATCAACTTTTACGGAATTATACGCTAAAAGTTATTAACGAAACAAATATTTCCTAAAACGGCAAAAACGTCCAATTGGAGGCCTAAACGAAGGAATTAGGTCGAAAAGCAATTACTTCATCAACCTAGGGTTCATGATTCTTGACCGGAGCACGAAAATAAGTCAGCCCACCAAATTTGGGCCTATTCCGAGTTCGTCCGAATTTTGTCAAATTGGGTAATCTGAAATTAAACACCGTTTGGTCTTCCGGGGCTTGGCTCGGTCCAACTGATCATGGAATTGGGCCTCCACGTGTTCTACATCAAGGAATATGGGACGCGATCACATAGAGAGAGCATCATGTGGGCTATGGGGTTAACCAACTCATGAGGTTTTATCCCAATTGTGAAACAATTAAAAGTCCTCGCAAGAATCCTGAGTCTGATGAAACCGGTACATGCCACGGTTATGTCACATGAAGAAGAAGAAGGAGAATGTTGGGACTTGAGGCAAATTGCAGCGGCGCACTAAAAGACCAAGTTATTCTTTCTCAGCCTAACTTCATTGTTCAATGTTTATATATATATGTTGATACAAGTGGGCTTTCATACTCCATCCATGACTATTTATCAGAGTTCTGGTTTATGATTTCAAACCTTAATGGGTACTAGAGAAATTCTCATAACTGTAACATTAGAATTGAAGATGGATTTGTCAAACTTGTCCAAACTGTGAAACCAACCAAAACATTTCTTAGCTAGAAAAAGCCTAATTTACCCATAAACATGTCACATCCAAAAGAAAGAGCCAAACAAGTCACCAAAAGGTGAGGGCTTTTCAGTCTTTTAACACATAAAAACATTGAAGATCAAGCAGCAGAGCCATTGCTGCTGGTGTTGTGTTGTTCATTTGAGGAATTTGTGGAGGGGTCAATTGGATATTTGATGGCATTAAGTTGAAGCTTCCTCAGGGCAGCTTTACCAAGATCAACTCCACATACGTCAGAGAGTCTGACAAGGTAGAGCAGAACATCAGAGAGCTCTTCACCCAGATGCACTTTCTCTTCTTCTTTCCAGTCAGGTAGTCCCCTTGGTACCTCCCCTTTCCACTGGAATATTTCAGAAAGCTCCCCCACTTCTCCCACCTGTGTAGATCAAAAGCAAGTCAGAAAATGACCAATGGCGTTTGGTTTTCGTTAGATTCCTTTTTCTGGATGTGACATAAAAGTTAAATGCAAAAGTTTAAAGATGGGCCTGTTTGCATTGGCCGGAGTAAAGATTCTCTGTGCCGAAAACTCTTGTGCCGACGGATTTTTCGGTCGTTAGATTTGAAACATGAAAAAAAATTACACAATCCAACGGCCGAACAATCCATCGGGCACAGAGGCATAGGGATTTTCGGGACAAAAGGATCGGACCCGTTTGCATTGTTGGTGAGTTTTGGATCTGGACAGAGGATACAGGACATGTTTCCGAAGTACAAGGAAAATGCTCCAAAAATAATTTGGGATAAAGCCTTGCAACATTATTTTTCTTCTCCGCGTCGTATATTAAATTACTGTGATTCGTTCATTAGGTCAAATTAATCAGGGATAATATCGAACAGGTTGTGCTTAATCATTACCATTAAGCAACTTCCAATGACTTCATGAAATGGAATTCATGTCGTCCAGACGGACATAGCATCGTAAAGAGAGAGAAGTGAAATATATGCGTCTGACCTAACCTACAGCTAACTCTGAATATCGTCTACACGAAAGAATACAAATGTCATGTTGATCATTTATGTATACATGCTTGGATGTTGATGATGTATGTGTATGTATCTAAAGTCTGTTAAATTCAACCAACAATTTAAGGAGTATAAGAGTACGTAAATGATCAAAACAGTTGGTCAACATAACGTACGTAGCAGGTGTAGAAACCTTCAAACCGATATGTTTTTGGAGAGAGAGAGAGAGAGAGAGAGAGAGAGAGAGAGAGAGAGAGAGAGAGATTTGAAAAAAAAGGGTATACATACAAGAGCCAAGAGGAGGTTTCTGGGGCTGTGAAATCGGTCCCAGTTTCTTTCCTTTGCAAACCCCTCCATTTTCTTCTTCAGAAGGTCTAGGCTTACACCATCTCCACCTCCTTCCCTACCAGTCATCTCTCTCTCTCTCTCTCGGCCCAAAACACAAGAATATTGTGTTAGAGAGAGATCAGCGGGCTCTTTGGACCTAACAAAAAAATTGTGTGGGAATTCTTTGCGTAAGGGAAAAAGTTATAGTAGCAAAAAAAGAGTCTGCATGTGACAGTGTTCCTGAAGAGAGAGACACTTTGTACACCGGAAGACGAAAGCGGGATTCGGGTTGGAAGCATGTTTTTTCGCTAGCTTGCGGATCGAAAATGTGATTGTTTTCACATTGGCCTAGTGGGCAATTTTTATTTATTTTTGATCCGCACCTAGCGGGCAATTTCGATTTTTCAGAGAGTCATTCTTCAATAGGTCGGGAGTACCGTTACTCCAGAATACTTTACATTACAACCACATGTTTCTGTGAGATTTATCACTAAGTGTATAGATCCTATAAGAACGTGTGATTGTAAAGTGGTCCGGAGTCCGACGTGGCGGTACTCCTGAACTATCGTATAATTCCACGTTTTGGAAGACGTGTTGACTTAATTAAACTTGCCTCCCTAACTTTTGCTTGATGGTACGGTTTTTCGATTTGTTTTCTTTTCATTTTTATATCATGTCTTAGCTTGACAAGAAAATTTTAAAAAATGTATAAAAAATTATTGCTGAGAATTGATTTTTTTTATTAATTAAAGACGACCGAAAGGACACTAAAAGACTGTGTCAAAAAGACTGACACAGTCTTTTAGTGTCTTTTTGATTTTCAATTTTAGACTATATTCTTGTAATTTTTCGATTTCACCTCTTGAGCAGAATCATGTGACGTACTAATTATATCTAAATTTTAGTCAAGTTTGAAAAATTAACCAAAAGGTAGCAAAGAAAAGTCCCGCAAGTTAGGCCTAGGCCGGAGCCGGAAAACAATCAAGAAATACATCCAACTTTGGTTTATGTAGATTGAATTTCATTAGAGAAAAAAGAAGGAAAAAAAAACTTTGATAAACCAAGCCAAACACATTTAGCCACATGTAAGCCAAAGCGTGAACTTTACAGTAAATGGGACGTGGGTTCGGCCCAAACCACCAGCTATCGCTTTCCCCCGACCCCCGTTAGCCCACCAGGCCATGTCTCCACCGGGCGTCGACTTTCGGTCCAATCCTATCTTAGGTCAAGGCTCCGTTCCGCCAAGGGAAACGGGTACTATTACTTATTTTTAAACATAAGTACTTAAAAAAAGAAAACCTTAGTGGAACGGAGCCTAAGTATATTGGGCGAGAAATATTGTCCAAACAAAATTATTTGCAGGTAATTCCATCACACCACTGTGAGAAGAAAACTGTAATTATTTACCCATTGAATCAACCACTTCGTGATATATTTGCGTCCAATCCTTTGTTTCAGAGTTAGGTGGGACAAAACAAGAAGGCGGACATAGCTTTAATTAATGGGATGGGAGGAAGGTAGATTATTGATGATTAGGTTATGGATTTTAGTCTAAGATGTGGTAAAAATCTCCCATTTATCCTTGGTAGGTATGCATTTATTACTCTATTCGTTCATTTTTAAGTGTTCTGCTTCGTAATTCTAACTTATTAAAAAAACATCATCATTACACCTTTCATATCAACTTTTTCCTCCACTTACCCATCATCATTACACTTTTACTCACCAACTTTTCAAAATGAAATATACTTTTAAGGACAAAATAGACAATGCACAACTTTTACCCCCCTAACTTTATAAGTAGACACTTATTAAGGGACAGTCCAAAATGGAATACTGAACTCTAAATAAGGGACGGAGGGAGTATTATTTTACGTGTCGTACTTTTTTGTCTACAATTGTTTGCCTTTAGAAAAGTTGTTTCCACGGAACTTTTTTAACTCAAGAGGTTGTCACTCTAACCAATTGATATTGATATAATTGGCAAATGTCTTTTTCACATGTTCCTTTCGCTAAAAGGTGGTAATAGTAAAGTCCAATTGCCCTTCTTATTGGTCCCGTTTGAGACCACTGCTGAGTCACCAGCTCTAGAATATTCTTCCCTTTCAGAGTCCCGTGATTGGCACTCCACTTTGTTCATAGCAACTTCATGTTAAAATTGGAGCGCCATCGGTAAAAAGTGGAGCGCGAAAATCAGTTTCCTTTTTTTAATAGGCTTGTAGAACTAGTAAGAATATTTTTTCCCGGTCGTTAACTTTAAAGTGATTAGTCAAGGTCTCTGCAAGCCCGGACATTCGGTTATCGGGAAAAAAATAATAATAATCTTGTTCTACGTGTTGCTATAAGCAAATGGTTCAAGTTCGGTCATGTTATACGCCCAAGTATTTATATTAAGAGTCCCCTAAGAATAATCAACTAATGCTAGCTCAGTTGGCCAGAACTCTTGAATATTATTAGGAGGTTAAGAGTTTGAATCTTCCTATCCACGTGTGATCGTGTTGTTTCTTTTTACATTCCAATGGCTCTCTTTGATAGTTCTGGTTCGAAAGTCCCCATCACTTTGTTTGAAAATTTTCCGAGGGTAATCTCTTTTTTCCTTAGTATAGATTGTTTCGTATGTTGCAACCAACTTATCTTTAATAGTTTAACAGAGATAGATGATGCGTTTTGAAACAAAAATTAACAGCTCGATCAAGAATCTAGCTAGTAGCATTGTATTCATTCTGACAACGGTTGAGAGCAACGGGAGATTGGCTCAAGGGAGCTGATATATAGAACATGACTGATGCCGGATTTTGCAGATGGGACGGAAGTAAGATAAAAAAGAGGATAAAAGGGAAAAAAGGATAAAGCTCACTACCCAAGTTAGGAAACCAACGGGATACAGATTGACACCACCCCACCACCCGAGAGTTTAACGAGGGATACTGATAAGCATCCGATAATGTAATAAAGGGTGCGCTAGTAGTTAGTTTTAGTTTATTTCATCGCCTAATTAGTTGCTTTTAATTGCTTTTGTTTGTAGAGTATGCTAGTCTTGTTTTGTAGGTAAATCACCAAATAAAGGAGTTTTAAGAGCAAGGCGCAGCCCGAGTAATGGCCAAGGCAAAGCATCAAAGCGTGACCCGATGGCCAAGGCATCCTAGTCCAGCCAAGGGAGGCCAGAGCAACAAGTGGCCCGATGGCCCAAGGCAAAGCAAGGCAAGGCAAGGCCCAGCCCGAGCAAGACAAGCGTTTGGCCACTAAGCATCTCGGCATCGATGGCAAGGATTTCAGCCATCGGTACCAAGCCCTTATCTCAGCCAGCAGCCATAACCCGCTAGGCATCGATGGCAAGGATTTCAGCCATCGGTACCGAGCCCTTATCTCAGCTAGCAGCCATAACCCGCTAGGCATCAATGGCAAGGATTTCAGCCATCGGTACCAAGCCCTTATCTCAGCCAGCAGCCATAACCCACTCGACATCGATGGGAAAGAATGGAGACATCGGTACCGAGAGCTTATCAGCATTTTAAGCCCTTTGCCATCGGTACCGAGAGCTTATGGGGGGCATCTTTGGATCTTTTGGGGAATATTCTGAGCGCGTCCTTGGGCCTATAAATACCTTGTGATGTCATTTGTACAAGGATAGAATAGAATAGCTTCTTTTTTTTTACAAACACGTAGAAAATTAGATTTGTACTCGTTTTTAGATCTAGACTTAGATTTCAAATTGTTCTTCGTGTTCTTGAGTGTTCTTAATTTCCAGCCCTTAATTTCTGCATTTTCAACTCTTGTAAGTTAATTTTTGCTACTCTCTCCTTAATTAAAGTTGTTTAGTTTCTCCCGATCTATCTTTCCATCTAATTTCTCTTAGGCTTGTGTTTACACTTATGCTAAGTAGATTTTTGCTTGCTCTTATCTCCATAGATATGTGTGAGTAGTTTCATAAGGTTGGGTCATGGAGTGATTAGCACCCCATGGCTTGAGTAAAAATTGTATTTTTTACCAAAAAGTTTGCAACTTTGTTTTGTAAATTGATGTGGGGCTTGGATTTGTTTGTCAAATTACCGAGGTGATAACCTCCTTGATCATGTGTAGGTAAGAGTTTCGCCTACTTACCACACATGATGCTTGGAGCTCGGTCGCTCGAGGTGTTTGCTAAATGAATCCTATAGCTAGCTTGATTTTCGAACCATTTTATCTTCCGGGTAAAACCGTGTATTGGGGTGAAAAATGTGATTTTGCTTGAGTCATGGGCGCTAGTGATTCCTAGACCTAACCTTCTTTTTTCCTAGTTTATTCTCGTTCAATTTTAGCCTTTTTACTTTTCACCGCATACGAAAAATCAAGTTGGCTAACTAAAAGCCGAAAGCCCGTACTTGCATCTACAATCCATCAAGCCGTATTAGTTATCTCTGTGGGTACGATCCCGGACTTTCGGATTATTATGCTTCAATTGGACGCTTATACCCTACGCTTGGGGTGATCTCTTTGGATATATATCGAGATTCGAAGCAGATACAGGGCTGGGGACCGCTCACCACTCTAAGGAATCCATCTAAGAGATACAGAAACGAGGAACTCGCCACCTGTCGAAATCCACCGAAGGATAAGAGTTACAAGAAGATAAATCTTCTCACAAGCGAAAGGCTATATTTTAATTCAACACACTCTAAAGATTTCATTCATAGCAACCTAATTTATAGACTACTTGGAACAATTCTCCAAGAATAGGGAAAGACTTGCATTTCAAAGCTAAAATTAAATAAAAACAAATACTTGACTACAGAAAACTAGGTAGACTCCACGAACAACTCAATGACTCCTTGAACCAACAAATGATACTTAAAATTGTGTGAATGAATACTTAAACTAGAAGTTAAAAGACAAGATAAAAGTAACTCTTCGATTCTTGTTGCGCCATTATTTTTTCTGCAGCAACATGACGTAAATCAATCAGACGTGACCACAATCGTAGTAACTAATTCAATTAGATAAATCCCAAAAAAATATGATTCAATTCATTTTCTTAATCTTTGTAATTGGGCGCAACAAAATGCAGTAAATTAAAAGCGCGCATTTTAATCATTCATTCAAAAGCAAACATTTCGAATATATTTTTCACTTCAAAACGAACAAAAAGAGGATTTTTAAAATGTTTTTTTTATGGAGCAGTGCCGCTCGATCAATCATCCAAATTTTCTTAAATAATTAATGCTGCGCATGCTCCATAATGCACTTTGGAGATCAATAAATAATTAATCCCTTCATCCTTCCGCACTAGTCTCGGTTTTGAAGAAAAGTATTAATCCACTAATAGATTTCGAGTCACTATTCTGCATCACAATAATATCCTAAAGTTTATATATATATCCACTAAATTGGCTTAGGGCGCTTTTTGGATAATTTTTTTTATGATCCTTTGGCTTATTTGACGGCATCAAATCCCTAAATCTGAACTTATTGTCCTTTCGCTTGTTCAAAAAGTTCAAAAAAAAAAAAAACCTCTGAAGAGTTTGCCCAAAGGGTGTAAGATAAAAAATACCATACCAGTATACACAGTGGAAATAGAATTGAACTAACATCTAACCATTGTTGTTCAAGTTGAACACCGAACACGCACGTATTAGATCTAGGCAGGGGCAGACCCACCTTGGGGCACGTGCCCCCACGCTCTTTTAAAAAAAAAATTCCAGATTTTGTTTGTATATATATTTAATATGTCCTACATGTGAAAGAAGTCAGGCAGTGGAAAGCGGTATTTTTTGGGAATGAAAGGACGTGGGTTCAAGTCCCCACTCCTCCAATTTTTTTGTTTTTTTTCAAAATACACTAGAACTCTTTCACAACTAATGTTTCTTCCACTCCCCAACGTCTCCAATCATTTGTGTAGTACTTAATATGAACCCGCACATTATATTTATACATTTTGGTTCCCGAAACTTGTACTTGTATCACAACCAATGTTTCTCCCACTCCCCAACGTCTCCAATCATTTATGTAGTACTCAATATAAATCCGCACATTGTATTGTACATTTTGGTCCCCGAAACTTGTACTTGTAGAATTAATAATAGAAAAATAGATGATGAACACGTGATAATTTTGTTTTAACTTTTATAGTCGAGGTGCGCAGTTTGCCCAAGTAGCTTTTATTAAAATACATATATACTTTATAAAATTATTACATTATCATGAATGCTAAAATTATTTTGGTGTGAATGTGCTTAACTGTAACTCATATATTACGGCGTTACAAAAAAAATTGGTACCCCCATTATGTCAAATTCCTGGGTCCGCCACTGGATCTAGGTGTCTTCTAACATATGCATGACTTGAGTGCCTTGATTGATGGATACCATAGACTACATATCCATGCTAGATTAGGGACCATATATCTCCTTATAAAGACCTTCTAGTTTTCTTCCATCAAAGAAATCAATTAATTAAATTAGTTAAACTAGTACAATAATGAATGTGGGGAAAGTCAAGAGGTTCTTGAAACCACCACTATATCTATAATGGAAGTGGGCACTTCTATTAATCACAATGTGACCAAGTGGGCCCTTTAAAATATTTCTTACAAAGGGTGCTTAGAATTAGAAACCGATATGAATCATTTTGAAGCCGAAATGAAGCTTTTTTTTTTGACAATAAATAGAACTTTGTAGATAAAAGAGTTATTACATCCGAAAGTTCAACAAAAGATACAAAAGGTAAATACATCGAGCATATCTAATTTCTTTAATTTCGTGGCTATGAACCTCGTGCACGATGTTCTTTAATTTCTTGAACGTACCATGGAAATTGCATTTGCTAGATGTGGTGTCCCGTGTCCAAAATTTTACACTTCCTTGTCGGAGAAGACGGTCCAACCGAGAACACAATCGAAATCCAAGACCTACAGAATCGTAAGACCTACATATATGATCGAAATCCAAGACCTATAGAATTGTAATCTTGTCGGAGAGAGGCGGACAGTAAAAAAAAAATTTATCGGAGACTGTGCGCAGAGATTTCGAGACCCAAAACGAATAAGCCGCCCCGGCTGGGTGGCTAACTCTACTTCCCAACTTTTGTGCACAGTTAATTTGGGCTCCATCTACAATTATGTTTTTTTTTGTTGTTGATAACCCTTAGCGGTCCCAAAATTTGAAATGTTTGGCCTCATCTACGATTATGTTATTGAACTTGTTTTACGTTTTGAAGAATAACCTAGCCTTTATTAGGAACTTGTGTGGTAGCCCAATCTACAAAATCTGGCTCATTAGTTTGTGACTAGAGATGGTTAACCTATTACCCACCAAGCCAGCCATTGGCACGGGCTTTCATCAATTTGCAAAACTGGGATGGATTTTCACTTGGTTTGGTTTTGAGAATTTTTTTGATGTAATGAGTGGAGAGAGTGAGATAGAGAAATTTATTGAGAACCGTGTAGAGAGTAGAATTTTTTTTCAAAAACTTGTAAGTGAAGGTGCAGTTCAATTTCTTCAACTTCTTGTAATGATTTGACTCGGAAAAGTTTATTACTCCAAAAAGTTGTGTAACCAAATACCAAAAACTTTATCATATCATACGGAGATAATTAACGGATAGATAAATGGGGCCTAAATTGCTCTACAAATGGTGGAGCTAGCCCACACGCTTGTGGGTGTGTAAATGAGTGTGTGATTTAGATATGGTTATAACATACATAGCCGATGATGATTCAGTGAAGCAGGGTGATGTTCAAACAACATCTAAATTCTACCTTTTGGTGAAAGATAAAATTACTTAATTTGCTAGACCAAAAAAAAACCAAAAACAAAAAGATGATAGGTACACATTTACTTGACACAAACTGGGACACACCTCGGTTCCAAATGTGGGTGCCTGGGAGGGATATATATATCTGGATCTGTGCATGTGGTAAAAAAATAGTTGTTTTCTAATGGTCTCTCAAATCTAACACAACCTAAAAATTCGTTCCCATGTGGATTTTCAAATCCATACTCTTTACTTACGATTCACTTTCCTCAAAATCTTGTATCTTTTTTATAAAGGAGTGGGGTTTAGAGTGAATGAAGAACCATCACAAAAAAGACCCATTTCTCTAAGCGCCTAAGTGGGTAGCCTAGATGATAGAATAGAGTAATGTACCAAACCTAAGTATCTAACTCATAAATTCGGGGAAATGGCTTCATATGTAGTATATACTACTGCTACTATACTAAAGCTTGATGTAGGAAGTTGAAGTGCAATGGAACTTGTGATTTTGGATTGAAAATTGGAACATTTGGTGCAAGGGAAATTGAATGGGATTCAAACAAGTTGTCCCCCCATGTGACTCAGCCAATTACTGGCTTAAAATGTACCATATTGGGACCACTTTCCATGTGCCACTTGCAGTTCCATGACTTTTCTCATCATATGCTCTTCTTGACACTAACTTGTGTTTTCTTGTTTGCTATGTATCTCGTTTTGGGTTTGTGTTTCTGGATTTTATGGGTTCTTTTTGAAGCGGTCCATTGCTGTTTTGCCATTGTATGCGAGAAATTAGGCTCGATGATTGCCTTCATTAGGATTCAAGTGAAAAAGATGCCTCTACTGGTTTCTGCCTAAAGCCTTGGGTTGTTTTTTCCTTCAATGTTGTCATCTGTTCATAACTTCTATTGGTTAGCTTCCTATATATCCATATATCTATACAGTTCTTCTCTTACCCGAGTGACTCAAACCCAAGCATACATTTGTATCAAACTAGTCACTCCCGCACCAACCAACGTGCGCGTCGACCTTGGGTCTTCGTTCCCCGTACCCGCATAGAATGCGTCGAGCGAAAATGGCTTTGTACTCCGTTAGAATCCAGAAGAGTTTCTCTACCTTTCAGATAAAGTATATCAAATGATCAGGAAACGAGAACCTCGTACAATGGGATTGCAATGGCACAAAGGGTAATAATGGCGAGAGTTGCGCCGGTGAGTGGGGGTAGAGTAGGGTTTGGAGGGTTCCTGCTTAGAGAATAGGCGGGTTCAGAGAGAGTGCAAATAGGGAGAGAGGGGGTGGTGGGTTTGCAGTGGAAGAGAGGTGTAGGGGTTGGGGTACGAAGGGTAGAGAGAGAGGGATGTACTTGTGGGTTTGGGAAGGGTCAGGCGGAGGGTGGGGCTAGAGTCTGCGGCGGGGAAGAACTATTTGGAGATAGTGCACAATGAATGGAAGGATGGGTGTTACATCCAATGTAAAAATCCGTGGAAGAAGAACGATGGCTAGTTCTGAACCCATTACAAGTGTGCCCCTGGAACTGGGGTAAAAGAAGTCGACGACAACCATCCTATTAGGTGATGGCAGTGTTCCTCTCAGTCTGAGGTAACGGAAACACAATTTGCAAGCATAGATGTATATGGCGGTTAAAATTGCCAAGGTTGGCCCTTTGAGAGTTGGGCTCGAAACGTTTTATATCGTAATTATCGGAGAAATGAGGAAGGAGCAAGAATCTTAGAACAAGATTGGGGACGGAGGGCGAAGAGAGAGAGGGTTGTGGATTTGGTGGAGAGAGTCTGGCGAAGAGTGGGGGCGGAGAGGGAGAGAGAGACTATCAGGTTGATAACATATCCGCCTCTTATATCCTGTCGGCAAACGGGCCAATACTGTATTATTCACCAAACCAAAGAATGTTGAGCACACACAGCGGAAGGAACACAAACTTTAACACCCTTGAATGGTACTCCCCCACCTTGGCATCTCCCTACCTCACCGAAGGGAGATTTTGTCACCACCATTACCACATTGGTGATACTTCCTTACCACACCCACAAAATGAGGCCTTTCACCCCTTATACAGGTGTGCACTACTTTTTTCTACATTCTAGAATATTTTAGATTCATTCTCTACCATCATGTTGTATAAGACTTCACACATATCTATAGTCACTACTACAATAAAGCATAACAATCACAGCTATTGGCAGTGATAGTTAGTCTTCTATCACACTCCTCCTACCGTGATAGATGTGAGTGTGATTGTAAGTCACTCTTTTTTATCACGGTTATAAACCGTGATTGAAAGATAGAAACAATCACGCCCAAAAAGTGTGATCTTTTCTAGGCAAAACTGAGATGGAAACTCCTTTCCGTGTTTCTTTCCCAGGTTTTGATCACACTTTTCTTGAAAAACCGTGATTGTATGTAAATAACAATCACCACCAAAAACTGTGATCTTTCATGTCTAAAAAATGAGATGAAAAATAGTTAGGTGTGATCTTTTCTGGTTTTTAGATCACGGTTTTCGTCTAAAACTGTGATTAAATGTTCTTATCATCACAGTCTAGAAATGTGATTGAAAGATGCATCTTTTTTTTTTTTTTTTGTACATTTAAAAAATGCCCAATAATAAATACACGTAAAATATGTATTCAGCCCGTAGCTATCTTCTCCAAAACAAAAGACATAGCAATACGAAATATGTATAACTAATATTGCATCTTGCACAAAACATGTCATAGATAGAAACATCGTGCCGGAAAGCCTACATTGAATTTCAGAAAATGCATAAAAAATGCATAACAAAAGCTTAACAATAAAAAGGACAAAGAAAACTAATTGAACCACAAGTATGGAGTTATGTCCTAAGCTACAACGAATTCTTCATTCTTTGAGGCCAATTTCAAGCACTTCGTCATTCTCTGAAGCCAATTTCAAACACTTCATCATTCTCAGAGCATGCCTAAATCCACCAAAAAAAACAAAAAGTAGCAGCATCAAGAACTCCAATGCCTAAATCCAGTAGAAAACAAAAAGTAGCAGCATCAAGAACTCCCAAGAAAAAAGTAGCAGAAAACACATCTTTAGAACCAAACACATCTTTGTACTGCGTAATGCAGATTGCAGAGGTCATATGACAGCCAAACTCAGAAGGAATTTTAAGTAACCCTTATGATTGATCAAGTTAAGCTCTCAATGGGGAAATCCTAGATCTATCCCTATTGGAAATTAAACTTGTAACATATTGAGCACTGATGTATTATCGCTTGACATGCCCCCACCATCTTTAGGACGTTCTTATATATGGGAGCCCATGGGGAGACTCGAACTGGGACCTAGAGGAGCAAACCACAGACCTCATATAACCAGCTGAACCAACCCCTTGGTTCTTAGGCTGTCATGTTGTCCTCTGCTATAACAGGGCTGCATCTAGAAAGGCATGTCTTATTTCAGATATTGGTCCAAAACTGGGCAAGCTAGTCTTGACCATATGGTTAATTTATTCACTTTATAGTCTCATATCATCACAGATTTAAATCACGACCACTTAAAAAATAAAGATAGCTTAAATGTTTTGTTGGTCATTTTTTTTAGAGTGCAGGCCACAATGCACGACGAGATGCTCGAAAACGGCGTACAAGAAGCCGTGCATGTTCTTCTGCCAAAAATGTTGTTCCAAGTGCTTGTGCGTACCCCAGGAACCTACGGCAACAAGCAGTTTTGCCCTTGCTACAATAACTGGAAGACCAAGAGGAGGACCCAAATGCCCTTGAATTACCCTTCTTCCTTTTTTATTTTACACACTCACACAGTACCAGAAGGGCAAAATTTTATCAACTGAATTCCCAGTAGATCAATAACTCAATTTATTAGTTATCACCTCATATAAATAGAGCTGTCCATATACCCATTCTCTAACCAACTCCCAACTGACTGATTACAACCACAAATAGAACTAACAATCTGAATTATCAAGCTTAACTAGCCGTCATCCCCTCTAACAGGTGCAATACATAATGACATCTACCCGGAGAATTCATACAATGGCAACAGCTGATGGTTAAAAAATTTACTTATATACCCAGAATCCAAAGTGCATGCTTCCAAGCGACTAGACACTCCAAAACAGATAGGGTTGTTACAAACTCCAACCCCCACCCCAAAACCATGATCTTTGCTCCTACTTTAAACCCAGGATATATCTCCCATGTAAACTTTTGATGTAAGACTCAACACCTTATCAGATGAGGTCAGGGTTCTTAAAAATGCTACAGGAAAATAAGGTGGAACAAAGACAACTACAGGTAATGCGTATGATACAATTCAATTTCCCATAACAGGTAATTAGTCTCACTCATTTTCCTGTAGCTATTAGCATCCCACATGATCAAATGCAACAACAGGTCCAGTTATACTCATAAACAACAACAAATGTAGAACTCATAAACAGCAGCAGAAGCCACACGACAGATTGCCATTATTCAGTAGACAGCAACAAAAGCCACAATTCAGAACTGAAGCAGTAGCAGAACAGAATCCATAGAAAAACAGCAGACAAGAACAATAGCCATCACAAGCAGCCACAATTCAGAACTGGACAGCAGAGCAAGCACACAGTAAACTCAAATAAAGGAAGAGCTAACTTACAAATATAAGCTGATTATACTTCGTTCATGACGGACTTTATCCACTCGGCTCGCAATTCATCAATTTCGGCTTTCGTGTAAGTTTTTTTTCCATTGAACTGCAATGGATTGAAAAAAAAATACTTACAAGTTAATAGTTCTATTCATAGAGCAATATAAAGAAATACAAGTTAAATATAAGTCTTACATTTCCTCTGCTTAAGATCCTCTCATCTCTAATCAAATCTTTCATGTATTTCATTACATAGAACCCACATTCCACGTTTGTAGGTTGTTGGGAAACACAACAGACACAATTGAATCAATACACTAGGAAGGCCTCGTACAAAAATTGTCATGTAGGGAACCAAATTGGAAAAGAACACATAGAGAGCTTACCGAGGTCTTTGGAGTGAATGGATCTCTTTGGTGACAATCACTTTGCTGACTGATGCACAATTCTGTAGTTCATAGTCTCTGAATGTAGAAAAACATATAGTTGGTTAAGTGCTTCAATTCAAAAAATTGATAGTTAAACATTAGAGCAAACCCACATAGTAGACATGGGCACCAAATAGATGAAAAAGTGATTGCGTGCACGTGAGTGCGAGAGAAAGGGATTAACATGACTTTACGATTGCATGAGTATGATCACGTTTTGAAACAAATATCGGGTGGATTCAGCCATTCAAAAGCATGAGAACTAATCCACTAGCTGGGGCTCCAATTAAAGTCGACACAAAGCCCCGTAACAACAAATTTCTGAAGGCGTTAGGATTACTAAATAAACTGCAGTAACAACAAATTTATGAAGCATGAGAACAAATAGTCCAATGAACACATAATTGACTGCAAGGCACAATGCTTTACTCCATCTTCTACATTCGCAAATTAGTTGACACTTGGATATTTCAAAGCAAGAATACGAATCATGGGACAGGCTACAACTGTGCCACACTATTGTAAGTTCTTCCACTAAACCATTTTCCAAATAAAGGAACAAAGTACAGAAGCTCTAAGGACATCGACACGACGATACTATTAGTGTGGTATTTATCTATTATTGTAGTAGTGATCATTCTCAGAGCATGCCTTGAGTACTGGGGTGGGTGTCTTGTATGTGCTTGCATCTAGAATCAGGCACATCAAACTCAAAATTGTAAGATGCGAACCCGATCGAAAGATTTGGATATGGGGGATACATCATCGAATGGGAGAAAACTAACACTGAAAACAACCAAGTAAAGAAGACATTCCAAATGTCAAACTGATCTTCCAAGTGCCTAGCTGCACAACTTGAATTACATAATGGTATAAGAGGTGGAATGATATTGGAAGCATGATGGACAGTAGCAACGAACCAAAACAGAACATTTCAGCACTGATCAGCACCAAACAGAACATTTCAATACTGATCAGCACCAAACAGAACGTTACAGCAGCTAACTATTGCCATGACGACCACAATAGAAACAACATCAGCAACAAAACAGATGTAGAACTCATAAAGTATTCTAGCATATACCAGAAGCCACACGTTAAAAATAAGTCTTACATTTCCTCTGCTTAAGATCCTCTCATCTCTAATCAAATCTCGTACAAAAATCGTAAAAAAATTGTCATGTTGGGAAACACAAACACAATTGAATCAATACACTAGGAAAGCCTCGTACAAAAATTGTCATGTAGGGAACCGAATTGGAAAGGAACACATAATGTAGGGAACCAAATTGGAAAAGAACACATAGTGAGCTTACCAAGGTCTTTGGAATGAATGGAGCTCTTCGGCGAAAATCACTTTGCTGTCTAATGCACAATTCTGTAGTACACAGTCTCTGAATGTAGAAAAACATATAATTTGCTTAAGTGCTTCAATTCAAAAAATTGATAGTTAAACATTAGAGGAAACCCACATAGTAGACATGGGCACCGAATAGATGAAAAAGTGTTTGTGTGCATGTGAGTGCGAGAGAAAGGGATTAACATGACTTTAAGATGATCTATGACTTGGAAAAAACACATCTAATGCTGCCAGAAGTCAAATAGGAATAGCAGTGAGACATGCCCACTCTATTACTAGGCCAGAGAGTATCAGGGGTATTTTGTGACAAACGAGTATAGTGTCCCTTTTTGTGAATAACTGTCAGTTGCACAGGCCAGTGTATCATGTAGTAACAGGGCCAGTGGCGTACCTGACACTAGGCGGTTGTCTTATGGCCTGCATCTAGGGCCAGATACGATATTAAAGTAAGCTATGATCTATACACATAACACAAGCGTCTTATCCATTCCGTACAGCCACAATGGGAGAGCAAGTACAACACAAACATTGGAGTTGAGGATAATTAAGCTTGAAATGATGACTTCCACTTTGTAAATCCATGGATTTCAGCTGTATCCATTTAGCATAATATCTCATCCTTTACATATAGGCTGCGGGACATGCCAAATTTTTTAGATGTAAATACATTCTGTTTCCACATCAGAAAAAATAAACAGACCCCTTACTGTTCGGCGACTATTTGAAGGTTTATCATTTCTCTTTCTCTTACTGTTCGGCGAAACTTCCATTCATGGCAGCCAATAATTTAGCTTTCCTGTCATTAGGCATGCCTTTCAATAGCTTACAGGCCTGTTTTCTCCCGGAATCATCCAGATCCTTGACAAGTTCTCTTTTACAAGGCACCTGTTTCTGTTGGTTTTTACCAACAGAAAAAAAAAAGATAGTCCATATTGGTTCACAAACTTCATCGTTATTGTCCAAACAAAATGCAATGACTATTTGAGATTTATACAGTGTCCTGTGTCCCAGAATACTTGGCCATATAATTTATTAATCCGAATATCTGATACTTAGAACCATACTCGCACCAGCAAACGCATGCACAAGTCTGACTACCGGAAATGGGGTGTGGTGTTCAGCCCATGTTCTCAATTATAATTTTGGATTCGAGATAAATGCACTGTAGTCGAAGAGCACCCCAAACTGAGTGCACACCTTTTAACGAAGGAAAATACACAAGTAGGTGATATCGCTATATCACCATACATAGTTCACCCAAAAACTCTACAAAATAGTCAACAGAAAAGGGAAAGAATCTCATAGCCAAAAGCAAAGAGACTTGATAAGTCTTCCTTTCAAGTGCAGTCACAAGCCAGTAAACAAAACCTTCTTCGTGCAAACCCAGAAGTTTGTTGTGATTCAGCTCCTCTTGGTAATCAAAACTAAAAAATCATAGAGAGATGGGCAAATTTTCTGTACAGTACTTTTAAAGTCATGATATGAGATTCATGACTCCGAATCCTTGCTCCCAACTTCAAAAGTAAGAATGTCGTCAAAATCTGGCTCTTAGGGAGTAGGAATTATGCTCCTGACTAGGATGGGACCCCTCAAGCATATGAATCCCATAGGCCTCGTTTAGAAAAAACAAAAGCTATTAATGCAAAGGAAGACTAATTAAACTAAGATGAATAACCCTAGGAATAACCCTTCTCAGCCCATTCCATGAGAAGACCACGCAGCCCATTCCATGAGAAGACCTAGGAATAACCCTTCTCCAGGAAACTAAAAACTACCGATGATTAAATCAGAACATGCAAGTCTACTGAATGTGTTAAAACGAAAGGTTGACTACATTAATGCAATAAAAATACACGAAAATCTTCATCTCCCATGCCATTTTACATACCGATGATTGAATCAGAAGACATTTTGGAGAAGGATAATGGAGGAATACAAGAAATCACAGAGAGGGAGCGCGCCGTTTCTTGCTTCACGGTGGTGGTGGAGAGAGATGAGGCGGCAGCAGCGTGTGAGGATGAGGGCGAAGAGTCGGCGGCGTGTGAGGATGGGGATGAAGATGAAACTTGTACTGGAGAGGCCAGGAGGATGAGTGAGCTTCGTGTGAGTGGAGAGTGCTTCACGGTGGTGGTGGAGAGAGATGAGGTGGCGGCAGCGTGTGAGGATGGGGGCGAAGAGGCGGCGGCGTGTGAGGATGGGGATGAAGATGAAACCTGTACTGGAGAGGCAAGGCCAGGAGGACGAGTGAGCTTCGTGTGAGTGGAGAGTGTAATTAGGGCTTAGTTTGGGCTAAAGTGAAACGACGTCGTTTTGAGCATGAAACCTCTAAATTGCTTTACCAAGCGCGCCTAAATGAGAAGCAGCGCCCAAGCAAAAATTCTGAAGTTTCCGCCGGTTTTTATTATAGTTTTTTATCTCGCCATAAGAGTGAGATCTTTTATCTCTTCTTTTTCGCGCCAATGTTTTTTATCACGCCATAAGGGTGAGGTCTTTTTTTTTTATCTCACCGCACGAGCGAGGTCTTTATAAGTCTTCTATCACACTGTAAGGGTGAGGTCTTTTTTCTTTTATCTCATCTCAAGAGTGAGATCTATTATCTTGCTCTTTTCTGTGTCTAAGCACCACTTTTTATCTCAGCTTTTGATTTAAACTGAGATTAAAAAGTTAGCCTATAATTTTTTATCACGCTTTCACAAAAAACCGTGATCTTTGTGAATCTCCTTAGTGTGGTATTTATCTATTATTGTAGTAGTGAGTCTTCTTGAACCTTCCGGAGTCTTCTAACTTCCTCAAGGCTCTTGTCATATAACTCTCCACGACTAAATCCTTCTATAACTCTCCACAGCTTTCTAGAATATTGTAAAATATTCTAAATATTTTAGATACTTCTAGATTCTTCTGAACTTTTCTAGGAATAAATATTCCAGAATCTTCAAGAACTCCCTATAAAATTCTTGAACTATGAAGAGTGAGTGTTAACTCTCAACTGAGTAAATGAGAAACATTGGGTACGAAGGAAGGAGAAAATCTAGAGGTGGTGGCAGAGAGTGGGGGCGGCATGCGGGGCGAGAGGAGGACAGAGCTGGGGCGGAAGACAAAGGGGGATGGTGGGATAGTAGCCATCGTGTATTACTAGTATGGGTCATTTGTTAGTTAGAGTAATTAAATGAGACTGTTAAACAGTCAAGACAAAAAGGATGTGGATGATGAACCTAGACGAGGTAAGCGGCTTTACATTGATTGAAGGATTGTCAGTTGAACACCCTTAAAAATATCTATATTTTTTAAAAATACAGGTAGTAAATTTGGTTTAATCATTTTTTTAAACACCCAATTGAAAAATTATTGAACACTCTGCCCAAAAATAATGGAACACTCCACAATCTAATTCAATGGTGCCTGCACGACAAGGACAAGTGTGTAGCTAAGCACCCTAAACATTTTTCTTTTTAAAATTTACTACTAATAACATTATGTAAGGTTCTGTTATGAGCATGGTGTTCGCTACATTAGGAACCATCATCGCTCCAGCCGGTAATTAACTCATAGTTGAACGCGTAATATATTAGCTCAAACACAGTTCACACTCAAATGCCTTTAAGGCTTTATGTGCATCAAAACCTAAACCCATGATGCTTAGGGCAAATAACACTTATTATCCCGTCATGTTTGAACGCCCAGTCATGTTTGAATGCCCCGTTCTGTTAAGATTCTTATTTTTTGATTACTTATTTTCCGTTTTACGAGACATGTCATTCTCTCACAATACGTCACATTTAATTCAAAAAATAAGTACTTATACTTATTTGAGTTAGCAAAACGGGGCCTTGGGGACTATGTGTTATGTTACCACATAGTGAGCACATTGCCCGAACGGTACACACTTATGTCAAGGCATGGGGACTATGTGTTATGTTACCACCTACAACTCTTGGAGGAAAAAGGAAAAAAAAGCAACTCGACATCAGCACCACTCCCCTTATTTAAAACAAGAAAGGGCTTCGAACGTTTTTGTAACAGTCATCAAATTCAGGATCAAGCACAGCCCGAAAACATCACAATATAAGTGCGGATTCTGCGGATATAACCGAAGGTAATACTCTTTTTTTCACTATATATGCAACCGACGACAAAACTAGTCTCTGCAACTTAATAAGGTAACATACGAGCCAACATCCCGAATCTGGAAAGAATCCTATAACAGCTAAGTGGACACTCATGTGACTAGTTTTACTAACAAAACAGTGCAGCAAATAGAGGTGACTTAATAGACTTGAAAAAGTCCATGCAATTTTGCTGCACAATTTCACAATCTCTCTCTTAGCTCAGTTTCTAGTAGTAGCTCTCTCTGCTGTGAATTTATTACCTACGGCAGACACATCTGTAGTGGTATGCACTGTTGATTGGGTCATTCCCCTCCACTGGAACCTGTTCTGCCCTGCACTTGTACTTGCATCCCCTGCATTCATTGTAAGTGCAGGTTGGTGCAGTTGATCCAATCATCATTCTTCTTGAGTTCTTGCTCTTCCATTGTTCCCCAAAACCCTACAAGCTCCAACAAGGTTGAAAACATACATTAAAGGTAATCATATAGAGAAGAATTGTCCCTTAAAGAATTTCATGTATAATCTCCCAACAGAATGATGGGAGTCAGTACTTGCATCCCTAAAATAATTTTGATCGGCGGAAGTCATTACGGTTAGAATAGTTAGATTAACAACTTGGAAAAGGAGTTGAACTCCTAAGTGCAACCCTGAATGCCGTTAGGCCAAAGGCCCCTTGGCAACCGTTTCATATGCTTTTCCCCGCATTTGTTAGCATGTAAATTTGGAAAGAAGAATTCATGAGAAAAGGTTTCCAAGGAAATGTTTGTTCTTTCTTTCTTACCTGAAGTGGGAATTCCCTTTCCGAGGGAGGAAAATGAATGACCCTATGAGTAAAGGGAACTCCAACTTGTTTCCTATAACCTGCACACATCGAAATGCAGGTATTAAAATGAGAACTTGATGTTACATTCTAAAAGGTCCAAGAGTTTCCCTTATATCCAACAAATATAAGATTAAGAGAAGAACATGATAAAAAAACGATAAAATCGGAATGATACAGAGGGGAAAAAATTGTTTTGGGAATAAGCCCACTTTGAAGCAAAGAAAGGAAATCAGATTCCCAGAGGAAAATTTATGGGAAAAAAATGTGGAATTAGGAGGAGAGAACCAGACCTTGAGTTAAACGTGCAGCACAAATTATGGTGAAGTACAGCAGGAGTAAGTTGGTCTGTCTTCTGTTTGCCATTCCTCTTCTTTGTATTGGGATAAGTTTGAAGGTGAGCTGAATTGCAAGCCAATGGTATTGAAAGGATATGGAGAGAGAGAGAGAGAGAGAGAGAGAGAGAGAGAGAGAGAGAGGGGTCAAATAATGACCATAAGAGAATAAGAGATAGACTGGCCGAATACGCGGAGCTGAGAATAAACACAACAGCGGTCCCCAACAGGCAAACTTTCCAATCTGGTCCAACTCCTGGTCTTGGGTTAATTTATTGGATTGTGACCTGCATTTACCAAAACACCAAATGGTTTTCTGCCATATTACAAATCAGCAAGGGTTTAGTGTGAGATTTTTCAAGGGTTAGAATAGGGATTCTAAAGGTGAGAATCATTTATATTCCTCTAGTTTGGGTAGGGGATACCTCACCCACCAACAAGCAGGAGCAGCATTTAGAGCTTTCCAGGCATAGGAACATGCCTAGAGTAATCTCTCTCTGATCTTTCCTAGAAGAATGTGGAAAACGTTTATACAATGCATTATACTACAGTAGTACATGCCGTTTCGGTAAAACGCGGATTCGTAACTTACGAGTTCAAGTAGTGAATGTACAATTAGAAACAAGAGTCGCTCGAGAAATTTATTTGTATTCAGAAATTGTCCCGTGACCAATGATGTTGGTCCCCAAGATTAATCGAGGTAAATTATCAACAACAAAAAAAAACAAAACAAGTGACCGCGTTGAGATACTGGTATCGCAAAACCGCGATACTGTTGTGAAATGCATCTTCCTTCTCCCTATTCTTTCTACCAATTCATTAAACAGAACAAAGAAAGAAAGGCAAAAGTCTGGGGTGTAATAGTATCGTTTTTCTCAGACCCACGAGTGTTTTTGCTCAGAAAGGACATTGAGCATTTTGCTCCCAAACACAAACCTTCAATAAATGCTAGGGGGGGGGGGCATTTTTCCTGAGAAAGTTTTCAGTGCCGGGTGGGTACCCGTGGTGTCCACTCGGCACATTCAGACCGTCTATTTTGGTTTTGAACGATTCTGATTTAGAGAGAGAGTAGTGGGGTGAGAGGAGAGTGAGAGTTTCAATTAGACCCCCCAACACAATTACGGACCGCCCAGCTCGGGCACCACGTGGGCATGGCCACGTGGTACCCACCGGGTACCGAAAAATTTCTCATTTTTCCTAGTCATTTTCTGACAATGTAGAAGTAGCAAAAAGAAAGAAAAAATCTTGAGCAAGTTGGTTTTGTTTAGCCTATTTGAAGCTAAAACCAAATCACGACTGGTTGTTGAGTTTTCTCTGGTTAGAGTTTAGACTATCTTTTGCTTCGTTCTCAAAAAAGATACCATCTTTTGCTTATTTTTTGTTGTTCGCTTTTTGCTTGTCTACAAAGACCAGTTGTCTTTTTTGTCCATCACTAGGGGAAAGAGGAGGATCCAAATTCTTATAGTCCGTAGTTTTTGATAACTCAAGTGGTGGTTAACTTCCCCACATCTCAATTAATTTTGGAGGTCCTATCCTACCGCTCATTTGTGGAGAGACGTATTAAAGCTGAAGCAATTGTTTCGTATGCAATAGCCCCGAATGAGTTTAGCGCGCATCTGGAAAGTTTTGAATCTAAAATTTTAAGAAAAAATAAATCCTTAAGTCTTGGGCTCCGTTCCCGAAAGGGAAATAAGTACTTACGGAGTATTTTTTAAGAAGACAATTTTAAGCTAAAAAAATCATGTGTTTTAAGAAAATAATTTTTCTATCAATATGGATCTTGTTTGATAGATCTCATTGAAATCTTTTATACAGTGCAAAAAAAATTGAAAATTTAATTTTTATTTACATTATTTTTGAGTTTGAAAATATGAAATAAGTACTTATTTTTTAAGAATGTGTTCCAGAATGGGGCCTAATATACGGAATCCGTGGTTAACAAGACATCATCAGCTCTGGCCTGTGTACTTGTTCTGTGTTTCTGGGATTGAACAGTGAAGTACAAAAGTTAGGCAGCGTTCTCTTGAACTTTAATTTAAATCCGCGAGTTTTGTTTTTATTTGAATTTTTTTCGTATTTGTTAATTTTGCGACAAAATATTGTGGGTTATTGATTCGTCTCGACGAGAGGAATTGGAAAAGTAAATTTTTTTTTTTACTTTTACTCAAGTATTTTGAGAAATAACCAATTTTTAGCAAAAAAATGAATGATATTTTTTTGCTAAAAAGTGGTTATTTATCAAAATAGTTGGGTAAAAGTAATTTTTTTTTACTTTTCCGATCCTTTCGTCGAGACAAATCGATAACCCACAAAAATTTGGTACAAAACTAACAAATGTGAAAAAATTCAAATAAAGACAAAATTTTCAGATTTAAGTTAAGTTTAAGGTTAAATTCAAGAGAACGCAGCCTTAGCTTATGCTAATCCTTCTCCGTTCAATAATTTTCTGAAAATGTTACTCTAGGATACATGAAATAGTAATAAATGGTTCAGATTTACAGTTTCATGTACTGTATCAATCTCAATAATTTCCTTTGATTGCAAGCCACTACTTATGGGAGGATATTTGTTTTGAACCTAAAGAAAAGAAAGGAAAATTAATTTTTGAAACCTAGAAGAAAAATATTTTTTTCCTTATTTGATTTGAGAGAAACCAGAGAAGAAAATAACAAAGCAAAGAATTAGCACAGTTAATTTTCACTTGATATTTTTCTCAAAGTTTTCTTTTTCTTTTCCTCAAGTTCTCAAAAATGATAGGATCCATGGCATACGAACCATGAAAGTGTCCTTGAAAGTAAATGGATGGTCCGGATTCACGTCGCTTTCATGGTCCAGATGTCATGAATTCTACCAATCCACTTTTGACTTAGGTAGTTCTCTAAGCGGTGGTTTAATTTGTGTGGATTTCAAAAAGATTTGACTATTCAATCTTAATATTAATTGCCTAAATGGATATGAAATAAGAATTTAACGTCCTATTTGAAGTTAAAATGATTAATCAAACAAATTATTTCCCGAAATAAAACCCTTGCCAATACAGTTTAAAAAGAATTTCTTCGCATCACTTTAAAAATCTAATTTTACATATTTAAATTGGTGCAAAGAAATTTTAAAAATTATACCCGAGTTACTATATTTTTTGATTGATACTATACTCTATAACATTACATATTTTTATGTGTAGACTATAATTTTGGGACGAAAGTAGTGCCTTCCAACCTTAACCAAAATTTTGAAAGTAAATGTCAAAGGACTTCTAGCCCAATGCTATTTTCTGAGGCCAGGATTCGAGCCCCGCCAGGGGCGTTTTTGGTTCAGAGCTGTGGACAACCTTATGCATGTATACCGTTTGAAAAAAAAAAAAAAAAAAACCTTAACCACAATTAATAGCATCTCTTATCAAATGAGGAATTATTAACGACCATAATTTGGAAAACCGTTATAGGGTGTGAAAACTCCCGCGAATCCCCAACCTTCAAGAATACCAAACCCTAACTCCTCTCCCTCTCTCTCTCTCTCTCTCTCTCTCTGTCCAAATCTCTGTTTCTCTCTCCAAATCCATATCTCAAGACCTCAAAACAATCCCTTTCCTTCACCCCCAAACTTACCTACACCCTCTTCTCTCATCTTCCTCCCCTCCATCTCACTAATCCCCAAGCAAAGCATCCTTCTAATGTCTCCCCCAATAAAAACCCTAACCCTAACCCTCTCACCACAAACCGATCAATCCCCACCTCCACTTCTTCTCTTTTTACTCAAAAAATGGCCTCCCAACAAGCTGCTACCGAAACCCTAGCCCCCCTTTCAAAATACTCCAAAAGGGTAATCTTGAAAACCGTGTTGGAGGGTGGGACTGGGTTGGTTGGACAGACAATCGTGATTGGAGGGTGGGTTAAGTCCTCCAACGAGGTGAGGAAGGAACCTCTACCTCCACCGGCGGTGGCGGTGGCCGGTGACGCACCTGTGGCGGCTAAAGATGTTACCTGTGTGGAGATTCTACAGACAAGAATTCCGTTCTTTCGATCGATCATGAAGGTGTTGGGTGGGAACCAGAACCCAAGTCGCGGAAAGTTGGAATCTATTGTTCAACAGCTGCCGCCACCGCCATCGGTAGCGGTTTTGCAAGTTAGTGATGGGTCTTGTGTTCCAAGTCTTCAGGTACATTTTTTATCTGTTCTCTTTATTATCTTCTGTTTGCAATTCATTCTTGAGGTTCATTAGGTTCAAATTGTTGTGTCATGTAAAGATAATCTACTTGGATGAATAATGCTACATAAACCAAAATTTTGTACTGGATTCTCCAGGCTTCGTTTGGATAGATGCTGGCTTCAAATCAAGTGATTTGACTTTGAATGTAAACCCAAGTAGAAGAGGTTTAGTTGTAGATAGTTTGCAAAAAATTACCCAAGAACTCAAATGTCTGAAACTTCAGTGGAAGATGGATTAGAGGCATGAGGGAGACTTTATTGGGGTCCTTGTATAAGTACAATTCTTGAAATAGTCATTTGATCCATCAAGGTAAAGCTCCCGAACCCAATGTGAAAACCCATATGTGAATGGTCGAAGATGATGGCAAATCCCTTCATTTATGAATCTAATATCTATCCAAACAGAGCCTTATAGGATGATTGGGATAATTTCATTTCAAAGAAGGGACACATTCGGGTTGTAGATTCGTAAATATCACTACTGCTACATTATTTTGGATGGATTTTCGGTTCGTGAATGAATTTTTCTTTGATGATTGGTTTTGAATTATTTTAGGTTTTGGTGGATTCATCAATTGCTCCTCCAATCCAAGTTATGGCTACTGGAACTTGCATATTAGTAGAGGGAATATTGCAGCAGCCAACCGTACAGGGAAAACATGCAATCGAGCTCAAAGTAGAGAAAATTATGCATGTTGGGACCGTAGTTCAAGACAAGTACCCATTGTCCAAGAAGCGGCTGCCGCTGGATATGCTAAGGGATTTTCCCCACTTTCGACCTCGGACAACTACGGTAGTCTCATAGTCCCAATGCAATTTATTGTTATGGTGATCAATTGCTATTTTGTATTTTGGCTTCTCTTAAGAGTAATTCTGATGTTCTATATGTAGCCCCTATTTCCCCAAATACCAGCTGCTTGTTATTACGATATTTGGTTATCAAAATCTACTAAATAGGGGTTTTTGATGAGCAAATTTAATATTGTCCCGTGACTCCCGTGCATACTGCAACCAAAATGAAAATAATGAGATAGGCTTAGTCCTTTCGTTCTTTCCTGAATTTCCATGTTACAAGTCATTTGTTTCATCTTTGTATTATTCGATTTTGAGAGCTATTCTGACATTTCTATTGTGTTGTTTTCCCTGTTGTTGAGGTGGCATCAATTACCCGTATTCGCCATTCCCTAACTCAAGCCACTCACACCTTCTTCTTGAACAATGGGTTCCTTTATGTGGACATGCCCATTATCACAACCACAGATGGTGAAGGATTCAGTGACAAGTTCCAAGTTACAACTCTGCTTGGCAAAGACATAAAAAAGGAGGCCATCGCCATGGATGATACTGGAGGTGTTACCCTTGAAACTATCAAGGCTTCCATTAATGAAAAAAGTAAACAAGTTGAAGGGCTCAAAAGAACTGAAAGCAACAGGGAAGCACTAGTTGCTGCACTTCAGGATCTTCGTAAGACAAATGAGCTAGCTGCACAGTTGGAAGCGAGAGAAAAATCCAAGTCTGGAACTTCAGTTAAAAGTCAGAAGGTGAAGGTGGAATTTTCGGAAGACTTCTTCTCTCGCCGGACTTTTCTTACGTCTTCTGGACGCCTTCATCTCGAAAGCTATGCATGTGCTCTAGGAAATGTGTACTCATTTGGGCCCAGATTCCGAGCACAAAAATTGGAGTCCAAAAAGCAAGTTGCAGAGATGTGGATGATTGAACTTGAAATAGCTTTCTCTCAGTTAGAGGTACAACTCCATAAACTTTCTGCTTTTATCAGTGTCCATGCTTCTTGATATTGCTCTTGTCCAAGTTTTTCCATCTCTGTTTCTGATCTAAACTCTTGTTAGCTGTTTTGTTCTGCACCAGCTATAGACCTAACTATGTTTCATCTGCTTCTATTTGGTATGCGTGAAAAATTCATAGCATACATCTTATTTTGTTTTCTTTTTGATGTATTAACATTTTTTTTTATCCAATTAGAAAAGTCTGTTTCTTTTGATATCATGAAAACAGTTTTGCATTAGGAGCTGGACGTAATACCCTTTGGACTTACTTGATGTTTTGTACCCTTAATTAACTTGCTTTGATATACAGACACAGTAATTTTTCCTTCCTCCATTTAGTATTTGTATCATTTTTGTTTTCCAGGATGCCATGAACTGTGCAGATGACTTTCTGAAGTTTGTGAGCAAATGGGTGCTGGAAAATTGTTCGGAAGATCTGAAATTTCTCTCGAAACGGGTTGACCCAACCATTGTGGACCGCCTTCAATTGTTGACATCAAGTTCATTCCAAAGGATCTCCTATGCGGAAGCAGTGGAGGTTTTAAAACAGGTAATATTGTGCTGTCCTTGGTTACAACAGTCTGTACATGGATTCGATTTCCCATATTTAACTCATATGTTATGTCGGTGTTTTCTGGGTAGGTCAAAGATAAAAAATTTGAAGCAAAACTCGAGTTGGGTATGCCTCTAACTGAAGAACATGAAAGGTTTGTACATGGTAGCAGTATTTGTCATGCTGTTAGTCTTGGGGGAGTGAGAGAGAGGTAAACTTAATGCCTTTGTGACTGCAGTTATCTGGTTGATGAAATCTACCAAAAGCCAGTTATTATACACAATTACCCTAAAGAACTTCAGCCATTCTATGTGCGCCTGAACGATGATGGAAAAACAGTCGCAGCATTTGACGTGGTTTTACCAAAGGTAATTTGAACCTCTTTCTTCGACAGGTTAAACACCACCACCATATTTTTAGCATTTGTTTCTTCGTTCTCTGGGCTTTCACTTTAATCTAGTGCAATATTGCTTGTCACTAATTTGGTGGATATTTGTGTGCAGGCTGGGAAGCTGATTAGAGCTAGCCAAAACGAGGAACGGTTCAATGTATTAACTACCCGGTATGAGCACATGATAGTTCAAGTTTGATTAGTATTTTCCCCGAGTTTGTTGTATCGTTTTGTTATTGGTTAAGTGTGATTCCAGTAGCAGTAATATGGCAAAAATGTGTTTACTTTTGACCATTATATCTTATAAACATAAAGACTAAAACAACCTCAAACCTTTTTACTGATTTTCTGTTATTCATGATTGCAGGATTAAGGAATTGGACCTACCAAAAGAGCAGTATGAGTGGTATTTAGATCTTCGGAGGCATGGAACCGTCATGCACTCGGGCTTCAGTCTCTCCTTCGATCTTCTGGTTGTTTATGCCACCGGCCTCATCGATGTCAGAGAGGTGATCCCTTTCCCCAGAAGTCATGGAAAGGCCACCAATTAATTCAAATATCTGGCAAAGTGTTGGAGAAATAATATTTCTGACTCTGAATGTAAATTTGATGTACATGTACATACACAATAATTTCAGAGGTGAAAAGTTCAAATTGAAATACGGTTTATTCAGAAGTTCATGCATTCTCTTGGCGTCTAAACTCACCTGTCAATACAAACTACAACACTAGGGTTTTGAAACAGCAGACACATAATAAGCCAGTGAAGAATTGGCGGATTCATCTTGTGAATCTAGAGGGAAGTAAAAAGGATAGAGTTCGTATCGAACATAGCAACTACTATATAGGACTCGACATCCCTTCTTGTTGTTGCAGAAGTTAGGGAAGTTGAAAGTGTCGACAGCTATAGCCAGGCACTGTTTACAAGGTAGCTGTGACAAATCCCTTGTGCATTGCACCAATGCATAGAGTGTAAGAAAAGGTGTCAGTTTGGTTTTTCCTCTCCCATTCCCTTTGTTCCCGGGCACAACAGCCTCCGAAGAGATCTGATCTATCAGAGCTCCGAGTTCTTTGTTGAAAGTATCTGGATCGGTCACGTTCTGCACATTGGCATAGAAAATTCCATAGCTGGTATCAACTTCTCCAAAGAAATTCTTTATGTCATACCTTAAGAAGCAATAGTCGTACCAAATCCTTGCATCCGCTTGTTTTGGGCAGCGTTTTCGGATTTCTGTTGCTGCACTTTCGATGCAAGTTTTGCAGTCGTTGCCGGTAACATCTGCTCTGCATTGTGCTAGGCCATAGACTTGGTTTTCAGCTTTTCCAAAGGAGGTGGCAATATATCCATTTAGGATAGTTCCTTGAACCAACTGGGGAAGTAAGCGATCGATGTTTGATGATATTTGGTTGTTAGAAATGTTAGCGTTTGTATTGCAAAACACGCCCGAAGGATCTGCAGATTCTGCAGAGATAGTGCAGAGTAAGAGCAAGATAAGAAGATGGCTTAAGAAGCCCATGTGTTTTTTCTTTTGTTTCCTGGGTTGCTGCTCTCTTGATGGTATCTACATGGGTTTCTTCTTCTTATAGGCTGAGTAGTAGTGGGAAATGAAGTGGGGGGGAAGGACAAAGCAGATATTTTTGACTTCAAGTCTTCCATTAGCACAAGTGGGGGAAATGTCAAAGTTTCTAGAAAGAAAAAATGAATTGTCAAAAACCATTGGAGTAGAAACTAATGCAAGTGCAAGTTTACATAAGTATTAGCGATAGGCTCCACTTCATTTGTAGCCATTATTCTTGTCTTGATACTCATCTTTAGCTGCTCAATAATGGAATCATAGTAATGCAGCAATGAGTCATCTGGCCCATCTGGGTAATTTTCAGGGGTTAAATTGCAGTCCAGTCATATCCCAAACCTAAGGACTAGGTTTCAAATCTCATATGGGAGCACATTTAGGCTTTCCTCTTCTTCCAAACTTTGAAGCATTAACATTTCTCAGTGATATCAGCTTTATTCTAGAATTGTGTAGATATGCATGGCAGCCAGAAAATTTAATGAGAATTAGTCAACTTCATTTGAGGTAGGGCTCCGTTAATTAATGGCTAAAGTTCAACTGATTCTGGATAGTCTTTGGCGACAGTAGATTAATGGAGCTATCGGGTGCTTTGACTCTTTTGTTGGACTGGTCTTCCTTTGCGGCTCGTGTCCGGGGCGGATAAGGTTTTGGGTGAATAAGGAAGAATGGTAGATAAGAGAAGGATATGTTATAAGGAGAGATTAGTTAAGAGGAGGATTAGGTAATTGTACTTGGTTTGAGTAGTAGTTAATATGGGTGAACTGTTAGATAGTTTGATATACATTGTTTGGCCATTTTCTAATAACTTAAATTTTTAGGACTACTAGTAACTTAATATGGTATATATGAGAGCACATATTGCAAGGGGTCTTGGGTTGAAGTCTCTATTTGCATTTGTTCTCCGTTTGCATTATGTTTCTCTCATTTGCTTTCTATCGCAATATGTGTGGATGTTTGCATCTCCACATGCAAGACGGGATTCCACGTGAGCGAGGGTGTTAGATAGCTTAATATATATTGTTGGCTCATTTTCTAACAGCTTAAGCTTTTGGAATTATTGGTAACTTAACAAGAGTGAATAATATGAGAAATTACTTGGTTGTCCTCGTTAAATCATTACGTTGAGAATACAGGAAAAAAGGTTTGAGGGGTAATTTGGTCTTTTTCCCACCTAGATTAGCTAATCCTATAGTAGGGGGTGGTGATAGCCAAGACCCTCCCGAGAGAATAAGCTCTTTCCCGGACCCCACCTCCCTTCTCCCCTTCCTTCTCACAGTACAAAACAACCTTCTTCCATTCCCTCCCTTCTTCTTCTAACAAAAGGGCTTTTCTAGCACCACCACCACTCCACCTAACAAAGGGGCCCTTTTTAGCACCACCACCACCATGCAAGATGGTGAATGCTTAGTGGTTCCTGCTACTTAGTGAGAAGTTGCACTTTTCCTCCCACTTGGACTTTTGGGTGGAGTTTGCCAGTTTGGGCAGTTTTAACATTAATATAGGAATGGATCTTCGCCTAATTCTTTTATAATATCTATATAATATTGCTAGAGGGAGATGAGAATAGAGGATTTGATTATGGTAAGTAGTGAATAGGGATTTGAATGAGATGATGTGGGTTAGAATGGGTGAGAACGGAGATGGGTCACTCGCTGGTACTGATTCTGGTTTTGTAATTGCTATTGTATATGATTTGTTGGACATGCAATCGCATTACGTTTGGACGTTTTAAATTTATTTTGTTTCAAGTGTGCCTGACTTTCGATGGAGCTGTTGAATTCTAGATTACTCGATATGGTCCCCACTAATTAGAAATCAGTTTGTGTTGGGATCAAGTTATGTGGGTGTGTGTTTCCAAAAAAGAAGAAGTTATGATGGTGTGTGTCTTTAGGCATGGGCAGTTGGCCACACCTTGCTAACAACATTCAAAACCAGTTATAATGCTACATTCTTCGAGTAGGCACGGGCATGCGCTAGTGTAGTAATATAATATCGTTAGATCCTTCTGTAAGAAAATAAAATATCAAGGCTAACTTCAATTGAAAACAAATTCCCTTGAATATTTTACACTCGCATGAGGTCTATTAGGACAACATATTTATTGCAAGATGTCAGATGGTCTTCAAGGGCGATCTGTGGACACTGGACAAGCCTACTTCTTAGAACTAACGGCCCGTTTGGATGGATGATTTGTTTTGGGTGGATATGTAATAAGGAATGATATGTTACGACAGATGACCCCACCTCTTAAGAAGGGCGGATTTGTAATAAGGTGTTTGGATGATTTTTTGAAAAGGAGGATATGGAAGGTGGGTATGATGGATTAGATGTCAAATAACTGAATTGCCCCCACTTTGATTTGTTAATGTTCAAAATTGGTTTATTTCATATTAATTGAAATAAATTGATATTTACTATTAATTTTAGGATGAAATAATTTCATTTTAGATTACAAATGGTTACACTTTTTTTTAATCAAAATATAAGCAATTCTGTTCAAAAAAATATATAAGTAATTGAAAATTAAACTACAGACAACTATACCCAATTTCTGTCTCTCAAGTACACCCACGCCCCCAATTTATTGTCCCAAATTCACCTCTTTCTACTTTCACCCACGCCCAGTTCGGCGATTCCAATTCCGACACCGGCGCCTCGTCGCCAGGCCCGGGTTCCCTCGACACCGGCGGCCTCTTGCTCCGATTAGTCCGGTCTCTCTCTCTCACTCTCTCTCTCTCTCTCTGTCATTTGTGCCTCTCTCTATCTCTCACTGTGTGTATGTATGTGTGCGATTGTGGGTGTATTTGTACATTATACGTATACATGCATATATATATATATGTGTGTGTGATCAGTGAGAGAGAGGCCTAAACCGTTGATGATGGAAGAGAAAAGGCAAGGGTAGGATGGTCAAATGGACACCCCGGCCCGCTTGGTTAACGACAGGGGATACCCTAGCCTTGGCAAATCCACCTCTTCCCTGATTTGTAATCCCAACAGTGACAACTCCACCCTCGAATTCGGCTCACGTCTTTCACGTCCAAACACCGGAAATGAGGAGAAGGGAGAGATGTACTCCGGGCGCTTGGCAAATCCGCCATCCAAATAGGCCCTAAGATCTTGTAGACTTTGACGTAGTTTTTTGACATGCCTCGCATGTTGAAGATGAGAGGAACATTGGAAGTATTTTCCAAAAAAAAAAAAAAACTCTTTAGCTCTCTCTCTCTATAGTATATACCAACACTTTTGGGACCAATGCTAGACACATCCAATTTTTATATTACCTTTGTGATGAAAATCACATTACCATCTATATATGAGTAACATTGTATAAGTTTCCAGAATAAAGATGCAAAATAAATAACTAACATAAATGAGAGAGACAAATACGGTTTACTACTATACTCCTACTATCTAATATGATTCACTGGAAAAATTCATTCAATTACACTCTTTTACCAGTTCACAATGAAAATAAGTTTTCAAAATAAAGACGCAAAATAAATAACGAACATAAAAGAGAGAGACAAATAAGGTTTTACTACTATACTCCTACTTTCTAGTAAGATTCACCGGAAAAATTCATTCAATTACATTCTTTTACTAGTTCACAATGAGATGGATCACTCTAAAATCAATCGAGGTGCCTGTAATGGCGGAATTTGTTAAAGAATGGAGTGGACTATAGCCGAGGTCAACTTTGAACAAAAAAATTATGGGCAAATTTCACTCAGACCCCCTGAGGTATCTGACAATGATAGAAGATACCCCTCAGTTTTCAAAAATGACAAAGACCTCCCCTATTTCACAGTTTGGGTTTCATTCCGTTAGTTCCGCTAGTGAGATGGACGGAAAATGTACGGAAATGCACGGAAAATGAAATCTTCAATTTTATTTAGTTCTACAACTATCTTAGGGCTCTCATTGAAAGTCCTAGAGCCAAAAATTAATTATGATCATTTAGGATAAAATGATAAGAAAAGTAAGATCTTCGCACTGATTCAAACGGATTAAAAATTGGAGTACTTAAGTATCTACTTGGTTCTACGACTCTCCTAGAACTCTCATTGAAAGCCCTAGAGCCAAAAATTAATTATGATCATTTAGGATAAAATGAATAAAAAAATAAAATCTTCGCACCGATTCAAATGGATTAAAAATTGGAGCATTTAAATTTTTGCTCTTCATTTGGTTTTAGGGCTTTCAATGAAGAGCAAATACTTAAGTGCTCCAATTTTCAATCCATTTGAATCGGTGCGAATATCTTATTTTTTTTGATTATTTTATCCTAAAGCGTCATAATTAATTTTTGGTTTTAAGATTTTCAATGAGAGTCCTAAGATAGCTGTAAAACTAAACGAAACGGAGATACTTAAGTTCTTAAATTTGCCCAAAAGTTCTTAAAAGTTGGTACAAGTTTGTGCTCTTTCCGTGCTTCTTTTGAATACATTAGTTGTATTCAAAATGCATTGCACCGTGCCTTTAGGCACAGGCAAACCCTAGTACATAGATATATATAACCGCCAAGCATTTCGTATGTCCACTTAGTTGTACAAGCGATAGAAAATTTGGTACGTCTTTATGTGAGAGGTCATGGATTCGAAACTTGCCCCTACAATAACATTTTGCATATCACGCTCCGCTTTTACACACACGTACACACACACATATATACACACACATACTTTCCAGGAAAAAATTGCTAATATTGCTTTCATTTTCACTAATATTTTTCGCTATATGCTTCATTTTAAGTACTTTTACAAGCTCAAATTAGGTATAGAACATTGTATGTAAATTTTTAACTCAATCCGTTCACCCACCAATCCATTTTAGCGTGTAGGATAGATTATATTCCTCGTTTCGCTGTTGGGTGCCAGCAAAAGCGCAAACTATCTCAACTCAAGTTATCAAAATGGAAGATTGCTCAAAAAATGGAAAGAAAATATGAAGACCCCGACAATCCCGTGTTAAAAATTCCTCCCAAAATCTTATTTTCCACATCCGTCCGTCAATTCCGCAGTCAGTCTCTGCTCACTTCACTCCTCCAAAACCTCACTCCCATTTCTCGAGTCCGGCTCCTCTCCCCATTCCATTCCCAACACCTCTCCAATGCAAACTACTAATCGCCCCCCTCTTTACAAACCCCCTTTTACCCCCCCCCCCCCCCCCCTCCCAACGTGCTCTCTCTCCCCCAACACTTTCTCTCTCTCTCTCTCTCTCTTATTTAATTTTTTTAATAAAATTTTAAATATTAATAACTTTTTTTCACGTATTTTTTTTAATAAATTTTATATTTTTAAAATTTTCTGAACGAAACCTATCAAACGAGTCTAATATTGATGGTGAAATAATGTAAAACGGAAGAGTTCGCGTGTAGTTATTTCATATTCAATATTAGACTTGTTTGATAGGTTTCGTTGAGTAGATTTCAAATATATAAAATTTATTTAAAAAAATACGTGATTTCAACCTCTTTATACAGTTTATATACTAAAAAATATGGTTAAAAAATTAAGTGTTCCAAATTTGAATCCGTTTGAACCGGTGGAAAGGTTTTATTTTTCTGATCATTTTATTCTAAATGGTCATAATTAAATTTTGACTTTAGGTCTCTCGTTGATTAACCCTAAGAGATATTTGACTCTACGACTTTCTTAGGGTTAATCAACGAGAGCCCTATAGTCAAAAGTTAATTATGACCATTTAGGATAAAATGATCAGAAAATTAAAATCTTTTCACCGATTCAAACGGATTGAAATTTGGAACAATTAATTTTTCAATAAATTTCAAACGGATTGAAATTTAGACAGTTTAAGCTACCACAAAAATATAATTTTTCCGTTTTCCGTTATTTCACCATCAATATTAGGCTCGTTTGATCGGTTTCGTTGAGTAGATTTCAAAAATATAAAATTTATTTAAAAAAATACGTGAAAAAAATTTAATAACATTTAAAACTTTATAAAAAAAAATCAAAAGAGAGAGAGACTGCTGGGAGAGAGAGAGAGAGCACGTTGGGGTGGGGGGTAAAGGCCATTACTAATCGCACCCCGTGTCAGGGGGGCCCTGACACGGGCAGGCCTTCTCCCTTTTACCCCCCAACCCCCGCCCCCCCCCCCCCCAACCCCAACCACGTCTCTCTCTCAGCACACTCTCACTCTCTTATTTAATTTTTTTATAAAATTTTAAATGTTAATAATTTTTTTTTCACATACTTTTTTTTTAATAAATTTTACATTTTTGAAATCTACTCAACGAAACCTATCAAACGAACCTAATATTGATGGTTAAATGATGTAAAACGGAAAAATTATATTTTTGTGGTAGTTTAAACGGTCTAAATAGGTTGAAAAATTAAGTGTTCCGAATTTCAATCCGTTTGAACTGGTGAAAAGATTTTAGTTTTCTGATCATTTTATCCTAAATGGCCATAATTAAATTTTGACTCTAGGACTCTCGTTGATGAACCCTAAGAGATATTTGATTCTACGAAACCAAAAATTCATTATGACCATTTAAGATAAAATGATAAAAAAAAACAAGATCTTTCCACCGATTGAACCGGATTGCAAATCGGAACACTAAAATAATTTTAAATAAATAAAAAAGACACAAAGACACAAAGTATAAACATTATAAATTAAATAACAAAAAATCGGTTATCGGTAATTTTTTAAACCTTTTTAGACAGTTTATATGTTAAAAAATATAGTTAAAAAATTAAGTGTTCCAAATTTCAATCCGCTTGAACTGGTGGAAAGATTTTAGTTTCTTGATCATTTTATCCTAAATGGTCATAATTAAATTTTGACTCTAGGACTCTCGTTGATGAACCCTAAGAGATATTTGATTCTACGAAACCAAAAATTCATTATAATCATTTAACATAAAATGATAAAAAAAAACAAGATCTTTCCACCGATTGAACCGGATTGCAAATCGGAACACTAAAATAATTTTAAATAAATAAAAAAGGAAAAAATATATAGAGTATAAACATTATTACGTAAATAAAAAAAATAACAAAAAATAGGTTATTGTATTTTTGGGACAAGTTGCAGGTGGTGGTTCAAAAGAGCCGGTCAGCCATTGTTGACTATTTTACTGGAAGCCTGAAGAAAGCATTTCTGCTTGTCAGAAGCCTGAAGAAAGCCGGCCATCAATGACAGTGGTCGTTGAAAGTTGAACCTGCAGCATTGAGAGGATTGTTGCCCGTTGTAAATTTGACAGTAGCGTCTATATAATCAGTAGCGTATATATTCACACTTACTCTCATTCATCATATCCTCACAATTTTCTCAACTTTCATTTCGTTTTCGTAATCCATAGAAGAACATTATGGATCAGTACAATTTTTCATTTTCGGATAGTTGGTCAGTTGGGAACGATGTTGCTAATGATATTCCGTATGAGGAGAGCAGCTCCTACGTTGGGAACGATGTTGCTAATGATATTCCGTATGAAGAGAGCAACTCCTACGTTGGGCGTGATTACACACCCGAATTTACGACTAACCAGGTTAGAAGTTATTTTCCTCCAGACAAAATAATTTAATTCCTCTAATTAATAGAATGTATTTTATGGGTGTTACATTTGTTACTTATTTTGTCATGTTTCAAGCATACTGGCTTCCCACGTGCACACACCCTCACTTATATGCCACCTAAAGCTTACATGCAATAATCAATATTTTTAATATACGGGATATTACATTGTGCTGATACGTATTCATTTTTTTTTTGTTATAGATATTTGAAACTAGAGCTGTCATGGTAGATTGGGTGCGGAGAGTTGGTAAGAAAAATGGTATTGTGATTGTCATAAGTAAATCTGCTAGTATAAAGGGTAACAAGATGCCGAAGTGCATTCTTATTTGTGAAAGGGGAGGATTGTACAGACCGCCAATGGAAGGGCATTCAATGCAGAGGAATATTGGAACTAAAAAATGTGATTGCTCGTTTAAGCTGCGAGGTGTAGCACAACCTCCAGACGGTGTCATGTGGAGTTTGAAGGTTGTTAAAGGTTTTCATAACCATGAACCGGCTGAAAGTTTTGAGGGACATGAGTACCCATCAAGGCTGACCCCAATCCAACATCAATTAGTTCGTGACTGATCCGCACCCAAGATTGTATAATCTTGGGGGCTTTTAGCTTGTTATTTGTAGCGGTTCATTCCCATTTATCCCTTTTTATCTCATATTGCGTGTAAGGTGTGTTTTTAGTGTTTTCAGGTAAAACGTGCTAATAAGGCGGTTTTGAACGCCAAGGAATGCTCCGGATGCAACCAAGTGCTCAAGGTCACGTGCCACCATGTTGTGGTGCCCGATGAGTCATGAAGAGGTGGTTTAGAGGTTGCTCGGGTCGCCCAAGGGTCAAGAGAATCGAAGGAGAAGTTAGGATTTTACCAAAGCTACTCATCTTCCGACCAGCTGAGGGTAGAATCGTCATAACTTTTGATGTACAAATAATATTGGATCCAAACCACTTGGGTTAGAAAACTCGACGAGCTTTCCAACGGTCCAAAGAACACCCATTTTTGAGTTCGGAAGTGTCCGGAGCGAGCCCGCGAAGTTGGCCCAGAAATCTGCCAGCCATGAACCGGTACGGGTAAATCATCAACCGGTTCATGCTCGGCAGAAATTGAAGTTTGGACCTTGGTCGAGGCCATGAACCGGTACGGGAAATTCATCAACCGGTTCATGCCTGGAACCCGAATTCTGCTTTTTCCTTTTGGGATATTTTCTAGGATATTTTGTGAGAGATTTAGGCCACCTTGTATATTTAGTCCTCTCTCTCTCTCTCCCTCATTTAGTTAGTTCATTTTTACCTTTAAGTCTTTTTTATTTTTAGAACTCCATTGGAGCTCAAGCTCTTCTAGCTTAAACCTTTCAAGTTCTTTGGTAAGTAATTCTCGTTTGTTAATTTCTCGTTTATTATTGTTGTAACCTCGGACTAGAGCTATCTTAATCTCAAGTTTATTTTCGAATCCATCGGTTAAATATTATGTCTCGTTTTTATGCTTTGTCTAGTCTTTTAGCTATGTGTGAGTAGTTTATTGGTTAAGTCTCGGGATAATCTTTCCCGAGGACTTAGGCGGTTATTTGGTTCTCGAGCCATCGGGCTTTTAAAGCATGATTTTCCGGTTAGAGCTTAATTTGCATTTTAGGTCTAAACTAGGGGTGTTAACCCCTTGGTAACGAGCTTAGTCAAGCGGTCTTGGCTAATGACTTACCGAGGCCCAGTGGCCTCCTTTGTGTTCGATTAACATTAAAAATAAGTTAACTCGCCTCCGGAAAATCACATCTTTTGTTAAACGTAATCATTAAAGTTAAATCCTCCGGGAGTGAGCACGCGGTCGTGACTCTCGCCTGAGTTATAATCGAGAACCGGTAATAGCCTTTGTCAAGGGTTAGAAGACCCCGAGACTTGCCTCGTTAAGTTAATCAAGCGTTAATCTAGTTTTCATTTTAGTCTTTCCTTTTAAAGCAAAACCTAGTTGGCGGGCTTAAACGCCGAACCCTACCATATAAAACCTACAATCCGAATCAAGCTATAATCGAATTCTCTGTGGGAACGATCCCGGACTTCCGGATATTATGCGTACAACGACCTAGCCCTACGCTTCGGGTATCTATCAACCTCTTATTTGAAGGCGAGGTTCGATCGTAAGCAGTGACATGTCTAGCAGCACCGCGCCTCGAGAAATGCTTAATGTCATGAGACAACAAGACCCGTCAATTACTACAGGAATTAGGAGTATTTACAATATGAAGGTACTGTATAAAAAAGAGCAACTGGGGAGTCTATCTCCTATTGGGTACATCTTGAACGAATTAAAAGAAAAAAAATACATTTATGACTATTTTGTAAATGAACACACCAACGAAATCACAGATATTCTTTGGGTTCATCCTAAAAGTCTAGAACTATCTGTCAATTTTTCATCCGTGTTCATTATTGATGCGACGTACAAGAGTAATGAGTATCGGATTCCACTCTTGGAAGTTGTGGGTATCACGTCCACAATGAAAACTTACTCTCTTATGTTTGCATATTTGAATGATGAGACGAAAGAGCGACTGATATGGGCGTTAAATACCTTAAAGAGATGGATGGTTGGAAAAGGGGCAGCGTTGCCATCGGTGATTGTTTCAGATAGGGATCTGGCACTTCTTGGCGCCATTGGAATATGTTTCCCCTTCGCACAACACATCCTTTGTATTTGGCACATAAATCAGTGTGTACTGAAGAAATGCAGGCCTATGCTTGGTACGAGGTGGGACGAGTTTTTGAATGCATAGAAAGTTCTTATTCATTCATCGACACCGATATCTTTGCAACAGAGGTGGACTGCCATGTGTGGAGAGTTTGAGCAATACTCCAATGCCATGCAATATCTTTGGGATACATGGTTAGGTCCTTACAAAGAGCGATTTGTTGCAGCATATATAAACCAGTTCATGCACCTTGGGAGCAATTCAAGCCAAAGGTAACTTTCCTATAGTCATTGTATATTTACTGTCCTGCACTAAAGAATACTTTATGTTACTTTCCTATTTAATACAGTGTATTATTAAATTACAGGGCGGAGTCTGCGCATGCGAGGCTCAAACAATACTTGGGAGATACCATGTCCTCGCTTCAAACATCTTTTCAGAAAATAGAAAAGATGTTGACCAGTCAGTTCGCGGATATTCAGGGGTCGTTCCAGAAATCTCTCAACATTCCACGACACAGACATCTACATGAAGGCATTTATAGTGAAATCAAAGGTCGCATTTCATTACAGGTAATGAACTTGATCCATAAGCAGGCAGAACGCACTGATAACGAAGCCGGCCTTTGCTTTTGTAAGATCAAAAGGACACACGGATTGTCATACTTTCACGATATCGCACTTTACCGTTCTGTGGACAGACCAATTCCGTTAAGCTCTATCTACCCTCACTGGAGTACGTTGTCCATGCATGCCCAGAAGCATACTGACGAAGGAGCACGACCTGACAGGGCAGCCCAGCTTATTGAAAGATTAAATGAAATGGATTCCGACAGTCGAGAGTCTATGATGGACAGGTTTCTTGATATGGCAGATCCATCTCGTTGCACAGTTCGACCCCCAGCATACAACACAGAACACAGGGGTCGACCTACAGGCAGAGATGAGCAGAGTAGAGGTCACATACCTTCCTTCACAGTATCCACTTCAGAATCTCCAGCCTCACGTATTCCAATATCGCGAAGGAGCAATGGAAGGGATCACCTCGTTGAGAAATTTCCTCAGCAGTATCAGCGTTATATTTCCCACTGTGTTGACGTTCGACCCGACGGTCATTGTGGTTTCAGGGCGATAGCCGCGCAAGTCTATGGTTCTGAAGATGGATGGGCTCAAGTACGACAGGACCTTATCCAAGAGATTGAACAAAATTGGGTCCTGTATGAGCAGCTTTATCCAGAACATAATTATGTACCCCAAGTGCTACAAAGACTTCGTTACTTCCACTCATCGGCACTAGAGGATCATTGGATGGATTCTATATCATTGGGACTTGTCATTGCATCAACGTACAACGTTGTACTGCATACATTCGATATGATTGCTTCGAGTTGTCTCACTCACTTGCCGTTGAGCTCCCATCCAGTTCCATTAGCAACGCGCACACATATAGCTATTGGCCGTGTTAATGGCAATCACTTTGTGCAAGTTTTTCTATACCGTCATTACCCTGTACCACCTATCATCATATGGTGGAGGCCAAATGCATCAAATGAAGCACAAGGATGGGCTCATCCTTATGAAGCACGCCTCCAATTGTGGTACGAAATAATGCAGATAGATCCGCCGGGACGACAACCACAATTTGGCGGAAATATTGACTAAATTTGTGTATTTATTTATGTTCATGTATTGGTTCTATATACTCAATTATAATTAAATGAAATTTGATTTCAGTTTGCATTATTGACTATTCAGATAAATATAAAGAAAATTTAAGTGAATTCAACATACATAATTTATTTGAAAACTCAAATATAGAAGTTTAAAAAAAATGAAGGACAAAAAAATAAAAAAAAAATAAAAAGATATTAGGCCGAAAAAAATATACTCCCTCCGTCCCATAATATTTGTCCGGTCCGCAAAATAAGGACGTAAAAATAATATGTTTTTTGCAAGAAAAATTCAAATTTTTTTCAACAATTCATTAGATATCGATGAGTTCTTGTAATTTATGAAAAAAGTTTGAATTTTTTATTGAAAGAAATGTATTATTTTTTAGTCCTCGTTTTGCGGACCGGACAAATATTATGGGACGGAGGGAGTAGTTTTTTCGTTTTACATTATTTCACCATCAATATTAGGCTCGTTTGATAGGTTTCGTTGAGTAGATTTCATAAATATAAAATTTATTTAAAAAAAATATGTGGAAAAAAAGTTATTAGCATTTAAAATTTTATTTACAAAAAAATAAAATAAGAGAGAGAGAGAGGGGGGAGGGGTCTCGGGTAAAATGGGAAAATGGTGGTCCCCGTGTCAGACCCCCCGACACGGGGGGCGAGTAACAGCTCTCGGGGGTAAAAGGGGGAAGTCGTCGGGGCGGCCTGACAGGAGGGGGGCGATTAACAGCCCTCCCCTCCAATCCCACCCACTACAAATCTCTCTCTCTCTCTCCGACAAATGGGTAAACAAGAAGAAGAGGGAGAGGAGTACTTGTTCAAGATAGTGGTCATAGGCGACTCAGCGGTGGGGAAATCCAACTTACTATCCAGGTTCGCCAGGGACGAGTTCGACCTCCACTCCAAAGCCACGGTGGGAGTGGAGTTCCAGACCCAGGTGTTCAGTCTCTCCTTCGATCTTCTGGTTGTTCATGATTGCAGGATTAAGGAATTGGACCTACCAAAAGAGCAGTATGAGTGGTATTTAGATCTTCGGAGGCATGGAACCGTCATGCACTCGGGCTTCAGTCTCTCCTTAATTCGATCTTCTGGTTGTTTATGCCACCGGCCTCATCGATGTCAGAGAGGTGATCCCTTTCCCCAGAAGTCATGGAAAGGCCACCAATTAATTCAAATATCTGGCAAAGTGTTGGAGAAATAATATTTCTGGCTCTGAATGTAAATTTGATGTACATGTACATACACAATAATTTCAGAGGTGAAAAGTTCAAATTGAAATACGGTTTATTCAGAAGTTCATGCATTCTCTTGGCATCTAAACTCATCTGTCAATACAGACTACGACACTAGGGTTTTGAAACAGCAGACACATAATAAGCCAGTGAAGAATTGGCGGATTCATCTTGTGAATCTAGAGGGAAGTAAAAAGGATAGAGTTCGTATCGAACATAGCAACTACTATATAGGACTCGACATCCCTTCTTGTTGTTGCAGAAGTTAGGGAAGTTGAAAGTGTCGACAGCTATAGCCAGGCACTGTTTACAAGGTAGCTGTGACAAATCCCTTGTGCATTGCACCAATGCATAGAGTGTAAGAAAAGGTGTCAGTTTGGTTTTTCCTCTCCCATTCCCTTTGTTCCCGGGCACAACAGCCTCCGAAGAGATCTGATCTATCAGAGCTCCGAGTTCTTTGTTGAAAGTATCTGGATCGGTCACGTTCTGCACATTGGCATAGAAAATTCCATAGCCGGTATCAACTTCTCCAAAGAAATCCTTTATGTCATACCTTAGGAAGCAATAGTCGTACCAAATCCTTGCATCAGCTTGATTTGGGCAGCGTTTTCGGATTTCTGTTGCTGCACCTTCGATGCAAGTTTTGCAGTCGTTGCCGGTAACATCTGCTCTGCATTGTGCTAGGCCATAGACTTGGTTTTCAGCTTTTCCAAAGGAGGTGGCAATATACCCATTTAGGATAGTTCCTTGAACCAACTGGGGAAGTAAGCGATCGATGTTTGATGATATTTGGTTGTTAGAAATGTTAGCGTTTGTATTGCAAAACACGCCCAAAGGATCTGCAGATTCTGCAGAGATAGTGCAGAGTAAGAGCAAGATAAGAAGATGGCTTAAGAAACCCATGTGTTTTTTCTTTTGTTTCCTGGGTTGCTGCTCTCTTGATGGTATCTACATGGGTTTCTTCTTCTTATAGGCTGAGTAGTAGTGGGAAATGAAGTGGGGGGGAAGGACAAAGCAGATATTTTTGACTTCAAGTCTTCCATTAGCACAAGTGGGGGAAATGTCAAAGTTTCTGGAAAGAAAAAATGAATTGTCAAAAACCATTGGAGTAGAAACTAATGCAAGTGCAAGTTTACATAAGTATTAGCGATAGGCTCCACTTCATTTGTAGCCATTATTCTTGTCTTGATACTCATCTTTAATAATGGAATCATAGTAATGCAGCAACGAGTCATCTGGCCCATCTGGGTAATTTTCAGGGGTTAAATTGCAGTCCAGTCATATCCCAAACCAGTGGCGGCTCTAGGAATTTGTGGTAAGGTGTTCAAAAATTACCTTAACTCTGCTAGCTGATTTATTTACCAATAATCTATGTACAAAATTTCATAAATTTGTATAAATAGTACATTAAAAAAAATATAACTTCTGTTCTAAAAAACTTAACTACGAGGCAAAACGAGAACTCAAAAAAAATTGATAAAAATAATAGTTTTTTTGAAAGTTGTCGTATTGCGTACTAGACAATGTTTCGTGGATGGAGGGGGTGAAATTTTACAGTTGTCCTAGAAGAGTTCTCATATTTTGTTTCAACGTTTAACCAACGTATTATGTACTAAAATCCTTTTGAAAGAAATTATAGCGAGTATGTTGGAGTTGACCTTTTCGAAATTATGTTGTTCTTTAGGATGACATGATGAGATTTTTTATCGTAGTCTTAAATTCGAAGGAATATTATTCAAGTTAACGGATTGCATTGCAACGTAGTTGAATTTTTTTAAAGCTTTTCTCCGTATTTCTATAAGATAACTAAACAAAAAAATAGTTATTGTCATGAATGTGAAATTAACACATTTACCATCGATAATAAAGATGGAGAGATAATGCAGAACATACTACTTGCCCCTATAGATTCTTCTTTTTCTGTTTCTTTTTTCATTATGATTGTGAGGTGTATTTGGGTTGTGATTGAGTGTTTAATTGATTTTGGGTTGGGTGTTCAATTCTTTTTGGGTTAGGTTTTCAAGGCTATTACAATTGGGTGTTCATTGACATTTGGGTTGGGTGTTCAAAGTAAGATTAGTCCAAATTTTTTACATGAATTCTAAGCAAAAACAATTATTTTGGGTGTTCAGTTGACCATGGATTCCTCAATGTGGAGCCGCCTCTGTCCCAAACCTAAGGACTAGGTTTCAAATCTCATATGAGAGCACATTTAGGCTTTCCTCTTCTTCCAAACTTTGAAGCATTAACATTTCTCAGGATATCAGCTTTATTCTAGAACTGTGTAGATATGCATGGCAGCCAGAAAATTTAATGAGAATTAGTCAACTTCATTTGAGGTAGGGCTCCGTCAAATAATGGCTAAAGTTCAACTGATTCTGGATAGTCTTTGGCGACAGTAGATTAATGGAGCTATCGGGTGCTTTGACTCTTTTGTTGGACTGGTCTTCCTTTGCGGCTCGTGTCTCGGGCGGATAAGGTTTTGGGTGGATAAAGAAGAATGATGGATAAGAGAAGGATATGTCATAAGGAGAGATTATTTAAGAGGAGGATTAGCTAATTGTACTTGGTTTGAGTAGTAGTTAATATGGGTGAACTGTTAGATAGTTTGATATACATTGTTGGGCAATTTCCTAATAGCTTAAATTTTTAGGATTACTGGAAACTTAATATGGTATATATGAGAGCTCAGATTGCAAGGGGTCTTGGGTTGAAGTCTCTATTTGCATTTGTTCCCCGTTTGCATTATGTTTCTCTCATTTGCATTCTATCGCAATATGTGTGGATGTTTGCATCTCCACGTGCAAGACGGGATTGCACGTGAGCGAGGGTTTTAGATAGCTTAATATACATTGTTGGCCCATTTCGTAACAGCTTAAGCTTTTGGGACTACTGGTAACTTAACAAGAGTTAATAATATGAGAAATTACTTGGTTGTCCTCGTTAAATCATTGCGTTGAGAACACAGAAAAAAGGTTGAGGGGTAATTCGGTCTTTTTCCACCTAGATTAGCTAATCCTATGATAGAGGGTGGCGATAGCTATGACCCTTCCAAGAGAATATGCTCTCCCCGGCCCCCCCTCCCTTCTCCCCCTTCCTTCTCACAGTTCAAAAACAACCTTCTTCCATTCCCTCCCTTCTCCCACTTCCCTTCCTTCTTCTACTAACAACTAGCACCACCACCACTCCACCTAACAAAGGGGCCCTTTTTAGCACCACCACCACCACCATCATGCAAGACAGTGAATGCTTTAGTGGTCCTGCTACTCAGTGAGAAGTTGCACTTTTTCCCCCCACTTGGACTTTTGGGTGGAGTTTGCCACTTTGGGCAGTTTTAACATTAATAAAGGAATGGATCTTCGCCTTAAGACTTTTATAATATGTAGTAATATAATATGTTAGATCTTTCTGTAAGAAATAAAATATCAAGGCTAACTTCAATTGAAAGCAAATTCCCTTGAATGTTTTACACTCGCATGAGGTCTATCAGGACAACAATTTTATTGCAAGATGGTCTTCAAGGGCGATCCGTGGACACTGGACAAATTAACCTACTTGTTAGAACTAGCTAAGATCTTGTAGACTTGCAGTGGGAAGTAGTTTTTTGACATGCCTCGCATGTTGAAGATGCAAGGAACATTGTAAGTATTTTTCCATAAAAAAAACTAAATAGCTCTCTCTCTCTCTCTCTCTCACTAGTACTTTTTTCTTTAACACAAAAGGGTAATAGAGTAATTCCACTTACCACCTCCACTAGTATATACAACACTTTAGCGCACCACTTTTTGGGACCAATGCTAGACACATCCAATTTCCATATTACCTTTGTGATGAAAATCACATTACTATCTTAAAAAAATCTTACCCTATGAGTAAAATTTATGTGTAATGAAGGAAATTAATCTATATATGAGTAACATTGTATAAGTTTTCAGAATAAAGACGCAAAATAAATAACAAACATAAATGAGAGAGACAAATACTGTTTACTACTACTATACTCCTACTTTCTAGTATGATTCACCGGAAAAATTCATTCAATTACACTCTTTTACCAGTTCACAATGAAAATAAGTTTTCAGAATAAAGGCGCAAAATAAATAACGAACATAAAACTTAAAAGAGAGAGAGACAAATAGGGTTTTACTTCTATACTCCTACTTTCTAGTAAGATTCACCGGAAAAATTCATTCAATTACACTCTTTTACTACTCCAGTTCACAATGAGATGGATCACTCCAAAATCAATCGAGGTGCCTGTAATGGCAGAACTTGTTAAAAAATGGAGTGGACTATAGCCCAGGTCAATTTTAAAAAAAAAACAAAAACAAAAAATTTATATGTAAATTTTAACCCAACCCGTTTCACCCACCAACCCATTTTAGCGTAGGATAGATTATATTCATGGTTTCGCTATTGGGTGCCAGCAAAAGCGCAAAGCCGCAAACTATCCCAAGTTATCAACGGTGCTACAGATTTAATATCTGTACCAGCGCGTACAAACTCCTTTTTGGGCCTGTTTCAGGTCTCAAAAAAATGATTGGAGTCGCTCATTTTGTTTAAAATACTTTGTTTATGGTCCTTGAAAAAATAAGTTCAATCCGGTATCGGTAAGGCCGTTTACAAATCATTCAACTTTGTTCTAGAATTCAAGCATGAATTCTAAAGCAAAGTTGGATGTTTTGTAAATGCCTTCACCAATACCGGATTGAGTTTATTTTTTGCAAGAACCATAAGCAAAGTATTCTAAGCCAAATGAGCGGCTTTGATCATTTTTTTGAGATCCAAAACAAACCCAAAAGGGAATTTGTACGCGCTGGTACAGATTTTTGTATGTACTGTTATCATTTCTGTTATCAAAATGGAAGATTTGCTCAAAAAATGGAAAGAAAATATGAAGACCCCGACAATCCCGTGTAAAAAATTCCTCCCAAAATCTTATTTTCCACATCTGTCCGTCAATTCCGCAGTCAGTCTCTGCTCACTTCACTCACTCCCACTTCTCCCCATTCCATTCCCAAACACCCCTCCAATCCCATCCTCTACAAATCTCTCTCTCTCTCTCTCTCTCTCTCCCTATAGAACTCAATTGCTACAACAAATGGGTAAACAAGAACAACAAGAGGAGGGAGAGGAGTACTTGTTCAAGATAGTGGTCATAGGCGACTCAGCAGTGGGGAAATCCAACTTACTATCCCGGTTCGCCAGGGACGAGTTCGACCTCCACTCCAAAGCCACGGTGGGAGTGGAGTTCCAGACCCAGGTGTTGGAGGTCGAGGGCAAGGAGGTCAAAGCCCAGGTCTGGGACACCGCCGGCCAGGAACGCTTCCGCGCCGTCACCTCCGCCTACTACCGCGGCGCCTTCGGTGCGCTCCTCGTCTACGACATCACCCGCCGCACCACCTTCGACAGCATCAAGCGATGGCTCGATGAGCTCAACAGTAAGCCGTTTGATACTGTATAATTCTATGTGCTTTACTTTTAAACCGTTTATCTACTCTATTACTTGTCCTGCTTTGTGGGTTTTGTGGAATTGGACCTAATAAGAACGATTATCCTTATGACCAAACAAGGATCAGCTTACTTACTTCTCAGAGCGAGAGTTCCACGAGTCCCTCCCTTGAGTAGATAGCCGGAGGGAAAAGGCTCCGGTAGACTTAAGATCCACACCAGACCATAAAAAAGACCTCAAAAGAATGTGGATTTTTTGGCTGGATTTTGGTTGATTGGGATGGTTAGCTTTGTGGGTAAGCTTGATTTTGGTTAATTGGGATGGTTACCAATGTGGGTGCTCTTGATTATGGTAATTTGCCATGGTTAGCAATGCGAGTATGCTTGATTTTTCAGTCGTTCTTTTGGAGCACCCCAGATCGGGAAAAAAAAAATCACTTTTTCCCTACAGTGTGTGTGCATTTTGGTTTTAGGTAAAATGGAGTATCCACCTTTTGTGGTCGGGGCACATTCTTAAAGTTTTTTTGTTTCCAAATATCTCCGACAGGGAACCGGGGACCCTGTAGTGCGGGGGTGCACTACAGAGGTGTAGTGCACAATCCGAGTAGGTCCAAAAGTGTTTTTTAATTGTCCAGTTTTGCTAAAAGTATGCTACATGTGGGATGCAGGAACCCTGTAGTGTGGTGGGTAGTGCGTTATCCGAACCGTTCATCTCTACAATCAATGATCCAGATTTTGAAATGTATCCTGTACTGCCGCACTATAGGTCCCGCGTCCCTTTGACAGTAGAATGTGTGAAAAACGCAATCAGTGGAGTATACTTGCTATAGTCTATTGTAAATTTGTAAAGGCTGGCAATGTGGGTATGCTTGATTGTGCTTTCTTTTCCGCTGGGCGCGGGTTCGGGACCCTCGAGTCCCAACTCTCAAAAGATTGTGTAGGAGAGTAATGCAGAAGTATTTCAAAAGATTGTGAAGGAAAGTAGTGCAGAAGTCCTGAATTATCTAAATGTGATTTTCCACATTCATATTCCATTGGCACTTGTCTTAGAATCATGAAGCTACGAGTTAGTTATTATTAAACATCGCATGTTTAGCATCGATTTTTTCCTATGATTCCATCTACCCGGATTGTCACTCGTCTGAATTTGCCATTACTTTATATGTCCATAAGTTTTAACTCTTAATGTGATAACCATGCAGTTCATTGCGATACTACAGTAGCAAGAATCCTGGTAGGAAACAAGTGTGACTTGGAGAACATTAGAGATGTGAGCATCGATGAAGGCAAAAGCCTCGCACAAGAAGAAGGATTGTTCTTCATCGAGACGTCAGCCCTGGATTCTACCAACGTTAATGCGGCTTTTGAGATAGTTATTCGTCAAATCTACAACGATGTCAGCAGGAAGGTGTTGAACTCCGATTCCTACAAGGCTGAATTATCTGTCAATCGGGTTACCCTAGTTAATGGGTCCGACATGTCCAAGCAAAACGGAGTTTTATCTTGCTGCTCCGGATGACTCCTATTTTCACGTTATACGCAACAGTTCTCTTTTTAATTCGTTTCGTTTCAGGAATTAATTACAAGAATTTGACGACTCTGTTAGTTTTCTCTCTGAATTTAAGCATGGGAGTAAACTTTGATGAGAATTACATGTATTTTTGGTTACCTTTATTTATGTTGTGAGGAGGATTCTTGAGGTGCGCAAACTTGATAAAATGGGTGACTCATTCAGCTTTTCTTTTTTTTTTGGTTGCATTTAGGGAAATGTGGTGTTCGCTTCAATGAATTTTATCTGCAAACCTATGGTCTGAGTGTTCCATATATTATCAAATTATCCCGTGAAAATAACTTTTGTGAGCTTCAATGGAGACTGCATTCCTCTCCATGAAAGTTCATTTTTCTGCTAGGTAAATGGCAATGCCACATAAAGTGACGCAATGGGAGCCACAGTACTAGATAACTGCCTTGGCTCGAAACAGGATTGGAATTGAAGTGCTACTGATGTAGAAATCCCATAAAAATAAAAGTTCAATAAAATTTGATCCAAACACAACCCTTAATTTTTGTTCCGAAAACTGAAATTAGCATGGCAATTAATAAAGATGATGATGACAAAAAGAACAGGTCCATCTATATGTTCAGCAGATAGCCATTTTTCAGACAAGCGAAGAGCGTCAAGTACATTTGAAACTGAGGAATTCTGCTTGTATATCAATAGAAATTCGGCATGGTGTTAAGTGCAGTCAATATACAAGAGATTCATCACCATCTTGAAGAGTTATGTCGAGTACAATTATCAACCAGAAAAGATGAATAAACATCAAAATAGGCATTACGAAAACCCTAAAAGACCATTGTTTTCCTGGCCTTTGATTAATAACTATTAACAAAAATAAATAAATGGCAGGTTATTTGCTGCTGATAAAAAAATTATCAAATCTCATAACATTCGAAAACTAATAGATACACTAACAGGAAGGCTGTAGGACCTTTTAGCTGACTCATTATACATCTGGAAGATTTGTAGTTGACACCGCCTTGGACCAAAACTGTTGAGGATATCATGGTTTCCTTAGGGCAGATGCTGCACCCAAGACAACGGCTAATAGAACACCAAGACCCGCTCCAACGGAAGCACCCATAGCTGCAGCAGATAAAGAAGTTTCCTTGGCCTGGGAATCTCGAGTTACAGCCATGGCATGCTCTCGTGTCAATTCCAACAGAAGTTTTTCTCTTGCAAGCTCCTTTTTGAAACAAAAAGAGAGACCGTGAGGAAATAAGCAAACTTGGAATTGTCTACAAGCATATAAAAGGAAAAACGGAATTGATAAGAAAAAAAAAAGGTTCACAAGTATAGCAATGGCAAGTCCCAAGTAGGCTGGTTCTTGTTCTATTCATCATGAAGAAATCAAGGAAAAGACTCTTCCTGTGACTACTACAATCTGCCGCTTTCTACCTGGTATCCTTTACGCTAATCCACAAGAGATGAGTTCACTAATGACAGAGTATCCATGTGCAACAAACTGCCGTAGCCACATATTTCTATGTATTCACTTCAGGTTGCAAAAACAGATATTTGGGCTAAACAACTTTGTCACATCCATAGGATATGACATTCAGTTAAACGTTTTGTTCATATTTCCTCACTTGTTAGTCCCCAGTCCCCACACATATTCCAACTACCCAAGTACAAAATTCATTGAGTCAAAGACTAAAGGATTTACACCATGAGTTCGTGCACCCCTCTCCCAATCCACAGTTCACAAGATTCAGCTAATAAACATATTGTTCGAAGGGTTACCATTAGTACTTCACATACCTCTCCATCCTCAATTTATCTGTTTTAGATCCTTTTACTACGTCCACCATCAATTAATAACATAAATACTTGTCTTTTCTCTCCTTTTCTGGTATCCTGATCAACATATATGAATGAGATGTTTCTACCTAGAACAGAAAGTATCCTAACCTGCATAGCAGCCTCCTCATGGCTCTGAAGCACACGACGGACAAGCTGACACAGAGCATTTACACCCTCTACAGGGAAAACGATTGTTTTCTTCTGGAAAGGCCTCCGTACAAGATTTAAAGGAGCAAAAATAAACTTTTGAGGACCCATCCTCTCATCGGAATTTGCATCATCCACTCCCTGAGACAGAGGAGCACTTGCAGCACTGGGCATAACATACGGACAAGAATTGATGACTTCAGTTGTGCTTGGAGATGCTTGATATGCCTGAAGAACATTATTTATTGCTGCTTTTTGCTGGTGGGCACTAACTGAGAATTTATTTGTTATGGCAAGTACCCAAGGGATCCCAAGGGCCTTTGCTTCGTCCAGCAGAAGTGAGAGGGCTGGCTGCTGCTGTGATGCATTTGAGAGACTGCATCGAGGTATGCTGTGGGACAGGTTATGCACAAGAACAATCAAGTCTGTTTTTGTACTAAGATCGCGGATTCCCTTCCAAAGTTCATCCCTGAAACGAGATGCTTCCATATGAAGGTCCTGCAGGGTAACATGAAACAAATATTCACACAAAAAAAAGGTTACCGCCTTGTTTTAACAATTGCCAACTTGTGAGAATTCAGAAAAAGTTGGGTTTGGACCAGTTGACTAAGTTGGTCAAAACCCAAATATGAAAAAGAAGAAAAAAAGCCACAAAAAGTCGGACAGCATAATTCGGAAAAAATTGGAGCAAGACGGATAAGAAGCGTTACTTTTGTGTTTTTGCTAATTCCTTTTTTCTCAGTGAGTAAGCGGTTAGTTGTATTACCGAAAAAAGTAAAAATAACATTGTCGTTACTAGTATTCAAACTCTATCCCTAAGAAAAGGCACTGGTTCACTGGTTAAAACTCTGGCTTTTAACCTTATAGCGGAAGGTTCCAACCTGAGGACAGCCAGCCCTTTGTACATTTAATCCCAAAGGTTAGAAGTTAGGACTATACCAATCCACCCATCCAAACCCCAATTAAGGGAACTGAACTAGGTGTAATTGATTTACCCAAACTCTGTCGCTGCGACTAAACGTACGGCAAGAATCTACTATGAAAGGACCTGCAGGTTTAGGATTCTTCGTCACATCGGAATGCCAACACCAGAAGTGGTAACAACATAAGAAGAGAAACATATTACACTTAGGAGACCTTAAAAATACAAATCATTGAGTTAATTTAACACAAAGGACCTGCAAATTTACTCCTGTTGAATCTGAGTAGAGCAAACCGCCACCAATCCCTTCTTGAATATGAACATCCATTTCCAAATTTTCAATATTAGTAGCAGTAAGTCCTCCTTGACCCAAGATTGCCTTGAGAAGAGAAGTTTTGCCAGCACCCTAGAAAAACACATTATGTTCTTGCCGCCTTTAGCTATAAATAGTCGAATAACATATTAGTGTTGCAAGTGTAGAATGAATACCTCTAGGCCAACCAATCGCACCCTGCGGGTTCGAACAAGAACCTCCTTCGAGATGGTAGAGAAATCACTAGTACAAAAGACGACAAAATTACTCAACCCTTCAGGAGAGAGGAATTTTCCACGATGAAATGTGCAAACATCCTGTTCCATTTTCAGATCAACAGAGTTTGAATCAATAGAAGAAAAATGGGGCAGAAATGAATCTGCCACCAGCCAATTTTGAGGTGGCCGTTTTAGCGGAGGTCCAACTGAAACGCGGATATTTTGTATATCTTGCTCTACTCCACCATCCGAAGACAATGTTGGTGAAGAAGGAAATGACTCCACTGTAGTTGAGCACCTGAATGAAAGAGAAACAATGGCAACAGATTACCCATCACACAGAAGGACCTCTATGAAGATAATGAATCATAAAACTCTCCACCAAACAGACAAAACTTTAAAACAGATTTTAGCAAAACTAAGATGTGTAGACTATTACTACTAGCAGTTTTGACTAAATTTCATCTTGCAAAAGTGGAGCAATAGTTCCAATTCTCCTAAAATTGTGCAAAGTAGCATGGTGTTCCCCTTTGTACAACCCAATATAGAATAGAATTATCATCTCCTAGTAATGACCGAAGTTACCAAACCTATATATCAACAGAGATGACTAATTCAAAGGATAAAGGTCAATACCAGTTACCATTAACACGAGCTTGAACCAGCGTACAAAGATGTAATCCGAAGCCAGTAATATCTACTTTCAGAGTTTCCCCATTCTTCTCACCCGGAATACCACTCCATCCAAGAGGAACAATGGAAGTGGCTGCACGAATAGCTGGAGACTCTACTATGGGCCCAAGCTCAACAGTACCAGCAACTGAAGCACCTAGCCACTTTTGCAAATGAGGGAATTGCTGCAGTTGCTCCCCTCCCGGGAAGGTTGAAGTCTCATCTGTCGTGCACATTTCATAGATTCTGCAAGGCAAAGGAGAGTTAAGTCATGATAATCCAAGACTTTAATGCATAGCATAAACAAACAGGGATATACACCAATATTCAGATTAATTTCATGCTAAAAGGGTTAAAGCTACCAACACTTTTTTCTTTCAGAAAGTAGTCAAACTTTGAACGTGTGGCTAAATGGAGAACTAGACAAAACACTTTTTCCTTCAGAAAGCTACCAACACTTCTCCAAATAATCAGCGGCGAAATAGCAAAACAAGAAAATGTGCTAAAGATGTTGGAATAGATCTTGCTCTTCAAGAACAACAACAAAAATCCAACTCGTAAACAACCGGCTACATATGCTGGAAAAACAAAAGCAAACTTCCAGAAAAGTTAGCTATACCTTTGAAATCTAGACCTGTATGACTTCATTGAGTGTGACTGAAAACGTTCCCTTACTTCAGCAATCACAGATCTGACCTGAAATTATCTTTGCCAAATCAAAGCAAAAAATGAAAAGTTCTACAAGCTGAATGTACAGATTAATATACTAGTTAAAGTATACTAACATATATGTGAAGTGAATAATGAAAACAAAATAGAATGAAACAGTTCATCCAGGACAAAGTGCTTAAAATTTCGAATGTCATATTGAACCATTGTTTGAATGTCAATAAGTAAACAACGTTATACCGACGTCAGTTTTGAATACTCGGCACCCGATAGCGACTCCACTGAAGAATTTCCCAAAAGATAGAGCTGTTACACAAGAAATAAAATGTTGAGTTCACTGTCGAAGGACTTGAAATTTTGAAATATCAGTTACATGGGTTAAGATGAACTGGGAAGATTGCATACCATGTTCTTTTGAGGGTATGGGAAAATGCATAATAATGCTGCTAGTAAACTAAAAATGTTCTCAAGGAACTTTAATGAGGAGAGAGTTATGTCCTTTACACTAGCTATGTCCATCCAGTTCCCATGGATGGTCCATCCAGTTCCCATGGAAGTTAGCAGTGTTGTCCCCTCTTACCAAGGATGCTGACAACTAAAACAAAGTTACCTAGTTAAAAACGGAAAAGATATCTAAAGATGGCCAAAATTTAACATCACAACTTCTAGGTTTGACAAGCTTTAACACATCAAGCATGCTAAAAAAATTAGAAGAAGGAATAAATATATTTGGGAAGTCGAAAAGGTTTCAAAGTTTCAAAAGATGGAACAAATTTCTTTATAATAAAATAAAAAGGACTATCAAAAAGATTATTAAAGTCATGCCAGTTTTAAAAAAACAAAAACAAAAAACTCTTGCAGTTTAAAACTAAATAGCAGAGAACACTGCAGAGGTACCAGTTCATATTGACTACCTGGCCAAAGGGTACGTAAGAAGGTAAATTTGGCACTCTACGCCACGCCTTAGTATTATCACTGGAAGTGGCATTGATGTTTCCAGATGGCTTCCTATCTTTTGCTTCATCTTGGGAGCCTCTTTCTTTCTCAGCTAATGGTTCGAGAGAAATTCCATCAGAACCTTCCTGAATTTCAAGAGACTGTGGTGCAGCTACCACATCATGGAGTGAAGATGTTGGGGCAGAATTAGCAACAGAAGATTCCTCAACAGGGTCACCTTGTTTCCATTTGTATTTATTGAATTGTCTTCTGACACCCTCTAAAGGGACAAGCCTAGAAAGTCTCCAGAAGGAAGTCTGGACAGGGCCTAAACCTAGAACCAGCTGTTCCCCTTCATTCTGTTTTAGTTTTCCGGCCTTTTGTTTCCTCAATCCTTCATTTGACATCAACAAATCACTATCTCCGGCATCACCCGGGATAGGTGGGGTCTGTGCATTATAATGATGAAAATAAGCAGGAGAGAGGATTCGAGGAACCAGATCTTCGGGAATACAGTAAGTCTTAAAGTAATGCTGCCAACCTTTTCTGTTAACATAACTGAAGGGGAAAAAAATGGTGTCAGAAATAAATATTTACGAATATGATGTTACAAATAACCATACATAAGGTGATGTTAAACCTACTCTCTTAAAGCAGCATTCCCAACTGGAGGCTGAGAGAATGTGATACACTTGACTTGAACTTTACCAAAGTCTTTTGATGGCGAGGAAGCAGCAATAACCCTCAAAATGGCAAGGGTAGCCAAGGCCGCCACCTAGACAGTTGAAAGAGGGAGGAAAGAAAATATATATCACATGAACAACCAGCTTCTGTCCTAGATGAAAGCAAAAATACATCACCCGAACTTACTGCTCCACCAAGTGAATGGCCACATAACACAAGTTTCCGTTTCTTTTTTTGAGCAAGCCTGTACAACTCCAATGCAGGTATACCTTTAGCACGAGCCATAAATCCCTAGAGATAAGAATTCGAAAAGAAAATTATTACAATACGAATAACATAGGTATGTCTCTTCCACTTGGGGCAGCGGGTGCAGATGGGGGACCACTCAAAACCGGATAGCAAACAAAAGCCAAAAGATACGAAACATGCAATGTCGAAATGCAAAATTGAGAATTATAAACTGCTCCCTTACCCGATGAACAGCAGGTTTCGGGCTGGATTTTGGTTGCCTTGGCTTTGCTTCAAGGGACTTTGAAACATTCTCGACTCTTATCTTTTGACTGTCAACAGTGACAGATTCAGTAGTGGCAATACCGTAAAGATCTTCTGCAGCATCCTCATGAAATATGGCACCTTGAAATATGTTTGCATCAGCCATGACATCCCTTTATAATTCGGAAAAAAATAGCATAATATTAGAAAAACTAAGAAAAAGACATTGAAGTTAATGAATGAAGGATTATATCAGACTTACTTGTACTGCTTAGTCCCAATGAAAGAAGCAAATAATGTGTCCCCCGCTTCTGCTAACAGATACCTGCAGAAAGAAGAATGCAAAGAACAGAAATCATAAATCAAAGCCATTAAGTTCCATCATTGATATTAGAATCAAAATAATTTCAACGAAAATTGCATTCTTTTAGCTTCCCGGATGGGAACTAGTATCCAATACACCAGTATTATTGCACTTAGGATGTTGATCAGATGAGTGATGATTAGTAATGCATCAATACCAGAATTGTACTATAGGTAGGGAAACACAGCATAAAATTGGCTTACAATGAGGTAGGGTACAAGTGATGGAAGAAGTAAGAACCAATCATTGAAAAAATTGGGAAAGATGAAAACTAGAAGAGTGACTAAGAGAGGTGAAAAGCCGCAGAGAGATTATCAAAGGAGTGAAAGACGTCAGTCGAACACACACTCAAATGTTAAAAAGATTCCCCTTTTTCTCTTCGTTCTTATTTAAACCTTGCCGTAGCAAGGATATAGGAGAAAAGCACCAAAACTCTAAAAGGAGTCCATAAAAAAAATCCTGACCTTCAAAATTCAGGAAGCAAGATTATATGTTATTACAGCAGGAAGAAGGCTAACGTTAAAACAGCTTTCCATTCTCTTTTCTTCTTCTTCTTCTTCTATGTTGTCATACCATGAATATAGGAGAAAAGCACTACAAGAGTCCTTGAAAACGATCCTGACTTCCAAAATCAAAGACTAAGATGGTATGAGATTTCTGCATGAAACTGGGGTCTATGCAACATACAATAGTTCAAACTCTCGTTAGGCTCAGGAGGATTATGCCAATCCGGAAGGAAAGGAGGAGAAAAGGGCAAAGTCAACTTGCCTTGTGAGGCTGCAACTCAGACAATTTGCAATGAATTGAACAGCCACACAAGCTCCACTTGAAGTGAAGAACAGCAAGACCAAACCAAACCCCAAGTCTACCCAGAGCTAACCAAGTGAAGCTCAATCTGCTCAATTGTTGAGCCCTGGTTGAAAATGGGGGACATCAGCTTGTCCAACCTAGATAGGATGGGAACTATAACGAGAATCAAGCATGAGGTAAGCTATTTGTTCAAACCAGATATCACACCAACTACATTCTAAACAATATGGACAACTAATTGACAATAAACAGATAAAGTACACATAAGACTAATTCTCCGTATAATTAACTACAGCGACAGAGCAACCCAGCTACAGGGGCAGGGGCAGGGGCAGAGATAAGTAAAAGAAACCATCCAAGAGTATAGCGATGCAATTACGACATCTCATAGAATGCCAGGAAACTTCAGACCCTGCAACTGTATGCATCCAATTTAACTATGAAATCATGAAACATTGGCCCTTGTCAGAAGAAGGAAAAGAGGAATGACAGTAATTCAATAAAATAATGAGATGAACTTCAGTTGTCATAAGAAGAAGGCAAATTACTTGGCAAAAAAAAGAAGGAAAAGATAAAACAAAATTAGAGGCAACTGACACATTGGCTACCCTATTTTGGCTGGACAAATCACGATATTCTTGGTCAACTCATGTCTTAAGGATTCTCCAGTTTGAGACATAGCTTCACATCCAGTATCTCTAACACCTTCCAAAATATGATTGAATAAGGTGATCCGTAACCTTTTAGAGAACTAGAAATGTTGCTGGCCCTTAGCTTCAATCAAGCAACTCCAAACCGAAAAACAAGCCTACCATGAACATGGTCAGGTTGGAAATTTGAACAGGAGCATTACTGCATTAGCAATCTGACTTCCTAAAGAACATGAAATTTTACATACATCTAACACCCCACCACCACCGGCCACAATCAAAATTACCAAATAAATAGAAGATTGCAAATTTGCAATAACGAGAAGGTGGTTATCAAAGAAGCAATTGAAAAAAGTAGAAGTTCAAAAAGATTATGACCACAAATACTGACCTGTGAGGAACGTGGTCTGAAGAAGGCTGCACCCGCTCTAAATAAATAACTTGTCCTCCAAAGTCTGCCTTAAATTTGTTAACTGCTCTAACCATCTCAGCAGCAGGTCTCTAAGGAAGAATGAATCGCGTAAAACAATGCCAATCTTGTGATTGCAAATGTTTTAAGAGGCCTTTCAATACATTGTACTCATGACTAGAAAAGATGGATAATTGCATAACAAGGAGCTACTACCAAAAAAATTGTTAGGACAGTTACTCTGAAGGAACCCATATGCAAACAATACGACGCATAATTTCCATTACCAGCTTCTTGAATTGCTATTTTTTTAAAACAACTCTACCGCCACAAGGCTTAAATGTGTTTTTTTGCATAATAGAGGAAGCCAACATACTAGTTTACAGAGGTGATTCTTACAACTCGCTAATTCAAACTACTTCACAGTTATCTTTAGCTCTTCCGACACCCAGGACGAAACCCAAATATAGGACGAGCAATGTCTTGAGTAGCTTACAATCTAGACAACAAATGTAGCCAAATTTTCATGGACATGATTTTTGCCAAAATTGAAAAACAACTATTTGAAAAGCTGGATAGTATATGATGGTTACTAATTTAGTTATAATTTACTTATTATTTCCTCGTACTATTTCCTCTCCCAAACTAGGAATCAAACAAAGGAAGGAAGCAAGCTTGTCAGTTTCCTTTCCCTAATGGCTTATATCTCTTATTGACGTCCGAAACACAACCTATATCTTGGAACAGTTTCAATGATGTCGAGTAAATATGACTCACTACTCTTTCATTTCTCTTTCTCATCCACAAGTTCCAAACCTCCCTTTCCTCTTTCCCACCAAGTTCCAAACATATCCATGGTAGGTTGGAATTCCGCTAAAACCATATAATAGTATATTACACAGAAGTGAAGTTTGAGTATGTTGTAAAAGTTCAAGCAAAATAAAGTCAAGGATCATGCATCAAGTAATACCTGTAGAGCTTCTAAACAAGAAGAGTGAGCCGTGTAGTAGATTGTTCGAACTTGGTTGTGCAAATACTTCTCTATGAAATTATACAAGTCCCTATATTCGAACACAATACAGCTTCTCTGACCAGTCTAAAATAGGGCTCATAAACAAACCAAATCGCTCAAGTTTGAGCTCGTTAAAAACTCATTTCAGATCGGTTTGTTGCATAAACAGACCAAGCTTGAACATCTTTCTGAACCTCATTAAGCTTTCGAACGAAGTAACGCTTGACTGATTATGTCTGAAAAACTCAAGCTACTCGAAAACAGTTCATGATCGACTCGATTAAAGCTCGTTTGAGATCGGTTCGTCTCGTAAACAAGCCAAGCGCTAACATGTTTTTAAAGCTCGTTAATTTTTTAAACCAAGCTTGAACAATCAGCTGTCCGGGCTGTTCTGTTCGTTTATCAGACCTAGTCTAACAGCACATGCTCCAACTGATTCCTAGGACTCTTATTCGACCCTCTATTTAACTATTTGATTACTTCTATCAGCTCAATCAAAAATTACGCACCTCGGCCCCAACTTAAGTAACATCTACTTACGTTAATAATCAAACAGTAGAAAAGTCTATTGATCTTCCTTCATGACAAGGTGGCATTTCCACTTAGCACATGACATCATAACAAATCACGAAAACTAAAAGGACAGTCAAGTCTTACATCATATTCGACAAATTTAACCACAATTGCAAAACAAAGATACACAAGTAGTACCTTGTAAACACACTCGGAGAGCACCATGCAGCAGAGAATGTCTTGCAAATCAGAGAGGGATTCGGCCTTGACAGCGCCGCGGAGATTCTGAAGCTGCTTCTTCTTCCGCTCGTACTCCTGGTGGATTCGCTTCCTCTGTTCCCTGCCGTTGGTCCAGGGCCAGCTCACCGGCACCCGCCATTGAGGGGGCCAGGTCACGTTTAGGTTTGAGATCCTCGTCCTCTGGTCTCTGATCCATGTCTCCACTCTCTGTTGCAGAGAGTCCATCGTCCATCACATGCGAGGCGACGAGGACGGAAACCCTAACTTCAACGGTCGATAGCGTCACGCGATCGGAGCTGCGTTGGTTGCGTGTACGAACCGTCGTCGGCGTTCGATGGGGTTCGAATTGGAGAGGCGTTACGTTATCGGGCAAGGCAGAGCATATGCCCTGGAATCATAAACACTTGCACTGTATCCCGCGCAGAAATCTCCATCACACATTCACACGTATGAGGTGTTTTGGACCACAACCTAATGCACTTTTTTTTACGTACAGTAATTTTCATACTTAATGCTGAAAATGTCCTTCGCATATAGTATTAATTATCAAAATACATTCTGGGTCGTCATTTTCTCAAATATTTTTCATGCTTATATGCGAGTCGAGGTGGGCCCAAGAGTTATTAGTATGGTGGGCCTACCTGATCTATGTAATTGTCTTGATTTATATCTTCTCACTCGTGTTCATGTCTGTATAGCTACTGAGAAGATGAAATCACACAGTCGTGAACTTGTGATAACTCTTGTGTCACGATCTTGAATTATTTCCTAAGATTAAAGTCATATTTTATCCGTTTCAATTTATTGTCCCTTAGCGGATCCAAAAAAAAAAAAAAAAATTTATTGTCCCTTAAGTTATATCTGAATCAGACAAAAAATTACTATTTTCTTAACTAGTAGTAATACATTTTATATGTGAATCTCATTTCATAAGTTTAAATTAGGTTTATTAAATAAAGTTTTCTAAATCACATAAAATTATATAAATCAATAGACACAAGTAATTCAAAAAATTGACACAAGCCCCCAAAAGTGCTAGTAAAATATCGGGACCGATCGAGAGTGTAACAAATTCGTCTTTAAACCAAAAAAAAGATCATGACAAATTGGCAGTGTCAAACAGTCGTTTAGAAACAATCATAGAAAGTACTCCTAAGAAAGAAAAATCATCATAAGCTTACAAAAACAAAAATAATATGTCATTTGAACAATGGTGGAAATTAAACCACCTAGCCTGATCATGGCATTATTAAAATCAACGTTGATGGGGCTTCAGATGTACGTAATGGTGTGTGTGGAATGGGGTTTGTTGCTCGGAATTACTTGGGGCAGTGATGGATTCTTTTAAAGGTGTTTTTTCGGTACGGACTACTGTTGAAGCTCTGGGTTTTCGACGTGCTTCTGGAATCAGTTTTGGAATGGAAATTTTCTCAGATTATAATAAAAAGGTGATGCACTACAAGTGGTTCAGGCCCTCAACTGGTCCAAGACGTATGAGGATTGAATTGTGATTCTGGATTGTATTAACATCTTAATTATAATCTTGTTCGTTTTTACACGTTAAACTTGATTGTAACATGGTAGCTTCTTGTCAGATGTTAGGATGATATGTTGGCGGGGTGACTATCCCCAATAGCTATCATCTATAGCGTTAGAAGATACTGTATTAGAACTTGTCGCCCGTCTTCTCATTACGGAGTAATAAATTTATTCTTCTCGTGGGGGAAAAAAAAAATAATAATAACCCTACGCTTATTAGAAAAGCAATCATAGAAATTAGAAAGTACTCTTATAAAAAGGAAAATCATAAACTTACAAAAACAAAAATAATGTTTCCAATTCCAGTAATTGATTAATTAATCAATTCCATAACACCCAATCAAAAACTGCGCCACGGTGAGAGGAAAGGAAAGTGCTATTACCACTTCCAAAATTAAAACCATAACTAGAATTACCAACCTATATAGAAAAGGGCAATACAAGCTCATCTAAAAAAACAGCTCTCCCTTCTCTCTACTTTCTCTCTCTAAACTTTTCTCAAATAGGGTTTGCTTTTGGGGGGGTGGGGCTGCCGCCTCCCACCACCACCTCCCCCTCCCTCCTCCTGCCGACCACCCTCCTCCACCATGCCGCCTTCTCTAGACTCTCACCTCTGCCGCTCTCCACTGCTCCGTTCAAGATCCATCTCCCTCCGCTTTCCCCGCTTGTATTCCACCGCCTCAGACCCCCCCACCGCCACCCTCCCCTCTCTCACCCTCCTCCCCTCTTCCACCTCCTTTGTTGTGGCTCAGGTTCGGGTCTGATTGGGCACTGTGATGTAGCAAGGGTGGCTCGGCTCTTCCTCCGGCGAATAAGTTGCTGGATCCGTGGAGGCGCTTCCGGCAATATTGACGGTGACCGGAGTTTTTTATTTCTTTCTGTTTTAATTTCTTTTTTAGTTTGTTTAGCTTTTGTTCCCTGTGTGGAACTCTTCTTACCCTCTGTGGGTATCTTTGTTCCCTGCGTGGAACCGGTTCTGCTACCCTCTGTGGGTAGCGTTCTTTTGTACTCGGTGGATTCCTTTCCAAGCCATTTGGATAACCCGATTATCGTGGGTTTGTTCCCATCGACGGGCTCCGGTTTGGGGTTTGTAGCCCTTTGGGCGGATTTTGAGTAATCAAAGTCTCTGAGTATTGGTTCAAAAAAAAATATAGAAAAGGGCTATGCTATTTGCAACCACAAATTTCCTGAACGTAGCCTGTTTAACCTATGGTAAACAATTCATGTGCATATGATAACAGGCTACGTTCAGGAAATTTGTGGTTGCAAATAGTATGGCCCTATAGAAAATTTCCACCGTCAAAACTTATTACTTTCCCTCGCATAAATGCTCAAACTCTATGAGAAAAACTTATTCACGGAGGCTTCGTAAATTAATTAAGTGTTTACAGCGCTCAATTTCGTGCGTCCAAAAGTATTTTGGATTATCCGGATTAAAAAGTAAAAACTATTATCGGTCAGAGATATTTAATACCTGTCAAAATTTTAAAAAATATATCATAACATTGATTGTTGAAGTGGACGAGTGAAATTGCACGCCTCTGTAAATAACTTATTTACGGCTCTCTACGTAAACCCCCCCAACCAGACATAACAATTACTCCTACAACAATACTTACCGTCGTTGCCGCAACCAAATACCAAAAAATGGCCCGTTCCCTCCAATCACCATCATTATCTCCTAAAAAGTACAAAAAGTGAAGAAAAAAATGAATAAATTATAAAATTTTCCCTCAATTTGTCACATCCATTCTCCATTTTGGAGGAATAAAGGTGGATTGAAGATGCCCTTAGTTAATTTTCTAGTAGTAACATTTTAACAAAATAATAATAATTGTTTTAATAGAAGCACACCATAAACATCCAAAAGTAAACAATAACTGAAATTGTTTTGTAAAAATCCACTCAAGAAGAAAAAATACAAAGGACTAAGTAGTCGAAATTTTTGATGATATGTTTTTTTTTTAAAAGAGAAGAGCGAAGCATAAAATAGTTGCATGGGGGTTTGGAACTCAGATGGACAGTCGCCACGCTTAAGATGCGAATTCGTTAATTTTTTTAGCGAAATAGTACTTTTTACACTCTCTTTTTTATATATTTGCAATATTTATTTTAACAAAAAAAATACACACACTTTTAACACTAAAAAAAAGGTGTGAATATTAAAAAGGTGACTGAAAATCACTTCCCCTTTCTCTAATGGTTAAAATAGGAAACTTTCACTTACGCAATTTTTAGTATTTTTTTTTTTTGTCATTCGTTAATCCTAATTTACACTATTCTAGAGGACTTTGGAGAAGAGGTGGGGGCTTACGGGGATCAAATCCTGCCCATATACATGGAAGTATGTAAGGGAGGCCAACTGCACTCTACTCCATTTCACTTGCATTTTTTAGTGCTCCTAATGAGTGCACTTACGCTAAAAATGTGAATTCGTAATTTAGTGCTCCCAGCGAGTGAACTTTAAGGGACATTTATACTTTATGTTTGCAAGCCTAGTCGAGCCGAATAGTACTGTCAGGTTTAGGTTTAGCTCATTTATATATTAAACGAGCGTAAAATTAAAGCTGATCAGGTTCGTTTAATATTCAAATATACTCTATCAAACTCGAATGAATATTTACCGAGTCAAGTATCAAACAGTTCACGAACGGTCTATTTGGAGCTCCCTACGTTTGGGTGTCACAAATCACACTCATATAGAAAGTAGTAGTACTCCTATAAAAAGGAAAAACAAAAACTTACAAAAACAAAAAAACGTAATTACAATATTCCCAATTCCGTAAACAAATAAATCAATTCCATATTGAGAAAATCTTTTTTACGAAGTTTTCCGTGAAATAGTGTTTATGGAGCACCATCACGCGCGTCCAGTGTGTATTGGACGATCTGGATTTTAAACAAATTTTTTCGGGAAGAATTACAACTATTTCCCGAAAAAGTTTCATTAAGATTCAGACCGTTGATCGGCGAAATGGACGGCTGTGATTTGGCGCCTCCGTGAATAAGCTTCCCTCTTCCATATTACCCAGTGAAAACTGCCACCATGAGAGGAGACCACGACGAACGACGGTGACAAAAGGAACCTAAAATGCCAAAACGGAAGTGCTACGTACACGACTTCCAAAATTAAAAACATATCCAAATTACCAACCTATATATATATATAGAAAATTTCACTCTTATTAACAGATGTACGTAGGGTGTTTGTACTCAGCAACAAATTGAGGACCAAAATTTTTTAGTTTTGTTCTTATTCAATTTTTTTTTTCGTATTTTAATTTTGTACCAAACTTTTATGTATTATGGGTTCATCTCAACGAGAGAAATTAGAAAAGTAAAAAAATATGACCTTTACACAAGTTTTTCGTGAAATAACAAAACAAAAAAAAACACTCGGAAAGCTGATTTTTTGGGGGGTTTTCTTGGATATTAAAACATATTTCACAATTAAGGCATTTTTTGGAAATAATTTTGATTTATAAGAAACTGTGAACTAAATGTGTCACGATGACAGGACTATTTAGAAACTTCGGACATATCCTAAAAATTGTTTGACCAATCTTAGATTGCCAAAATTTATGCATCTACATGCTTTAATTGTGAAATACACTATTTTTTAATTTCGTAAAATTTTATGCATGGACAATGTATGAATATTCGTTATATATACATGTAAAAGTTTAAACATTTCACACAATGAGATATACATTATACTCCATGTTCATGAGTTTAGTAGAGCCGAATACTGTCAGGTTTAAATTCGGTTCATTTATTAAATGAGTCGAAAATTAAGGCTCAGGTTCAGTTCATGATTCAGTATTCAAATCAAACTCAAACGAGCTTTTTCCGAATCAAGAATTAAACAGTTCACGGACGGCTTGGTTCATTTGCAACCCTATGTTTGGGTGTCACAAATCACAGTCATAGAAAGAACTCCTATAAAAAGGAAAAACAAAAACTTACAAAAACAAAAATGGTAATTACTCCTATAATATTCCCAAAACAAATTAATCAATTCCATATATATTACCCAATGAAAACTGCCACCGTGAGAGAGGAGATCACGACGGACGACGGTGACACAAGGAACCTAACATGCCAAAACGGATCCGTAAAATAATTGTTAAAAAATCTATAGAAAAAATTCAACCCCGTACTAAATCTAAGACCAAATTACAGTACTTGCGGCCATAACTAACACCGAAACAAAAAGCCCAAAACCGCGGCTTCCAATCCTATCACCACCGCTGTGTCCTTGTCCTCCTCCGTTGGCGGAACTGTCAGTAGTTGGAGAAGTCGACGGACCAGCAGCACCGCTAGCTCCAGTTCCAGTACCATTGACAGCACTTCCACTTCCATCACTCACCGTTCCAGCAGTACCATTCGCCAAATCCAACGTTCCCACGGAGCTAAGATTCTCCGGCTCCACCGCATGCGGAGCCGGAACGCCATCACTCATCTGCCCGCCGACGTTCCAGACGTGATTCACCGACGTCATGTTCTTCGGCAGCTCCAGCGTGGCGAATATCCCCATCACCTCGCCGTCGTACTCCGCGCTCACGTAAGGGACCACGAACGAGATCGGCGCCGAAGGGAACGTGGGTGGCTTGGAATCTATGTTGAAGGGCCTAACGGCCATGGAGCCGTCGCCGTTTTTCCTGTACGCGAGGAGAGCCTGGGTGCCGACCATTTGGGGCTTGTCCGGGTTGATGCCCCAGGCGATCCAACCGGAGGGTGAGGCCGGACGAGCGAAGAAGGCGAAGGAGAGATAAGAATCATATAATCTGGCGGTGGACTCGTAGGTCCAGTGGAGGGTGGCGTTTAGGGTGGGGAGGTCCACGCAGTTAGCGTAGGTTTTGTTACTGGTGAAAGTTTGCGAAGTGCATGTTTGGGAATGGGAGGGCGAGATTAGGAGGGTGGCGATGCAGAGGCATAGGAGGGCTGGGAGTCGGAGAGCGGCCATTTTAGCGGGAGCAGGAGCTAGAGCGGGGTGGAGTGGAGGCGTTGCTCCAGTATGGGGAAGTTATATAGAGGGAAAGCGGGAGAGGGACGAGATTGAGTATGGAATTTTACGGAGCAATATTACGTAGAAATTATCACACGAGAACTTGGCATCTATTCCCGAATCTGTACATGCAAATCTGTTCGGAGATACTTTTCCAATTTTGTGAACTTGCAGCGGTATGCGTAGCTCCGGATATGGGAATAATGATGATGTCGCAATCTAAGGTTGGTTAAACTATTTGTAGGGCATGTCCGAAGTTTCTAAATAGTCATATCATCGTGACACATTTAGTTCAAAGTTTCTTCTTTAGGCTCCGTTCCGCTAAGATTATTATTTTTTCTACTTATTTCCCGTTTTGAGAGACAGGTCATCCTTTCACAATGCGTCATTTTTAATTCAAGAAATATTAAAATAAGTAATACTTATTTTAATTAGTGGAACACACCCTAAATTTATATTATTTCCAAAAAATGCTTTAATTGTGAAATACTATGTTTTAATTTCGTCAACTCTAACTAATATAAATAAAAACAACTTAAGCAAGGTGTCTAATTAGAAGGGAATTACATGAATCGTAAATATTGACAATTAATTTTCAGCATGGAAAACACACGATTCAATGACCTCCTCATAATTAAAGTAGTTCATGAGTGGAAAAAAAAGTTGTCATTGCAACCATATTAGTTAGAGTTGACTCGTCCATGGTGGAAGTCTAGAGAGAAGACGAAGTGGGTCTCGGCCCGCACTCAGCCGAATCTCAATTCGAGTTACGCCTCTCCTAACCCGTGCCTAGGCATCACCAAACCAATCACCCAAGTCAGCCGGTGCCCCGCTTCTCCGTCGAAATTTTCGTTTTGCCGAAACCGTTTCTCACTTTTTGACCGGACCCAAGGTAGAATAACCCTCCCCTACCTCTCCCTAAGTATACTAATGTACTAAGTTGTTGAGTAGTGCTATGTACACCGACGGAATGCCGGACCGAAATCGTACCTACGGCCGCGGCCGGCCGTCTCCGGCCACCGGACGGCCGATCCGAGCCGTCCAAAAATTCTAAAAAAAAAAACCGAGGGGGCTTACGCGGGAATCAACGGCATCCGACGTGTGTAGGTGCTCGGATCAAGCACCCTATTTTTCGCGGCCGTCGGTACGATTTCGGTCCGGCGGTGGTCGGTCCTCATATCATTTTCGCTAAGTTGTTACAGTAGTTTTTATGTTTAGAATCGAAAAGAATCGAAATTGGAATCGGACGAATAAAACCCAGTTTTTCCGAAATGTTCACTGTTCACTATTCACTATTCGTAAGCGTGAACACTATTCACGTTTATTTCTGTACTGTTCATAGGCGCTGGAAGTTTAAGAAAAAGCATGACAATTACACTTTATCTCCCTGCTCATTTTGAATTTAATGTTTCGGCCCAGATATTAATTATAAGAGATTATCTTATTGCAGTTAAGCCCTAAAGTCAATTGAAGTTTATAGTTAGGCCCAATGAAATGTTTTATTTGATTATTGAACATAAGTTTTATACTAGTGATTATAAATGATAAACATATTATGTTAGTATTACCCGTATTAAGTACAATATTTGTAGGTAAATAATAATAGATCTATTTTTTTGTACAAAATTAGTATTATTGTTTTTAATAAAGATTTCCACTAATAAAAAATTTACTTCTTGACCATACAAGATTAAGGGCAACGGTCCATTCATAAAAGGTTGCGTGATTGCATTGCTTATTAATTGTTTTAATTATTATTGATTAATTGTATATTGCGCCGATACTTGATTTGAATGCTAGATTGGATCCTAGAGACATGGGATGGTATGCGAATAGAATTCACCTAAAACGATGCTAGGTAATGGATAAAATGGAAAGTTTTCTTTTTAGAGATTGCCTGCAGGCATAATTTCGAGATGTGATGAGATTTGTGATGAGATTGGAACTGGCGGGAGTCCAGTGATGAATTGAAACTGACGGGAGTCCAGTGATGATTGTGAAGTGGTATATAAGATAGGCGAACCCTAGTTATGATTCAGGCATGATAAGCTTCCCATTTGTTGTAGTTATTGGGGAGCGCACTCGGTATATAACTTAGGTGTATCTGCAACGGCAAAGGAAAGTGATCTCATGGGACCGAGCATGGCTAGCGGTTGGGGAGGTGATCGCGTGGATGAGGTCTTAGATTTCACATTAGGTTAATGGATAGTAATAAACTGGTTTATGTGAAAAAAAATCTCTACTTTGCTTCTTTTTAATATTTGTTATCCTGTTGTTTGCTAGCTGTACAGTAAGAAGGGGTGGTTGGGTTGGATTATTCTACTGGGTGATTTATCACTCACGGATACGTCGGTATCCTGGTAAATCGATTGCTTCGGCGATCAATTTGCCAGAGGGCGCAAGATTCAATGGAGAAGATTCAATGATGGGGCAGTTCGACACAGAAGAATATCAGGAACGGAGATCGAGTATGCTCAGGATCCGTATCAAGACTAGAGTCGGCTCTGAAGTTAAATAAATGTATTTCGAATCTGTAAATCTATCTTGAGATTGTAATAGCTAAATCTTTATTCTGAAAAATTATATTTATTTAGCAAAATTTTCTTAAGAAATTATTTTATTTTGCTGTTGAAAAATCGGGGCGTTACAGTTGAATTTATGTATAAGATTCAAAAATCGTCCTTTCTTATTATATGAAGAAAAAAAGGAGTACCGTCCTTCATAATGCATTACATCGGTGATTAAGTTGGTGTTTTGAAGATGAAGCTTCATTGTATGAGTGGTGTTTGCCTTAATCACTGTTTGTGTTCTTACTGTATTTCCTCGCATGTACAAATTTGTTGACATGTTTACGGAAAAATAATAGCAATTTTGTTAGATGTAATCTTGAATAAGAACTCCTAATTTTTATAACAATTTTTTGCATTTGCTTTGATTCCTTTGGGATTAAGCAGTTTTAGTGTGAGGGTGCATGAAAAATTTTCATTGTTTTATGTTAATGCTTTTGAATTAGTAATTTTTGACACAGGCGCAGTTGCACTCCTCAGATTTTAGTGTGAGGGTGCATGAAAGGAAAAAAAATTACACACTCGATAATTCATCTTAGTTGTGTTCAAAAATATATTGCGCCGTGCCTGGAGGCATGGGCAATTTCTAGTAAAATCATATATTCCCTCCGTTCCAATTTGATAGTCCATCTTTCCATTTTTTAGTGTTCCAAAATACGGAGTAATTGACAAATTAACAAAAAAAAAAAGGGGCCAACTTTCTCTTTTTACCCTTCTTCAAAAAGGACAAAATTGTGTGTGTAGGAGAGAAAGAGAGAGAGAGTTGTATTCAAAATTAAATTATTGAACTGACTTTGAGAGAGAGAGAGAATTTAAAATTAAATTCTTGAACTGACTTTGAGAGAGAGAGAGAGAGAATTGTATTCAAAATTAAATTCTTTGAATTGACTTTTGGACTTTGACGCCTAAAATACCTCTGATTTGTTTTCTTCTCGTACGGAAACAACTAGTTTCCATTTAAATTGTACTGAAACTATCAAAAAAGGGGGCAAAACTGAGAAGCTAAAAATCTATGCAAGTAATAATTACACTTCTTTAAAAAGTTAGAATTTTGAAGCGGAACTCACAAATTAGAATGGAGGGAATTATCTAATTAATTCACCAAATTTTTAGGAATTTTTCTCCGTCAAAACTTCCTTCCCTCCCATAATTGCTAATATATCTATGGAAGAAAAAAAAATATCAACCCCGTACTAATTCTAAGACCAAATCACAAAACTTGCCATAATTAATACCGACGCAAAAAGCCCAAAACCGCCGCTTCCGATCCTACCACCACCACTATGTCCTTGTCCTCCGTTCGGACCCGCGGCACTGCTGGTTCCATTTCCGTCGCTCGCCGTTCCGCTACTCTTCGCCAACTCTAACGTCCCCACAGAGAGAAGATTATCCGGCAAAATCTCATGCGAACTCGGAACACCATTACTACTCACCGATGAGCCAACATTCCAAGCGTGACTCACCGACGTCGTATTAGGCGACAACGCCATCGTGGCAAGTATCCATATCATCCCGTTGGCGTACCTCGTGCTCACGTTAGAGACCGCGAACGAGAGGGCCGACGGGATGACGATTTCTGTGGAATTCAAGTTGAACGTCCTGACGGCTATCGAGCCGTCGGGTTTCTTGTAGGCGAGGAGAGCCTGGGTGCCGAGCATTCTGGGCCCGGCCGGGTTGATCCCCCAAGCGACCCAACCGGAGGGTGCAGCCGGACGAGCGAGGAAGGCGATGGAGAGAGAGGACGTGGCGTAGTCGTAGGTCCAGTGGAGGGTGGCGTTCAGGGTAGGGAGGTCCGTGCAGTTAGCGTAGGTTTTGTGACCGGTGAAAATTTGTGAAGTGCATGTTTTGGAATGGGAGGGCGAGAATAGGAGGGTGGCGATGGAGAGGCATAGGAGGAGGGCTGGGAGTTGGAGAGCGGCCATTATTATAGCAGGAGCGGGAGAGAGAGCGGTGGGAGATCACTTATAGAGGGAAAGCGGGAGAGGGGCTGATCGAGTTTGGAATTTACGGAGCAATATTAGATATTTATGTCCTAAAAATTAACACAGAAGAATCTGGCATATATTTATTTCCAAAACTGTACATGCAAATTTGTGCTGAGATATTTTTCCAATTTTGTGAACTTGCAGTGATATGCGTAGCAGAAAGTCTACCTCTTGTCATCGTGACACATTTAATTCACGTAGAATTTATTCTTATAGTACTGTTTTCTTTCCAAAAAAATGTGAACGTGTTTTAATTTTGTCAACTCGATTTTTTGTATAAGTTAATCAACTTAATTAAGTAACTTTAATATCGATCAGATCAAAAAAAAACAAAAAAAACTTAAGCAACTTATAAATAAGAAGGGTCCTAATCAAATTAATTACCGGACCCAACGCCACCTTCGGAAACTAGTTTACGAGCCGCTAATGGAGTCTAATTAATTAGAAGTGAATTACATGCATCCTATAAGTATTGACAATCAATCTTCAGCATGGAATTCACAAAAAATAATGAATGATTTAATGGCGTACTCATTAATTTCGTTCAGATTTTAAATATATATATTCGATCGGAAAAGAGGAGTCCCTTATGGTAAGGCCATAAGGGATCCCACAGTCAGAATCCTATGAGGGATCCCTTACGGTCTTACCGTAAGGAACTCCCTTTTTCTGATCGAATTGCGACAATTCGAGCCGCTCAATATGTTCAGCACGTGATTTTAAGAGTACAAACAAGAAATCGCCCAAAAAACTGACCGGAAAGAGCTTGATCCAAGCAGTTGCAGAAGGTGACTATTGAAAACAGTACGATGTTGTATTTGTAGCTTTATGATGTAAAGGCTAGGCTTCACTTTTGCTAAAATGTGCTCCTTTTTTCTCAAAACTTCTTCCAATTTGATTTGATTAAAGCTGTGATAATTGGAATTCGTACAATAAAACATGGACGAACACACTAGCAAACAATAAAATATTTTCCAATTTCTCTCATCAAATTGTAAAATGAAAAAATTAAAAGGCGAAAATTTAAGTACAAATTTTCAATAATTTGTTTGACATATAGCACAAACTTGTTTAGCATCGGCAAATAAAGACGCCTCAAGCTCTTTTTTAGCCTGACTGTGGTGGCATGTAGATGGGCATGGGCCCCCAAAGTCAACAATTGGGCTCTTGACCCACTAAATATCCCCCTCCAGGCTCCAGTCATCTTTAGTTCGGGCTCATGACAAACAGCACTGCTACGTCTACCGATTTATTTTACCGCTCGACGTCTCACCATTTGTTTCAATAACCAATGGTCTGGTCTGAAACTTTTTTGGACAATGAAATTTAGAGTGGTAAAGGGAGCGATGAATTTTGAGCAGTAGGCGTAAACTTTCTGCACGACAAAATTATCTATTAGCTCATGCCAAAAACTCCATGAAATTGTCAATAATTTTTAATTTTGTACGAGTGCGCGATAGTGAACTCATGTTCAGACTTCAGAGTAAAAAAGAAACTTCTACTACTAATAGTAAGGATTCAAAGCGGGAGTGTAAAAGAAGAAATAGCGGAGGTCTATCTTACCAAAGACCTATGAGATCTAGGTCCGTCCACCATATGGTCATATGGGAAGTGAATAAACATTTCCAGCCTGTTCTTCCCATCTTCCCTCAAAAATAAAATAAAATCTTTTGATGTACTGCTACGCGATGAACTGAAATATGTGGTAGTGGATTTTAGACGCAATTTTTTTTGGTTATTTTTAAATTTTTTTTATTAAATTTGGTTCAAATTTTACATCACATTGTTTGTCTCGATGAATGAAATGGAAAAAGTATAAAACATATACCGAAATTGAAAAAAAGTAATGTAAGACGACAAAAAAAATACTCAAATGACGTACTAATTTAAGAATCAAGATAAAACAACTAAAAAGATCAAAAAAAGACATAGTAAAAAAATTAGAAAGACCGCGAAAAAAATAATGTAAAATTATATTTGGAACTTGGGAAGGTTAAAAAGAAATTGGAGAGAAAATTGAATTTGTTTCTTAAATTTGTTCGTCTCTTTTTCTGGAAACCAAAAAGACAAGAGAAATTTTTTGGGAAATGATTTTGTCACTCTCTTTTTTGTTAACGCCACTCCTCTGCAAGTGTATTTTTGCACCAAAAATACACTTGCAGAGAAATGACGTTAACAAAAAAAAAAGTGGCAAAATCATCAGCCAATTTCTTTTCCATTTATTTTACCAAGTTCCAAAAAGTGTACGCGCCTTAAAATTGACGGTATTGTGATGGGGGAGGCGTAAGACGTTACGGTGCTACCAAAGCACGTAAACATTTCCTCTCAGGTATATAAAGTGGAAAACCCTAGATCTCATTTTCATCATCTCCAAGTACTAGGGTTTAGAGGAGGACGGTTTCGGCGCAGCATCCCAACAAGGTTCGAATTCCTTGTTGTTTCAATTATAGGATGATCGAGCTAGGGTTTCTATGCATTTCTGTTGTATTTTCTGTTTGATGATGTTTAATTGTGCAGTCTATCACGCTGAGTTTTATTTTAGTTCAACTTCTGACATGCGAGTCCGAGAAGTATGATAGATTTGTTGACGATTAACGATTAAGGGTTCGATTAAGTGAATTCTAATCTATGTATTACTGCGGATCCATGCGTTGATCGGGATTAGTTTGCTTTCTACGACTGGATTAGGATCTTGGAAAATGCTTCGTATTCCTTGAATGGAAGCTCCTAACTTCTCTTTGATGAATTTTACTCTGTTGCCCATTTAGCTAGATGGACTTTTGCAGTGAAGCGTGGTGTACATTTATCACGTCTTGTCATGAAAAAAATTGTCTTCGTTGTCTTTTTTGTGTGGGTAATTGGGATAGCCAATGAGCCATGACTCCATTACGAGTTACATAGGAAACATGGGAGGGATTTCGGTGTTGCTGGTAATATGCTAAATTCATTTGAGTCGGTTTTATCCCCGATTAACCTCTTTTCTAATCTTTTTGAAGTGTAACCGTTGGCTTCCTCATGAGTGGTGTGATTTCAAACAAGTTCCATTTGGTTCAAATTCTTCAATCACCACGGCCCACTTGAGTGATATTAGTGCTCCACTTTTAGTCTTCCCCACCCGTGGAAGAGATTAATATTTGAAAAAAAGTTATAAAAACCTGAAATGGAGCGTGAAATCCTTCTCTTCCTTTATCAGCTTCACTTTAAAGAGTTCAACTAATATTGTCTTTTTGCTAAACTGGAGTGTATAAAGCGCCTTGTATTTGGTCCCGATATGAAGAGAAAAACAGAGGAAACTCCCTGTCTGGTACTCCTTTTTTTTTTTTTTTGCAGTTTCAGCCTGTTGAGCCTATGAACCTTCATAGTTTTGAGAAATCAATATGTTTTCTATGCCTATTTTGATGTTCATGTTTGTCTTGATTAGTATTCTTTCTCCAAGTCTTAGTCATATCTAATTAAATGTGTCGTTTTTTTGGCCATCTTATAGACACAATGGCTGTTCCTTTGCTCACCAAGAAGATTGTGAAGAAGCGCGTGAAGAAGTTCAAGAGACCCCAAAGTGATTGGAAGATCTCTGTGAAGGTATGATTTGTCTGTTTTTCTTCTATTTGGTAGTGGGAGCAGTTCACTTTGCAGCCAGGGTTTTCCCATTTGCCCTCGTTTACATTGAAAAAATGGTGATTAGTTTTCAAGTACTCTTCTGGGGAAGATATTTAGCTTGTAAGGCTTGTACTTGGCAGAATCTAGAGATAGTTAAAAGCAATTTGGTGAAACTTATATTAGACTCAGTTTATTTCATTTCTCGTTTGCTTTCTTACATGGTAAAGTTTTTCTGTATATCTGTTTGCTTATGACGTTTTCTTTTATTGGAGTTTGCTTATGACCGTGCTTTTGGTTTTCATGGACATAAAACCTGCAATGTTTTAGCACCCTGTTGACCTCCTGACAGATTTTGGAAAAGAATCACAGGAGTTGTATTAGTTTGATTGGAAATATGAAGATTTAGAATTTTTGTTGCTTCTTGCACTTCATTTGGTTGCACTTTGGCACTAGAATTCCCCTAGTTGTGCCAACCCTGATCTATTCCTTGGCCTCATTTGAACTGCTGCAGGAAACTTGCACATTGATCAATAATGATTGTTGACAAATATATGTTTAGAGTGTTGTTATGGAATGTCAACTTAAGTTTTTTTGGTATTTGGTATGCTTGACATTCATTTTGGGGATGCTCATTTTATGAATTTTCAACATTGATAAATATCAGTCGAGTCCAGGTTACTCTTCTGAGATTTCACCATTTGTAATGCTTTTATGGGTATTCTAGTATCCTGGATATCATAATACGTATCTTTCTATCGATCCTTGAGCCGTGATGTTTGCTCAGATGTTAAGTTCTGCTGATTTGTTAAACCAAATGCTGACAATGTTGTCGACGTAGCCTTTTGAAATGGATGATTTTTTGGTGAACTGGTTGACACTGCCTCTTATTTTGTTTATGAAATTGTCGGTTCCAGGAAAACTGGCGCAGGCCAAAGGGTATCGATTCCCGCGTTAGGCGGAAGTTTAAGGGAGTCACTCTCATGCCTAACATTGGTTATGGTTCAGACAAGAAGACTCGGCATTTTCTTCCTAATGGGTTCAAGAAATTCGTTGTGCATAATGCCAAAGAGCTTGAAGTTCTGATGATGCACAACAGGTTCCAGACTTTTTCTAAGATTTGTTATGTCCTAGATACTAGTTACATAGTTGTAGAAATTTACTTCGACAAAATTCAATTGTAAATGTGTCTCTCATCACTTTTTTGTGGACTGATTAATCTCAGGACTTACTGTGCGGAAATCGCACACAATGTATCAACTAGGAAACGGAAGGAGATTGTTGAGCGTGCAGCCCAGCTGGATGTGGTTGTGACCAACAAATTGGCCAGGTTGCGCAGCCAGGAAGACGAATGAGCTTTGGTGGGATACATTCTATATGTATTGTGATTTTGGATTATATTCACTTTTCATTAGGAGTATCACTACTATGGATGATGCAGTTTCTGTGCTGTTCTTAATATTTGCTTGTGTTGCAACTTCTTTCGACTACTTTACTCAGTTACATGATGGCAATTGGTGTTTGTTTGTGTTTGATGCTCTGAGCTTATGGCATTTCATCTTTTTTCGTTATATCTCGTGTTTGATGATCTGACCATCGAAGCTTCATATTTTGAAAGCAATGGCCCTTTGTGTGAAATGGATGCTGCTATCTTCTCGTTATGACCAAGATTTTTATAAATGCTCGTTTGTTAGCAATAACCACTGTTAGCAATCTAAATTTAGAGCATGTTGGACAATGGTAAAAAGGGATATCGAATGGGAAATACTATAAAGAGGTTTGGTTGGGCTTGGGTAAAATTCCAAGGGAGAAAAAAAAATATATATATATATATATATATTGAATGGTGCAGATTTATTAGAAAAAAGATAAGGAAACAGTACATAAGAAGGTGAATTGCTACGTACAAGTAGCATTTCAACAATGTTAGCACTCTATCCTGCGCCATTAACCAATGATCAAAATACGACAAAAGGGCAGAACACCCAAAGAAAGAGTCCAAAAGCCCTGTCCAGATCCAGCCCAAACAAGCATTTTCTCATGCTTGAGCCTTCCCAAAAAAGAATTTATTATCTTTGGAAACAAATTACTACATAGATTACAGAATTCAAAAGCATGAGGCATCACAATGGAGCAAGAACAAACCAATAAGGCACCCCTGCATACAGATGATCATATGTCGTAAGGGAGGGAAAAAAAAAACAGCCCAAGATTAGAAAGATATCATCCATTTGTAACCAGCATATCTAGATTTTTTTTTTAAGAGCACATGATGATCGAAACCATTGAAGTTGCTGGTCGAAACCATAGATCACCCTTTCACCCTTTGTTCCTTGTGCTTGAGCCTCCAAATTTTGAAAGAAAATAAATGTCACTGCCCAGAATTGAGAAGCAGTTTGATTAGAGAGCATCCAAAATGTACCGAAAGGACTCGTTCTTGAAGAGCATTTGAACTGTGACAAGATTTAGGGTTTTTTACCATTAGGTACAGAAAATATGACGTAAAAGAGAATATGAAGAGAAGAATGATATTTTAAGGTTTGTTGAAAAATATGAAGAACAATACTTCTGAAATTAATGTTCGTAACATTTCACTAAACAGAGCCAAATATAAAGAGCGACTAGGTATAGATATAGAGAATACAACTCTGGTTATGTTAATGATCCAAAAAAAAAACTCTGGTTATGGTTGATCCCTTTGACTCCTAACAAACAAGTCATAATGAAAAGACGTCAAAAGCGTGTTGTATTTGCAAACAGAATGAGACGGAAATAGTTTTATTTTGATCGAGTGAACAACCAAATCGTAAAGGAATTAAAGAAGTAAAAAACGTATTAGTACAATCTTGGACGGGTCAAATTTATGTGTCTAGGGTAGGGACTGTTGTGTCTGAAATCAGTCCAAAACATACAGCAACAACACATAGGAGTATTTTGTAAATTAACCTATAAATTTTGGAAAATGATAATGCCAAAATCGTTTTTGTTGGTGCAAAAACTTTAGTGCACAAAAGACTTGTACCATTTGTAATGTACAAAACTTTTATGCGCTAGAGTTTTGGGACCGGGAGACCCTGCCAAGCACCCCGGCCGTCCAAAAGTGTTTTGGACGGTCTAGATGCAAAGGTACCGAACGGATTTAAAAAAAAAGAAAAAGAAAAGGAAAAATATGTTTTGATCTGGGCCGTTGATTCCGAGATGAACGGCCGGATTGGCCGCTCGGCACCCTCTCGGTAGGGGTGCCGCTCGGCAGGGTCCCCGGTTCCAGAATTTTGGTACCAACAAAAACAGTTTTGGTATTATCACTACCCTAAATTTTCTCTGTGGTTTTACCAAAAAGAAATTCTTTTGTGCAAAATCTAATTGAATACTACTAAATAAGCTCCTTAATTGATTCGAGTAGTACAAGTTTTTTAAAAAGTAGTAGATATTAATAAATTCTTTTTTAATTTTTCAGAAAGTTACTTTTATAGTACTGTATTAACTTGATATGGAATGGAGTAGTTACTTTCCAACAATAATTTAACACAATCCAAACACAACCTAATCTACAGTGTCCCCTGTTACCTTTTTCTACGGAGGTCGTGTCTCTCTCTCTCTCTCTCTCTCTCTCTCACTCTCTCTGCCTTTCCCGCGATCGAACGTTCACGGAACCTCTCCACGCCCCCAAAGCCCACGTTGAATCTCTCATCCATAGAGACTGCAGATTCCCGATCAAACTTTGAAGACTAGATTTTTGATTTTTAGATGTAGATTGAGAAATTGGGAGAGAATATGGCTCCGTCCGCGGCGGAATCCCCATCGGCTATGCAAGCAGAAAGGCTGAGACGAGATGGAAACTTCTGCTTCAAGAAAGATCGCTTCGGCGCCGCCATCGATGCGTACACTGAGGTCTGTACACGTCTCTCTGATCTTCCTATTAGCAACGTGTGTATGTATGCATTTTGAATTCATGGGTGATTCTCCTTTTTTCTTCGTGTTGGGTTTTACAGGCCATCACTCTGTGCCCTAATGTTCCCGTGTACTGGACCAATCGCGCTCTATGTCATCTCAAGCGCAAGTATGTACAATCACGTACCCTTTCTCGACATTATCATGCTTTAAATTGTGGTTTTCCAATTCGTGTTTATCGTGTTCTGTAGTGATTGGACGAAAGTGGAAGAGGATTGTAGAAGAGCAATTCAACTCGATCACAGTTCTTTCAAGGTTAGGGTTTTGGATTCTCCCAAATGTTCTTTTTTTTTCATAGTGTTTTCAGGATTTTTTTTTCCCCATGTCCTTCATTTGTGATTGGTTTTCGTGATGGTCTACGGATTTTTGATGCCGAGCTACTATTTGTGGAACTCCCTTTCCCGACACATATCCCTGGCCCAGTGAACTCTCTTTGTTTCGATGAAAGCCTCAACGCTCGCCTTCTACGGGGAACTTTTCCTGACTACTTTCCTCCAAAGAAAAATCGGAAGCAAAGGGCAAAAAGTAAAATACTCCCTAATAACGCATAAAGAAGGGTGCTTGAGTTCTGAATAAGCAGGAATCAACCAACACCTTACTACTCCATCAAAATCTGTAGCTATTTCTGCCATTGTGTTCCCTCACTTGGAATAGTCTGTCACGGAAGTCTCCTTAAGTTGCTCAATCAACAGAATCACATGGAAATAACTTCAAGTTTGGAATTGGAAGAGTACCTGGGAAAGGTCCTTTTCTCATCCTTTCAAGAAAAAAACTTACAGCTCAGCAACCTATCAAAAGGTTACTTTGGGTTTTGTTAAGGAGGTGGAATAACTTGCCTTATAATCTTGTTGTTTCTTATGATATCAGAATAAAAGTAAAGATAGTGTAAACTGTGCACTTATTTCCTATGGTTGAAAGGTGAAAAGTGGAATGGTGATAATATCAAAATGGAAGACAGGCAGTTGTTCTAGGATTCCTTTGCCAATGTTTTGGGGATCGTAGCAGTGGTGGCGGTCTTGGGTGTTGCAGGTTGGGGCCGGTGGTTCGAGGGGTTGCAGTTTGGGTCTTCGTTCGAGCGAGCTCTTTGCTAGCTGGTTTTCTTTTGAAATAATTGAAAACTTCGAGAGGCGAAGATGTAGGTTAAGATTTTGCGAGCTGCAGTAGTACGAGGGTATTGTGCACTCTCTGAGGCTCTCTCTATGCTTTTCTTTTCCTACTGTATTGTAGTGATTTCATTTTGAATCCTCATGCTGAATGAAATTATTTTTGCGGATACAACAAAAAAGTTTTGAGTCTCTGACAATCGTGGTTTGTTAATAGATACATACAAACCTTTGTCACATCTCGGTTGTCCAGTTGTAGAACATGAATTCTAGCTGAAACAATAGATCTTCCTCTAACTAGGCATGTCGAGGTGCAGAGGAACTGCAAATGCTTTCTCAATCTAAACTTTTAATGACAAAATCCCCTGTTTAGGGAAATACAAAACTTTTTGTGGTACCTTCGCTTAGGTGCTTTCCACTGAAACGATATCAGTTTGTAAATCAGACTTCAACAAATTGTACGAAGAGGCCACAACAAGAAAGCCTTTAATATAGGTCAAATACTGGCTGAATGGATAACAAAAGATGTGGCATGATATCTTTGATATGCTCTCTGCCGGAGGGTTAGCACCATGAATCTTACTTTTTAGTGATTGCCTTAACCATAATATTTCCTAATCGATGCCATGCTACGTTGTGATTAAAGGTCTACTTTTCTTACTTTTTGGTGATTGCCTTAACCATGATGTTTCCTAATTGCTGCCATACTACATGGCGATTAAAGGTCTGCTTAGAATGCGAGAATTGCTATGCTACTTCTGCGTGATATTGCTTTCACAAATTGGAGAATTGGGAATTAGGTTTATAGACCTGAAGTTATTGTTAATCACTCTTTTGGTTGTTGTAGACGGTATCCTGGATAGCGGATTGCCATGATACGTGAAGCGGGAACGGGATCATGGTATGCCATACCCTTCGGAATGTGGTACGATGGGGGTAGGCTCCTTCAGATAGTTGGGTCTGAACGAAATTAGTTCGTTCTGGATGCGGACTATTTTTTCGGGTAGTTCTAGTACTAGTAGCATCTATGTATGACATTGTACTTAACAAATCATCAATGGGATTAATTTATGAGGGTTTGTTTGTTATATGATAGTGTATTTATCATCTCTGCACCATTTTTATCATCAGATCACTAGAATCCCCGTGCCAATTGCTATCCCTGATCGGGATCATTTGATCCGGATCGCAGTTCGTAACCTTCACAGCGAATTGTGATAACCCTGGTTTTAGAGCTGATCAGAATTTCAGATGCCATATTGCTTCATTCTGTGTTGATAATTTTTCTTGGTCTTTGAAATTTGAGTATATTAATTTCATCTTGTGGGACCATGAATTCTCATGGTACTATGATGAAGGCTTCTCATCTTAACTGCAGATAGAGATGAAACTTCGCTGTGGTGGATCAACTGAATGCCAAGCTTAATATTGGCTGTTGAGCTTCATCTAATAAGTTTGATGTATTTGCTTGATCTGAATTCATATGCCAAACAGTTCTTTGTTGTTTCTTTATTCTTTTTGTTTTTTGGTTTCTATGAGTGACATCGTGGAATTTCTTATGACATGATCCTATAGTGTGTTACCACTCTAGTATTACCTTCTTAAATGTGTAGGATACAGGAAAATTGTTGTGTGCCACCATTTTCAAAAGAAAGTAGATCTTCAATTTGCACTTCAAAAAGGAATTTTGACTTTTTCACTGCTAGCTTGCGTTGTTAAGATGTTTTTTTCCTGATGGATGGTACGGCATTAGCTTATTGCAGATAAGATATTTAGATTCTTCTTGTAACCAACTTGAAGTTTAAGATCTTTATCTGATGCTTATACATATTTCATTATTCTCTGGAAATGACAGGCCCACTACATGCTAGGGCTGGCATTGCAACAAAGGCATGAATATGCTGAAGGAATCAAGGAATTGGAAAGAGTATAAACTTCCTCCTAAGATATTTTGTGTTGTTCAGTTGATGCAAAAATGACATAATAGTAATTTCTGAGTGAGATTTGTTTCTAGTGGCTTTTATTTTTTCATTTGCTGAGAAAAATGTCGGACCTTTAGTTTTCTTGCGTAATTTCCGCTGCGTTTCTCTGGTAGCAACACTTTTCCCTAGTTTCCGATGTAAAGTCTTTCTTTCTTTTTTCTTTTTGTGTGTTTGCGTGCTGTGGATTAGCTTTTAGACCTTTGCGCTTCTCTTTTAACGCGTCACTAGTTTCTGATGAGAAGTCTGTGCGATGCATGCTTTTTCCCCCTTCCTCTGGGGATTAGCATGCATGCTTTTTTTTCATTGTTTCTTCTTCTTCTTTTTGTTTGTTTCTGAACGGGAATTTTGTTTATCCTTTGCGACCATTGGGCATGATAGATCCAAACCGGCTGAGATGTAATCTAAATTACTCGTGTAGGCTTTGGATCTTGGGAGGTGTGCCAACCCACAGAGTTACATTGTGGAGGAGAGGGGTGCCAACCCACAGAGTTACATTGTGGAGGAGATATGGCAGGAACTTGCAAAAGCCAAATACCAGGAATGGGAGCATGAATCCAACAAGCGTTCATGGGAATTGCAAACCTTGAAGTGAGACTTTGATGTTTGAAAGGGCTCCCTGTCTAAGCTCTCATAAAGCTCTTTAAAGTTTTTGCGCTTAGACATTTGTGTCCATTGTGATGTTGACCTTACCTTGTCTTTGTTTGTTGCGTACCTCAGAGAAGCTTGTGAGTCTGCTCTTAAAGAGAAACTTTCGCTTGATTCTTCCCAAATCGAAGGGTTTTTAGATGATACTATTGATTCCAATTCTGCGCAATTGGAGTCTGCGCAATTGGAGGCTCTAGGACAAGTATTTCAGAAAGCGGCCGAACCTGACTTACCAACAGAGGTGGGCATTAAGTACACTTAGGCCCCGTTCTGCTAAGGGAAATTTTTGAATTGAAGGTGATGTATTGTGAGAGAATGACCTGTCTCGTAAAGCCGAAAATAAGTACTTAAAAAATAAGAACCTTTGCGGAACAGGGCCTTATTTGTTCTTGCCCTTCACAAGAGGTTTAGGCCCTTAATTTTGTGATTTCCTCTGTGATTGTGGATTTCAGGTGCCAGATTACCTATGTTGTAAAATAACGCTGGATATATTCCGCGATCCTGTCATTACTCCAAGTGGGCTTTCGTATGAGAGGGCAGTGATCCTTGAGCATATGGAGAAGGTAAAGTTGGAGCTTGACTTGCATGATTAAGTTTTGATTTCCGTCATCTATCATTGATTTCTTTCTCATCAACTAGTCAGGTGGGAGAGTTTGATCCGATCACACGTGAACCTTTGCACCTAAACCAACTGATACCGAATTTGGCCATTAAAGAAGCAGTGCAAGCATTTCTAGACAAGCATGGCTGGGCATACAAGATGGATTGAAGGTTAAAGAGTTGAATTGTTATAAAAGAGGGGGGCAAGAATCGAGTATGAATATTCGGTCATCCCTTGAAACCCTCTCGCCACAACAGATTGATTGGCCCCAATTGTTGTCCTGATGCACCAGCGAACGTGTTTGCTTTGCAGTCTTCTCAAACTGTATAGGTAATATGGCTTATTGTATTTTGTGCAGCTTATTGAACCTTGCTTGAAGATGAATTCCGGTATGATAGAGAGATTGCCTTCTCATTTGCGATAGACATGATCAAACAATCTTTCCTCTTAAGACAAATTGTACCAAAGGGAGCCGGTTGACGGAGCTTTTAATTGTATCCTAGTTGTTATGACAAGCATTCTCATATTATGTGTGCAAGGCTAGTTGGCTTAAGAGGTCCTCAGAATTAATCTGCTGGGATGGCAGTGTTTTCATTTTTATTTGTGATAGTAAACCTTGAGTGGGTATAAATTCGTGTGCTTCTGGAATAGTGTCGCGCAACTTTTTTGTTCCGAGTAACATGTTACCTCATTGCCAGACTCGAATCCTATTTTGTTCATCCTTTTTCAAAGGGTTGTGACTTGTGAGATTACTCAATGCTCATACTTGTTTCTCTAGTAGAATCCACTGATTTAAGTGGGGTTTTATTGCTTTGAATGTACCAGTCATGAATGTAGATTAACAAAATGGTTCTATGCAAGAGCCAGAATCTTTGGATGAGAAGAGGAAAGACAGAAGATGATTCACCTTCCACCAATAACTCAGTCATTAGACATGTTGCAATGCAACAAACATCAAGCGTGAAAGGATGGATGACTAGAACATGTTGGGTTCTATCACTTATGGACAGCCGGCATGACATGTAGGAGAACATTGGCCTTTGGTTGTGTCTCGTCAGGACAGTCATCACATGAAAAGCAACAATAAAGCATCGCATATTATTGCCACCAATAATAGGGGTCAACAAAGAGAGTCAAGCTAAATGAGTGGTGGAAACTCGGATTTGATTGGATATGGCCCAGTTTGAGTCCTCGTAGCCCCTTATTGTGGCTAAATGTATCCTAGCATTACCCACATGTGGAACTTTAGCTTCGGTCCTGACATATCTACGGACCTACGGTGGGGTCCTCTACAGGTAGTGTTGTGGTGTGAATGAGCAATACTCCTTGACGGAGATAATAGGTAGTACTATACATGCACTTCTATTTTTGTTATAAAAAAAAATAAAAATTGAGGGGACGATATAGAGAGTGAAATTATTATCATCTTTACTCGATACCTCAGAAAGCCTTGTGTAAGCATATCATTGGACTTGTCTTCTGCTTGTTGTGCCCTTTTTTACTACCCAATTGTTAAATCGTAAAATGTTGTACGTATGTGCTTGTGATTGGTTCTTCCATGGGAGATGAGCCTACTTTAAACTTGTCATCTTTCTAAAAGAATCAATCAAGTTGCGGGAATAATGTTTTGAATCGTTGTTGTGGTTTCACGGGCCTACAATAATGATCGAACAGAGTAGTTAATCCAGGCCACGAGTTAGTCTAATTGGGCATCCATAGACTTATAAACGAATGTCATCTGTGAGAATAAAATCAATTGTTTTAAGATTTAAAAGTATTTGTGTTGTCTAATTATTGTTCCACAAGTATGATTTGTTTATAATTTTTGGTGTGAATAAAGTTCTGCACCCGAGCTATGAGATGAGTGGGGTTCTAGATGGGCACGCAATGGCTCAAAACTTACAAAATTAGAGGGAATGAAAATTGGACTCCAACCACACATTCCCCTGGGCCAGACTAAGTGTAACCTTATACTATAAATGTGTGATTTTGAAATGGTCCGGAGAACCATGTGGTTGTGCTCTCAGACGACTGAATAATTACTTTGTGTGCACGGTGCTAGTAGATTTTTTCTTCATACATTGTTATACTCGTTGTCGTTGCTATCAATGTCGAGGGAAGATATGTTTCTTGTATTTATTTAAGCTTTACCAGTACTATCGCTTTTTTTTTTTCTCCCTTCCCCTCGTCGTCTTTACCATTATATACTACCATGCAACTCAAAACTATTTCATTTCATGGGTATAGTCCGTCACCTCTCATAATGCAATGATCTCGATGACAATGTACCCGTTGTATGAATAATCCCTCCTTGGTGTTCTAAAACAAGGAATTAATTGCTTGCGGGGCCTATCCGATTAGGTCTGACTAACAATTAGTCGTCAATTATTAATTAATATGTACCGATTAATCGCTTCAAGGTGGCCGACCGCCCGATTACCGTCTGGCGACTTTTAGAGCATTGTCCCTCCTAAAAATATACTTTCAAGAACACGCCACGTCCATTCCCATATGAGAAAAAGGAGAGCAAAAACATTGATTGTGATAGGATAGAGTGAGGTTGGTGGGTTTAAACTTTAAAGTGTGTTCACAAAAAGGAGAGGACTGCAATTTGGATGGACCACAACAGTAGAGACCAAAATGCCATTCAATGTGGACACTGTCCTCCCGTTTCATATGGAACCTAATCCTCAGCCATTTATTCAAATTTTTTTCTTTTCAAAGATGGCAACAACGACAAGGTTTTGCTTTGTTCTCCAGTCATTGAAGTATTCAAATGAGAAATTCCAATATCCAATAAAATGGGCTCACATTGAATGTGAAGTGCAGACAAAACAAATGGGGCCATCTGTTTTCAAACAAGAAAAAAGATCACCATTGCTACTTCCAAGCAAAGTTCCAGCAATCTACTAACAACCAAGTGCAAGAGTTATTAGAAACACAAAAGCAAACATATCAAAACATAACGAGAATGGGAAACTTTGGCAGGCAGACGGATCGAGACCAGGGTCCTGACATGGCAAATAATGGGTTGGAGGCCACCTAAACCGGATGGGTTTCAGTTAAACTCAGATGGAGCATTACGGTGCAATTCGACACAGACGGCAGCAGGAGGTCTAATACGAGACCATCATGGAAACCGGGTAGCTGGGTATTGCAGGAACATTGGGGCAGCCACCTGTTTGACTGCAGAAATTTGGGGGGTTGAGAGACGGATTGCAATTAGCGACTAGACTCCAATTACCAAACTTGGAAATCAAAACTGACTCCATGGTCATGATACAGTCACTTGCTACACCTTGTGAAGAAACACAACAACTGAGTGCGTTATTGAACGATTGGCAGGTACCTATTGCAGCAGGTAGGAGTGAACCATTGCAGGTACCTATTCCAGCAGCTAAGAGAGCTAAGAGTGACGGAGGTAAACCATAAATATCGCGAAGGAAATACTTGCGTGGACTGGTTGGCAAATTTGGGTTTCCATCACTTAGATAATATGCCAAGTTCGGTTTAAATTCAATTAATGGCAGATGCCCGAGGGTTGCATTGCCTAGACTGGTGTACTCTATTTTGTCTAATCAGTGCAAACTATCCCTTTGACCAAAAATAAAAGAAAAAGAAAAACTCTGATGGCAAAGAAGTATATGTAAAAGCAACTACAGCTGCTTTATGTGTAGTTCAATCGATCTACTAAGTGACCCATGTGCATGAAAATTGCCCAATATTATTATTCACAGTGACCGTAACACATACACCTGAAATATAATTTACAACATGGAGAAGGATGATGATCATAAGATGTGTGAATCGCATACCGTTGGTAACACTGAAAGAGGTAGAATTTACAGATTCTGAGCATGGAAAAGCTGCACAAGAGACTTATCACGCAGTACGGGTAAGATTGACAACTCTATTCAATCTCTCAAGAATGCCACTGGCCTTCCTCTTCGCCCTCGAAGTCCCATTTTGTGCAAGCTGAGAGATAGTCCCATAAGTAGCCTCTTCTTCACTCATCTCCTTCCACTTGGTTCGGTCGTTGAAACAAATTGTATGGAGGATCGCAATGCAATTCTCCTTGTTTCGAGGACACAAGCTCTCCCTAATTACACTGAGCAAACAAGGAACACCCCCAAGCTCTCCCATTTCCTCAACCGCCTTCGGATTGCTTGAAAGAATTGCAAGGATAGCCAATAACTCATCCACATGGATACGATTCGCGATCTTCTTTAAAATCACTCCCACTGCGCCATCCCTCACGGCGCTTGCCTTGTTCTCCTGGATAATACATAGGTTAAAAACTGCCGAGGCAACATCTTTCATAGCTAGTGGATGCCCTTCTTCTAAAAGGTCTATTAGGGATTTCAGGGCACCGGATTTTCCAATAAGCGCCTTATTTGAGTCCAAAGCTGATAATGTGAAGAGGGTTGCAGCCGCATTGCTTCTCGTTTCTATTGTCCCGGATCTCAGTGCATCTATAACAAGAGAGATGACCATTGGAGTCTCTGCAACAAACTTCTTGTTGTTGTCGTGGATTGATAGATTCAAAAGCGTTGTGATTAGGTCTTCTTGGAGCTCCGGGTGAAGGTCAATTTGAGACCTGTTTTGAGAGAGAGGATTGAGCAGCTGAGGTATTGCGTCGATAGATTCGGAAAAGAGTGCCCGAAAAGAAGGCATCCTCTTTGTCAACAACCGCAATTCCCTTGCAGCTTCCTTCTGTTCGGACAGAGTCGAGGACATTTTCTCGAGCAAAGAAATGAAATGGTCTCGATCGGCTTCTGTTAATCCATCCTCATTGGAATACTGAGTTGGGTCTGGCAATTGCATCTCATGACTTTTACACCATTGTGATATCATTTCGCGAATCAAAAGATTAGGCGTAAGGAGGGTGTGTGAGAGGACTTGTTGAGTTCGAGGGCACGTCCGGTGCCCCGATTTCAACCATCTCTGGATAAAAGGTCTATCATACGTCTGAAATATTAGGGAAATTCAAGTTAGAGAAACCAACCAAATCCATAAACAAAGAAGTTCAGGTTATGAACGAACATACCTCAATGAACACATGAAAATGCAGAATACACAATTCTCAATATATTAAAGACAAATAAGTTTTCCTTTACTGGGTAAACAAAAGACAAAAGTTTATCAACGTCACAGTATTAAATCTGGTTAAATGGAGAACCCAAATCCTTGTAGAGTAGCTTAACTGAATCTTTCAGCAGTAGTTGATAACTAATACTAACCATTACAAGTTAAGTACACATCGTTTTCTTCTCTATCACTGAAGCTGAGAGGTCACGGATTAGGGGTTAATCAAGAGATTTAACTTACAAATATCTCTTTAACTTACAAATACAGACGGAAAAAAATTCAAATTCCATATTCCCAACTACAGAGCAGCACTTCCTTAAACAGTACAAGTAGTTTTTTACCTTTTCTTTTTCCCCCGCTTGAAAAAGAAAATTTTAAAAATAATGAACACAAAAATAACCGAATGAAATCAGAAACTCTAGCACACAACTCCGGACACAGCACAACCGTTCGATGCACATGGACCCATGTACATCAAACAGTCTGGTTGCATCTGGAGTTGTTTTTTAAAGTTTTGTGCTTAGCATTTAGCAATTAGCAATTAGCATTGCTCGAAAATATAACGAAACAGAATTAAACAACTCTATCAACACAATACCCCTTGAAAAATTACACAAACTTATGGGGGGGAATTTGCAAGGAACGAAACTAATTGGAAGAGAATACGGACCTGACCAGTGGAGACAATAACAGGATCTCTCATGAGCTCACTGGAAATAGGGCACCGAAACTCCTCTGGACAACAACTCAACAAGCCCCCATCGTTACTCGGTTTTTTGAGAGAAACCCTCGTCTTGGATTTCACCTCCTTGAGTGCACGCAGCGTCTGGGTGGCTCGATCGATGGTCTCCGCGTTGGAATCGTCGTTGTCCACGATTGCCCTGACCAGTCTCTGCAGCTCCTTCTTCAACTCCGACGCCTTCGTTATCATCGTCGGATCCCCGTCGAATACCCCCGTTTTCACCATTAGGAATTACCGTCGAATTGTGCTACTTATTGTTGGCGTAGCCGTGTGGGGTAAATGACAGTGTGCGTGCTCTGTTTCAGTTTTTCTTCGGCTTTGAATTCTCTCTCTCTCTCTCCCTCTCTCTCTCTCTCTCTGTATATATTGTGTGTCTATATATATACGCACAGAGATACACACGCACTTGACACTGCAAAGGAGCATGAAACAGACACCCCTCAACTATTGGTAGTTTTTACATGACCCCACGTATCTTTTAAAGCCTACAGATGGACCCCTTTCACAGATCGTAGTTGAATTTACACCCAAGCAAAAGAACGAGGATAGTAGTACCCTTCACACCCAATCAGGGCCGGTCCAAGGTATTTGGAGGCTCTAGGCAAAATCTTAGGGTGGAGCCCTATATATTTTTAGAATTAAATAACAATAATATTAAATGTTTATTATATAGGTCTATAATGAGCATGTTACATGCTTTGGTTCCGACAGCTTAAGTGGTTGCCTTGTATCTTCTTCGATCTAGGTTCGAGTCACAACAGCTACAATTGTATAGCTTGAGTTTTTTTTTTGGCTAAAAAACACTTCAAAAAAAAGTATTTTGCCAAGATTCAAACTTGAGACATTCATTAAGGTATGAAATCGTCTTACTACCGAACTAACAAAATATTTTTGGGCCCAAATTTTGGAGGCCCAAGCCATGGCCTCCTGGGCCTTGCCCTAGGGCTGAGCCTCCACCCAACTTTAACTTGAATAGGACGGATGGAGTAATATTTATGCCTGAACATTTATCAAGGTGTTATGTAGAGGGGACCAATAAGTTGGTCCTAAATGACAATATGGGAGATACTTCTTGCATTACAAACGAAAATCTAGGAGAAGGGATGCAAGTTAAAAATCCAAATACATGAGGGGTTATCTACGAAACCCGCATGAAATATGAGAGAGAGAGAGAGAGAGAGAGAGAGAGAGAGAGAGAGAGAGAGAGGGAGGTCCCCGGTGGCCCGCGATGTACGCAATCACGAAATCCATCGGGCCAACAGCTGGCTTGAGGAAAAGCTTGCTTACGACGACTCATGCATTGCTTCTTCTTCTTTTTTTTTTGATTGAAAGATAGAGAGCAAGGATTACCTGCAACCGGTTCTACTTTTTCTTCAATTTGTTTTGTTTTAAGAATGAATTTAAGCTGGTTTGACTACAGTTCATTTGCATGATTAACAATTAAGACGCCTTTTGACACGCAAGGATTGATTGATAATTAGTCATTCCATGTCAAAAATTGAAATTCATTTTAGATTGAGTAATCGATTTTGGCACTTTATTTTTAAACAATCATACTCCAATATGTATTTTTAACTTTTAGCGTTCAAAATATACGTAACGCGAACACTTTAAGGACAAATACTGGAGTGTGATTATCAATATTTAGAGTGCCAAAATCATTTTCCTTAATTAGATTATTTTCGAATCACATTTGTTCATGAATTTTTCCGACGAAAGAAAACAGGAGTGGAAGGAAAATTACTGATTAATTAATATTTGATGAACATAACTTATAAGTAGTGTGATTTCTATTTTTTGACAGAAGTTACGAAATATAAACAATTTTTATCATTAAATTGTTTTTTAAAAAGGGTGTCCACAAATAGACATAACATAGTGGTTCAATCCTTTAATTCTAGGGACAGAAGATAATTCAATCTCTAGTTAAGGAGGAGAGGAGGATAAGACTACTTTACAATATTTAATCGTAACAATACTAATATTCTCCTATATATATTTTCCATTGGAAAGAAGGTAAAAACTTCGTAATCAAGGAGGAAAGGGATTGAATGAAACCGAAGCTTCGGAAGGATTGGTTTTCAAAATTAATCGAGTTGTGCATAAACTAGGTCGGACACTAAATTTATATACAAAAAATACAACCAAGTGGATGGCGGGTACCCATTTTTCCATACAAGAAATACAAACAAAAGATGAGAGGCAACTGTTTTACTTTGACGATAAAAAAACAAAACTGCTTTACTTTTGTTTTACAAGAAGTTACTATATAACTGTAATATTAGTGGGAATATTAAAAAGGGATTATTGTGTTAAAGAGCACTAATGTTGTCCGCTGCCTCGATCTCTTTAGTAACGTATAATACTAATCTCCTTTTTAATATATATGCAACTTGCTCTGCCACACATTTTTAAGTAATTATTGCCCTTTTTAATTAAGGTCAAAACCTTTTAAATTTGTTACTTAAAGGTTAAGCCAAAGATAAAAGTTTAACATAAAAGATACAGACAGATATATATGGGTCTGAAAAGTCCAAATAAGGCCCAATATCGGCCTTTTTACTATCTACTTTATTCCCTAATGTCCCGCAAAGTCGTTTAGTCTATGAAAAAAACCTTCAATTTTTAAAATAAACATAAAAGCACTTTCGTGCATAATTTTTTAAAAGGTTTTTTACCAGTTTGGAGAACAAATCTTTAATTTGGTACGAAGAAAATTTTAAAATTAAGTACTCCACAACAATACTTTATGATTTTATGTGAAAATTAGAGGTCATTTCTCATATATAAATAATTAAACTAACTTTGCGGTACGGATGGAGCAATCATGGAGTAATTGTATTTGTATGCCGCGTTTAGATTTGTTTTCAAGGTGATACTTTACCCAATCCAATTCAATAGTATGTCGTGTGGGGCTCAATTTTCTTTTTAATCTGTGGATCGGAGGACAAATTCCAGCGTGTCAATTAGCAGATGGACCATTTAAAATTTGTGCACGTGACAATGAAGGATCAGGTCTCATTCTTGTGCTATGAGCTTGCCAGCGCTAGCGTTTATGGATAGTAGCTTCTTGGATCGAACCGGATGGCCTCCTTTGGTGGGGTGTGATCGTTGCAATTGGCCTTTTCAGTGGAAGTGTCCTAGATCGTTTGTTATGGCCGGGATAGTAATGACCAGAAATGGCAACTTGCCTGTAACGGTTTACGAACATTCACAGCTATGTAGACAATCACTTCTGTCGTTATTAAGTGTGCTTTAGTAGTCTTTCCTGGTTTGTTTACGAAGTTAATTATTAGGTCGAGTTTGGTGCATGCGGCATGCCCCTTTGTGTTCTTCAGTGTATTGTATCTCTGTAATTCGATCCTCGGATCTTCTTTCTATATTATCAATGACAACAATCTTCTTCTTTACAACAACAACAAAAAAAAAAAAAAAAAAAAAAGTGGAGGCAAAACCCTGTATAGACTGGTCTTAAAAGAAATAAAAACACGTAGGTAGTTCGCACTTTGCACCTGAGATTAACCACTCGGCCAATCTCTTGGGATTTATGTAAGGCCGGTTGAGATTTGAGTGACTTTAGTTTTTGGCGTATGTGGTGTGTACGTACTTTTAAGTTATAATAATAATGTGATGCAGACAAATGTGGTACCATATATGACTTTCAAGTAGTACTTCAGTAGACGTTTAGCATGGAATCTGGAATGGCCACCACACACATATATATATCTTCTCGATCGATCAGCAATCATATTGAAGAAAATGTGTAGTAGTACTACTCCATTACAGAATGGATAGAATTAGTCATGGAATGGGACACAGAATCAGCTTGAAATTGGATGGAACCCTACCATGTGATCGAGCTGCAGAAGATAAGGAAAGGATTGGATTGGATTGGATTAATTGGGGCTCAAACAAATGATGAATTGATGGTTCACAACTCCAGCATGTAATTGTATTCACTCGATCCCCTGCGATGTTCACTCCAGACTATTTCCAGATTTTTGCTATCTTTTTTCGCTTCACTCCGAGTTAGGGGTGAGCATGGTCCGGATTGGTTCGGTTTTGTAGTAAATCAAGAACCAAACCAATCCATAAAATTCATAAAACCTAACCAATCCAGACCTTTAAGATACGGATCAGTTTCGATTTTGAATCACGGTTTGCTTGAAGTTAAAATATCAATTTCATACATGATTTAAAGTACTCAAAATGGCATAGATAAATAAAACCAAAACTTTTATTTAAGCTTAAAATTCTATTGAAATCACCAAAACTCATCAAAATCAACCATCACCAAAACTCGTGAACTAATAGAAATTTAAGGCAAAATTACTATTCGCAGTAAAGGATTGTAGCGGTGAAGTGGAGTACTAAATTAGGAAGGTAATTCACCATGGCATAGCCTATGTTTATTGGTGTATCTATATTAAATTAATATATATATATATATATAAATGCATACATACGGTTCGGATCGGTTTGGAACCACAATCGTTAATGTAAATCAACAAACCAAACCATATAACTCGATTTTGAATTTTTTAAAACCAAGACCAAACCACACTATTAAAAAACCAAACAAAATTATTCGGTTTGGATTAGTTTGGATTGGATTTACAGTTTAACGGATTATTTGCTCACCCCTACTCCGAGTTAATTACTATGTCACTATGAGGTAACCACGAAGGATTGTTTACGCCCTTAAACTGCTGCAGTCGAGCCAAGATTCTTGTACTTGCCAAATTAATACACTAGTTTTAAATGCATCTTAGACCAATAATGTAGTGAAGGGTACAAATCATCTAAAGCTTAATTAGAAAGTTGGATATAACTTATTCGATGTTGGACAGAGACTGCAATACGTTTTAGCTCTCGCCTCTCAATTGTAGTACAATATTGTGCACAACATGTAATGTGTCATTTTTTTCGTTGTTAATTGGTTAAAATGATGAGAAACCATTGCAAGTGCAGTTGGTTGTCTTATTGGTCTTCCCAGTGAAGGCGAGAGTTCGAGACCCACGGGGGGGCGCAACCGAGGTTTAGTCTACTAACTAACTCCTCCAAATTCCGCGCTGATGTATAAACTGTGAGAGAGAGAGAGAGAGAGAGAGGGGATAAAATGATACTTTCCAATAGTTAAAGAAGCAACATGAACCAATTTAGGAAGCCAGAGGAGTAGTATTTGGCGGGACATGGGGAAGCCAGAGGAGCAGTTGTCGGCAATCGGCGTGCTGCTGCATGCTAACTCATCAACGTGGATACTAGCATATTGTGGATTCAGAAATGATAGTGTAGTAATGGTTAATATCTGTACCAGCACGCACAAATTTTTTTTGGGCCTATTTTAGATTGGTAAATGATATTGACACTCCAAAAATTGATGGATGCACTTCAAAATATAAAAGAAAGTGACTTTGAAATTACACTAGTTTTGGAGTGCCTACATCAATTTTTTGAGTGCCAATATTATTTACCTTTTAGATTCTATAAAAATTATTAGAGCCGCTCATTTTGTTTTAAATACTTTGTTTATGATTCTTAAAAAAATTAAGCTTAATCCAGTATCGGTAAAGGAACTTACAAAATATTCAACTTTGCTTTAGAATTCAAACTTAAATTCCAAGACAAAAGTTGGACAATTTGTAAGCACTCTAAAATTCTAGGACAAACTTTCATATCTGTATCAATAACACTCTGCTGTCCGGACGCCCAGATTAGATGGAGAAGACTAAAATAAATACCGGGAGCTGTGCAAATGACACGTCAAGATTATGAGACCCCACTGAGAAATTTTTCAGTGCCAGGTGGGTACGGGCCAGGTGGTGCCAAGCACGTATCTCGGCCGTCCAAACGTGTTTTGGACAGCCCAGATCTGTTTAGATTTTAGGAGGTGTTTTGGTAATTTTACACTAAAATTATCCAAATAGATCTGGACCGTCCAAAAATTTAGACGACCGAGATGGTACTCGGCACCACGTGGCTCGTGCCCTCCCAGCACTACTGAAAAACTTCTCGACCCCACTGGCCACAGTACGGACATGGTTCCAGGTTGGCCAACTTTTTGATGAGAGCTTAACAGATGAGAAGAAGGTTCCTTCCGGTCCGATTTCCTCTCTCCCAAAAACTTCTGTGCTGATGGATTTTTTCAGCAATCGAATTGCGTATTTTTTTAAATTCAACGGCCGAAAAATTTCTCAGCACAGAAGCACAAAGGATTTTTGGCACAAAGGATCCTGCCTTGTTCCTTCCGCGTCATCTCTCAGATTAGAGGAGTGATTAGAGCATCCACATTGTAATACGGAGTAATCAAAACCAAAACGTTACTAAAGTTAGCAATGCGTGCTTAAAAAAGTGCTCATATTGTAATAGTAAAACTTAGCAATCTCTTAGCAACTCATCAAATTTGGACATTTGGATAATCAAAACTAACAAATTTTTGCTAATAACTAAATTTATTGGACCCCACATTTTCTCAATCAAGTATAACATCATGGAAAAGTGAAGCTCACTCTACATAAAAAGTAAATGCTTTATTGGTAGGTGAAACTCACTCTCTACTTTGGCAAGTGGTTGTGCATTTAACAATATTGATCACTTTATGAATTTTAACAAATGCTTTCCACTTTCACTTTTTTTACTAGAATTCCATTCAATATAGATCATTAGATCAAAAAGAAAAAAACTGACCGTTAGATTTGAATTTTTGCCAACTCATTTTAACTATGGGCAAAAAATAAATAATGTGAGACTTGACATTCTTAATTTTAACAACTTCTAAATAGATAATCAAAATCTGATGTGGTAAGTTTTGATTATTCACTTTTAATTTTTACATTGCGGATGCTCTTAGATCATGACCTTTTTATTTCAGGCTTCTGAATATCTCCCATGGGCTTGGCTTCATGATTCAAATGTTTCTGAATTTGTTGTTTGGGCTGATGCGGTCCGTGAGGCCCATTAAATTTAGGCCTGCCTTTCTTGCACAACTGCTGATTGGCTTATTGATCTTCTCAGTATAAACCCTTAAGAGCATCTCCAATCCATACTCTATATATCTATTTGAGAGTATCAAATCACTCCAATCCATCCTCTCAACTCTCCTCCATTTGAGAGTATTGAATTTTGATACCCTATATTTAGAGGGCAAGAGAAAATATAGAGGACCATCTCTAAAATACTATTCACCTTTTTAAAATATATTTTTGTCCTTGTTTGCTTTTTTTACTTAATTTTTATCCTCATGAGAGTATAAAAAAAGGTTTTCTTTTCATAAAGTGATTTTAGAGACAAAAATAGAGGGTTTGTGGTTGGTGTAAACATGAATAGTAATTTCCTCTATAATCACTTTATGAGTAAAAAACATTATTTTGATACTCTCAAATGGAGTATTGGATTGGAGATGCTCTAACCCACAAAATGACCCATGATACTCTTAAGTACAATTATACACCGTTTGTTTTTAAAATCATAATTACGTTTACAAACCGTTTTTTAATCTTCCTCGGATAGCCTAATTTACATGTATCTAGTAGGTATCCTAATTCGATGCAGTGATTAACTTTAACATCGAATGATATAAACCTTTTGGATGGAGATAGCTCATGAGAACGAGTTATGCAAGACGAGGGTTCCCATTAGCATCATAACCAAAAACGGCGTGCATTGCCATGTACTAGTCCACATATGAGGGCTGAATGACATTCTTTTTCAAACGGGACTTGCAAACATTTTTTAATTTGTTGATGGAGAGCCATAATACTTAGGCATAAAATACTGTTAAATAATATCCACACAAACTTGTACGCGGTCTATTCTAGTGAAGTATGTTTTTTCACATATTTTCTTCCAAATAAACTTGGGAGGCCCCACCATGACAATGATGGAAGTAGAGTTGGGAAGTCTTTAACTACGGAGTAATAAGTAAACCCCCAAAGTCTTTAACTAATAAGTAAACCCCCAAAAGTATGAGAATATGCCTGAAAGGACCTCCTCCGATCCAATAGAGATAAGATCAATTGTTATTATAATTATATATATATATATATATATATATATATATTCCAGAAAACTAGTGACTTCTTTTTTTGATAGAAAATCTATCATCATCATCTAATCTAAAAAGATATGCTATGCTCATTTACGAAAATGCCATTATTCATCCATATCCCTCCAACCCAAATAGTAAATCTTAGTATAAAACTAATAAGAGAATTGATATTCGCGCTTCTTCTTTTTATGTAGGCGCTCCACTTGTAACGTGAAGTTACTAGTAATTTCATGAACAAAACTGCATCAAAAAAAGGGAGCGCGAATATCAATTTCCAACTAATAAACCCTTACATAGTAATCCCTCTTCTATTATGTCTTTCGTCATTCTATATCTCCTTCACTCTTATGAAATTTAAAAAGAGTAATGCTATATGTACCGACTGATGGGGAAGGAAATCGTGCCGCCGGCGGTTTACGGCCACCGGACGGCCAATCCGAACCGTCCAAAAATTCAAAAAAAAAAAACCGATGGGGCTTACAAGGGAATCAACGGCATCCGAGGTGTTTAAGGTGCTTGATCCGAACACCTCTTTTTTGTGTATATACACGTACATACATATATACACAAAAAGGGGTGCTCGGATCAAGCACCCTACACACCTCGGATGCCGTTGATTCTTGCGAGGACCCCATCGGTTTTTTTTTTTATAGAATTTTTGGATGGCTTGGATCGGCCGTCCGGTGGACGGAGACGGCCCGCCGGCGGTACGTTTTCTCTTCCCCTGTCGGTACTCATATCATTTTCGATTTAAAAAATCCTTAACAAATGGGTCCATCGTTTTGACCACTGACAAATGGACTGGAAAAGGCAGAAGGCCCTTTGCAAGTGAGCAAGAGTCATTGGCCTTATCCTAGAAGTAGAGTAACCTTATCCAAATACGTACCCCACCACAAAATTTTTACACCCACTAGTGGACACACCAAATGTTGTCAGAAAATTGCCATGTATTTCATCACTGTCACGTCAAAAGTCGTGAAAAAAAGAATGAGCTTGTGAAAAATTAGCTTAATTCAATTTGTGTAAGTGTTTGATCAAATCTTTTATTTTTTTACACGTTCGAAATCTAAATGGAAAAACAAACGATTGAATTGAGCACTTACACATATCAGATTGAATAGATTTTTTGCGGGCACACTTAATATTTTTTTTAAAATTATTAAAGTGCTCAGATCACCTGTCCAGGGTCAGAGTGGCTCTAGCACCATCGCGGCTGTCGGTACGCACTATCGGTGCTTCCGGTCGGTTTCCGTAGCAGAATTCTTCACCAATACCGTTTGTGAGTACCGGAGGGGGCAGCAGCGAATTAACTCTTCCACACAAACGACTGAACGAGGTGGAATCGCCGCGTACCAGAAACGATGATGTAACATGTGAACACAAAACGACAGGGTTTTTATTTTTTTTAATACTTTTACAATTGAAACCGCTAAAACTTTATTGTACACAGAAACTACGCCTATCCTATCTCGTACGAGTTGTCGCGGGAAAAAACAAACGCCCATTAACGGCGTCGAACCCCACCGAACGGCACTTGACTGCAAAACCCGTTAAAACAGACGGCGAGTTCGCCGGAATCGCATTCACCGTCCGACGGTACGGGCCAAACCACTTGTTCTGCATGTACCGGTTCTTCCTCCACGGCGGCAGGCTCAACCCTCTGCTCTTCAAAGACCGCTTCGCCGCCTCGCTCATTACCTTCACAATCTCCTTCAACTCTTCACCCCTCCCGATAAAAACCCCGGGCAACTTCTCCAACAGACGCTTGTACCGATCAGTAGGCCTCGCGATCTCGAATTCCGCAACGAAATCGAGGTCGATGAAGTAACGGTGGGACTGCGACGTGGCGGGGTCCGGTTGGACGACGACGTCGATGAATTCGTAGTTACCGGCGGTTAATCCGCCCGAGCTCTCCCACTTCGTCTTGCAAATCGCCGCATTGTAGCCTAGCTCTCTCAGAGACGCCATCACGGCTCGACGGAGAACCGATCTGCTAGGTTTTACCGAGGAAAACTTAAACGCCGTCGCTGCGTTGGACACGTGAGCTGATAGTGAATTCCTGAAGGAATCTGCGTTCATCGTGGAAGATGCCTTTACAAGGTCCTCGATCACGTCCGTCGGATCGCACATTGACGGATCGCGCTCGGAATCGGACTCGTAATCCGGCGACTCACCACCACCTCCGCCGGCGGCGGCGTCATCCTCGAGGAAGGCGTGGATGAGGTCGGAGAGACACGGCGAGTACTCCTCGCCGCTGTGCTCGCTCCCGCTGCTGGCGTAGACCGGTTCACAGCCGGCTTTCCCGACGATCAGATCCTTGACTCTGTCGTTTAGCGGGTCGGTGACCCGCTTCGCCCTCGCATAACCGGCCATATATTCCAGGTAAAACTGGTTTTCCAAAAGGAGCTTCTTCTTCGTTTTACTATTTTGTCTTGCTAAGTAGAATAAGGGTTTGTACTCATGATTTATTGAGGTTGCAGAGGAATTTTACTGGGGAATATTCGACGAAACAGTGCAAAAAAGAAGAAGACTGTTTTTGGTTTTGGTGTGTTGTAAAGGAAGTTGGGGGGATATGCGGGGGGAGTATCCGCGAGTGAGTGAGGGTGAAGACGGGGGGGGGGGCAGGATATCCGACGGGCACCCAGAGTTTATTCTTTGGGTGGTTTGAGGAGGTTAGGTACGTGGAGGGATAGGATTGGTTTTGGGATTTCGAAATTAAACCTTCATGCAGTGAGGGAAATAATTTATGCTTTGTTTGGTTTGGTATTTGAAAAGTTTTTTGAAAAATAGTAGGGGCAATAAGTGAAGAGAGATAGAGAAAGAAATGTTAGAAGTAGGGGGAATTTAGGAGGAATCTAGGGGGAATTTTTCAAAAAATGCTTTTTGAAAAGGGAATAGAAGACATTATTAATGAGACGAGACGAGACGAGACTGTCACGTGGATAGATGTGTTCCAAGTGGCGATCGATCATAATACTTAATCGGAATCGTAATCCGGCAAGGGGGGGGGGGGGGGGGGGCTTACCCTTTCGTGTGACGATGGGGTTAAGGGTCGGATTTGACTTTGTGCTCTTGATAGAGTTTAATACTACGAGTATATATAATTCAAGACAAGATGTTCGGAGTAATTTATGTTACACACAGATACGCTCGTACAAATATATCTATATGAGAATCAACTCGTGACTGTTGGCTCTCTATTTTATTTTGAAATGTCACAAAATATTACGAGTAGTTTTGTTTGAAAAGCCAACTTAGAAAAGTGAGTGAACGTTCAAAATTTATCCTCCGTAAATAATTAATTAAAACTAACTTTATAAAGGAAATTCAAAGGGGTCCGGTAGTTGTGAAAATCAATACTCATTTTGAAAGGAGACATGCGTTTAATGCTCTTTCTTCTCCGGCCCGATCGGGAAGCATGCATGCATTAAAAATAAGAATGCAAAGTTTGGGTGTACTTGAGTACGTACGAATACAATTCGGAATGGAAATTAATTACAGAAAGTCTACGGCCACCGAACGGAAAATGCGGTGGCCGGCCACCGCACGCCGTTTCGTTTTTTTAAAAAAACCGAGTGGGTATGTGAAAAATCAGCTTGATCCGATATGTGTAGGTGCTCGGATCAAGCTTTTCATCTTTGAAAAATCGGAAAACCAATCTTTCCATTTTTTCCGATTTTCCAAATATTAGAAGTTTGATCCGAGCACCTACACAAATCGGATCAAGCTGATTTTTTACGTACCCACTCGGTTTTTTTTTTAAAAATTATTGAACGGCTCGGATCATCCGTACGGAGCTCGGAGTGGGCCCGAAACGGCGTGCGGTGGCCGGCCACCGCATTTTCCGTTCGGTGGCCGTAGTCTTTCTCAATTAATTAAGGAAACGAACGACTCCTAATGGTTCGAGCTTCACGTGCCGGCAAATCAACGCATTTGTTGCATTCTCTAAATACGTGCCTCAGCGGTGGAAATTAATTCAAGCTGTATTTGCTAATCAATAAGACAATAAACTACAGTATAACTTACTGCTTCCACAGGAGTTCGCAAATTCTAACTTTTTAAGTATTAATTTACTGAGTATTATCCAAACGTTTTTGACTAATAGTTAGCCAAATTCCAGTGTTAAAGAGGGCGAAAGAATTATAATTAAGTGTGATTGAAGCTGGGGCAATTATCCTAGAATTATGAATTTCCGTTTGACCGGGAAAAAAAATCCTAGAATTATGATGCCAAATTCATATATATAATATATAGCAAATATTTGATTAGATTAATGTATGAATGTAGAAGTAGTTAGTGGGGTCAAGTGACCCCATTTGACTATATGTAGTTCTTCCCCGACTTTTCGGATCTCGTAGAAATAATCGGAGTCGTTTATTTTGTTCAAAATCTAGAACATATCATTTTTATGAGAATGGCACGTGGATGGATATGTTCCAAGAGGTGCATCAGCATCGTAATTTGGGAATCGGGGGAGGGGCTTGGGCTTGGGTAGGTAACGGGGCGAGGAAGCCACCCCTTCGGGTGTGGAAGGGTGAAAGTCGGATTATACTTTCTCAAAGTTTTGAGACTTTTGACTAACAAATGCTAAAGTTTTCCACATGATTGTTTTTAGGCAAATTCTAAAAGGTGCCCCTGGGGCACACTATAGGGCACTAGTTTAACTACATTAATTACATTTGTTATACAAAAATGCTAAGGGTACATACAAAATGTACATACAATGTACATATAGATTTTGTGGGGCTCAAATCGGGTCCCACAAAGATGATTCGAACCGTCCATTATTTTTAAAACATATTTTTATGAAGCCCTGTAAAAAATCAGCTCAACCCGATATCGGTAAGGATTTTTTCTGATTTTGTGGGGGCGAAACGAGAAAAAATCCTTACCGATATCGGGTTGAGCTGATTTTTTACAGGGCTCCCGATTTGAGCCTCACAAAATCTATATGTACATTGTATGTACATTTTGTATGTACCCATAGCAGCACTCTTTGTTATACTCATCCCAATACCTATTAATATCTACATTGAAAATACAAATCATTCATCAAAAGAAGTTCAAAAGTTTATTGATTGACAAAATGACTACAACTCTTTATATTCCTCTATCTATATCTATAAAATGAAAAAAGCAAAAAGGACGAAAAGTGGAAAAGTGGGAATCCCGCCACTTTTTTTTTTTCCTTGTGAGACTTGAACAAGAATTTAACCTTCGCTACCAAGCAAATTAATGTATGAATTTTTCTTTGAGTTTCTTGGAAAGATTTTTCCCCTACATACTTGATGAAGAGTTATTTATTTATTTTAAATAATTTTGCTAGATCGTGGTATTGCAGTATGTAGGAGAATGGAAGGAATGTTTGAGTCAGAGTTAAACTAAATGAAAAAAATAAATGTTCTTTCCAATGTTAAATCAAATGATGAAGAGTTTTTATTCCTTACAATTTTAACTATCTAGTTATTTGATTTCCATATTTATCATACAAAAAATTGTTCTAGTTCTTAGTATTGTCATTAAAAAAAATGGTATTACAAACATTTATGGGTATTTGTTCGGGCCAACTTACGCGCGCCTCGACTAGTTCCGGGGTCTTGAAATTAACGATTGGACAAAAAACCCTCCAGTAGCCCCAAGATTTGAAATGTTCGGCCTCCGAGAGATTTCCATATATATTATACAAAAAATTGTTCTAGTTCTTAGTATTGTCATTAAAAAAGGGAAATGATATTGGCACTCCAAAAATTGATGCAGACACTCCAAAAAATAAAGGAAAGTGGCTTTGGAGTTGCATTAATTTTGGAGTGCCTGTATCAATTTTAGGAGTGCCAATATCATTTCCCAAAAAAAATGGTATTACAAACATTTATGGGTAGTTTAAAAAATAGTGGTGGAAAGTAATATTTTGTAAGTACCCATAAACCCAACTCATGGATTAAGTATATTTATTGCGCCTAAAGCATTTAAAAAACCCTAAACTAGTGCCCCATGGGCACCTATTAGCGGGACCGTTGTTTTTAAAGCGGTCTACTTTTATATGACTTCTATCTCCATCTCTATAAACGTTCAATATTTTTGGAGGATAAACTGTCAATTTAACTGCTCTCTATTATTAGTAATTTTTGGAGTGACAATAGTAATTTTCGGTGTGACAATAGTGAATCTTGGAGTGGAAATAGTAATGTTGGTGTGACAAAGAAATGAAATGACAAATTCCTTTACTAAGGTGAATAGTGATTCTATTTAGAATGATTATTCCATCATTTAATGGTGAACCAGACATGAGAATAAGTATTCTATGGAATGAGGAATGACCATTTCATTCCAACGTTGATTCTATCGAACTGGACATACCCTAACAATATTTCGTTAAGCAAATAGAAAAGAATAGAAATGCATGGTTCACTAAAATACGTATATTAGGGGAGAAAATTGATCAAACGGTTACTTGTTTGATTATTACATTTTATTAATGTTCCCATAGCTACGAGCCTACGACTAGATTAAATATAAAGATTAAAATCCTTCTTAAATCTTGCAAAGATCAAATCCAATTTTCAATGAATAATATTGAGTTGGCTGTAATTTGGATACTTATTTTGTAGATTGTTTCCAACTTCAATTAAATAAATAGCGGACATTTTCTTCTTGTTTTCTTTTTGTGCGTGGAGTCATTAGTAGTTCTGGTTTAATGTTCCAAAATGTATCGTGTAATTAATTAACAAACATGTCATCATGAGTTCATATAATCAAAACAGAAAATCTTATTTAAGAGGAGCCGTGAATAAGATTTACAAAGCTCAATCTTGGCCATCCAAAAGTGTTTTGGACGGCTGAGATTGCGCAGATCCGTGACTAACTTATTCTCTCGTAATCAAAATAAAAAGCTAGAATAGACACAAACACAAAGGATTAGTAATTACTTAGTAATTCGAACACCTTAACTAATCAATCTTAATTGTGGGCCGGTCCTGGTGGCAAGGCCCTCCAACTAGGGTGGACGTAGGCGGCCTGGGCGTGGAAAGTAGCAGGGACGTCCCCACCCTGATTTGTATGGGTGCAACAACCAATCTGATTGATAGACATCGCCATCTTGTTGTGAATTTACAACAAAAATAATAAGTGTGGTTTTAAATAAAAAGAGAGCGAAAATCAACCCCAAAATTAAGAAGGGTAAATTTTACTGAGACCCCTAAAGGTTTTTCTTAATGATAGATAGATATCTCTTTCACGTATGAGAAATGATTATAAATCCCATGTGGTTTCAATGTTCATTTCATCAACACCGAACCATCAACAGTTTGACCAAACATGTGGCGGAATTAGCTAAAAATGTCTTATACTAACAAATTCACCATTTCTTATAAAAATAACGAAAAGATCTCAATTCTCAATTTTTTTGAACCCAAAAGTAATAAATTTGTATTTTTTGACCAGAACGATTCTTTCAATGAGTAGGGCTGTCAATAATTTTACCAACTTTGATCAAAACAGATCTTCCAATGGTAAAAAAAAAGAAAAAAAAGAAGTCATTTTGAACCATACTCAAAATACCCCACATAAAGGAATATATTTGGTCTTGAATTGTTAATGGGATTGGGCTTGTTTTGGGGCCTTTTCTAGGTTTCACGAAGTTGTGGGCTTAATTGGACTAGGTTTGGGCCAGGTAAACTCCAAGCAAGGAGCTTTAGTTACAAAGCTGAACAAAATTGGGCCTCGTCTGTCAACTAGACCAGTCTGTTACTTGGGTTTGAAGTAGTTATTCTTTGGGAATACTACAACCCTACACGTGCGTTTATTTGACGGGACTGATAGTGAAGAAACATTCTCGTTAGATTAACATTGATAAAACTAAAAACACTGCCCCTACGACATTATACAACTCACAATTCTAAGTGTTATACTCCTATATACGATAAATACTTAATGTTGACGACGATAAGAAAATTTAATTAATCACCGAACTTGTGATTTTCATGTATATACGATTCATTTGATGCTCATTTTGGTCAAATAAATAGGCCCTATAGGTTAACTTTAGTGCCGACGAAGATCAATAATTAAGCAGACACAATACCAGCAAAGGCTAATCGGTTGGTCGATGCGTAAGTACGTGAGTGTCTATATAAATGCTCAAATAATGATATCTTCAAGTAATTAGGTGGCACTGTTATGTTTTACGTTTGAACTTTTTCTTTCATTTGAACTTCGTATCATCTTGTCGGACAGTGTTTTTTTCTTTTGAAATGAAAATGATAGTACTACCGTAGTAATGGTTACTCCCTCCGTCCGGACCGTCCGGAGTATTTGAAAGAGTACTGGGGCCTCTGCCATTTTAAGGTAATTTTGGTGGTGCATAAAACCCCCTCATGAAGTAACCAAACTGTCTGTCTGGCTTATAATTTAGAGATGAGTAATCACACCGTAAAAGTAGTTGCTCTTTCAAGCTTCTATTGCATTTCATAACATAGAAAAAAACGTTATTCACATTTATTTAAGTTTTCCCAGTAATACGTGTACTTTGTTCGGGCCAACTTACGCGCGCCTCGACTAATTCCGGGGTCTTGAAATTAACGATTGGACAAAAAACCCTCCAGTAGCCCCAAGATTTGAAATGTTCGACCTCCGTGAAATTCGAATATGCGATCTCGTGGAAGACAAACACTTTACTAATTTCTCATGCCCACCCGGCCAAACCGATTAGGTTAAGTTTTTGCTTCACGCATTAAAATTCGTACTTACTACTATTCAGTGGGAGTCATACGCCACAGGCCCACAATTAGCCAGCCTAATATTTACTGCTCTTAATTAACTCTGACGTGAATTACAAAAGCACAACAACAACAAAAAAAAACTCTTACGTGTATCCATTTAACAAGTGACACGTGTGCATGTGGGACCTTATAATGAGACTCACCCATATGGTTACGAAGGCCGACATAAAGAAGTGAAGAGGTTGAGGGTGAAGTATAAATAATGCATTCCTCATCTCAGGAATAGAGTTAAGAGTTTGATTAGGGCTTAAACATTGTTAAGTTTTCCAGACAAAAACCTATTGACCCGGAGAGTTGGACAATTAATAATGCAATAATAATTGAGTTGGCACAAAGGAATCATTATATAGTATATTGTACTAGTAAGTTTAACTTGCCCCGATCTGAGTTGCCCGGATATTGAAGGTTTGAGACCTAGCTGTTTGCTTAGATTTCAAGTTTGAAATCTCATAGGTGCTTTCTGCTTCTGGGATTGAGAGATGCTATCAAGCGGGAGTGCTTGGCAGCGGTGCCGAGCGGCTGATCCGGCCGTTCATCTCAGCAATTGACGGCTCGAATCTTGACCGAGCAATGGACAGTACAGGTCGATCTGTATGCGCTCAGATTCAATCCGAACCGTTTGTGCCGAAATGAACGGCCGGATGCCGCTCGACACCCCGCTCGGCAGAGGGGTGCTTGGCAACATCTTCTGTGGCCTGTGGGGTTTATCCATATAGGGTTTTGTCCATATTTTTAAGTGGGCTCTCGGCTTGTTGACGGTGAGAATGGTTCTCGAGAGATTAGTCGAGATAAGCGCATAAGTTGATATTAAAAAAAAATCATATGTTTATGGTCCCTAAAAAAGAGTAGGAAATAAAATAAAAAAAAACCACCAATGTGATTGTTACTCTATAATGTTTCTCATCTGAGTAAAACCCATTATTATTCATTAAATTTGACTCTCTTTTTTTTTTATGTATATTAACTTTGACTTTTATACCCCCAAAATTAGTTCCGACATCATGACATTTTAAACTCGTCTACATATATACTTGACTCATCGAACTTTTGTCACTATTTTGTATCCTCGATTTACGTAAAAAATTATTACCATGAATGAGAGACAATAATACATTGTTCTTTACTGGGCTGATCTCCAACTCCAACGACCATGCATGTATATGTATTTTTTTCCCCCAGTAATGCAAGGTGTTCCGGGCTATTATACGCGCACCACAAACTAATTCCTACGACCCTCTCACGAACTTTTCACACACTTATGCGTGGGGTGAGGTGGCCCCAAGAGTTGCCTAATAAAAGTCTTGGACTTGACTTAATTAACCCTCTTTGCACCTGATCATGATCAAAATCCATAAAACTTCAACTTTTTTTTTTATAATTATTTTCTTCTTTTTTTTTTTTTTAATTAGTACAATCCCAAAGGTTGGAAAAATGTCCAAATTATGACAAGCAAACTAAATTTTCCAGCGTTCAATCTCTTGTTTAAAACTCCTTCAAATACAATACTAGGAAACCAAAGGGAGGTTGAAGGTATTGCGCACCATTAAACCATTTGGGTTCTGGATAATAGGAGTATTTTGATTAGGAAATTAATTTTGGCACTCCAGTTTTAGCTACTGGCACTTCACTTTGTTTGTTAATCATGTGAGAAAACAAAATTGAGAGTGGAGTGCATTTGGCTAAAAGTAGAGTGCCAAAGTCACCTCCCTTTTGATTAATCTATAAATTAATGGAGAAAAAGAGAGCCACCATACATCTGTTACTTTAATCACAAAAAACTAAAGATTTTGAACCTGTAATTGGATTTTGAGTAAGAGAATGGAAAGCAATTGATGTCAGAAGATCTCAAGGCCAGGTGAGCTTGTTGAGCTATGGAGAATTGCTGAATTAAGTGAAATTCGCCCTTATATCTTGGTTTGTTTGTTTAATTGTTTTTTTGTTACATCAAAGAAGTTTTTTTTTTTTTTTTGGGTAATCGCATTCATTTGGTATATAAAAATTCAAGAGAAATTTGAAAAACTGTAATACAGTCATAGCGTAGAAACTGGTGGACAAATAAAATTCATGCAAAATCTTGTATATTTTCATGAAAAAAATTAGAGACGCGGATCCCATAATTTTTCTGATAATGGAACACATCCAAAATGCAAGGAAGTCAAATATTCCTGCACTTCTTTTTCCCCTGCAATTGAACGAGGCCAATTCAATGTTGAGTGTATAAAGTAGAGTTTGATTTTGTGGGCTTGTTCTACCATCTTTACGTACCAAGAATTTCATGATCCCGCACGAAGAATATCAACCATGAAAATAAGAAGTTTGTTCAATTGTTTGGGTATTGATTTCCAAAGATCAAAGCCCAATGTCCGGATAAAACATACTCCCTCCGTCTTATATTTACTGTCCATTGTCCATTGTCCATTTTCGTTTTTCGTGTTGTTCTTTCAACGCTTATATCTTCCGATCTATAATGTTTTTCATAATTTTGAAAATTTTGTATTATAGATTTAATCGAGAACTATCAAACAAAATTCATATTGCATATTTTTTGAGATTCATATTGGAAGATTTAAGCGTTGTAAGAACGACACGAAAAACGAAAATGGACAATGAAAATGGGACGGAGGGAATAGTAAAAAAAAAAATCATAGGATCTAATGATTTGACAAAATGGAAAAATGTGAATTGTACGAAATGAACATATAGTACATCAGATATGTTCAAAAAAAACAAAACATGCATCAGATAACTTCATCCTCATAATGATTTTTTACTTCTGGTAACCTTTGTCATAAGGTTTAAAAGTTAAATTCTAGAGAATCTTTTCTGTTTTGAGCCAAGACCAAAACAGAGATAAATCTCATCTCACTCTAGGGTGAAAAAGAGTTGTTTCCTCTGCAACTCTTCCCTCCCTTTCTCCCTTCCTGAGAGCAAAAAAGGGATCCCGGGATGAGTTGTAAACGTAGACATATTATGAGTTCGAAACTTGGCAAACTCCTGTCTCTTCGGTCAGACCGCAAGGGAGAACTCTCCTGCAATCCCTAATCTCGGAGACTAGATCAGGATGAGCAATAGTCGAGATGTGCGTAAGTTGCTCCAGACACCCTCGCTTTGACGTTTATTCCCCTTGCCCTTCCGCTCTTTACGGCGAGAGAAACAGAGAGGAAAATTACTACCAGACAGACACAGTACATAATATACAAAAAATGTCAAACAAACAACCAAAACCTCTCTCTGGCTATATAACTTCATCTCTACCCAACCCAAAACCTTCCCCCCCCCTCCTCTCTCTCTCTCTCTCTCTCTCGATTGAGCTTTTTCAGCACCAACACAATCTCCTCTCACCAACCCATAGCCCCATTCGACCCTACTCCAATCCCCATCAATACCCAATCCCCACCTTTCAATTTCCCTCCCCACCTATACCTCACCTCTGTTTTCCTCTCTCTGTTACACCTTGCCAATTTTGTTTCCTTTCCTTTCCCCTTCTCCATCAAATACACACAATTTCTCCCCATTTTCCACCTGGGTCTCCCTCTTTGTTTCTCAATTCACCCCAAATTCCCTCCAATTCTCAATCTTTCATGGACAACCGCTACTTCCTCAGTTCTGGCATAATCCCACCACCATTCTACTCAGAACAGTCGCCAATGCCGATGTGGCAATCCGTCTCCAATCTGAATTCACCTCCCAGGCTACACTTGCCAATTGTGGAACACCTTGTGAAAGAAAACATGCCCAATTTGGGATTTCCAATGGCTTTGAATCACAATTTGCCGACAATCTCCGGCGATCCCGGCTTCACCGAAAGAGCGGCGAGGTTTTCCTGCTTCGGTAGCCGCAGTTTCAACGAAAGGACGAGCCAGTTGCTGTGCAGTACTGAGTCGCCGTACAGATCTAGTAGTGCATTGATGGAGAGGGAAAAGATGCCTAGGGTTTCGAGCAGTGGTTCTTTCAAGGGAGCTGGATCTCCAATGAGTGCTCGAGAGAATTGGAATTCGACACAAACCCATACGGGAATGAGGTGTGCTGGTGACTTTGACATGAATTTGAGTCAAGTACCGATGTCCGATCGAGCTGAATTTCCCAGTTCAAACGAGGGCTCCTCTGTTTCTGGGCAAATTCCGAATGGGGAAACCGGATCAAAAGGTCCATGTGATTCGAGTTCCAAGAAAAGGAAAGCAGCTTCCAGAGCAAAATCTAAGGTAACAAATGTTGCCAAGAAAAGTCAAAACTTTAAGCTGGAGTTTTAGTTTGTTTTGATTCAGATGAGAGATTATTGAAATTCTGTTTTTCAGGTGGTAGAGGCAGAGGATGATGGGAATACGAAAAGATGCAAATCTACTGAAGGCAATGGGATTGAAAACGATAACGTGAAAACTGAGAACAAAACTGATGAAGAAAAGGGTAGCCCAAAGCCTGCCGAGCCCCCAAAGGATTACATTCATGTTAGAGCAAGAAGGGGTCAAGCTACTGACAGCCATAGTCTAGCTGAAAGAGTAAAAACTATAGCCCAATTCTCTCTGACATTTCTTGTATTCCTATTTTTGCTGCGGCTAGCTTAGTGTTGTAGTTTTCTATATTTGGTATTTGGGCAGGTTCGGAGAGAGAAAATAGGTGAGAGAATGAAGCTTTTACAAGATCTTGTACCAGGTTGCAATAAGGTGTGTGGCAAAAGATTTTTTGAGAAATTTAGCCAATGTTGAGGATTGTGGTTGAGGGCATATGTTGTCAATGTCTAACTTGATTGCCTCGTATTTGTTGCTTTAGGTGACTGGAAAAGCACTTATGCTTGATGAGATTATAAACTACGTGCAGTCATTACAACGCCAAGTCGAGGTAAATTAGGACCTCGAGCTCGAGCTAATTTTCTGCACAGGATTTTGTTGTCATTGCAGAATTCAAGTGTAATGGCTTGACGGATAGTGTAAATTTCGGTTTGTGCAGTTTCTATCGATGAAATTAGCTTCGGTGAATCCTAGGTTGGATAGTACTAACATGGATAGTATCTTCCCAAAGGATGTAAGAACATGATGTATATATTTTGTGCAGTTTCTTTTGTTTTATCTACTGTGCGGTGGTTTTCTGAATTGGGTTGTTGGGATTGTTGTGAATTCTAGGTATCTCAGCCTAATGGATCCTTTCCTCATCCAGTAGCAGTGACCCAAAGCTCAGTGCACCCTCTAGACACCACATATTGCCAAAACATTGGCACTCTAGTTGATGAATTAGGCCAAGGTCTTCCACAGGTACTTTGTTTCTGCCCCATTCCTTAAGGACAGATGATAAGTTTTGTAACCAAGATCTATTCAGAAAATAGTTTCACCATCTAATGCCGGTTTTTGACTTAAAATGTCCAGTTTCCGACATTGTGTGAAGACGATTTGCAAAGCATTGTTCAGATGGGTTTAGGCCGGAGCCCAAACCGCGATATGGGATTTTACTCACAGTTTTTTCCTGGTAAGAGTTAGAACTAGTATGAGAATTCATACTTGCATGTATTAGCACATGAATAGTTGTGGATTATGATATGTAAATTTTTCCCCATCACAGGCTCAAGTCAGAAATCCCATATGAAAAGTGAACTTTGATCACACCTCATTAATCCTGAACCTAAGGGCTAGATGGAGAGAGAGGGTGATGTGTATAGAAAGAGATTTTCATTCTTAACTGGTGCTTTCATGGACTGCTAATCCATCTTTAGGTAAAATTAAGATCACCTTTCTCTCTTAGCTTTTATCATTTCATCTTATTA